>CM038218.1:19451848-20651848 GCA_021442155.1 Cymbidium sinense | reverse complement strand
GCTACCGGAGATCTATTCAAGAGAAAGCATATTGAAGAAATATATTTCCCAAGATTCAAGGATGGGTAATACGATTGATGAGGTGAAGGAACCCTCATGGATGGACCCCATCATGTCTTTCCCGCAAGAAGGAAGCCTCCCAAGACCCCACCGACGCCACTCGCCTCAAGACAAGCGCAAAACTTTGTTATTATTGAGGTGAACTATATAAACGAAGCTTTCTCGGGCCATACCTCAAGTGTCTTCCACCATCGTCGACTATGCGCTTAAGAGAGGTCCACTGGAATATGTGGAGAACACCTAGAGGAAGGGCGCTAGCCCTTAAAATTATAAGGCAAGGATTCTATTGGCCTACGCAAACAAGATGCCCTGAGTTCACCAAAAAATGTGCTAGTTGTCGCAGACATTCAAACCTTCCTCACATGCCGCACACGAGCTCATCTCTTCAAAGCCCGCGGGCCTTTGCTCGTGGGAAATTGATATAATGGGACCTTTTCCAAGCATCGACAAAGAAAGTTCATCATTCTAGCCGACTACTTCACTAAATGGGTGGAAGCCAAACCACTCGCCAAAATCACGAGGCAAACGCTAAACAATTTGTATGGAAAAATATAGTGTCGATTCGGTTTTCCCGTGAAGATCATCACACAACGGACTCAATTTATCGGAAAAGTCTTTACATCCTTTTGCAAAGATCTTCACATTCACCGGCATACGCTGGCACATCCACAAACCAATGTAATCAAGCTACCAATAGACTATACTCAAAGGATTAAAAACACGCTTGAGAAGGTCGGGGCAATTGATGAGCTTTCCAATGTTCTCTGGGCTTACTACATTACATCACGCACCCCAACCGGTGAGACGCCATATAACTTGTGTTTCGGTACAGAAGCTATCATACCAGTGGATATCGGGGTTCCAAGTCCAAGAGTCCAATTTTTCGATCATGGTAGCAATGAAGAAAAACTTGGCAAAGACCTACTCCTCAAACTCGTGACATGGCCCTCTGACCGCTTCTATCACCAAAGGGTAGCTCACTTCAAATGTAAGAGTAAAACCTCCAATATCCGTGGGTGACTTGGTTCTACGAAGTCTCGAAGCTGCAGGAAAAGGCCCTCAGCGCAATAAACTCTCACCTCTCTGGGATGGTCCATATGTGGTTATAGCAAAAGCTGAACATTCAAGCTCAAGGATCTAGAAGGAAAAACTCGCTCAACTTGGAATGCTAAGAATCTCCAAAATATTATCGCGAACTCTTATTGCATAATTATTGCAACTTTTAGTTTATCTCTATCACTTCATCCTCAGATACCGACCCCACTTAATGGGATAGAGACTTTTATTGCTTGTTGTTGTTATTGTTGTTGTTGTTTCCATTTTCTCTTGAAGCTCATATCCGTGTCTTATGATTGTATCACGTCAACTTATCAAAGTAAGTGAATTTGTAGCTTTGTTCTAACCATATGTTTTCTTTTTTTTCCTTTTTCCCCACTTGAGAAATATACCACTCACGTTATATCTCAATCGAACATGATCAATTGGAGACTTGATCAACCTCTTCCATAGTTAATGTCATTGAGCAAAACTCGACAAACAACCTAGAAAGGTTAAGAGGTCCTTGGTGGACTTTCCACACCTCTTCCATACGTTAACATCATCGAGTAACACTCGATGAACAACCTTGATAGGTCAAAAATCCCGGATCCAATTATATATTAGCAATGTCAAATGATATCACCAATCACCCCATGGGTAAGAACAAGACAAGGTGTATAAAAATAATAATCATAATAAAAATATACATAGATATCATCAACAACATTAATACGATACTATAAGAGAGAATCAAGATCCTGATACACGCTAATAACATTACATAGAACAAACAACAAAGAAAAGACATCTACAAACACTACATGATATCAACGCCCTCCTCCTCACTACTAGAGATCCTCCCTGAGCCCACTCACAACTCCTTCATCTTCAATCATGGGGATCTTCGATGCTTGGCTAGAGATATATCCTCAATTCTAGCTCCGCTATGATTTTCCCACGACTTTTCGTGAACCCTGATGAAACCCTCCTCTAAACATTGGCACTCCAAGTCCTTCACTTCAACATCAAGTATATTACAGAAGCTCAACATAGTCTTGTACCACGATAAGCTGTGAGTTCTTGTCCTCCACCGCCTTCAAGGAGATTTCATTTGCTTCCGCCGACATCACGCTTTTCTCCAAAAGACGATCTTGTAATGCTTTCTCCACCAGTACCTGACTTCTTCTCCATCTCATGAGCCTCCTGTCTGCCTCAATTAGCTAGGGCGCTCCACCTCATTACATCAAGAGAAAGAGAAGTCGACATGTTTGCTAGCTCGCCCTACACCCGGCCAATCCTCCAAAGTCGCCACTTCTTTGGCCTTAGATTTCATTTTCACTCACACTCGCATACTTTACCTTCACAAATTAATCGCTCCACTCATCTAAGGCAACACAGATGAGCCATCAATCCTAACGATTGAGTTACCTAAAAAAAAAAATCAGCACCAATGTTACATAAAGAATGAGGGAAAAGAAGAAAGGAAGAAAGAAGTAAAAATAATGTACAATTCATCCTCCTGACCGAGCATATGATTTAATACCTTCATGAATTTGCTTCAACGAACTCCCCCATCGTGAGTTAAAATAGTTAAACCTCGAGGCCAACAGGCATCTTCTCCGCAGATATGACGTGGGTCATTTCAAAGACAAGTCTCTTTTTCTTTTTAGTAAAGATGAATCATTATTATCGGCATGATTAGTGACGGAGCTCGAGAGAACCATGGTATGAGGGTACACTCAAATGCTTTACTCAACCTCTTCAGCGGAAGAGCATGAGAGAATCTTTCTGGTGGATGGAAAGACCTTGAACATCACATCTTTTATTGTATATTTACTTGATGTGGCGTAACTCATGTTCTGCAAACCTTTCTCGAAATATTAAAATTCTTAAGATATCATTCTAGATATGACTCAGATGATCGGAAAGATGCAAGATATCTCCCCATCTCTAGGAAGTTCCCACTCATTCTTCACAAAAAAAAATCCATTGGACCAATTTCTAGATGGATCGATGGAAAAGAATTCTATCGATTCTTTATAGTCAGATGAAACCCACTGCAGCATCATGTGAATACACACATTACACAAACTGGCGCTCTCGAAGTAAGTCAAACCGGAGCAGTGAAATGACCATTAAAAGCCTCGAAGCGAGAATTGCGACAAAACTGCATACAGGTTTTGAAGATCAATCCGATCGAAGATCTCAGCTGCCGCGGGAATTCATCTCGAATGAGATAAAGTACCGGTGAGCAGACTCAGTCGGGACTTTTGGCAACAATAGCTACCGACTCATTTGGAAGAAAAGAATTTTTCTGCAGAGCACTGCATTAAGCTATCAGGATTGGATGGTCCATGGATCCCCTTACTATATGAGTTTCTTCCTTCACGCAAGAATACATAATAAATAAAGAGGAGAAATAATAATAAAAAAAAAATCGAAGAATTTTGTAAAACTGACTCACTCACCTCGATATCAGTAGCATCTTCTTATTTTGACCCTCTCTCAGCGCTGAGTTTAGGATAAAATTCTTCTCCTCCAGTAGAAAACACATACATATGAAGGGGAGGGAAAGAAAGAAGAAGGGATGAGAGAGAAGAGAAAGTATCCCCCCTCTAATAAGGCTATGAAATTACCAGGTCAAACTTACGAGGTGTAGATGCATGGCTCTACTGAGTGCTCCCTAAGCCATCTTGGCGGTTTTCAATATTTGACAGTCCATCAAGTTAAAAAGCTAATTTTCTACAAGAAAAGTAGGAACAGCGAACTTTGATCACCTTAGTCGGGGTCCGGTCCGAGGCGGTTGATACCTCTTCGAGGCCGGGAACCTCGTATGCGTGGGCCTTGATAAGCCTCGAGCGGCGGTCAAGCCAAGGCCGGTTGATACCTCTTTAGAGGAAAACTAGAACTCGACGTATAAGTGGGCCTTGATACTTCCCAAGCAGGGGGACGGTCAAGTGAGGCCGGTTGATACCTCTTTTAGAGGAAAAAGTCGAAGCGATATGTCTGCAGACTTGATTCGCCTCAAATAATCTAACTCAAAAAGAAGAGGAGATGGGAAGGGAAAAGTGTGCCTTTCCCTCTTACCTAGAGGGTTTTATAGACCCCATAGGGATAAAATAAAACCCAAAAAAAACCTTAAAACCACTTAAAGCCAAAAAGATAGGTCGGTTGGGCAGGTGGGTATGGTAGCGCTTGTAATGTTACTCAGGCAGGCTGGCAGCTCTGGCCGTCGCGCAGGATCCGGGCCTCGCGTCGTCCTCATGATCCGGGGCCGCTGACGTAATCCCTCAGCGGTACCGGGAAATTAACTGTAATATGGCCCATCATAGACCGCCGCGAAGCCCTTCACGGCGTGGCGCTGACGTGGTATGGCCCAATGCCAGCATTGTCGCCGGTAACAGACGCTGCGGCCGTGGCCAGTGACCTGCTTGCACGTACGGGCTCCGGGCCGTTGTGCGGGTGCGCCTGCGCATATGACCCTTCACCGCCGCCATGCCATCTTCGTCTAATTCCTGTATAGGCCTGCATGGGGCATCCCATGGGTCACAGGAGCTGTAGGGCCGATTCAGAACGGCTCCATGTATCATTACTGCGACGCATCTTCAGCGGTCGAATATTGTACTTTTTTATGAAGGTTGTTCTCCCAAATGTATGATTCATGGAAGTTAAGTTTCGTTAGAATTTCATCTTGATTTATAATATTTGATGTCAAAGATGTCATCAAAATAGAACAGCGATATGACATTCAAAATTCCCACAGTCAAAAGCATGAATCTCTTCCAAAACCGAAACCAAGTACAGGAAATCCCAAATCGAAGATCAAGCACACGACATATTCGGAAACTTTGGAACGCGCATAGATTAAAACCTCAGAATGATCATCAATATAGAGTATTTATAGTCAAATCAAGCATCTCGATGAGCGAGAATCTAACAACCTAAGATCTCACAATTTCGACCTCATTTGAGCATCCAAATGTTGAAATACATCAAATGATCAAAAGATGTCGAGGAGCCAGGAGTGGGGAGGAGTGGTTTGGATTTTCCATGTATTTACAAGGCGCACTCCTGCGATCTATAAATGGCCTCTGTATTCCATGAGGGGGACACTGAGGCCAGTGAGGAAGGAGAGGGCCAAGCAGAAGGAGGAGAGCTCACTCGAAGATCCCAGAGCAAGATGCTTTTCCAGCGTAGCGGTGGCAGTCAACCACCATCGTGGCATTCGTCGCGACCCTCGTGTCGTCAATCACCCTAATCGTTCCTTGCATTTCGCGAGTTGAAGTTGTTCTTTTTATGTTGCGAGGAGATTTGTTCTACATTTCCACGAAGTTCTACACCGGTCCACCATCTACACTAGCGGCTATTACAAGTGACCGTTGTTACATAAGCTGTTGTCCTTTCTTGTATAACATCTTGTAATCCAGTTGCTCGGAAGATTCATGCCAAAGGCATATACATAGTGGGAACATTTTCTTTCTTAGGCGAAGCATGGTTTTTTTCCTCTTTTGAGATTTTCCGCGTCAAAATTTCACGGAGTTCTCTGCTCACTCTTTAAATACATGTGTCTTTGGACATTCATCAACAAGCTAAAGTAAACTTTCCTCTCACATAGTGATTGGTCTTAGCAGCATATGTATGTTTATTGGCCAACATTCAGTCATGTTCTTGCTCACACAAAGGCGTCAAACTTCAATTTGAGTTCATTTCTTAATTCACTTCAAGTCTTATTTTATTCAAATTAGGTATAAATTGTGTGCAATTTCATTATAAAATTCAGCCAAACTAATCTCAAATTTCTCTTACATTTCTGCGGGTATTTTTGTTTGTTTTTAATATATGTGTAACAAATTGTAGCATTCATTTGATGGTGAAGTGAATGAACCCTGAACCCATATTATAATCTTCACATAATAAAAATACTTATGGTTCCCATTTTAAATTCAATCTTTGTGATTTTATTTTATTTTATTTCATATTTCATGTTTAATTTAATATCCAATTAAATTTTGTAATTTAAGTCTAAACAATTTGATGAAATTTTGGCAGCATTTCGACAGTATTTTGGCATCGTCCCTGCATAGGGGGCTACATCGAAACTATTTTGGCATATCCTTTATGCCATGATGAGCGTAATGGTTGGTGTTTTGAAGCATCTCGATCGAATTTTAATCCCGTTATGCCCTGATGAGCATGACGAGGCTTTCAATCACATGCATAAAAGTAAATATATATGCAATTTTTGGACATTCAAACCTCCTCCTCTTTTTCTGTCTACCGTTAGTCAAATTTAGGTCATTTGATGGCTATAGGGTTATGCATCTTTTGGCTTACTCGGTATGCTTCAGCGAAGCCGGTGTCTTCGACACCACACCATTCCTTTGCAGCGTGTCTTATTGGGCGTCTTTAAAGCAAAAAAACCGCAGAACATATTCGCCATTCAAAGTATATTGCTTCAGTAGAGTTCTTGGTTTCCACTCCCTTCTTCAACACTTTGCAATTCATATTCTCATTTTTGGGAAGTGGCAGTACTCTCTTATCATGTTAGACAAGCCAACATGACATATAATTCTTTCATCAGGTGCTAGAAACATCTTTGGTGCAAAAACTAACACTCCATTAATCAAATTAAGTGATAGAAGTCAACTAGAAAAGCTAAAATCGCATGGTCTTTCTAAACCCATATCATCACCCTAAATCCCTTTCCTGATGAGAGACCACTTCAAACTTTCCCACATTCTGGATAGAGTATCTTATAGCTAGGAAGCTTGTACATCAATCCAGCACTTACAGAGTACATGCCATTCATCTGTGGGATCCATAGAATCAACATGTATCTTCTACCGCATCGCTCTTTCTACACTTTAATTTATCAAACTTTCCCAAAACAAGCGCATATTTCGTCATCACTCTCATTATCCAAAACCAATGATCACTTAGCATTCCCATTAACCCCCTCAATATTCATGGCTTCATCTTGCTTCAGAACAAAAGTCCTCAATGCTTTCCCTTTAAATTTCTCAATCCCTTCCCTCAATCTTTCCTCAGATAAGAAGGAAGAAAGTGAAGAGGCTGCGCTCTCAAACTCTGCTTTTGATTAACGGGCCAAAAGAATTGTATTTTCGCTTCTCAATGGAGAGAGTATCTAACCTTGAGCTGAGATCATCAAGGATGTCGCAAATGCTATCACCTTGACTGACATCAAACTTCTCTACTGGTGATGACCCTAGCGACAAGATGCTGTTAGAGTTCCCGACGTCGGTCCTTGAAGAGAGTTTACAAAGGCGGTAATAGCTTTCAACCTTCACCTTGCCAGCCCTAATCTCAGTAGTGTGATGGGAGGTAGTTCGACTGGGTGAGAGGCTTAACTCCAAATGTTCGTTAAGGCTGAGGGGCCTTCCTTCCTCTGCCACCATTGATTGCTAAGAGGCTATTCAGGATTGACATAGGATTTATCAAAATCTTCAATCTCGTTTCTCCTCTGTTTTACATTAACGGATTTAAATAATAGCATTGGTTAGATTAAACAAATCTACATCTTTCATGAACTCTTCTTCTTCATATGCTGTTATCATTAATACCTTCTCCAGTGAGCTTGAGTTGCAATTTTTGTGTCATGAGGGTTTCGGGAAATCAGCTATCGGCGCTCGATCGAGAGGGAAGACGGGAGATGCAAGAATGGGGCTTCAATTCCATGCGATTGAGGAAAACAAGAGAGAATCGAGCGAGGGAAGTTGGGAAGCGGGAGAGGTTTTTTTTTGAGGAAGCTGTTTGTTGCAGTTGTAAGGGAGGAAATGGAACCGAGAAAGGGGAACGGTTTTGGCTTCTTGCGGATGAACCGAGGGTCAACAAATGCCTCCCAACAAATATGATTCGCACATGAAGCGAGTCATATTTGTTGAAAACTTGTTGACTTTTAGTGTCGACCATGGATATCAAATTACTTGAGCTTCAGCAGGTTCGTTAAAGAGCTCTTTTTTGTATCTTTATGGATTTGGATTTTCTCCAACCCTAACTTGAGGCTTAATTGGGTTGGATGGAGAAGTTGGTTTGTTTGCTTTGAGATTTGAAATTTCTTTTGTTCTAGCTTTAAGCTTGACGGATTTGATGAAGAATTGACCTAATTTATCCATATTGACTTATCAGGAAGTGCACATATATCTTTAGTCCTAAGCTTGCTACTTTGACAGTCTTCTCAAAGGGTTAATGCAGATGAACCAATCTTCTGGCTTAAATTAGGTTTATAATATCGAGTTATCAGCCTAGTAATATGTGCTTTAATAGACTGAATAACTATAAAATTCTTTTAGTTCGACCATCAGCTTTGTATGAACTATGGAATTGCTTCCTCGGTTTTGTGCATTCTGCTTTGACAGACTTGATGAGGAGATTGACTTTGATCTATGCTTTATGCTTGATCGAATTATTTAAGAATAGATTAAAATATCACCCTACAAGCAATATAAAAATTAATTTGATGCATCTCTGAATTTAGAGTTTCCTCAGATTGTCTTGGCCTATCGATCAGGTAGAAAGATCTCTTGTATTCTGGTTGCTGGTAGTCACTAAGCTAGATTTAGTTTGGGATTGAACAGCTATCATCATTGGACTGATGAGCAGGTGCTATTTCACTGCGGTATTTTCTTACGGCTTGTTGAGTGAGGAGAGCGTCAGCAACTCGACCATTTATAGGCTTGTTGAGTTTAACCTTTAGAACCTACTCGAGCCATCGACTTAATCTGTGATGGCTTAGTGGTCCTGTCATCGGATTAACGAACGGGGGTACTTTCACTACGGCCTTTTCTTACGACTTGTTAAGTGAGGAGAACATTAGCAACTCGGCCATTTATGGGCTTGTTGAGTTCAACCTTTATAACCCATCCATGTCTTAGACTTGAAGATGTAATGGTTGATATTTTTTTTCAACTCAGTTGATTGAAGTATCCTAAATTGGGAGTTCTTCTGACTTGATCTTTGACATTTGATGAATCCTGGAGAGAAGTTTTTGACATTTAGGATTATCTTTTCCTGCATAGAGATAGATTTTTTTTATTCTTGCACAAATCTGCAACTTTAACAATAATAATTATAGATAAATTCAGGGATCTCGACTTAAAGCTCGATCTTAACCTAAATATATATATATACAGGAAGGCCCCTTATTTCACAGGAGAGGATTGAACAACCTTGATCAGAAAAATGGCTTCTATCTAATAGGAGGGTTACAGATTAGCTCAGAAATGCATCACAGAGTTTGAATTTCTTTAATATAAATAAATGTAGCTAATTATGATCATCATGTATGTTTGTCTGAGGATCTAGACTTGAAACACGATGTCAACTTAGATAAATATATAGAAATATCTCATGTCTAATAAGGGGATGTTTGCTTTATTTTAGAGATACATTCTTGTGTTACAAGAGAATTTTCAAGCAAAACTTATACATGTAATGAAGGTGAGAAATAATTGGTATTCTCAACACTAGGACCAGTTCTCCTTCTTAAAAAGTTCGAAGACAAATCGTATGATTGAATGCTTTAGACATCTTCGCTCAATAGGCTTCTAAATTATGTTGAGCTTGGAGCCTAGCTTTATCAAGCGTATCAAGCACTTCTATCCGTAGACAGACATTCTCATCTTGGATGAGATCTTGTTGAATGGCTACTTGGAGTGAAGATAATTCAAATTTAAGTAGAAAGACTACTTATGCTCCAAATCCAAGTGCATATGGAGTGTATTTTATGGGAGTGCAGTCTAGATATCACGTCATTATTTTTCTTTAAGGCAGTTTCACTTCGAGGCTTTTTTCTCCAAATTTGCTTACATTTTTGCTGGGACATTTTAACGGTGAATTCTTGGACCTGTGGTCCAGGTGTCACGCCTCGATGCTCATTATGCGGGACTTGAATTGGTTGACATCTTATCGGCGTTATAGGAGGAGGTCTCCTTAGAGGAGCAACTCTAGCCTCCCTGACTATAGGACTTTGATATTTAATTTTCATCAGTCATTTCTCCTTAGCAACTTTAAGGACTCGATGCACTCTTGCATATACAATTTCAAGTTTCCTCACTGGAGAAGCTGAAATTTGATATTATCGGTCCAGAATGACTGTTTGATTTGACTAGTAGAGTTGTTTTGCTTTACCCATCCTAGGCTATCAAACCTGTTATGGGTTGGAACACTCGCTTCTGGTTCACAGCTGGTTATATAATTTTTTGCTTAAATAATGACTATTAAGCACATAATTCAGTATTTCTCTTTCTCCGCTGTCTCTGGGCTAGCTTGCTTCCAAATTTAGAAGCTTCTGTGTCACTATTTCTCGAGGCAGTTGAGCATTCTCGGCTTCTCTTGTAATTGGCCTTTGATATCTCTTCTTCATAAGACTTTGTTCTTTTACAACTTTTAAAACTCTATGTACTCAAGCAAATAGAGTTTCAGACTGTTTCTTCTTTGGGGTTGGGGTTGACTGCTATTGAGCCTAGAAAGATCGCATAACATTATCAGTAGAACTATTCTTTTTCACCCATATCAAAATTTTCAATTTTATTGTGGGGTAGGAATATTTGCTTCTGGTAGTAAAGTTGATTGTATAATAGATGGAACATGTGAGAGCTGATGAACTAATAGCTCAACATTTCATTTTCTCCTCTACCTTCTAAGTAGTTTTCCTCTAGACGAGAAAGTTTCAGCATTAAAAGGTTCAATTGGCAGGGTGGTCACATTCACAGGCATGTCTGAAACTTTTTGGCTAGTGATGATTATTTTTATGACTACCGAATGACCCAATCCATCTAATCCGTGAGGCTCTCTCGAGGAACATTAATAACAGTAGTGACTATTCCAGTCGTTCTCCTCACCTGCACACGTTGATGTGTACAATATGCAAGTGCTTCAGGTAGAGGATTATTTGCAACGATAATAGCTGGAACTTTACACTATTAATTTGGATTTCAAAGATTCCGATTGATTGATTAGCGTGATGAATATTCACTCCGACCTAGTCAGTATAAAGACTTCAAGATCCATATGTTCAAATGAAAGGTGGGGATTAGTAATCAGTAATTGATGTATTGCCCCACACTTTCATAATGTAAAGATACTATAGAACAAAATAATAGTGTAATAAAAATATACTCTACAAAATAATTCATTCGACATGGAGTCTCATACATTAGTAATTTAAATTTATTATACATTTAAATCACTAATTTTTTTGAATTTTTAAATATTTTATTATTACTATAGTATGTATATTACTAGCCAAAGATGGAAAGAGAAACTTGTTCCTAGTGGAGTCACTAGAAATCTATGGGCTCCGAAAATTCACCACCGACCTCTCACATTGACGAGAGTATGATTTAAGTGTCGGTGTAATTTTCAGAAGGCAGATAGAATAATAGATAAGACACTACCCAGAGATTTTGCCTCATTTGGTGAGAAATTTAGATCGGTTCGGGTTTCTTATAGCAAGCATAGTTAATTATCCTCCCAATGTTGAGAGAACTTTCGACAAGGTAGTCGTTAGATCGCTAAATACATAACGTATAGTAGTAGTATGTAGAGTTTAATTTTTAATCTTATGAAATTCATTATATTAACTTAAAGCGAATGGTTGGGGGAATGATGATGTGCCCGATATAGATCCCATGGTTCCTCATCTCGGAGGGTCTAGTACTTAGAGGAGATAATCGACCCAACGACCGGAGAGATTCTTATCTAGCCATGGGTTGCCATCCAAGTAATCCTTATGTATGGGCAAGTTTGTCCAAGAATCTTAAGTCTAATGACAGAATTTTTTTCCTTATGGTGTACCCGTGATAACTCAAAGGGTAGCCATTGAGCATGCTACTGTGATTGTAATATAATGGTGTCATTTGGCCAATCACGATCAGAATCAACAGTAACACATCATATGAGCCTACCAAACCACACAATCAAAGGACACGGGTCACATCCTTACTAGCATGAGATTGATTGAGGGTGAACATAATAGAACACTTGATTTGACTTTGGCTCCTTTGTAAGCTAGAGTTTTCTTAATTTGTCACCTTCAACAAACTATTTTGGAAGGTGGATTAGGTTAGATTTTGTTTTAAATTTTTAAAGATTAAATTTTATTTAAGCATTTAACACTTAGTAATTTATTCGATTTTATATTTATATTGATAATTGATTTTGATTAATTCAATTTGAGCTTACAAGCACATTATAATGGTAAGTATCACCTCCGATTGAAATCACTATTCAACACAACCATCATCGGGGTGAATGTATTGTTTGATCATTTAATTTATTATTTCAGATCTTGTCAACTCTATTAGTTTAATAATAGAGGATCAGATCTACAATCTTATGACAGAATTATCTTCTCAAATATTTCAATAAGCTGAAATTCTTATAATAATTGAATTTTTTAAGTTTTGTTAACTCGGACCCAGTCCTAAGACCAAATCGAAGAACAACAAAGATCCTCAATAAGTTTAAGCATTCAACGTAGTGTGGGGCCCTGCCAAGATTTAATACAATAAAAACAACAATAACAACAACAAGCCTTTAAATCCACTGTGTCCGCCACATGAATCTTTCTGCTCATTGTGTCATATTATGTGTCAAATTCTCATTTAAATCAAGTATACTAAGATCATTTTTATACATCTTAACCAAGTATTTTAGTCTACCTCTACCTTTCTTAACATAAGGGCAAATCTAATGCATCTACTCTCCTAATGTCATCTGACGGCCGACGCTTTATATGTGGCCAAACCATCTAAGCATCTCCCTAATCTTATCTACCACCTGAGCTACTCCAACTTTTCTAACATACTTATTTTGCATTCTATCTCTAAGAGTAAAGCCACTCATCCACCAGCATCCTCATCTCTAACACTTAACTTAGTCTTATGCTTCTTTTATTGGCCAACATTATGCACCATAAGTCGGGTCTTACCACCATCTTATAAAATTTTCCTTAAGTTTAAGTGGAACTTTTCTATCACATAATAGCCGATGCATTCCTCCACTTCAACCATCCAACTTGAATTCTACTAATAACATCTCCATCTATTTCACCATCATTTTGAAAAATAGAGCCTAAATATCTGAATTGCTTACTCTTATTAATGACTTGATCACCTAAAGTCACAACACTACCACTAAAACTTTCTACAACTAAAATTACACTCCATATATTCGCTTAGATCTACTTAAACGAAAAAACCTTTAGACTTTAAAGTTGACCTCCATAATTCAAGTTTCTATTGGACTCTCTCTAGTCTTATCAACAAGAAGAATGTCATCAAAGAAAAAAGCATACACCAAGGTACATCTTCTTGTAAATGCCTCGTAAGAACATCCATAACTAAAGTAAAAAAGATAAGGGCTTAATGTTGATCCTTGATGTAATCCAACTAAAATAGGAAAATATTTTGTCAATCCTCCTTGTGTTTGGACATAAGTATTTCTAGTATACATATCCTTAATGACTTGAATATAACCAATATTAACTTCTTTCTATTCTAGAACTCCAAAGAACATCTCTTGAAACTTTATCATAAGCTTTCTAAATCAATAAATATCATATGTAGATCCTTCTTAATTTCTCTATGCTTCTCCATCAAACCTCTTAACAAATGTATAGCATCCATAGTAGATCTACCTGGCATAAAATCAAACTGATTGTGAGAAACTTCTATATCACATCATAACCTAAGCTCAATTACTCTCTCTCCCATAATTTTAATGTATGAAACATTAACTTAATTCCTCTATAATTTGCACACTCTTGTGCATCACCTTTATTCTTAAATATAGGAACCAACAAACTCTTTCTCCACTCATCTGCATCTTTTAGTTTTTTTAAAATAACATTAAAATGATTTGTAAGCCAAGAAATTCCTTGATCTCCTAAACATTTCCACACATCTATTAGAATATTATCCGTCATACGCTTTTCCACATTTCATTTTCTTTAAAGCTTCACTAACTTGATTTACTAATAATGACGATAAAATAAAATTCTATTTTTGTTTAGGTATTAAGGTTGCTAAAATCAATCACTTTCGATCCTTCATTGAAAAGTTTATCAAAATACCCCATCTACTTATTTTCAATATCTTTTTCTAAGAAAAATACTTTATTATTTTTATTCTTAATACCCCTCACTTGAACTATGTCTTTACTTCTCTTATCTCTTTGGTTGGCTAACTTATACATACATCTTTCACCCTTTTTTAGTATCTAATCTATTGAATAAATCCCTAAAAGTTAAATTTTTTGCATCATATATTACTTTCTTAGAATCTACGCCACTTTTATATCTTTCCCAATTCTCCAAGTTTTACATCTAAATCAAGTTTTATAACAATGCTTCTTATTTCTTATCTTTTCTTCACCTCGACTCCACCAACTATTCTTATTAAAATAAACTTTTCCTTTTGATTCTCCAAGACATCTTCTTTACTTGCTTAATTTCACTTGATATTTTTCCCACATAACGTTAACTTCCTTATGAATATTTCAAATTCTAATTTTTTGTAGCTTGCTCTTAAAAATATTTTTATTTGTGTTCTTTAAGTATCCCCATCTAATCCTAGGACAATAATTTAGTTTATTTTTTCTCTACCTTTAATTTCTTGTAGCTTCCTTATGCTGGTATTTAATAATTTAGGTAATTTTATTTCTAAGTTATGAGATTAATTTTATATTTATTTAATCTCAACTTAGCATACATAGCTTTTTCAGACAATAAAACTTGCACTCTGAATTTTCATGTCTGAGCACATGCATATATTTATAGCTTATATAATTTCATCTAATTAATGAAATCATTGATTTTAAAAGTCATAATTAGAATGAAATTTTTTAAAATTTTAGATTGCAAGAAGCTTCATAATTCATGGAGATTTTAATTTAATATCGCATTCTGTTTGCTTGTATGAAAATGTATAGATCCGGTGGTGTATTGTATCACAGAATTTTGTTTATATTTGCACTTAAAATGTTGTATCTCTCTACTTGTATTTTATTTATTCATAGAATTTCTAAATTTCAATAATTGGCTCATGCTCATTAAAGACTTGTTAGATCTTTGCAAATTCAACATTCAAATTTGATATTCGCTCATACGAGCAGCTATACTTCCTTTAAGTGAGCTTATTTTAATTCAAGTTTTTTTTTGAATACTAGTCGATTATTTAGTAAGAAGCCTCGATCATGCTTGCTAATAGGTTATTTAGTTATAATTAAAATCTCTTATGAATTTTACCTGGTTCATTTTAGTTTAAAATAGCACTCAACGAATCTCTTGTGCTTCAAACCCGACTTTAAATGTAAGATCCAAATGATCCTTTTAAAGGCCACATTTGTGATTGTTCGTGAGTTGTTTAATTAAACTTGTACTTGTAAGCAAGCTATTATATTTCTTGCAATCTCATTCTCAATTTATAAATGAATTTTTAAATTTGATACTAATTATTTGTTGTTTTATGTTCAATTGAGGTCTTTATTTCCTTTGACATCAAATATAGCTAAGTGTTCAATTAATTTATTCATGCTTATTACTTGCTCATGAAATTGACACCTTAAATAGTCAATGAGATGCTTGTTCATATTATTTGGTGAGATGTCAAAGCTCACTCATATTATATGCAAGCTATCAAGCTTCATATAAATTCTTTAAATTTGATTGTACAACAACAACAATAACAACAAGCTTTTAAATTTGATTGTGTTCAATTGAAATCATTTTTAATTCACTTGAAATAAGTTGTAATAACTTCAGTGTTTATTGTGTGAGCCTAATACTAATCACATTCTTGCTCACACAAATGACATCAAACTCAATTTGAGTTCATTTCTTAATTCAACTTCAAGGCTTATTTTATTCAAAAATAGGTTTAAATTTATTGTAATTTCATTATGAGCCTAATACTAATCTCAAATTTTACTTACATTTCACTTGGGTATATTTTTTTTTTGTTTTAATATATGAAGCAACAAAATTACAACATTCATTTGGTGACGAACTAAATAAATGAACCCATTTTCACATAATTTAATCTTACATAATAAAAATACTTATGATGCCCATTTAAATTCAATCTTTCTGAATTTTTTTTATTTTAGGATTTCATATTTCATATTTAATTTAATATCCAATTAATTTTTTAATTTAAGTCTAAAAAATTTTATAAAATTTTAAAGATTTCAATAGTATTTCGATCACATATTATTATATCAAACTATTTTTTATCCGCCAGTCGATGAGCGTGATAGTTGTTTTTTAAACATATTTTTAATCATACCACGAAAGCATAACGACCCTCAATCACCTACATAAAAGTAAATATATATGTAATTTCTACACATTCTAATATCGTCCCCTTTTTTTCTAAGTCCCATATTTATTCAAAATTAGATTTGAGTATACATCTAACGCTTTTACTCAAGACGTATGAAGCAACGAAGCATCTTACTTAATTATAACCATTTTTTTACACCCACTACGACTTATTCGGTATTTGCGGGATCTTAAAACCTACAAAAAGAAATACAAACACATATTCTATATACACATTCAAGTTATCAGTACATTATAGGTTACAGTGCATGATTCCACTCCCTTCCTCAACACACTTCGCAATTCATATTCTCTCACTTTTGCGGAATTGCCAGAGTACTCTCTTATCCTTTTAGACAACCCAACAACAGATAGTTCTTTCATCCAGTGGCTAAGAAGCATCTTTGGTGCAACAACTAACACCCTGTTAATCAAATTAGAGTGATAGAGTCCAGCCAGAAAAGCCGAAATCTGCATGGTCTTTCCTAGACCCATATCATCACCTAAAATCCCTCCCGTCCCACCACAATGGAGAGACCAAAGCCACTTCAAACCCTCCCCCTGGTGTGGATAGAGCATCTTCGTGTACCTCAAATCCCTGCACTTACCAGTGCCATCCATGCTGATAGGATCCCCGCAATCAGCATGGATATCATCTACGACATCATCACTCTCTCCCTACTTTGATTTATCAACACTTCCCAAAACAACGCAATCCTCGTCATCACTATCATCATCCAGAACCAATCACTCCTGAGCATTCCCATTAACCCCCTTAATATTCGTGGCATCATCTTGCTCCAGAACCAAAGTCCTCAATGCTTTCCCTTTAAATTTCTCAATCCCTTCCCTCCATTTTTCCTCAGATGAGGAGGAAGAAAGCGAAGAGGCTGCGCTCTCAAATTCCGCTTCTGATTCCTGCGGGGCTGAAAGCGAATTGTGGTATGGCTTCTCAACGGCGAGAGTCTCCAACCTTGAGCTGAGATCATCAAGGACGTCGCAAATGCTATCAGCTTGATTGACATCGGACTTCTCTCCTGGTGATGACCCCGACGGCAAGATGCTGCCAGAGTTCCCGACGTCGGTCCTCGAGGAGAGTTTACAGAGGCGGCGGCGGCCTTCAAGCTTCTCCTTGTCAGCCCTAATCTCGGTGGTGTGATGGGAGGTAGTTCGATTGCGTAAGAGGCTTAACTCCAGACATTCGTTAAGGCTGAGGGGCCTTCTTTCCTCCGCCGCCATTGATTGCTAAGAGGCTGTTCAGGATTGACACAGGATTTATCAGAATCTTCAATCCCGTTTCTCCTCCGTTTTACATTAACGGATTTAAATCATAGCATTGGTCAGATTAAACAAATCCGCAACTCTCACGAACTCTTCTTCTTCATACGCTGCTGCTGCCGTTGATACCTTCTACAGCGAGCTCGAGTTGCGATTTCTGCGTTGTGAGGGTTTCGGGAATTCGGCTATCGTGCGCCTCGATATTGCTATGTCTTAATTTTTAAATTAGTCCTAATTAATAATTTAATTAGATAATGAATTTACTTAAAAAAAAATAAAAATAGTCCAATCGTCCAGTCAGTCAGCAAACGACTTACGCTAGTCAAATACGTCATGGCCATGATCATAATAATTTTTTTTTAAAAAAATTAATAATTTTATCAGCCATCGATCGTATTTTAGCGAAGGTATTGAAGGTAATAATTCATGCTTTGTTGACACGAATCTAAGTAGTTTCTTAATATCAGTTTTTTGTTCAAGAAAAGTTATTACAGCCGTTTTCATAATACAGGATTGTTGAATACATATAATTTCTAATATCAACATTTAGATGTATTATTTTATTTTATCAATAAAATACATATGACAAATAGTTTTAAATTAGATTTAAACTATATACAGAGAATTAAACGAAAAATACATCTAGATCAAAATTCACATTACTAGTTTTAATGTGAAAAAAAAATAAATTAACAATAAAATAACATCTTCAAATATAAGAAAATTATTATTTTTTTTAAGAATGAGTAAACCCATTAAAGCTCAATTTATATATAATATATTGAAATTTGATATTACTAAAGAATTATATGTATTCAACTCAGATATTAATAAAAAAAAAGGAGCTGCGCAATAACTTTACTTTCACAACTTCAAAATTTATCTGTCATAAAACCATGATCCCAAGATTCGAAAGTCAAAAGTAGAATTTTATTACCTTTCCAACGATATCAGACGCAAAATACGACATGAAACTGATGCCAAAAAACGAATGTTAACTTAATTTTTTTTAAAAAATCATTTATAATTTATCCCAAGCATGGATGACTAACCGATCAATTTAGTAGCCTACCGACCGCAAGAATCGCTATTTTTAAAAATTCTTAGAATTTAATTACCTAATTAAGTTATTAATTAGGACAAATTTAAAAATTAAGCCTATCGCGAGTGAGAGGGAAGACATGAGCGAATGCCAGAATGGGGCTTCGGTTCCTTGCGGTTGAGAGAAATGGGAGAGTACCAAACGAAGTGGGGGAAGTCGCGAGCGGGAGAGTTTTTTCGGCTTGCGATTAAGGAAGTTGTGCTTGTGGCTTGTAGTTGTAAGGAAGGAAATGGAGCCGAGAGGAGGGAATGATTTCGGCTTCTTGCGGATGAACCGAGGGTCAACATGATTATATGAAATTAGGTGACACTAACTCGAGATTTGAAGGCTAAAATGAGAGATTTAGAGCAAGGATCAAGTTGCCTCTTGCAAGAATGGATGCACAGTGTCATATAACAAGTCTTAGAGATAGTAGACCCTGATAATATGGGATATCATAAAAAAATAATCATAATAGCTCATGAGATAAATCTTAAAAGGCAAGATGAATTAAATATATTTTGTATTTGAGTTGTGATAGTCTCATATATGAATAATAATTGTAATATAAATATAAATATAAATATATAAATATAAATATATATATATATATATATATATATATATATATATATATATATATATATATATATATATATATATATATATATATAAACATGGATATAGGGGAATAGCTAGCATTTAATTGAATCAATATAGGCTATATAATAATGAAAAAAATGTTAACTTATGAGGAGAAATAAAAGAAATATTTTCTTAAATAATAATTATGTAAAACAAAATAGAAGTTTAAATAAGGAACTACAACTTGAATTTTAAGTGCTAAATTAACAAAATAATTATTAATAAATATCTAGTCTTATAAAAATAACCAGTAAATAACCTAATAAAATTTGCTAAGAAAATTTTTATCATAAATGAATGTGATAAAAATGGATGCTTCATAGATTTATTATTATTATATAATTATTAAATTACTGTTTTCTCTATCTTAAATGTTTCGTTTAAATCTATAATTATTATTTTTATATATGCAAGAGCCTGTTATTTTTTCTTAGTAAAATAAAATGCATTATGAGGCTATTTATTTACAAGTTTTTGAAATTTATAAGAATACTAAATATAGTATACAATAAAAGCATGTAATTATTTTAATTGTTTGTAAAGAAATTTACAAGTTCATTTTATATGTTTAACTATATATAAAATATTTTAATTACATGTGGCTATAATGAGGGGTCGTGATATGGGTGATAGCTATTGTAAATGATTGTCGATAATAGTTGGTGATGATAGAGTAAGGGATGTTAATAATTGTCTCGACTTGACAATTTGTAAATTAATTAGGTCGAGTTCAAGTTAAAGTATTTGATCTGCTTAAGTTTTACTCCGAGTTTAGGTTGACCCTTTAGAAATTGGACGCATACACTTAGCTTAAATTTGACCCTCCAACTTGAGATTAACTTAAATTTAACCCATTAACTCAAATTTGATATAGTTTCGATCTAAATTTGACTTGAAATATATGTCTATATTAGACAATTAGGTCGTGATCATATCGTGTCCAGTTCGGGTTAGGGTTCTCAACTCGTATAAGTTTAAATAGTTTCAGATGACATCAATTTTAGGTCAAACTTGAACCAAAGCCCTTGACAAAAATTGACGCCCTATGCAAGAGCAAGCTTCTAGTGGTTGGTAGGATTTAGCATCGAAGGCAATAAGGGGCAATAAGTAATAACAATTGTAGGAGTAGATACCCAATGACTAGTGGTAGTTGATTTTAGTGGTGGTAGTTGATATTAGTGGTAGTAGTGACAGTAAGAAATAAAGTGGTGATAAGTAAACAATGATGAAGTAATCATAGATTTAATTTAAATCATATTACGAATACTTATAATTAAATTGCCTCTAAGGACCAATGATTTTTTCGTGATAAAATTATTTTTTTTTGACATTTCACCGAATTTTTTTTAATATCAAAATCACATATACATCACATATGTAAAATTCTTAACCTAAAACTTATTGGTTAAAAGCCTAAGTCCTTAACCAATGGGCCAAGGTGACTTACGTTTCCCCCGTGAAAAACGTGAGAGAGAGGCAAGCATTAAAAAAAAAAGTCATATTTTATCTAACATGTGTATGTTTAGAAAAAAAATTCTTTTACCAAAAAAGACTATCCCTTAGAAAAATAACACCATTTTATTTATTGTAAATGAAACAAATATTAAAAAAAAATAAAAAAAATCAAATTTTATGTTTCTTTCTTTTAAATATAAAATCAAATTCATAAACAAATTTAATTGGTCTATATTATTTTTTTTTAATTTATTCAATTTGATGTTTAAACCTTATAAAAAAGAATTACTGTATTCAAATTTACATTTTTTTTTACAAAAATGAGATGCATTTACAAAAATAAAATAGAAAATAAAAATAAACTCCATATTATGGTGTATTGCTTGATTAACACTTTCAAATTTGGAGTAGAAAGTTAGGTAAAAAAAAGAATATGTTTTAAAATTTAATATATAAATATATATATATATATATATATATATATATATATATATATATATATATATATATATATATATATATATATATATATATATATATATATATATATATATATATATATATATATATATATACTTGAAGTTTAAATTTATAATAATAAACCTCATGTATCATTACATGCATAAAAATTATATTTATTTTTAAAAAATAATAATAATATTTAAAATTTAAAATGATATTAAATATTTAAGTTTATATAGATATATTAAATTAAATATTAGATATATAAATATATAAGAATTATTTGATACTTATATAAATGTCTTAAAAATTTTATTTTTTAAGACATAGCTTACTGCACGTGCCAGCTCTATTTAGAAGCTGTGCAATGATAAATCAATTGCAACTTGCAAGTAATTTTAGTTTAATGTTTGAAAGTAGGTTTTAGAAATCTTAAATTTAAAGTTTATATATGTATTATAATAAATTTTTTTTAAAAAGAAGTCGATTGGCTTTTTGGCATGTTGACGTGATGCTGAGGAGGCAATTAAATCCTGATGAAGTCTGTCTTTAATAAAGAAAATATATTTATCAATTTTGAGCTATGCTCTCAATTTTCCCAAAACAAAATATCAATTTAATTATGAAGCCAAATAGTGTGAGACCTTCGCTTTATCGCTTATTTAAATCCTCTTAAAGCATTCTTCTTCTCCCACAAGAGAGCTCCACCACAAACTTCCATCTTCGGTGAGGTCGAGATTTCAAAATCTTCAGATTTATGTTCATAAAAATTTAAAATTTCTGCGATCTCTTCTCTTACTTCTGCTCTCTTAAGCCTTCGCTGTAATTTTCTGTCTTCGCCGATAAAGATTTGATCATTGGTTCCGATTTCAGAAGAAATTTTAAGCTTTCTCTTTGGCAGCCAAATAAAACAGAAAATAGATCCAGATCCTTTCTTTTTTTTTTTTTCCTGGTTTTGATCTTTATTTTTATTTTTTATTTTTCTGGATTTTGTTTATCTCAGCCAGGTGAGGGTCTGTTTTTCTGAGCCCTTCAGGCTATTGTCTTCTCTCAATTGATCAAACAGAGGCGTCTTTTAGTACCTCTTTCTTTATTATCTTCTTCTTCACCGTCTCTCTGCTTTTTATCCTCAAGCTTATTCATGGCTGCAGCTATAGATATGTATAATAGCAGAGCAGTCATCTCCTTAAGAGAGGAGCTTATGGAAGCACTTGAACCTTTTGTCAGAGATGCTTCCTCTTCTCCTTCTTCCTCTATCAAAAACATCTCCTTCGACCCCACCACCGTTTCTCTTTCACCTCTACCCTACTCCTCTGTTTACTCTCATCGCTACTTTTATCCTCCAACTCCTCCCCAAAATTCCATCTTTGATTACTCTCCACCATCCATCTCAAACCCCGAGATCACCCACCCTGGGCTCTTGTGCTCGGATCAGCACATCGGCCTCACTCACCTCGGACCCGCACAAGTCCAGCAGATCCAGGCTCAGCTCCAGCTCCGCCATCACGGCAACCTCCTCTCCCCGCGACCGCAGCCCATGAAGCTCACCGGCTCCCCCACCTTCTTACCGACGAAGCCGACCAAGCTCTACCGCGGGGTGCGGCAGCGGCACTGGGGCAAGTGGGTCGCCGAAATCCGCCTCCCGAAAAATCGCACTCGCCTCTGGCTTGGCACCTTCGACACGGCAGAAGAGGCGGCCATGGCGTACGATAAGGCCGCCTACCGTCTTCGCGGCGAATTTGCCTATCTCAATTTCCCCCATGTCCGTCACGATGTCGGCGGCGGCTTGCTCCACTCTTCTGTCGACGCAAAGCTTGACATTATTTGCAAGAACCTGGGAAGGTCGCTGAAACAAGTAAATTCCTCTCCGACAGTGGATTCGTCGGCCGGCGGTGTGGAGGATAACAAATCAGAGTTGTCTTCGGAAGGGGAGGAGTCCTCCCCTGTTCCGAAAATGGAGGCTTTGGATTTTACGGAAGCTCCATGGGATGAATCTGAGAAAATTTTGCTGCCAAAGTATCCCTCATGGGAGATCGATTGGGATTCTATAATGTCTTAGTTGTTACCCATGTGTTTGTTTTGCTTTTAGTTGTGTTTTGTTTCAGTTTTATGGATCCTGCAAATGAAATTTTAAATATTTGCAGGGCTGGTGTTGTGGGTTTTAATTAGATCTTCTTTCTGGTTTGCTTTAGCTTTTTCTTGAGTGTGTTGTGAGTTATGAATATGAAGTATGTAGGTTTGTAACTATAGTTTTATTAATGCCCAGTGCTTGTTTATTTTTTTTTGTTTCTTTGACGTTTGGGGCTATAGATCCCATTTTGCCTTATTAATTGTTCATGAATTATGTGAGCATAGCTTGTGAGATTAGCAGGTAAAGATTTTGGAACATTCAGCCAAAAAAATTATCGATAGCTTTTATTTATGTGTCGTGATGACTCAATTTTTAATGTTACTAATCGGCTTAATATTTAAGAAATAATTTATGATTAAAAGAATTAACATAAATTATGTGATAGAATATCTTAGGATTTTAGATAAAATAACTGATTTGTCACTTCAAAAAATTATTAAGAAATCTCATTTTACACAAAAGGGATCTAGACTGGGCTCAAGAGAGTTCTTGCCTTGACAATCAATACTAATGACTATCATTGATGACTTATTTTATTATTATCATATGATTGTATTGTATTGATACTCGATCATCATTACTAGACTAATCTAAGAGTGTTGACCCTCGGTTCGTACGCAGGAAGCCGAAATCGTTCCCCCCTCTCGGCTCTATTTCCTCCCTCAACCGCAGCGAAATGGCATATGCCCCTCTCCGTTCGATCTCTCAACCGCAAGGATCGAAACTACCCCTCTCCCGTTCGATCTTCCTCAAACCTCAAGGCTGTGTTTCCTCAAAATCACTCGCTCGTTCTCTCTTCTATTTTTTTTCTTCAACCGAAACCCTTCCGGATCTCCCCTTCTCTCGTGTTCCTGTCTCCCTCAACGACAAGGGAACCGCACGATCCTCCCCTCCAATTGAGCACCAAGCCACGCGTCTCTTCCTGTCGTTCGTCTCCACTACAGTAAGCATCGAGCCCTGCCTCTCTACCTTCGTCTGATTTGCACGTCTCCATTCGCCCGTCCGCCGTGACTACAAGCCGGATGAGCATCCCCCACGGCTCGCTACCTCGCAGATTGAGCCCCTCTTCTCCCTTCTTCTAACCGAACATCTTCCTCCTTTTCTCACTGTTCGACACTGCCACCATTCCGTCTCTCCCTATAGAACAGACCTCATCTTTGTTGCCCTCCTTGGTGCTTCTGCTTCTCTAAATCCCGTAAGTTCACCTACCAATAGGATTCGGTAAATTCGGATTTAACTTGCAAAAGCGGCTTTAACGGGATCACAAAAGTAGCGAATTTAACTTATCCAAAAATATGATTTGACTGGATTTAAGTTAAGTGCGGCTAAAATCATGCTAAAATCATGTAGGCAAATAGTCTCTCTCTCATTTAGTTTTCCTCTCATTTTCCTCAATCGCACAATACGTAAATCACAAGCTTGAACTCATTCTCCTTATTTCCTTCAAACCTAAGGCTCCCATACGATCCAAAATTATGATTCAAATTATTTATTATTGTAGTTGGTTTAGATGTGTAAAGAAATGTGATATAATAGTATATATATATATATATATATATATATATATATATATATATATATATATATATATATATATATGATTCTTTTCATTTTAAGGCGCTCTGATATGTAGTGGATCAATAATATCATGACGCCATTATTCATAATGTGGTAAAATTGTTAGATTTTGCCTTATGTTAAAATCTTCAAATTTTGACTAAATAAAATAGAAAAAAAAGATGTTTGAATGTGTAGAAATTGCATATATATTTGTTTTATGTATGATTGAAGACCTTATTATTAGTGTGACGGATATAAAACTTCTGTAACTACACATGATACGAATACTATCGAAATCTTGTCAATTTTGTCAAATTTTTGAGAATTAAATTTTAAAATTAATTGGATATTAAATTAAATATGAAATATGAGATCTTAAGATAAATATAAAACTCACAAAGATTGAATTTAAATAGACACCATAAGTATTTTTATTATGTAAGATTATACTATGTGAAAATGGGTTCATTCACCTAGTTAGGTCACCAAATGCCAATTTTGTTACTTCATATATTAAAACAAACAAAAATACCAAGTGAAATGCAATTTTGTTGCTTCATATATTAAAACAAACAAAAATACCCAAGTGAAATGTAAATTTGAGATTAGTATTATGCTCATAATGGACTTGTAATAAATTTAAACCTAATTTTGAATAAAATAAGACTTGAAGTAGAATTAAGAAATGAACTTAAATTGAGTTTGATGTCTTTTATGTGAGCAAGAACATGATTAGAATATTGCCCAATAAAAATACATATGACTCACACAATAAACACTGAAGTTATTATAACTTATTCCGTGGGAATCAAAAGTGATTTCAATTAAACATAATCAAATATAAAGAATTAATATGAAGCTTGATAACTTGCATATAATATGAGTGGGCTTTGACATCTCACCAAATAACATGAACAAGCATCTCATTGACTATTTAAGGTGTCAATTTCATGAGTAAGTAATCAATATGAACAATGTTAATTGAACACTTGAATAATCACATTTGATGTAAGGATTCCAATTGAATGTCAAATGACCAATGATTGGTGGTAAATCTAAATGTCTAATTCCAAATTTAGAATAAAGTGTGCAAGAAATTTGGTAGTTGTCTTATAAGCATAAATTCAATTAGGCAATTCATGATCACTCATGAATGTAGCCTTAAAAGGACCATTTGGATCTTGCATTTAAAATTAAATTTGAAACACAATGAGATTTGTGTTATATCTAAGTGTTTATTTTCAAAATAGGATCAGATGAAATTCATAAGAGGACTCACCGAGGATTTACACTATATCTAATCCATATAATTGCTAAATTGATATATGGCACATCTAATGGGTAAAAGTCATAAAAGAGAGATTTAAAGTGAAACTCATAGCCCATTTTAATTAAGAAGTACAAACAAAGATTTTGGTAAACCCAAATAGCTTATTAACTAATATAAGAAGGGTTTTTCAATGAACTTCCAAAAGTCTTGAAAATTTGGCTTGGAATGCAATCAAATCTTTCTCCCCTCTCAAACTCCAAATGCTCCAACCACTCAAGCAAATGATATGAAATGAAAGGCCCTCCCGTAGCCTTATTTATAGAAATGGAAAGAATCAATGTGAGACCCATTCTTGCTAAGACTTAATTCCATGGTGTAAATTGAGTTCACTTTCTTTCAAATTTCTCAAAATTAAACAAGCTTTAATTGAAATTTGGGAAGACTAATACTAAACTCACAAGAGACTCATGATAAATTTGAAGTCTAGTTATTAAATAAATATGAAACTTGATATGGAGTTAAGGATAAATCCATATTGGATTTGAAATCTTTTTATGTGAACAAATCATATTTGATGTCAAATGAAGTAAGAACCTCAATTAAATAAAAAATAACGATTGATGACATATATAATGGTCCATTTATAAATTGAGGAGTATAAAATTTGGTAGCTTTATTACAAGCACAAGTTCAATTAGGCAACTCATGAACAATCATGAATGTGGCCTTTAAAAGGATCACTTAGATCCTGTATTCGAAGTTAGATTTAAAGCACATGAGAATTATGACATATCTAAGTGCTTAGCCCTAAAATTAATGGCATTCAAATGAAATTCATAAAAGGATTTATAATGTAATTAACTAGCTTGTCAATGAGTATATACAAATTCTTCCAATAGTTACTCAAGTTGCACTACATAATATATTGAGTAAAGCAAAAGCAATACATATAATTTAAATTAGATTTATGATGAGCTAAAAAGCACATTAATATGAATTAGTCAATTATCACTAAAGGATAAGATTCTAACAATCACACATGAAGTATAAATGATGAACATACATTTTCATATGATTAAATAGAATCAGAATGGTAAATCATACACCACTAGATTTATAATTCTTCGTATAAGCAAATAGAAGACGACACTAAATTAAATTCTGCATGAATTATGGAGCTTCTTTTAATCCAAAAATTAAGGAATTTCATTCTAATTATGATTTTCAAAATTAATGATTTCATTAATTAGGTAAAATTATCTATAAATACATGCATGTGCTTGAACATAGAGATTTAAAGTGAAATTTTTAATGTCTAAAAAGGCTGCATAGGCTAAGTTGAGATTAAATAAATATGAAATTAATCTCATAATTTAGAAATAAAATTACCTAAATTACTAAATACCCGCTGAGCCTAACACTATGCTAAATGTTTAGATTCAAGTGTAATGAGCTATGCATGGTTTGCTTCCAGTTTGGTCTTGAGGCGAGTTAATGAAACATAAAAATAAAATAATAATATTATAAGAATTTCAACTCAATAAAATATCTGAGAAGCTAATTCTATCACATGATATCATCATATTATTAAACTAATAGAAATTGACAGGATCTAAAATAATAAATTAAATGATCAAATAATACATCCACCCCGCTGATGGTGTTGAATGGAGATTTCAACCGGAGGGGATACTTTTATCAAAATGTGATTTTAATTTCAAATCAAATTAATATAAATTAAATATCAATCAAAATGCAAAATCTAATATGTCATTAAGTGTTAAATGCTTAAATAAAATTCAATCTTTAAAGAACTTAAAGCTAAAACTCAATCCACCTTCTGCAATTATTTGTTAAAGGCAACAAATTAAAAAAACTCTAGCTCACAAAGAAACCAAAGTCAAATCAAGTGTATTTCTTTATTCACTCTCAATCAATCTCATGCTTGGTAAGGGCGTGACCTGTCCACTGCGTGGTTTGGATGAGCTCCACATATGATGCGCTTATGACCGAGTCCTCGATTGGGTGAATGTAAATGATACCATTATATTATGATCAATGCAGTATGCTCCTCAATGGCTCATGAGATGTGAATCATAGGGTGCACTTGATATGTCAAAAAGCCCTCTATCAGCTAAGGTAAACTTAAGCTTGTCTTCTTAGACAAATACCTCCCCAGGTCTACGAGGATTACTTAGATGACGGAACTCATGGTTGCTGACAAGGATCCTTTTGTCAAGTTGGGTTGATTACCTTCTATGACTAAGTAGAGTAGGGACCACGATAGCCCAGGATGACGCAACCATGGGATCTAGATCGAGCACGTCATCATTCCCCCAACCATCCTCTTTAAGTAAATATAATGAATTTCATAAATCACAAAATTTAAACTCCACATGTTGCTACTATACATCCTACTTTTAGTGATCTAACGACTAGCCTTAATCGAAAGTTATCTCTCAGCATTAAGAGGGGTAACTAATTATAGGTGCTTGTGCTTATAGGAAACCTGGAACCAGATCTAAAGTCCTCACAAAATGAGGGTGAAAACTCTGGGTAGTGTCTTATCTACTATTCCATCTGCCATCTAAAATTTCCATCGACAAATAAATCATACTCTTTTCAATGTGAGAGGCCGGTGGCAAATTTTTGAAGCCCACATATTTATGGAGACTCCATTGGAGATAAGTTTCTCTTTCTATTTTTATCTAATCAAATCGAGTTATAGTAGTGAATATATGAAAAATTAAAATTTTAAATTACTTATAAATAAAATTCTTCATATTATTTTGTTCTATCGCATATTTGCATTTTAAAAGTGCGGTGATATATCAATTCGATTATTAATCCCCATCTTTCATTTATAAAAATGGATCTTGAGCTCATCATGTAGGTCGTAGAGATAATATCTGTCTATTATCAATGCGGAGATGCTAGAGTTACCATTCAATTTGGTAGTGTAGACTTCCTACTCATTGCTACAAATAATCCTCCACCAGAAGCACCTGCATATTGTACACACCAACCTGTGTAGGGGAGGAGGACAATTGGAATGGCCGCTACTGCTACTGAGGTTCCTCAAAAGAGAGCCTCTGTATTTGAAAGATTGTGTCATTCTGAGGTGTCAATTATAAAAAGAACCGTCACTGGGCAGAAAGTATCAGTTATACTTGTGAATGCAATCACTCTACCAATTGAACCTTTCGTATTAAGAAGGCATAATGGTGAAGCCTCATCTTCTGGAGGAAAATTGAATAAGGCAAAGGATAAGAAATCGAACTACAAGCATAGCGGTTGTTTCTTGAATCACTAACCACGCCTTGATGCGAAGCAAGTGTTCCCATTCACAATAAGTTTGAAAATCTCAAGTGGGTGAAAAGGAACAACTCTGTTGTTGATATCAAACAATCCTTCTAGGGATAACGACACCAAGCTATAATCCCACAAAGGAGGCATCCTGAGACTCTATCCTCTAGAGTGCACATAGTGCTGAAAGTTGTAAAGGAGAAAGGAATTATGAAAAAAAAATATCAATGCCTGATTATCAGAGAAAATGAGAAAGCTTCAATGATACTCTTAGTGGATAATGTTCAAGATCATCTTAAGCAATTCCTACAGGGTGAACATCGGGGCATGACACTTGGACCACATGTCCAGGAATCCACCGTCGAAAGGTCCTGACAAAAAGGAAAGCAAATATGGAGGCTGAAGTCTCGAGAAGAAATAGCGACATAGAAGCTTCTTCATTTGGAAGCAAGCTAGCCCACAGACAGTAGAGAAAGAGAAATACTGAAATGCGTGCTCAACAGCCATTATTCAAGCAGAAAATTATACAACCAACTGTGAACCCGAAGTGAGTGTTCCAACCCATAACAAGTTTGATGGCTTAGGATTGAAAAAATGGAATAGTTCTACTGGTCAAATCAAATAGTCATTCTGGACCAGACAATGTCAGATTCAAGCTTCTTTGGTCAGAAAACTAGAAACTGTATATGCAAGAGTGCATCGTGTCCTCAAAGTTGCTAAGGAGAATAAAATAAAATAACAAAGTCTTGTCATCAGGGAGGCTAGAGTTTCTCATCTAAGGAGACCTCCTCCTATAACCCCGGCATGATGTCAACCAATTTAAGTCACGCATAGTGAGCATCAAGGCATTACACTTAGACCACAAGTCTAATAATCTGCCATTGAAAGATCCTGATAAAAAGGTAAGCAAATTTGGAGGCTAGAGCCTCGAAGTCAATCTGCCTTAAAACAAAGACAACGACGTGACATCTGTACTCCCACAAAATACCTTTGCTGCACTAGTATTATGGGGCGTAGTTCTACCACTTGAAGTTAAACTACTTTCGCCCCAAGTAGCCATCCAACATGATCTTACAAAGATGAGAATGTCTGTCTATGAATAGAAAAAGCTTGATGCACTTGATGAAGTTAGGCTCAAAGTTTATCAAAATTTAGAAGTCTACAGAGCGAGGATGTCCAAAGCATTTGATCATACCGTGCATCCTTGAACTTTTCAAGAAGGAGAATTGGTCTTAGTGTTGAGAATACTAATTATTCCTCACTGTCATTACATATATAAGTTTTGCTTAAAAATTCTCTCGTAACATAAGAATGCACTTCTAAAATAAAGCAAACATCCTCCTATCATATAGGGGGAATTTTTTAAATTTTATAGTAAAATATTAGGCTTCCCCTTGTAAGACAGGGGGCCTCTTTTTGTATTTGGGTTGACTTTCAGGTGAGATCTCATATACATGTTTGAATTATTTATTCAAATTCATAAGTTTTAAAGTCTTCACCAAAAGAGAGATTTTCAAGTCTACAAACATCAATAAATCAAGTTGAAATACATCTTCCATTCATATATTAGATCTAAGGCTCAAGTGGGTGCATAAAGTCGGACTCAACAAGCCCAAATATGGCAAGTTCGATAAGTTTGCTTACTCAATACATCACAGAGTAAGAGATCCCCATCTCATTAGCTTAATTGATCCACCGTCATCACCTAGTGACCGTTTCATCCTAACAACGACTGATTATTTCTCTAAGTGGGCTGAAGCTACCCATTTAAAAAAGTTATTGCTAATCGAGTGATCAGCTTCTTCATGCATAATGTGGTTTATAGATTTGGGGTGTTGCGTTGAATACTTTCTGATAATTGCACAACTTTCAGAAGTACAAAAAATTATAGATTCATCGATCGACATAATTGATTGGCAATATTCTTCAATATATAATCCAAGGGAAAATGGTTTGATAGAAGCTTTCAACAAGACATTGTTCAAATTGCTCAAGTAGATCCTCACTAAAATTAAAAGAGAATGACATACCAAATTGATCGAGGCATTATGGGTGTATCGAACTACCTATAAGATCCTGACTAAAGCCACTCCTTATTCATTAGTATTTGGAAGCGGTCTTTCGCCGTTGAGTTGCCTTGATTCGGTGACCATCCAATATAATCTAACGATTAAAATGCTCATTTGAGAATGGAGGAACTCGATGCGCTTGATGAAATTAGATTGCAAGCTCATCAAAACCTAGAAGTTTATCGAGTAAAGATGTCTAGGGCTTTGGATCATACAGTGTGACCTTGAACATTCCAAAAAGAAGAATTGGTCTTAGTGCTGAGAAGACCAATTATTCTTAATTGAAAATTCGGTGACAAATTTGAGCCTAATTTGGATGGCCCTTTTGTCATCGAGAAAGTGTATCAATGAGGGGCATACTAACTCAATGACCTAAATGGAGAAAGACCATTGCAACCAATTAATGATCCATACTTGAAAAAAGTATTATACATAATAAATACATTCTCGAGATATAATAGAAATCCCCCTGCAAAACAGGGAGCATTTTTTATTATATTTATGTAGGTCGACATCGTGCTTCATACCTAGATCCCTAAATAAATATACCCACTCAAGATGAAAAAAAAAATTCATGAAGGTTTCCCTATTACACAGGGAGCATTTTTTAATATATCTATGTAGGTCGACATCGTGCTTTATGCTGTCCCCAAATAAATATACTCACTCAAGATGAAAAAAATAAAAGTTTCGTGAAAATTTTTCTATTACACAAAGGGCATTTTTAGATTTCTATACATAGATAAAATTAATGTTACATGTTAAAACCATCTTAAGGTCAAATATATCAACTTAAATATTGATATATTTTCTAAAATTAATTTAGAGCTCTTTTAAAGTGTTTTAGAATTTTCCCTATAAGATAGGGGGCATTTTTATTTCATGTTACTTTTTATTTGGGTTGACATCATGCTATAAGATTAGATATTTGAATATATTCTTATTCAGGTTGACATCGATGCTTTATGCTGAAATCACTAAATTTATCTATAATTATTATTGTTAAAGATGCAAGTTCTTGCAAGAATAAAAAGAATCTATTTCTACGTATGAAAAGATAACCCTAAATATCAAAAGTATATCTCCTAGATTTGTCAAATTCTGAAGAGCAAGTTAGAAGAACTCCCAATTTTAGAAACTTCAATAAATTAAGTTAGAAAAACATCAACCACTACATCTTCAAGTTTAAGACATAGATGGGTTCTAAAGGTCAAACTCAATAAGCCCATAAATGGTTGAGTTGCCAATGCTCTCCCCACTCAACAAGCCGTAAGAAAAGGCCGTAGTGAAAGAGCCGTCGTTCATTAGTCCAATGACCAAATCACCAAGCCATCACAACTTAAGTTGAAGACTCGAGTAAGTTCTAAAGGTTAAATTCAACAAGCCTATAAGAAAAGGCTATAGTGAAAAAGCCCCTACTTGTTAGTCCAATGATGATAACTGTTCAATCTCAAACTTGATCCAACTTAGTGATTACAAGCAACCAGAATCCAAGAGATATTTTTACCTGAGCGATAGACCAAGATAATCTGAGAAAACTCTCAATTAAGAGCTGCCTCAAATCAATCTTTATATTACATGCAAGGTGATATTTCAATCTATTCTCAATTGATCTGATTAAGCATAAAAGCACAGATCAAAACTAATCTCCTCATCAAGTCCGTCAAAGCAGAATGCACAAGATCGAGGAAGCGATTCCATGGTTCATACAAAGCTAATGGCTAAACTAAAGGAATTTTGTAGTTATTCAGTCTGTTAAAGCACACATTACTTTAACTAATATAATATTCGGAGGTCGATATGCACCCTTCAAGAAGTTTTTCAAAGCAGCAAGCTTAGGACTGAAGACTTACATGCACTTCCTAACAAGTCAATATGTACATATCAAGTTAATTCTTTATCAAGTCCATCAAGCTTAAAACTAGGACAGAAGGAATTTCATAACTCAAAATAAACAAATTAATTCCTCCATCCAACCTGGTTGAACATGAAGTTAGGGTCGGAGGAAATTCAAATCCATAAAGATACAAAAGAAAGATTTCTTCAATGAACCTATTGAAGCTAAAGTAATTTGAAATCTATGTTCGACACGAAAAGTCTACCAGTTTTCAATAAATATGACTCGCTTCATACACACATCACATTTATTGGGGGGCATTTATTGACCCTCGGTTCAAACGCAATAATCCGAAACCATTCGCCCCTATTGGCTCCATTTCTTCCCTCAACCGCAAGGAAACAACATATTCCCCTCTCCATTCGATCTCTCAACCACAAGGATCAAAACTCCCCCTCTCCCATTCGATCTTTTTCAAACTGCAATGTTGCGGTTCCTCATAAACCACTCACTCATTCTCTCTTCCATTTTTTCTCCTCAACTGATTCCTCCTGGATCAACCTCTTTTCTCATGTTTCTGTCTCCCTCAATGAAAAGTGAACTACATGATCCTCCCCTCCAATCGAGCACCAAGCCATGCATCTCTTCCTATCATTAGTCTCCACTACAGTAAGAATCGAGCCCTACCTCTCTACCTTTGTTTGATTTGCATGTCTCCATTCACTCGTCTACCGTAACTGCAAGCTGGACGAGCATCCCTCACAGATCGCTACTTAGCAGATTGAGCCCCTCTTCTCTCTTCTTCTAACTGAACATCTTCCTCTTCTTCTCACTGTTCGACACTTCCACCATTTCATCTCTCCCTATAAAATAGACCTCATCTATCACCCTCCTTTGCGCTTCTGCTTCTCTAAATTCGTAAGTTCAGTTACCAATAGGATTTAGTAAATTTGGATTTAACTTGCAAATGCAGCTTTAACAGGATCACAAAAGCAGTGGATTTAACATGTCCAAAAATACCGTTTGATTGGATTCAATTTAAATTTGGCTTAATTCCTGCTCAAATCCTACAGCCAAATAATCTCTCTCTCATTTGGTTTTCCTCCCATTTCCCTCAATCACACAATCCGTAAACCACAAGCTTGAACTCGTTCTCCTAATTTCCTTCAAACCGAAGGCCCCCATACAATCCAAAACTATGAGTCAAATTGTTTATTATTGTAGTTGTTTGCAGATGTGTAAAGAAATGTGAATGTGTAAGTATATATGAATATGTGATTCTTTTTGTAGGTTTCAAGACTCCACTAATGCTCAATAGGGCGTAGTGGGAGCAAAGAGACTGTTGTGTCGCAAGACACCGCTCGCTACACCTAATAGGTCATACCGAGTAAGCTAAAATTATTAGATGTAGCCCCTTATACTAAATTGCTGCTGAAATTTTGACTAAATATGAAACTTAGAAAAAAAAGAGAAGGTTTCAATGTGTAAAAATTGTATATATATTTGCTTTTATGCAGGTGATTGAAGGCCTCGTTATGCTCATTAGGGCATAATGAAATTAAAATTTGCCTAAGGTGCTTCAAAACATCAATCGTCATGCTCTTCAGTGCGTAATGGATAAGCCAAAATAGTTCTGATGTAGCCCCCTATGTGGGGACGACGCCGAAATATTGCCAAAATACTGTCAAAATTTTATCAAATTTTTGGGACTTACATTTAAAAATTAATTGGATATTAAATTAAATATGAAATATGAGATCCTAAAATAAATAAAAAATTCACAAAGATTGAATTTAAATGGGCACCATGAGTATTTTTATTATGTAAGATTATACTATGTGAAATTGGGTTCATTCACTTAGTTCGTTACCAAATGAATGCTGCAATTTTATTTTGTCATATATTAAAACAAACAAAAAATACCCAAGTGAAATGTAAGAGAAATTTTTGAATAGTATTAGGCTCATAATGGACTTGCAATAAATTTAAACCTAATTTTGAATAAAATAAGACTTGAAGTGGAATTAAGAAATGAACTCAAATTGAGTTTGATGTTTTTATGTGGGAAAGAACGCATTGACTTTTAATGTTCGATTTCATAACATATACACATAATAAGTTATTACAACTTATTCCAAGCGAATCAAAAGTGATTTTAGTTGAACACAATCAAATTTAAATAATTTATATGAAGCTTGATAGCTTGCATATAATATGAGTCAGCTTTGACATCTCACCAAATAACATGAACAAGTGTCTCATTGACTATTTAATGTGTCAATTTCATGAGCAAGTAATCAATATGAACAATGTTAATTGAACACTTGAATAATCACATTTGATGTAAGGATTCCAATTGATTGTCAAATGACCAATGATTGGTAGTAAATCTAAATGTCCAATTCCAAATTGAGAATAAAGTGTGCAAAAATTTGGTAGCCTTATAAGCATAAATTAGGCAACTCATGATCACTCATGAATGTATCCTTTAAAAGGACGATTTGGATCTTGCATTTAAAATTAAATTTGAAACATAATGAGATTTGTGAGATATCTAAGTGTTTATTTTAAAAGCTAATAGGATCTAGATGAAATTCTTAAGAGGAATCACATTGAGGACTTACACTATATCTAATCCACATAATTATGAAATTGATATATGGCACATCTAATGGGTAAAAGTCATAAAAAAGAGAGATTTAAAGTGAAACTAGCACATTTTAATTAAGAAGTACGAACAAAGATTTTTGGTAAACCCAAATAACTTTTTAACTATGGTGAATATTTTTGTCTTCATCTATCTTGAAAAATAAATGAAAAGAAAAATACATGCTTTGTTGGACACCACATAGATCCACAGATATTCTTATTAAGGTGATGCGATTGAGGAATGATGTACTATCTCGAAAGATAGAAGGCATCATCCTACAATAGACCTAATCACCTAATAAAGACTCCTAAGGACAGCGGGTCTTTGGATGTACCATAGATTCTTCCCCTACTTTATGTGGAAAAGTAAAGTATGATTTATTTTAAATCGGGTTCATTAAATTCCCTATGAAGGCAAGCCCCTAGTTATTTACATCCTAAGGAATGAGATTCCTTAAGAATACTCTCGATTAAGATAAATGATCATTATTTTCAAAGATTTCAAAGGTATGACTATCAATAAATTGGTTATTTTTTGGTAGATAAAGTGGTATTGATCAAATGAGGGAGTTATTATCAAAATTAAAGAAAGATAAGTAGGGGATGCTCCTGATGCTAGGAAACCTAGCGAACATCCCAAACTATCTTATGGTTGGACTTCATATTTTTGAAATTTAAAGAGAGTTAATTATTTGAGTTGAAATTTTATTAGAAATCTAGGGGCATATAATTCCACAATACAAGATCATGAAAATGCTTAAGAGGTGAGGGTTTATGCTTGTATTTCACAAAGGGAAACATCCACCTCAGAATCAAAATCTAGGGAGCTTTGGAGAGGGCTAGAGCACGACCTAAATCTAAGGCAAAAATGGGCATATGGTTTACCTCCACAAGAGAGGATAAATCATTTGATTAGACTTACAACCTCCTGGCTAACTCCTCCTACGATTTTAAATGCATTTAGGCAAGTCTATACTTTGCAAGATAGCTTGGTTGTTGCTTATTTAGAAAGAGACTAAATCCTTAAACATACTCCCTAAGAGACTAGATCATGTAGGGCATGAATAATGACTTAAATCTAATGCATATTTTGTTAAGTTTTATTTTAATTTTTGTATAATTTATTTGACACAGGCTATGGGATTCATATGCATAATGCATGAGAAATTGGTTATGGGCTAAAATCAGTAAGAAAGAGGTGTGTTTCCACCATGACTCTCAAAGGTCAAGCCATGTTCTCTGAAAAGGTGGAATCCCTCTATAAGCAAGAGTGAAGCAAGATGCTTTTTATGCATGATGTGACACATACAACATCCAAGGGGTTGCTAAATCTTTTATTTTCTTGATTTATGTCTTAGGATTTAGGTGAGGTTATGAGTTATTAATTTTAACTTTGAGTTGATTAATTGGATAGAAAATTTATTTTTACCTAAGAGCCTAATCCCATCCGTGCCATTCATCAATGCAAGGATGAAACCATGAAAATCATGCCATCTTAATGCACAAGCTAAATGAATATCAAATAATTTTATAAAGCTAGCGCAAAAGAATAAAAGGCCGATGTGGTCATGTACCACCACACAACCCAAAAAAAATGGGTAGCTGAGCTCTACCCTTATACAACCCAGATTATAATTGAATAAATTCAATTTAGAAAGAATTCATATTATGGGGGTCTTCATTCTTCTTTCTTCTTTCCTTCACTTCTTCACTTCTTTCTTTCTTTCTTTATTCTTTCTACATTTGGACTTGGGATGTAGTTTTCTCCAAGGCTTTACATAGTGCATAAGACATGGTCTTACGACCAATGTTCATTCTAATCCCTCATAACATTCATCTCAAATTTTAATTGTAAAATTACATTAAAAGGGAAAGATAAATCTAACTAAAATCTACAAAAGAGATTAGCTAAACATACCACACAATCCCAAGCAATTATAAGAATAAATTTGACTTAGCACCCCACACATGAGTAACCAAGCCCACCTGTCCTAATTTGAATCATGCTTAGGGGCATAAGCAACATGAAAAGCAAAAGCATTTATATTTTTATTATAACTCCCCTTAAGCACAATCCCCTGCAGAAGATAATGATTAGACTAAGATTGTCCTATCATCCGCATGCACATACATAACATCTCACAAAATATTATATCATAAAATAAAATCAGGCATCAAACTATGCACCGCCCTAACATAGAGCTAGAAATGGTGACTTAGCCTAATGTGTGTGTCATTTAAGGCTTGTGTGGAGCTAGGCTTTAAGGTTAAAATTTTCTAAGTGTGAAGGATTCAACTTAGAGGTTGGTTTCATTTAAGTAATTTAGTTGATTTGATTTAGTTTGAATGAACCTACACTTAATTACTAAGTGTTGTAAAGAGAGGAAAAGAGAAGAGAACTTCTCTTTCATCCCTACCTTAAGTAACTTCTAAGGTAGATTCATTAATGATTTTTCTTTAGTGAATATTTTGTTATGTGTTTTAATTAATCCTAAGTTTATATTTGCTCTAAATAAACCTATTCAATAAGAAAGGGATCTTAAGATTAATTAAGGTGAATTACTATGACAAAACACACAACCATTTATTTCTTTCTAACATGTATATGATGCATATGAAATGATCCTAAGTATAGCTATACATGTAAATGCAAATCTTAGCACACCTTAATAATGAATGCAAAGAGATGTTGTTTAAGAAAAATTAGATATTTCATAAATGCATATTTTTGTTAAGTGAAAAAGAGGGTCTCTTTTATCCATTAATCAAATGCACATTTACATGTATAAAATACATAAGTGAGTATGACACCATTATTTTCTATACCAGGGGTATAAGATACAAAACCTTCTTATGGCTACTTAAAGTCTCACAACCCCGGGATGTCTAGATTAATATACCACTTTTCTTAAATACATGTGCATGTACAAAAAGAAAATAAATAGATAAAGGATCATGCAAAAGATATTTATTTATTTATTTGATTTTAGGTGTATCATTACATGTGATCCTTCTTAAGTCATAACATGGGAGATAGGGATAGATTTAAGCAAGTGTTATGTTATTTTCAAATGAACTATACACTTTGAAAATCTATATAAACCCATGTTAAGAAAAGAGAAGAAAATCACTTAACATATTTTATGCTATAATCACATGCAAGCTTATAAGTATTTATAAGTAGCATACCTTCATTTATAATCTTTGATTTATAGATTTTCAAAATAATTTTTGATTTAATAGTGATAATAGTCATTCATATTCTTACTTTAGCCAAAGAAATCAATTTGACATAAAGGAAACATTTCATTTTAATTGATTTTTCAAATATATAATGCATGATGATTTTCATATGGCATATATAACATTGAACATGCTTAGAAAGAAATAAAGTGATGTAGATAAATTCATTCACCTTAATTAATTTCTAACGACAATATTATAAAATAAGATCATTTAAAGTGAATCAAAATTCTTTAAAGGGATTTTTTATTTTATTTTTGGATTTGGTTTGAAAATGATTTGAAAGAAAGAGTTTGTTTGTCCTAACCCATTTTCCCCATGTGTGAATTTAGTTTAATTTTTTGGAATAATTTGATTGATTTTATGTTCCATTTAGGTTAAGGTGAATTAAATCCATTAATTATCGCCTACCTACATCGCTATAACACAATTAACCTAATAATTATGAGCCAACATATGATATGCAACCATATGAATTTAAATCAATGCACCCAAGAAAGAAAGGGGCCTAATGCAATTGGCTCATAATTATTGATTAATTAAGCTAAAGAGTTTAACTAAGTACTTTCATAACCTTCCCACACATGTGAGTTGGAAATGATTTCTTTAAATCTACCTTAAGCTTTTGAACAACTAAAGATCTACCCAGCCAGAGATTGATTAAGTTTAGATTAATTTTGAAAGTTTGATTAAGCTTATTAAGTAGATCATTGGATTAATCCTTATTTATGTTTGGATTAAGGAAGAAAGGGTGTTTAGAGAATAACTTAAGGAAAATATCCCAAACCCATTCCATAAACCTTCCCTTTACTTAAATAATATTTAATTATCTCAGTTAAATGATTAAACCACTATTATGCTTAATTACTCTTAATTACATGGGATGATTAGGAATTCATTAATTGATTTTCCTAATTAACTCATTAAATCAAAAAAAAAATTGGGGAGGTAGAAGTCATCCCACTAAATATGTCAGAAATTGAATTAATTAATATTAGATTTATTATATTTTTAATTAAACTAAGAAAATCATTATTCAAAATCAATTAGAAATAATTTTATTTGATTCCCCTCTGAATTATCTTTAAAATGAACTTGAGTTTGTATTTTTTGGATTTTTATACATTTAATTATGAATTTATATAGTTTTTATGATTAAAAGGTAATTAAATAGTCCTAATTAATTAACTAATTCAGCCGACACCATGCAGGCTACTGACGTGACATGCGCTTTGCATGTGGCACCATGAGATTAGATATTTAAGTTATCACTTCACGCTGCCACCGGTGCACGTGCTTTCTCCCAGCAATCAAGGATCGAACGGTCGAAGTTGTGGTTGAAAAATTAAATCAATGGATCTACGTTTATTGTGGTGGTCCATCCAAAATATGTGGGATGGATGGCCCATGATTCATCCCTGCCTAATCCTGTGGGAGAAGAAGGCCGCCCTCCATATTTGATCGAGCTCACTTGAGCCGGATTGAGTGAGATTCAAACCACACTATCAAGAAGCATAAGGAAGAACATCCAATGGTTGAATTTCAATGAGATTATAATTCCCTTTATAAAGGACAAAGCTTTTTTTAAGTTAAGGTCAATTTTGAGTCATACTACACCAGAGGCAATCACTGGCACTTCCAACAGTGGAGGTAACTTCGTCTAGTGGAGACGAAGCCCTGTTAAAGGTTTCAAGCTTCAATTTGAAGTAGATTTCTCAATTGACCAAGGCTCCCTTCAATGGCTTGCGTCTTTATTCTAGGACTCCCTTCTCATGGCTTGGATGCTTGTGAAATACTTTGGGTGAGCTGGACTTGCCTCCTTGATGATGCTTGTAAAGGGAATTAAGGTTTGGTTGAGTATTGAGTAACTTGGAAAATCCTTAGGCCTCCCCTACTTCAGTTATGAAGGAAACTGAGAAGGAGAAGTTCAATTGAGCTTGAGAATGCTTGGGAAACTTGGAGAAGCTTGTCTTTGATCCTCGAGCTCAATCAAATGCAAGAAGCGATTTGAGTGGAATGAGGGGAGTATATCTCTTGATCGAAGGTCAAGCTTGTTCTTCCATTTTTGATTGCTTGTTCTTTTGTTTTTGATCAATTACTCTGATTGAATGGGTTTTTTTAGGTTGTTAGGAGTATCAAGTGCTTTAGTTTTGGCAGAGGAGTGGAATGGAGGAGGTGCACATTTGTTAAATGAGTGTGGGAGGTGATCCAAGTGGAGAATTTTCATTGGAGGGGTCGGTTTGGCCATGGGTTGGGTCATGCTGACCCAAACCCATTCCATGTTTACCACCTCCTTAGTTCTCATGTGGTCCACTAGGAGGATGTTAAGTGGCCATGAGAAGGAATTGTCCAAATTTCAAGTGAATTTGGCCATAAGTTACGCTTTTACCCAAAGGTAAAATGGTCATTTGGCCATGATTTTAATTTGGGTAGATTTCAGATGTTTCAAAAATAGGTTAGACCAAATTTCAAAGAATTTGGAGTTGATTTGATATGATTTGGCTCAAGTTGACCCATTTAAATCAAAATGGGTCAACTTGGGTCAAGTTGACCAATTGGTCAAATTGGGTAAAACCATGAGTTAGGTCAAGCTCAAATGATCATTTCAAATGATTTGATATTATTAGTTTGGTTCAATTTAGTTTATATTTGGTTTTGGTTCATTTGAGTTCACTAAGGTCAAATGGGTTGACAATTTGACTTTGACAATTGGGTTTAGTCATGGTTATCATTTGAAATGTTTATTTTGCAAGCTTTGGTTTTAACCAATTTTGGTTGGTTGTTGATTTGACCTTTTAGGTCAAGTTGTGTTCATGATTAATTGGGCTAGATTGGGTCTAGTTGGCCAATTGAAGCTTCAGTCAAGTTCAACAAGTGATTTAGAATGAATTTGACCCATTGGTTGCAATCAATTTGGTTTAGATCAAGATTTGACCCATTTTGACTTTTTAGGTCAACTTGGGCCAAGTGACCAATTTGGCTTGGTTTGGCTCAATTGATGGCTTTATCATGTTCAATCATTGATGATGTATTAGTTTAGATTAATAGTTTCAATCAATTTGGCCTATGGTGGATTTTGGCTTGTTTAGGTTTCATTTGGGTTAAGTGTTATCTTAGTTAAAGGCTAAGATTGACTTGGTTTGACCCAATTTGAGTGACTGATCATCCCAAGATGATTGTTGCTCAAAATGTGAGGGCTTGGTTCAATCCAATTTGGGTAGGATTTGGCTCAAAAGTTACTTTAGGTCACTTGGGTCAAGTGAGCCTAAGTGAATCAATTGGCTTGATTCAAGTTTAGTTGAACTCATGTATGGACTTATGATTGAAATATAAATCCAATTGCAAGTGATTTGGAGTCAAATGGGTTTTGATTCATTTAACAATTTCAAGTTCAAAGGATGAACATGGGTTTGAGTTTTGAATTTATTTTTAGTTTGATGATTGAAGTTTATGTTTATATTTGGTTTTAAGATTGAAGGATTGATTATTTGAAAAGAAAATCCAAAGGTTTGGATTGAAATTTGATTTGGCTAAGTTCAAGAATTTGACAAAGGAGTTTAGGTTGGATTTTGATTGGATTTGGATTTGAGTTTTGAATTTAGTTTTGGTTATTTGAATTTATATTTTATTTATATTTGTGAATATAAATGAGAATATAAATGAGTTATGAGAAAATACTTTTAATTTGGAGTGATTTGAATTTGATTTGAAGGAGTTCAAAGATTTGTCTTGAAAGAGTTTATGTTGGATTTTGGTTGTATTTGGATTTGAGCTAAGTCCATAAGATGATATCAAAGGCTTAGGAGATTTGATTTGATTTGAAAAAATCAATTGGGTTGGAATTGATTTGAATTTGAAGTTGATTTGAATTTGAGGTTGATTTGAATTTGAAGTTGATTTGAATTTGAAGTTGATTTGAATTCGAAGTTTGACTTGAAAGAAGAAAGTAAGGATTTGGTTCAAGCTATAGGGTAAGCAAGTTTTCCTAACACCCCTAAGGCATAGCCTCTTCCTATGGCTAACTCTTCTAAGTCTTTAGGGTTATGTTAAGTATTCACTTAATCACTAGAAGTGTCTTAAGGCTAAGGAACTCTTAGTGTTTAAAGGAGTCCTTATGCCTAGGATGAAGAAGTTGGAAGCTTAACAAAGGGTGCCCAATAGGTGTGGTGTGACTGACAAGGCATACCTCACATATTGGTGTTGATCGAGACGATCAACAATGCCGAATGATCACAAGCACTAAAATAAATGATCTACTCCCAAACTAGAGGTATAGAAAGAATCAAGAGCTTAGTGCAATGTGACTCTACTTATGCCAATAACATAAGAGAGTGAAGGAGGAATCTATTAAGGATTGAGTATGTGATCCCTTCCACCAGGGAAAAGATTCAAGTCATCCACTGAGGGATGAGAGGTTTGATTTAATTTGTGTCTCGCTAGGGAGAAATTTGATTTGATTGATTGATTTATGATTTGGAGCTCCACCAGGGGTAAAAATGTGAACTCTCCACTAGGGGAGCAAGTTCACATTGGATTGAATTGGTTCTACTTGGGAAATGGAAAGATTTGCATCTCACTGAGGAGAAGTGGGTTGATTTGATTGATTTGATTATTTGATTATTTGATTGACTCCACTAGGGAGGTTGATTGGATTTGTTTTGTTTGTTTAGTTTGACTTCACTGGGGAGGAGAGTTGAATTTATTTCAGACTTTAAATTTTTAAATCTTGAGATGGACCCTATTGGTTTGATGGATCGCACTGAGTAGGGGCCATGCTGGCCTTAGCCTACTTCAAATTTACCAATCCAAAGGGGTAGTCTACAGACCACATAGTAGAACTATCAAACCAAAGGGGTTGCCTTTCGGTGTACAGTAGTTGCACTAGGAAGAAAGCATAGTAGACTTACATCCTCCAAAGTTGAGATCAGTCACTAGGGTGATCAGTTGGTGACACATCGAATCAAACCCAGCGTGAGGCTGACTAGTGAGTGAATGCCGCTCGGGGACTTAATCAGCTTAAAGATAGTCAAAATTGATTTCATTTTTAGTTATGTTTTATGAATCCCAATCGATTTGTGATGGATCATACTGAGAATGAGCTTATATCAGCCTAGACCTATCTTAGATTTACTGGTCCAAGGGAGAATCTGTGCATCCACTGAACAAATTCTCCAACCACAGGGGTGCCTTTTAGTTTGCAATGGTTAATTCAGAGAAGAAAGCATGAGGACTCACATCTTTCCTGAATAAAAGACCACCGGGGAGACATATTAGTGAGGTAACATGTTGACTTGACCTAGGCTGAATATTGAGCGAATGCCTCTAGGGGACTTAAATCATCTCAAAGATAGTCAAGATCAATTTCATTTTTTTAATTATTTTTGATGAATCCATTATAGATGTGAAAGGGCCATGTAGGTCTTAGTCTACTGGTTTACGATCCAAAGGGGTAATCTACCACATAGTAGACTATCCAACAAAAGGGATTGCCTTTCATGGTCAAGTTAAGAAAGCAGGGATTCACATATTTCAAAATAAGAAATCACTGGGGTGATTGGTTGCTTGTGCAACAAATCAAACCCGACCTGAGGTTGACTATTGAGCGAATGCTGATGGGGGACTTAAATCAACTCGAAGATAGTCAAAATTAATTTTATTTTTTAGTTGTTTTTGAAGGATCCCATTAGTTTGTGATGGACTGCACTGAGTAAGGGCCATGTCAGCCTTAGTCTACTTCAGGTTTACCATCCAAAGGGGCAGTCTACCAGCCATATAATAGGACTATCCAACCAAAGAGATTACCTTTCAGTTTACAATGATCAAGTTAAGAAGAAAGCATGGGGACTCACATCTTATAAAATAAGAAATCACTAGGGTGATTGGTTGCTTGTGTAATAATCTGAACCCTACTTAGGGCTGACTATTGAGTGAATGTGAGGGACTTAAATGAGCTCAAAGATAGTCAAGATTAATTTTTTTTTAATTATTTTGATGGATCCCATGGTGCGATGGATCACACTTTTGAGTGAGCTCTTAACCTCCTTCTTAGACTTAGGACTTTTCTAGACACAAGAACTCTAGTCATAAGACACTTATAGTATTAGTGAACACTTAACCTAAGCCTAGAGACTTAGAAGTGTTAATCATAAGATTAAATATACCTTTTAAGGAAATTACATCTCATAGCCTAAACTCAATCAGATAGATACACTTTCTCAAATGAAATCCATATTCAATTCTCAAACCAAATCTCAAAATCAAATTCAAATTCCAAATCTAATTTTAAATTTGACTCAAATGATTGAAAACTAAAATCAAAAATTCAAATCTTCCAAGCCATATGAATCACATTCATAAGCAAAACTCTCTTTAGATCAAATCAAACTAAATTGATCTCTTTATAAATCAATTATTCCTTCATTTATAATTATAAATATAAATGAAATCCAAATTCAAATGACCAAAACTATATCAAAATCAAATCCAAACTCACCTAAACCATTTACACAAATTCTTTGACTTAAAATTCTATCATCAAAAGTCAAAACTAATGAATTTTCTCTCGAATCAATCATTCATTCATTATCCAAATATAAATGTAACCTACAATCATCAAATCAAATCAAAACTAACCCAAGTCAAACCCAACCTAGCCCTTTTGACTTGAAAATTTCAAATGAGTAAAAAATCTCTTAGACTCCAAATTGATTGTCGTTGAATTTATATTTCAATTTAAGTTATATAGCCTCAACTGCCAAAACCAAATCAAATTGACTTAGATCCACTTGACCCAAAGTGACCTAAAAGACCCATTTGATCCAACTTCCAACCTAAATTTGATTGAACCAAGCTCACCAAAACTTTCCACCATGATTGTTGATCACCCTATAATAATCAATTACAATCAATCTCAAACCAAGTTAGTCATTTAACCAAGTCAACCCAGCCCAAATGAACCAAAACTAACCAAAACTCATCTTACACTAAATTGATTGAACCCAATGATTTAAATCCCAAAATGTTTATGACTTGATCAATTGAAAACCAAGCCCAATTAGCCATTTGATCCAAGTTGACCCAAATTGACCTAAAGGACCAAATTGGGTCAAATCATGATCTAACCTAAATTGATTAAATAATTACTCAAGTTCATTCCAAATTAATTGTTGAACTTAACTGCCAGAGCCTTAAATCAACTTGACCCAACAGTCCAAATTAGTTTAAAGGGTCAATTTGGCCTAAATCCAAATTAAATCCAAATTAATTCAAACCAAAGACCACATTAGGTTAAACATGAAAAGCCAATTAAACATGAATCAGCATACAAAGTTAAATTGGCCATCATGGGTCAATTTGACCCATATATGACCCAAATTGCAAAACCATTAAAACCAAGCCAAGACCATTGGTAAATAACCCAAACCCATTTAATCAGCAAATCAATTAAAATCCCTCATGATCTCCCACACATAAGATTACCCAACCTCATTTAATTCTCCCCATCACATGCAACCCATTGTGAAATCATATGGAATCAATGGAGGACTTTGAGCAAAATCCCCAATCAATCCATCATCCATCTCAACCACCCAAAGCAAGATGACAATCAATTTGGAGCCAATTTCACAGAATTTTTTATACATAAAATGAGACTTAGCCATCTTCCCGCCACCACCATTTAGCCCCAAAAGCTCCTCAAAACAAAAAGGAACCCATCCCCCACCTATTTGAGCCATTCTTAAGCTCAAAAATATAAATAGTCTAAAGTACTCAATCAATCCATCATCCATCTCAACCACCCAAAGCAAGATGACAATCAATTTGGAGCCAAAAATTTTAAAAAAAGAATGGATTTTTGGCCATTATAAAAGGAGGGGGAAATGAGACTTTAGCCATCTTCCTGCCACCACCATTTAGCCCCCAAAAGCTCCTCAAAACAAAAAGGAACCCATCCCCCACCTATTTGAGCCATTCTTAAGCTCAAAAATATAAATAGTTACTTTTCCGGTGAGGCATCGATAAACATCAGAGAAGATGATGTTCTGAAGGGAGGCAAGGGTTAAAGATCATTCCAAAGCTTCCTCACATACCTAGGAGTTCTCTCGGAACTTCACCGCTGCTAGAAATCATCCTCGATGAGGTAAATTTTGCCAAACTTTAGATTTCGCATGATTGTGTTAATTTTAATCTTAGGAATTTTTCCTAGATAATCCTACATTTTTACTTTAAATCATCTCAATTAGAAAATAGAATTTTTTTTGGTGTGAATCGATGTGAAACGGGTTCATTTGGACAAGTTTTCACTTAGAAATCTCATTTTTGTCTTTTAAAAAAACTATTTTTACTTTCATATGGCGGCTACCCTAATCGTGGTTTGTGGGATCGATGGCTCGGACAGCGTCGATCACGCGGATCCGCCTTTGGATCTCGATGCAATCTGACTGCTCGATCGCATGGTTCGGGTGATCGATCGCGATCGGAGATCGCCTCTAGATCCATGATCCGACCGGATCATTCGACGAATCGACAAATCGAGTGCCACGGGTCACTCACCAGACTATTGAGCAGTCTTTCCCGCCCGATGGCTAACGTCAGTGCCACACATTTTTTTATTTAAAAAATTAATTTAAATCATGTAAAACTTCAAAATTCATAGAAAATAAAATACTTAACCAAAACAAGGCTCGTTGGATTTGACTTTCCGAGTGAAATCCAACCAATCCAAAATCTCTAAATTTTACAGAGTATTGTGAACTTAATTTGAGTTTTAGTAAAAACTAAATTTCATTAATTAAACTAAAAATATTTGTCCGATTAAGTTGAAATTTTTAGAGATTGAAACTAAAGTTAAAATACACATATTATAAAAATTTCAAGTGAAAAAAACAACTGGAATGGGAGAAATTAAATTTTAAAGTTTATATTATCCATTTTAATAAAATAAATCAAATAAAAAATTCATAAATTTACAAAACTCTTCAAAATGGCTTAAACACTTCAATTGACATATAGGACTCTCAAGAAAATAATGTGATTTTCTAAATCCTAATAAACCCCAAATAAACACTTAAGATTAAAGTTTAATCAATTAAGGAGTTAATTAAAACATAATTTAAAAATAATTTAAATATCAAATCAAAATCAAAAATGAAATAACACTTAAGCAATCATTAATCAAACCTCAAATCAGAAAAATATCATCCTTAGAGGAAATTAAATTAAATATGATTAAACCTATTTAAGTTAATAAAACTCAATTAAATGATTAAATCTTAAATCAAACTTAAAATTCAACAAATTTAGGAAACTTTAATATGGGTCAAACTAATATAACTTAACCTACACTAAGCATGGAGTCTTAATAACATGAAACTCCTTAATGAATATAAATAAACTGAAACTAATTAATCATTAAATAAACTAAAGATCAATTTGATTAATAAACTAATTCAACATAAACATTTGATATTAACTAAATTAAACCAAATAAAGTTAAAATAAACTTAATTAACATATCATTAAATCATATTCATTTGGAATAAGATAATTAATTAACCATTAAATATTTCAACCTATTAACTAAATTGAACATGTTAATGAAATCAAACAAACATAATAAAGAATCAAATCAAATAAAACTCTAGTCATAAATAATCAAACTCAATTGAAATGAAATAAATTAAATTCACTTAACAATGATGATGGTAATAACAATAATCCTTTAATCAAATCAAACTTAAGGAAAACACTTAATTAAATCAAATCACACATGGAAAATTAAGTCATTAATCTCTAAATAAATAAACCCTTAATTAATCTAATGATTTAAAAATTTAATTACCCTTAATAAAATTTAATTAATCAAATATCTAATTAATGCAAACTTAATGAATTAATTCATCATCTTAATTAATCAAATTAATTTAAATAAGTTACATTAAAGCTAACTCTAAAATTAAGTTTAAATCAAACCCCAAATTAAATTTAATAATTAATCACACCCCTCAAGTAAACTAATTAAGTAAATCAAATTAATCATATTAAACCTAAGCTTAATCAAACATAATCAAAATGCAATTAAATACTAATCAAAACTTAAATTAAACCTAAATCATTAAGTCATTAGTTACATCATTAAGAATTAAATAAATCTTTATTTAATTTAATAATTAACTTAAATGCACTCTAAATTAAACTAATTACCCTTAAGTTAATCCAATTGAATAAACCCTAATTAATGAAAACTTAATAAATTAATCCATCATCTTAATAAACCAAATTAACTTTATAAATCATTAAAAATTCAAATCAAACACTTAATTAATCTACTAATTAATTTGATCACACATTTTAAGTAAACTAATTAAGTTAATCATTAAACTAAACTTAATCAAATATAAATGCAATTAAATACTAATCAAAACCTAAATTAAACCTAAATTATTAAGTCATTAATTACATCATTAACCTAAACTAATATGAAATCAAATTGAAAATTAAACAAATCTTTATAATTAACATAAATACACTTCTTAATTAAACTAATCACATAATCCCATTGAACCTAAGCGAACCCATAGACTAATAAAGCTAATCAAATCAATTTAAATTAAATTAAGAAAGACTCTCATCAATTTAATATGTAATCAAATCAAATCTCATTCAACCTACTTAAATAAGATAAACTAGTTAACTATCCAATGTTTGAAATCAAAATACAAACCATACTTTGATAAACAAAGAATCAAACTCAATTAAAATCAAAATAAAATCTCAATTAGTCTAATCCGATCAAACTACAAATAAATGAACAACAATCAAATCAAATAAGCATAAAATTAAGTCACATAACCATAATCAATGAAAAGAATTAAATATTAATTTAAAAGGATATTGAATTATCAAGATTTAATTAAACCAAAATATCTAATCTAAAATTAATTAACCAAAATACATGAATTTAAATAAACTTTAACTTCATTAGAAATTAAGGATATTGAATTATCAAGATGCAATTAAACTAAAACATCTAAATCAGAATCAATCAATGAAATACTTAAACAAACTCAAATTATAAATTCTAAATCAAATCAAATAAATCAAATCAAATGAATTACACAAATTTAAATGGGCTACTTAAGATACTTAAGGACCTTAGTTAGATTCTTTGGGAGTTAGGATGTAGAATAGGGTGAATTCCTATAACCAATTCAATTATACTCTCATTCTTGAAAATCTAAACATTATTTTAACCAAATAAAGTAAAAAATAAATAAATAATTAAATCATTTAAATTGAAATCACCCATAGGTAGAATTTAAACAAATTCAAACTCCAAATTAAAACCTAAACTAAAGAAGCCTAGTAAAGTCTTGCCACACAAGCCTTAAACACACACATTAGAATACTGAATCACCACTTCTAGTGCTAAGTTAGGGCATTGTATGTATGATATTGTGTTTTGATTTGTGATGTAATATTTATGGATGGGGTGTATGTTTCATAGACTTGATGTTAGTCCATTATTAGCCTAATCATATTTTCTGCAGGGAGTTGTGCTTAATGGGCTGCTGTAATAAAAATATAAATACGTTTGCTATGTAGGTTGCTTTGCCCCTGAGCATAACTCACATTAGGACAAGTGGGCTTGGTTACCCATGTGTGGGGTGCTAAGTCCAAATTATTCATATATGCTTGGGTTGTATGATGTGTTTAGCTAACATTTATTTTGTGGTGTAGCTAGATTTACTTTTCTTATTTTTCATGTAATTTTGCATTAGGAATTAGGATTAGTGTTATGAGGGATTAGGATGACCAGGGCAATTAGTCCTTAGGCTGTGATGCCTTTGGAGAAAATCAAAATCAAAAGAAAGAGAAGGAAAAATGAAGAAAAGAAGGCCCCATAGCATGTATTATTTTGTAATCGATTGTAAAGGAGCTTGGCTACCCATCTTTTTTTCTCTTTTTGGGGTGTATGGCAAAACTCGACCACACCGGCCTTTTATTCTTTTACAGCAGTCTATAAAATTATTTGATGTTGTGTTTAGATTGTGCATTAAAAGAACATGCTTTTCATAGTTTCTTTATGATTGATGCTTGAATGTGTGGCCTGGATGCGAGCTTTTAGGATGAAATTAATTTTTCAACCCCAATTAACTCATAATTAAAATTTTAAAATAACTCATAACCTCACATAAAAGCCTAGGAATTAAATCAAGATAATAAAATTTTTATCAACCCTTTAGCTGGATGAATGAATGTATAATATCATGCATATCATATTATTCCACTCTTGTTAAGAGGGGGCTTCCATCTTTGCCAGAGAATGAAGGCTTAACCTGTGAGAGCCTTTGATGGAAGAACACTCATTTCTCTCCTGATTTGGCCCATAATCAAGTTCTCATGCATTTAGGCATACAAAATCCCATAGCTTGTGTCAAAATAAAGAGTCCAAAAGAATCAATAATTTTGATAAAATTTGCATTAGATTAAGTCATGGATTCATACACTCATGCTCTAGTCTCTTGGGAGTGAGTTTAATGACTTAGACTTTCTAAATAAACAAATAGCCATCTTGCAAAGCATAAGACTTGCCTACATGGATTTAAAGCGTAGGGAGGAGTTAGTGGCTACCACTCTAGCGATAATAGTCCAGCAGTGATTTATTCTCTCTTATGGAGGTAAACCATATACCCATTTTGCCTTAGATTTAGTCACTTTTTGTTTCCAAAGCCCCCTAGATTTAGGATCTAAGGTTGCTTTTTTGTTTGGGGCTATAAGCATAAATTCTCACCTCTTAGGCATTTTCACAATCTTATGTTGTGAAATTATAAGTCTAATCAATAATAAAATGTCAACTCAAATAATTAACTCTCTTCAATTTCAAAAATATAAAGCCCAATTATAGGGTAGATTTGAATGTTCACTAGGCTTCCTAGTATCATGAGCATTTCCTACTTTCTCCTTTTGGATTCCAAAAATAAGTCTTCTCCTTGATCTATCTCATTTGATTTTTTTTCTAAAATAGCCAATCCTTTGATAGTCTTAACCTTAAAATCTTTGGAGACCCTAATTATCTATTTTAATCGAGAGTATTCTTAAGGAATTCTCATTCCTTATGATGTAATCAACTATGCGAGCTTACCTCCATAGAGAACTTAACGAACCTGGCTTAAAATAAACCCTACTTTACTTTTTCATGTAAAGTAGGGGAAAGATCTCTGGTATATTTGAAGACCCATCATGCATTAGGAGTCCTTCTTAGGTGATTAGGTCCATTATAGGGTGGTCATTTCTATCTTTCGAGATAGTACATCATTCTTTAATGTCATACCCAATCACTTCAATAAGTACCTCCTAAGATCTGCATGGTGTCCCACATCCTCAAAAATAAATACCACAACTGCATTGAGTAGAGGCCATGTAGGCCTTGATCTAACTTCAGATTTATCGATCCATAGGGAGTAGCTCTCCGACTAAGGGGAGAACTATGCAACTAAAGGGGTGCCTTTCAATTTGCAATGGTTAATTCATAGAAGAAAGCACGGGGACTCACATCTTTCTGAATAAAAGATGATGGGGTGACACAATAGGTGGTAACATATCAACCCGACTGGGCTTCCCATCGATTTTGATAATCATGCTTGAAAGAATCTAAGTAGACTTACATCTTACAAAGTGAAATGACCGGGGTAACTTTGTGGCAAAATGGATTGAACCCAACCTAAGGGTGACTATGGAGAGAGTGCCGACCTGAGGACTTATCTCAACTCAAATGTAGTCAGGCAATTCCTATAGGGAGTTCTACTGACACTGCCTTAAAGATAGGATGCCTCAAATAGGCTTGAATTTCTAATCCACAAGCGAATTAAATTATTTGTTTATTTTGTTTATTTATCATGGACCCTGTTGGTTTGCGAGATCATACTAAGAAGAAGCTTATATTAGCCTAGACCAATCTCATATTTACTGAACCAAGAGAGAATCTGTGCATCCACTGAATAAATTATCCAACCATAGGGGTGAATACTAGGAAAGGGGGACTGTCCAATCCAAGAGTAACGGTAGTGAAATGAGGTCACTACGCGACCCCATATCCAAGTAGAGTGCCTGCAGAGAAAGGGCCACTAAGGGCTTTATCCAAAACCTTGGAGAAGATAATATCTATAAGTATTCTATGGAAAACTCAAGGAGAAAGCTCGGGGACTCATATCTGCCAAGAGTGGAGTACCCACTGGGTGATTCGCTGTCAGCATAGCGAACATCAACCAACCTAAAGTGTCCATCTATTTGTGATAATCAACCTAGGAAGGAAGCATCATGGACTCATATCCTCCTACTGTGGAACTGATTGTTGGGATATAGTTTCTGGCTTGATAGCTATTCGACTTAGGTGACCAGTGAATGTCACTGAGGGACTTATATCAACTCAAGAGTAGTCAAGAGGAAAGGAGCCACTAGGGGACTTACTTTAAACACAAATATACTCGACCTAGTCAGTGCATGATGGTTAGTTCAAGAAGAAACGGGAGTCACATCTTATTAAATAAAATCAACATGAGGAACTGGCTACATAGTGAGTCTACTGATAACAAAAGCACTAGTTTGCAATGGTCAAGTCAGGAAGAGAGCACAGGGATTCACATCCATCAGATAAGTGACCACTGGGGTGACATACCAACAAGATGACATGTCAGCTCGACCTAGAGCACTAATGAGTGAGTGCCATAGGGGCTTGTTCCACATCAAAATAACTAAGAGATGTGTGTTTATTTTTTGTGTTTATGGTAGAAGGAATAGGATGCCTCTCAGGTTCTCTTACACCTATCCTAAAATATGCTGGGGAATTGATGAAATGGTGCCACGAATGACAGTTGGGATTCCACTAAGAAAGAATATCACTTGGGTTCTCTTACACCTAACTTAGTTGTGCTAGTAGAAATAGGATGCCTCTTGGGTTCTCTCACACTATTCTAGTAGCACTCAAAAATTATGTTTAATTTGTGTTCGTGTTGTGAAAGAGGGATAAGATGCCGCTTGGGTTCTCTTACACTTACCCTAAACACATCGTGGCGGATTCACAAGATAAGCAAACAATGCTTCGAATGAAAAGAAGATTTTGATGAATTGGAATAAAATTTTTGTTGATAACTATTTTCAAGCATGATTTTATAGATAATATTTCTTTAAATAGAGCCCATTGATTAGAAGCATCAAGTGTTCCCCTTTAAAAAAAAGTCGATAAGATCCTCCTTGGTAGGCCTTTTCAATGACAGGGCTTTGCCAAGTGGGTTCAAACTTTCCTCCCATCTTCGACCGGCAATAATTGCTCTCCTTAGAACTAATACAAGCTCTTCTACTTAAAAGCTCTAAGATGGACCATATGTTTGAATCATTTTGGCTTTGTATAACTCGAGATTCTGGCACACCCATAGGCATCTCTCCTCCAAACCTTTGAGCTCTTCTAACCACAACTTTGCATTCTGCTCTGTAGTGATTTGACTACCCATTGCAATCCTTAGTGATAAGAGTTGAACTTCTAATGGTAGAATGGCTTTGGATCCATACACTAAGGAGAATGGGATAGATTGAGTTGGAGTTCTATAGTGGTGCAACATGCCCACAAAGCTTCAACTATACTCATGTCATTTATTATCATTAAGTGTTTTCTTTAGTATTTGTATGAGAATTTTATTGAATGATTCTACTAGGCCATTTGCCCTGAGGTAGTAGATGGTGGAGTATCTCCAATCTATACTATGTCTCCTAGAAAGTTATTGATCTTGGTGCTCTTGAATGTAGTACCATTATCAAATATAATTCATCGAAGCAACTTGAATCTTTATACGATATGATTTCTAAAAAATTGGAGCACATGCTGAGCTGTGACCTCTCTGAGCGGGATTGCCTCTGCCCAATTGGAAAAGTAGTTAGTAGCAGCTAAGATGAACCGATGACCCTTGGAAGAAGGAGGATCGATCGGACCCACAATGTCAGTACCCCAACACTCAAATGACCATGAGGCTAATGTAGGATGTAGAATGTTGGGTGGTTGATGTAGGACCACACCGTGTACCAAAAATTGATGGCATCTCCTAGCTACGTCCATACAGTGTAATCACTAAAGGTGAGTAGTATCCTAATCTCTTGATCTTTACTTTCATTTTCAGACCGGATTGATGTGCTCTGCATAGACCTAAATGTACCTCGATCATGATCTTACAAGCTTCATGTTTGTCTAAATAATGTACCCACATTTGATTAAGACCATCGGTACAAGGTGCCATCCACGAGAGCATAGGAGAGAGCTGTTTACTTCATCTGATGGGCTTGAGATTTCTCTTGAGATAGTTTGCTAGTGTTCAAATAATCTATGAATGATTGCTTCTATTCCAGCTCCTCATCTTTATTGACAATGACAACCTCCCATTCAAGAGAAAGTCTCTCAACGAGTTCAGCGTCATTAAGGGATAGGACTTATCATTAAGGGATAGACTTGTATTGGAATGGGCTCATCTTCAGGACATGCCAATTCCTTGGTGAGTTTTGCCAAAGCATCTGCTACTGCATTCTCTCCTTAAGGGACTTATAGATGGTGACCTCAGGGAATTGGGCAACAACTTCATGGTGTACTCATGGTAGTGATGAAGCTTAGGTTTTAGAACCTTGTAGGACCCGACAATCTGGTTGATGACCAGCTAAGAATCCCCATAGATGTTAATGATCTTGACACAAATAGAAATAACTAACTCCAGATCGACAATCAAAGCCTCATACTCAGCTTCATTGTTGGTGCATGGATTGGAGATATAGTATGAGAATCTCATCATATCATGGTCTGGAGTTAAGAGAACTATTCCTACTTCTGCCTTTCCTGTAAGAGTAGATTATGGTTCTTCTCCTTTGTGAAAGGAAGCCGCACCATCAAAATGCATCTCCCAATAGTGATTATCAACCTCCCCTAAGTTCATGATTTGTTTATCAGGGAGATCATCACTAAGCAAAGAATCAACATGCAGTGAGTGTACTGCTAAGAAATCAACTAGTACCTATCCTTTCACCGCATGAAGGTGCAATGTAATATCAAACTATGAAGGAATCATGGACCAACATGCCAACTGTCTGGATAACATTGACCGTGTTAAGAGATACTACAGTGGATTGATTCTTGAAATCAAGTTCACCTTAAGAGAAAGTATATAGTGCCGTAGCATTTGGGATGCAAAGATTAAAGCTAGGTAATATTTCTCAATAGGTGGGTAGTTCGCTTCAGCAAGGACCAAACAATGGCTGAGATAGTAGAGAGCGTTCTCCTTCCCTTCGTCATTGGCTTGGCCAACAAAGTGCCCAGGGAGTCATCCAATGCAGTAGTGTAGAGGATAAGTGGCCTGATCGGGATAAGGGCTACTAGAACTGGCGGCTTCACCAAATACTGCTTGATGTCTTCAAAGGCATGCTGGCACTTATCATCCCACTTGAACTTAGCATCCTTTTTGATAAGTGCTAAAAATGACTTTCATCTTCCTGATAGATTGGAGATAAAGCATCTTAGATGCACCAACCACCCTTGGAAAGATCTAAGTTGAGTTAAACTTTTAGGTGGTGGCATTTCTAAGATAGCTTTGATCTTTTCTGGGTCAATCTCTATTCGTCGGTGTTGGACAACAAACCCAAGGAACTTTCATGAAGCTACTTCGAATGCACACTTCAGTGGATTCTTTTTGAGGATATATTGTCTTAACTGTTTGAAAACTACTCTCAAGTCAAAGAGATGGTCTTCCTTTTCTTTGCTTTTGACTACTAGATCATCAATATAGCATTCAACTTGGTGATGAATGAGTTCGTTGAAGATCCGAGTCATGACCCATTGGTATGTGGCACTAATATTTTTAAGGCCGAAAGGCATGATCTTATAATAATAGATTTCAATCAGGGTTCAAAAAGTAGTGTTTCTTTCATCCTTTGGGGCCATCTTGACTTGGTTATAGCCAGATGACCCATCCATGAAGGAGAATACTGCATGAGATGAGGCAATGTCCACCATTAATTCTGGTATAGGAAGAGAAAATTCATTCTTAGGGCATGCCTTATTTAAGTCCCTAAAATTAATGCATTTGCAAATTTGGCCATTCTTTTTCTTAACTGGCATGTCACTGGCTAACCAAGTAGAGTATTTTTCTTCCCTGATAAAATTAATATTGATCAATTTCTTGACTTCAGAAATGACCTGTTGTTTAATATCTAATCGCATGTCTCTAGGAACTTGCTTGATAGGGTTAGTGTTAGGGTCTATTGCTAGTTTGTGGGCTGCTATGTCAGAAGATAATCCAAGCATCTCTTCATAGGTCCATGCAAAGCAGTCCTTAAACTCAATCAATAACCTAACTAAGTCATTAGTTTCTTTTTCATTCAATAGAGAACTGATGTATGTTGGGCATGGATTTTCTTCTGTCTCGAGGTTGATTTCTTTGAGCTTATCAATAGTTAAATGGATTTTCTCTTCAAATTTTAGAGGTGCATCTTTGATTTGGAGATCATATGGATCATCTAAAGTTTCTAAACACATCTCCTCATAAGAGTTAGTGTTTAGAAACTTTTTATTGGTACACCAGAATAATCTTTTTATATGTTCGGGATAAAGAGATATCCTTACATTCTTTGGTTTTGAGAGGATTGCATGCATCCCCGAGGATTACTCTAACATATATGGATGGTTGTTCCACTAGGTATTCCTTTGGGATAACTATGGTTTTTTTCTTGTAGCTATGCTCAAGCCAGTCCTTGAATGTAAAGTAATCCTCTGAAACATGGCCAACATATGGTAGTAGGGGCAAAAGTTAGGATCATTGCTCTTGCCACTTTCTCAGGCTTCTTAAGCTCGGGTGGCTAAAAATGAGATTTTTTAAGAGGTTTTTAAAGAGTTGTCTGACTACCTCCCTCTTAAATGAATAAGGTTTATTTAGTTTATCCAAAAGAGTAGGTGGATGATAGCTACCTCACGGTATGTGTACCACTGCTGTGAGTATGGCTAAGGAGGAGGCGAAGGCTATGGAGGCTGTTGTGGTGGCGGTAGGAAGGCCTAGGTAGTGGTAAGGAGGTGGAAGTGATGACTGTGGACCATGAGGTCTCTCTTGCTGATCCCTGCCCGATTGCTTCCATTTGTCCAATACTGCTACTACCTCTGGCTTCTTCTCATAAGCTTTTTATGGCTTTGGCTTTGTTGACTGATCTTGAAAAGGCAACTATTTGGCCTCTCCTTGTAAACTAGTCGCCTCGTTAATTAGCTTCTCAAATATCTTGATGGTAAAACCTTTGAGTATGAAGGCGACTTGGCCATAAATATTCTTTAACAGAATTTCAATGGCATGCTATTCATATAGCTGTGGTTCACATTTCATACTCAAATTATGCCATCTAAGAATATATTCAATGAGAGACTCACCAGGGTACTATTGTGCTACAACGAGATCACCCACAGTCACCCTTTGCTGAGCTCTAGCAAACCTCTTAATGAAGAGTTGCTTCAAATCAGCAAAATTCTTCATTGAGCTATTAGGGAGTTCAACGTATCAATCAAAGACTATGCCTGCTAAACTGTTGACAAAAATACAAAATAGTAGCGCATCGCTGCCACCGGTATTGCAACAGCTATCCCTAAAGTGTGTTATGTTCTAGCGTGGGTTCCCGCTGCCATCAAAACTCTTAAGAGAACGTGGCAAAAAACCCTTAAGATATTAGATGGCATCAAATTCCTCTGGGTAGGATCTACTCTTTGGAATCGATGATCCTCCTCGGGCTTGCACCAGTGCATCTCTCACTTGCTGCTCAACCATGAGTTTAATATCTTTTTCTTGTATGGAGGTATTATCCACTACCTTCTTATACAAGCTAGTGCTGCCCTGTTCTACTAGAGGCGAAGTCTTGGCTTCATCCAAGACATGCAACAACTCAGGCTGACTGGTCTCTATAATAGTAGGATGCACTACTGGAGATTGGTTTTGAAGTGCCAAAACTATTACTATCAAATCTTCAAGCCTCTTTCCCATCTTATCAATTTATTCATCCTTTTGTTTAAGTTGTTGATGGACGCGTGTTGAAGTAGTCGTATCATTCTTCTCGGTCATGACCTTCCAAACCATCGATCTCAAGGAAGGAACCCTTGGTGTCAACCATGTGCACCTCAGCTAAATCTTCCAACAAATCATCTTTATTGGGGTCAAAACTAACCTTGTTTTCCTCTAGATCAGACCAGGCATACCCTAGAATTTCTTTCTTCTCAATAAAATACTATGCTACAATATCATCTAAAGAGCGGTCCAATTGAGTAGACACAAATGATTGTGGGTAACTGGTGGTAGGATCATGCTCATGAATAGAGATACATCAAACTCGCCCGCCACTGAAGTGTTGATCTTGTGAGGACTATGCTCACTAGATGATAGATGCTCATGGTTATCATCTATCATGGGAGGAGTGCTATTCTTTGGAGGATCTATCATCATGGGGACAACAGAACTGTCTCCTCCTCCCTCTACTACTGCTATCTCCATGACCTGTTGTGGTGGTGGTGGTGATGGCATGACTACGATGCTCCGTGGTCACCACTCCCTCTTCACCACAACTGAAGCAGGAGGTCAAGCAGGAGAGCTCGGTCTCGCCTCAGTCGATGGTGTAGATAGAATGGGATCTCTTGGCCATAGTCGGATCACCAGTGGGGCTCTCTTTTCTCCCGATGCTTCTTTCATGGCCTTATATGGAATTATGGAAGATGGAACTTGCATTAGAGATGGTAGACATGAAGTAGAGTGGTGTGGCGTGGGCTCCAGCCTCTATTCAGACATGTGAGCTGAGTAGTACTGGTCAATACAATATGTCTCAATAGATGCCGTGAAAATCCATGAGGGTGAGGCCGACTATCTGCATGCCTTCGCTCTCCACCGGTCACATGTATTGAGCCCCCCAGCCCCTCTCCCTAATGTGCTCACTACGCAGGTGACGATCATAAATCAAATTGGGCCCTGCACATCCGCCCATAAGCGCCAACTCGATTAAAATTGTTCTAAGACCAGCATACGACCTCCACCTATCTCTGGTAAGAGCCTTAAAGTGAACTATATGTGGAGGTGACACTGAGATCCTCCTAACATCTTCCTCCCCATCAGATCCGAAGAGAGGATGAAACTTATTTTGTGTAATCAATGGAGAAACTATCCTAGGTAAGGGTCCTAGTGGGAGGAGCAGTATGAGAACTAGACCTTACCTTGTAGGTAGGGGAGACTATCCCTGGCGATAGGGGAGCCTTCCCCTTGGAAGAAGCCAATGAGTGGGTGCTAGCCCATATTAGGGCAAAAATAGGAACCACTGAACACACTGGCACTAAAATTACAACTGCAGTAGGAACTGCTAAACCTTCATCTTCAGTGAGGGAAATTCTGAATCTGACGGCATCTCAACATGGATGACTAGCTTTTACCCGGTCACCACACTCCTGCTGATAGTTGCGAGGGTGATCCCCTCATAAGTGATCCTAGCCCCCTTGAATCCTCGCTTGAAATGAATCAGCTGGGCAAAGTCAGTCTGTGGGAGGCTGGCCTGATCCAAGACCAAATCCATCCCAAAAGGAAAAGTGAAGACATACTTTTGGGCTTCCATTTAAACTGAATTGAACTGAACATAAAGCTGAGTAAAACTGAGTTAAAATTTTGCAATTTTTGAAAATGTACTCAAATCAAATTTCTACTTTAATTTGCTTTTTATAATTTGAACCCACACTCAACGATTTGAATATGTTAAGTGGGGTTCTTTGATTTTAGAGGGAGATTTTTTTTAATTTAGAATTGGAGAAGAGATTTTTATTTTTATTTAATTTAGAATCCATTTTCAGCAAATTTGTATGTTTCAAATGGGTTCAAATATTTTGAAGAGATTGATGCTTCCATTGGTTCATATTTGAATTTGATTTTTGATTGTTTGGGGACCCTTTATCTAACAAATTTGAGTATGTTAAAAAAAGGGTCAATTAATTTTTGTTTGGGATTACTTATCTAGCAAATTTGGGTATGCTAAATGAGTTATTTGAAAATAATTTTCTTCTTCTTTTTCTTGTTTGTGAATCATGAGTGAATTATGTGTGAGTTTGAAAATGGAATCTTTACTTAGCAAATTAGTGTATGCTAAATAAAGTCCACATATTTTCTTTTGTTTTGATTTTTGAAAGAGGATCTTTACTTTTGCAAATTTGGGTATGCTAAAATAAAGTCCAATTGTGTTTGATTTTTGATTTTTGAAAAATGAAACCTCTACTTAGCAAATTTGGGTATGCCAAATCAGGAATCTAAATATATTTAATTTTTGACTTTTGAAAAATGAAACTTTTACTTATCAAATTTGGGTATGCTAAATAAAGGATTCAAATGTATTTGATTTTTTATTTTAAAAAAAATGAAAGATTTACTTAACAAATTTGGGTATGCTAAATAAAGGATTCAAATGTATTTGATTTTTATGATTTTAATTTTGAAAATAGGGTCTTCACTTAGCAAATTTGGGTATGATAAATGAAGGATCCAAATGTGTTTTGATTTATGATTTTTGTAAAGAGGATCTTTACTTAGCAAATTTGGTATGCTAAATAAAAATCCCATTGTGTTTGATTTTTAATTTTTGAAAAATGAAACCTTTACTTAGTAAATTTGGGTATGCTAAATAAAGGATTCAAATGTATTTGATTTTTATGATTTTGATTTTGAAAAGAGGATCTTCAGTTAGCAAATTTGGGTTTGCTAAATGAAGGATCCAAATGTGTTTTAATTTTTTGAGTTTTGAAAAGATGATCTTTACTTAGCAAATTTGGGTATGCTAAATAAAGAATCCACATATATTTGATTTTTATGATTTTGATTTTGAAAAGAGGATCTTAACTTAACAAATTTTGGTATGCTAAATGAAGAATCTAAATGTGTTTGATTTTTATGATTTTTGAAAAGAAGATCTTTATTTAGGAAATTTGGGTATGCTAAATAAAAGATCCAAATTTATTTTAAAAAAAAGAAACTCTCATTTGACAAATTTGGGTATGTCAAATCATAGTCAATTATGTTTTATTTTTCAAAGATGAAATTTTTTGTGTGTGATTATTGCTTTTTGAAAGAAAGAAATTCTAACTTAACACATGTGGGATGTGTTGAGTGGAATTTCAAATGATGTTATTTTATTTGAAAATAAAACCTCCATCCAACATATTTGGATATATTGAATGAAGAGGCTTATTTTCAAATTTGTTCTTTTTGAAAAGAAAGAAACTCCAACTTCAACATATGTGAAATATGTTGAAATGGAATTTCAATGTTATGATATGATTTTATTTAGAAATGAAATCTTCTTTCAATAAATTGGGTATTTTGAAAGAGGATGTTCATTTTCAAATATGTGCTTTTTGAAAAATAATAATTTTTGATTTTATTTTTGAATAGATTATTTTTATTTTATTTTATCTTTAAATGAATCTTCATTCAATAAATTTAGGTATATTGAATGAGGATATACATTTGTGATTTTTGAAAAGATGATTGTTGATTTTACTTTTGAAATGAAATCTTCATTCAATAAATTGAACGAGAATGTTCATTTGTGCTTTTTGAAAATATGATTATTGATTTTATTTTTTTTTAAAAGATGATTGTTGATTTTATTTTTGAAAAGATGATTGTTGATTTTATTTTGAAATAAAATCTTCATTCAATAAATTGAATGAGGATGTTTATTTGTGCTTTTTAAAAAGATGATTGCTGATTTTTATTTTTTGAAATGAAATCTATATCTAATAAATTTGGTTATATTGAATGAGGATGTTCATATGTGCTTTTTGAAAAGATGATTATTGATTTTTATTTGAAATGAAATCTTCATTATTTAAATTTGAGTATATTGAATGAGGATGTTTTATTTGTACTTTTTGAAAAAAATGATTCTTTAGCTTTGATTTTTGAAAAGATCCTACATGTAACAATCTTGAAGATTGTTAGATGAAGTTGAAATATTTTATTATGTGAACTTTTTGGAAATGTGCTTTTTGAAAAAGCGATGTCTTTTATAAAGGATTTATTTTTCTTTATTTTTAGAATGAACCTTTCCTTACCATAGAAATCGTAAGGAGGAAGGACTTAAATAATATCTTTTTATTAAATTTTTATTTTCACCTATTGGGGAACCCAACAGGGGTTTTAAGACCTACATGGAGTGAGGTCCTAAAACCTAAAGGATGTTGGCTAGCTTAGCTTAAGAATGAAATAAACTAAGTGCCAACAGAAAGAAGAATAGTATCAAATTCATATAAAATATAAACCCACTATCGATACTTGGAGACAACGATCATTTACCAAAGATGGAGAGAGGAACCTTCCCCAGTGGAGTCACCAAAAAAATCTGTGGTTAATATTTTCCTCTTCATCTATCTTGACAAATAAATGAAAATAAAAATGGATGCTTTATTGGACACCACGTAGATCCACAGATGTTCTTATTAATGTGATCGAGTATGACATTGAGGAATGATGTACTATCTCGAGAGACAAATGTCATCATCCTACAATAGACCTAATCACCTAATAAGGACTACAATGGGTCTGAATGCTGTAGATTCTTCCCCTACTTTACATGGAAAAATAAAGCTGGGTTTATTTTAAATCGGGTTCATTAAGTTTCCTATGGAGGCAATCCTTATAGTTAATTACATCCTAAGGAATGAGATCCCTTAAGAATACTCTCAATTAAGGTAAATGATCATTGTCTCCAAAGATTTCAAAGGCAGGACTATTAATAAATTGATTATTTTTAGAAGATCAAGTGGGATTGATCAAAAGAGGAGTTATTATTGAAACCAAAGGTAGATAAGTAGGGGATGCTCACGATGCTAGGAAACTTAGTGAGCATCCCAAACTATCTTATGGTTGGACTTTATATTTTTGAAATTTGAAGAGAGTTAATTGTTTGAGTTGAATTTTTATTAGAAATTTGGGGCTTACAATTCCACAACACAAGATTATGAAAATGCCTAAGAGGTGAGGATTTATGCTTGTAGCCCGCAAAGAAAACAACCACCTAGAACCTAAATCTAGGGAGCTTTGATGAGGGCCAGAGCATGACCTAAATCTAAAGCAAAAATAGGCATATGGTTTACCTCCACAAGAGATGATACACCACTCGACTGTTGGACTTACAACCGCCTGGGGGTAGCCACCAACTAACTCCTACAATTTTAAATGCATGTAGGCAAGTCTTATGCTTTACAAGATAGCTAGATTGTTATTTATTTAGAAAGAGACTAAGTCCTTAAACATATTCTCTAAGAGACTAGATCATGTATGGCATGAATAATGACTTAAATCTAAATGCAAATTTTGTTAAATTTTATTTTAAGTTTTGGACAATTTATTTGACACAGGCTATGAGATTCATATGCCTGATGCATGAGAAATTGGTTATGGGCCAAAAGCAATAAGAAGGAGGTGTATTTCCACCATGGCTCTCAAACATTGAGCCATGTTCTCTGGCAATGGTGGAAGCCCTCCATAAACAAGAGTGAAATAATATATATTTTTTATGCATGATGTGAGACATACAACATCTAGCTAAAGGGTTGCTAAATCTTTTATTTCTTGATTTATGTCCCAAGCTTTAAGTGAGGTTATGTGTTATTAATTTTTAATTTTGAGTTGATTAATTGGATAGAAGATTTATTTTTTCCTAAGAGCCTAATCACATCTAGGCCATTCATCAAAATAAGGAAGAAACTCAAAAAAATATGACATCTTAATGCACAAGCTAAACAAACAAATAATTTTATAAAGATAACACAAAGGAATAAAAGGTTGATGTGGTCGGGTACCATCGCACAACCCGAAAAGAAATGGGTAGCCAAACTCTACCATTATACAACCCGGATTATAAATGAATAATTATAATTTAGAAAGAATTCATGTTATGGGGGTCTTCATTCTTCATTCTTCTTTTCTTCACTTCTTCACTTCTTTCTTTCTTTCTTTCTTCATCTAGACTTGGGATGTAGTTTGCTCCAAGGCTTCACATGGTGCATAAGACATGGTCTTATAACCAATGTTCATCCTAATCCCCATAAAATTCATTTTAATTCTTAATTTCAAAATTACATTAAAAGGGAAAGATAAATCTAACTAAACCTTTAAAATAGAGATTAGCTAAACATACCACACAATCCCAAGCAGTTATAGAAATAAATTGGACTTAGCACCCCACACATGGATAACCAAGCCCACCTATTCTAATTTGGATCATGCTTAGGGGAATAAGCAATCTGCACAACAAAAGCATTTATATTTTCATTACAACACCCTTAAACACAATCCCTTGTAGAAGATAATGTTTGATTAAGATCATCATATCATCTAATCTACACACATACACCCTAACATCCAGTCTAAATATTACATTACAAAATAAAATCAGGCATCAAACTATACACCGCCTTAACATAGAGCTAGAAATGGTGACTTAGCCTAATGTGTGTGCCATTTAAGGCTTGTGTGGCATGTTTTAGCTAGGCTTTAAGGTTAGAATTTTCTAAGTGTTAAGGATTCAACTTAGAGGGTGGTTTCAATTAAGTGATTTAGTTGATTTGTTAGTTTTATTTTGATGATTTGATTTGGTTTGAATGAACTTACACTTAATTACTAAGTGTTGTAAAGAGAGAAAAGAGAAGAGAACTTATCTTTAATCCCTACCTTAAGTAACTTCTAAGGTAGATTCATTAATGATTTTTATTTAGTAAATTTTTGTTATATGTTTTAATTAATTATAAGTTTAGATATGCTCTAAATAAATCTATTCAATAAGAAAGGCATCTTAAGATTAATTAAGATGAATTATTATCACAAAACACACAACCATTTATTTTTTTCAACATGTATACCATGCATATGTAATGATCCTTAGCATAGCTATACATGTAAATGCAAATCTTAGCATACCTTAATGATGAATGCAAAGTGATGTTGTTTAAGGAAAATTGGATATTTTATGAATGCACATTTTTGTTAAGTAGAAAAGAGGGACTCTTTTATCCATTAATCAAATGCACATTTACATGTATAAAAGATATAAGTAAGATGCATTATTTTCTACCAATAGGGAAAGACCTTCTTAGAGCTACTTAAAGCCTCGCAACCCCGGGATGTCTAGACTAATATACCGCTTTTCTTAAATACATGTGCATGTACAAAAAGAAAATAAATAGATAAAGAATCAAGAAAAGATTTTTGTTTGTTTACTTGATTTTGGTTGTATCATTTACATGTGCATGCTGACTTCATTTTTAGGATGAGCTCTCAACCCCTTCATCTTACACATAGGACCCCTCTTAGACTTTAAGAGATCCTTAGTCTTAAGACACATATAGTAATTAGATGGACACTCAACCTAGCCCCAGAGACTTAGAAGAGTTAGGAATGATCATGCCTTGGGGTGTTAGGAAAATTTACTATGAAATTCTCTCTTCCTTCCTTCAAGTCAAACATAATTCAATTCTGACTTAATTGAATTTCTCTAAACACAAATCAATTCTAAATGATTGAAATCCATGATCAATTCCAAATGATTGAAGCTTATAATTAAAATTCCAAGTCAAAAATATTTTCTAAGTCCTTTGATTCCCTCTCATGGACTTAGCCTAAATCAAATCCAAATCACTTCAAATTAAAGAATTTTCTCACAACCCATTTATATTCTTATTTATATTCACATATATAATTGAAATATAAATTCAAATCAATCAAACAAAATCCAAAATTCAAATCCAAGTCAGAAATCTTTTCTAAGTCACTTTGATTCCCTCTTAAGGACTTAGACTAAATCAAGTTCAAACCACTTCAAATTCATGAGATTTTCTCATAAAACATTTATATTCTCATTTAGATTTCCATATATCAATGAAATATAAATTCAAACAACTAAAACCAACTCCAAAAATCAACTCAAATTCAATCAAAATCCAACCTAAGCCTTCCAAGTCAAAATCTTGAACTTAGCCAAATCAATTTCAAATCAAGCCAAACCCTTGATTTTTCTTCATGATTCAATCAATCCCTCAATCATGAATCCAAATATAAATACAAACTTGAATCATAAAACCAAAACTAAATTAAAAATCAAACTCAAATTCAATCAAAATCCAACCTAAGTCTTTCAAGTCAAAATCTTGAATTAGCCAAATCAATTTCAAATCAAGCCAAACCCTTAATTTTTCTTCGTGATTCAATCAAATCTACAATCATGAATCCAAATATAAATACAAAATTCAATCATCAAACAAAAACTAAATTCAAAAATCAAACTCAAATTCAATCAAAATCCAACCTGAGCCTTTCAAGTCTAAATCTTGAACTTAGCCAAATCAATTTTAAATCAAACCAAACCCTTGATTTTTCTTCATGATTCAATCAATTCTTCAATTATGAATCCAAATATAAATACAAACTTCAATCATCAAACCAAAACTAAATTCAAAAATCAAACTCAAATTTAATCAAAATCTAACCTAAGCCTTTCAAGTCAAAATCTAGAACTTAGCCAAATAAATTTCAAATCAAGCCAAACCCTTAATTTTTCTTCTTGATTCAATTAACCATACAATCATGAATCCAAATATAAACACAAACTTCAATCATCAAACCAAAACTAAATTCAAAAATCAAACTCAAATTCAATCAAAATCCAGCCTAAGCCTTTCAAGTTAAAATCTTGAACTTAGCAAAATAAATTTCAAATCAAGCCAAACCCTTGATTTTTCTTCATGATTCAATCAACCCTACAATCATGAATCCAAATATAAATAAAAACTTTAATCATCAAATCAAAACTAAATCCAAAAATCAAAGTCAAGCTCATGTTCACCCTTTTTTGAATTGTCAAATGAATCAAACCCCATTTGACTTCAAACCACTTGCAAATGGATTTATATTTCAATCATAAGTCCATATGTGAGTTCAATCAAACTCAAATCAAGGTTTGACCAAGCCATTTGACCTACTTTGACTCACTTGACCCAAAGTGACCTAAAGTACCCTTATGAGCCAAATTCTAATCCTAACCAAATTGGATTGAGCTAAGCCCACCTAAGCCTCTCATTCTAACAAAATCATTATAAGATGATCAATCACTCAAATTGGGTCAAACCAAGTCAAACCTAAGGGTTGAACAAGTCAACACTTACCCAAAATGAAACCTAAACTAGCCAAAATCAACCATAGGGCAAGTTGATTGAAACCATTGATCAAAACTCATTCACGATCAATGTTTGAACTTGACCAAGCCAACATTTGAGCCTAACCTAGCCCAATTGGCCACTTTACCCAAGTTGACCCAACTTGACCTAAAAAGTCAAAATGTGTCAAAACTTGATCTAAGCCAAATTGATTGAAACCAATGGGCCAAGTTAATTCCAAAATGATTGTTGAGCTTGATCAAAGCCTCGATTGGCCAACCTAGACCTAACCCATCCCAATTGACCAACCCAACTTGACTTAAAAGGTCAAATTGAGCCAAACTAAAATATAAATCAAATTGATTGGAAATAAAGATACTAATCCATTTCATACGACTAATGGAGCCTAAGCCGACCCATGGCCTAATCCAAATAGGTCAAATGGGTCAAATTGATCAACTTGACCCATTTGACCTAAATGAAATCAAATGAACCAAATTCAAATCTAAACCAAATTGAACAAAACCAAAGATGCCAAGACATTTCAAATGGTCATTTGAACTTGACCCAACCCTTAGTTTGACCCAATTTGACCAATTAGTCAACTTCGCCCAAGTTGATCCATTTTTGACCTAAATCAGTCAACATAAGCCAAATCATATCAAACCAACTCCAAATCCATTGAAACTTGGCCTATCCCATTTTTCAATCATACCAAACATATTCAAATAGAAACCCAAGGTAAATGACCAATTAACCCTTAGGCCATAGAGTAAATTTTGGCCAAATTCACTTGAAATTTGATCAAATCCTCTTCATGACCACTAGGCATCCTCTTAGTGGACCAAGTGGACACTAGTGAATGTGGTGCTCCTAACCCAATGGGTTTGGGTTAGCCCAACCCAACCTAAGGCTAACACTGACCACTTGCATGAAATTAAGCACATGGAATCCCTCCTCCACTTGAATTAAGCACATGAGAGCTCCACTACTCCACTCCTCTAGCCAAATCGAATGCAAGGGCACTCCTAACAACCTAACAAACCCATGGAATGAGGTCAATTGGATCAAAATGCCAAGATCATACATCTGATTGCTCTATGGGGAGATATAATCCCCCTAATTCCAATTCATTTCAGTATTCTCCAATTCGATTGAGCTTAGGGAAGTCAGAGCAAGCCATTACAAGCCTCCCCAAGCTTTCTAGTGTGAGTTTGAATTTCCATTTTCTTGATTTTCATAGACTGAAAATAGGGGAGCTCCACAAGAAATCCATCTCAGCCAATACTCAAAACCAACATAATTCCTCTTTCAAGCACCCTGAGAGGATCAAATTGAACTCACCTTATGCTTCATACAAGTTCTCCAAGAAAGGGAGGACTACTCTTGACCAAGATAGAGCTCAAGTGAAGGTGAAGTTAATCCATAGGAAGATCCATCCAATTTGAAGGCCTCAAACCTTCAACAAGGCTTCGTCTCCACTAGACAAAACTACTTCAAGGGAATCGAGCACTGATGATAGCCTTCGGTGAGGTATGCCATTAAACTGAGCTTAGATTAGCCATGGTGTGGAGCTTTGTGAAGTGAATTTCCATCTCATGAGAAACTAGCCTTTGGATGTGATATCCTTTGCATGGTGATGGTGTGGGTTAAATTTTGTTTCAATCTGAGCTCAATCGAGCTTGGATCTTCCCTTTGATGATGGACGGTAGCCATCTCCTGCAGGGAAGATCAGGAGTGAATCATGGGCCATCCATCCACACATTTTGGATGGACAGCCATGATTAAAACATGTAGGATCCAAGGATTAACCCTTAATAATCGCTTGATCTCAGCCGTACGATCCTTGATCGGATGGATAGAGAAAAAGCTCATTGCGCCGCCTTTGATGCGAAGCTATGATGTGGTTACTTAAATAGCCACTTCCATCATGCCACGTGAAAAGCGCATGGCGCGTTAGCCTCCACATGGCACCGATGGGATTAGCTATATAATTAGGGGATTAAATTACCTAATTAATCAAGAAAACTTCAAATATTCATATCTGAGTGTAGAAAAATTAGAAAAATATGAAATAAATTGCATATGAAAGATAATTGAATGTAGAATATTATAAAATTGATTTTTATGGATTTTGAATAGTGTTATTTTCTGAATTTGGGTTTTATTAGGAATGTAATTAGGCTAATATTCTTGGGATTTATTAATATTTTAAATAGGGTAATTGCTGGATTCATTCCTAATTACTCTCATAATGTAATTAAGCCTAATTAAGTGTGTAATCAATGGTTTAATCTATTAATTGAGTTAATTAAGGTTTGTTTAAATGAATAGGAGGTTTAGCAAATAATTTTGGGATATCTTCTTTAAGCTATTACTTAAACCCCCCCTTCTTCCTTAATCTAAATTCAATTAAGGATTAATCCACTAATTACCTACCTAGTTAATTTGATAAAATTCTGAAACCTTCCATAACTTAACTAATTCATCTTGGGTAGATACTTAAGTGTTCAATAACCTAAGTACATTAAGGAAATCAAAATCCAACTCATATGTGTGAGAAGAATTATGAAATTACTTAACTTAAATCCCTTGGCTTAATTAATTATTATTCATGAGCCAAATGCATTAGGCCCTTTTCTTCTTAGGTGCATTGCTGATTTAAATTCTTTGTGTGATTTTATGTCATATCATTGGCTCATAATTATTTGATTAAATATGCTAAGGTGGTATAGGTAAGGGATAATTAACACACTTAATTCACATCTTAACCTAATCAAATATAAAAAAAATCATCTAATCATCTAAAGATTAAACTAAAATGTCATACACATGGGGGAAATGAGTTAGGACCAACAAACATTCTTTCACATTTTCTACATCAAACATAAAGCAAATTCAAAAAAAAAGTCACATTAAATAAACTTTGATTCACTTTAAAATTTTTTATTTCATAGGATTGTCTTTAGGAATTAATTAGGGTGAATGAAATTATAGCTTTCATCACTTTCCTTCTTTTCTAGCATGCTAAATGTGTATTTCATATGAAATTCTTGCATTCATATCTTTTAAAAGTCAAAATTAAAATAAAATGTTTTCTTTATGTCAAATTGCATGTTTTGGATAAAGTAGAAATATGAATAGCTATTATCACTATTAAATATTAAAATTATTTTCAAAATTTATAAATTAAATATCAAAACTGAAAGGTATGCTACTTGTTCTTTATTTATAAGCTTGCATGTGGATATAAAAATGTGTCTTATGTTTGCTTCCTCTCTTTCCTCTTAACATGGATTTGGATAAGATTTGCAAAGTGCATAGTTCTTTTAGAAGAACATAACACTTGTATAAAATCTCTCTTTATCCTCTTCCATATTTTAACTTAAGAAGGATCTTTACATCTATATATAAATTGTATAAAAAAATAAAAAATTAAATTAACATAAAATTTGAATTTTTCTTTCTCCATTTATTTCTTTTGTACATGCATATATGTATTTAAGGAAATATTAGTTTGGACAACCCCGGGGTTGCGAGGCTTTAAGTAGCTCTAAGTAGGTCTTGTATCTTATACCCTTGGTGCTAATAATGGCGTCGTACTCACTTATGCCTTTCATACATATACATGTGCATATGAATATAGGATAAAATAATACCCATTTTTCTACTTAATGAAAACCATGCATCATAAAGCATTCTAATTTTCTTAAGTAAAATTTCTTAGCATTCATCATAAAGTGTGCCAAACATTTCCATTTCTATGTATAGGTATACATGTTGGGAAAGAAAATGAAGTGATGTGTATTTTGTGATATTAGTTCACTTTACTTAATCTTAAAATACATTTCTTTTGAACAGGTTTGTTTAGAGAAGATCTAAACTTAGGATTAATTAAAATAAATAATAAAATATTCACTAAACAAAATCAAATATGAATCTACTTTAGAAATTACTTAAGGTAGGAAAGGAAAGAGAAGTTCTCTTCTCTTTTATCTCTCTTTATAACTTAATAATTAATTGTAGGATTCACTTAAACCAAAAATAAATCACCAAATAAAAATAAACTAAATCAACTAAATAACTCGAATGAAACCACCCATCTAAGTTGAACATCTTCACACTTATAAAATCTAAGCCTTAAAGCCATAGCTAAGCATACCACATAAACCTTTGAAAGCACCCACATTAGACTAAGTCACCATTTCTAGCTTTAGGTGAGGGTGGTGCATGGTTTGATGTTTTCTTTTATTTTGTGATGTATTATTTCTAGTCTGGATGTTAGGGTGTATGTGTGTAGAATGAATGATAAGATGATTTAGTTTAATCATTATCTTCTACAGGGGATTGTGCTTAAAGGGAACTATAATAAAAAAATATAAATGCTTTTGTTGTGCAGGTGCTTATACCCCTAAGAATAATCCAATAGGCTAGGTGGACTTAGCTACCCATGTGTGGGGTGCTAAGTCCAATATACATGATTGGGATTTGTATGATTTATTTAGCTAATCTCTATTTTACAGATATTAGTTAGATTTACTTTTCCTCTTCATATAATTTTTATAATTAGGATTTTGGAATGAATGTCATGGGGGATTAGGATGAGCATTGGTCATAAGATTACATTGTATGTACCATGTGATGCCTTTGGAGCAACCACCTTCTCAAAAGAAGGAACCAAAAGAAGAAGAAAGAAAAGAAGAAATGAATTCTCCCATAACATGAATTTTCTTACTTGATTGTAATTAATTCATTTGTAATTTGGGTTGTATAAGGATAGAGCTCGATTACCCAATTTTTTTTGAGTTTGTGCCACCAGTGCCCAACCACAAATGACCTTTTATTCTTTTGTGTTAGCTTTATAAAATATTTAATGTTTTGTTTAGCATGTGCATTAAAATGACATATTTTTCTAATTTCTTTCTTGCTTAATGTATGACCTGGATGACGATTAGGCTCTTAGGGAAAAAATAAATCTTCTACCAAATTAAATAACTCAAAATTAAAAATAAATAACTCTTAACCTTACCTAAAGCTTAGGCTAAAAATCAAGATAAAAGAATTAGCAACCCTTTAGCTGGATGTGTACTTTCTTTTCAAACATCATGCATAAAAGCATATTATTTCACTCTTGAATTGGAGGGATTCCACCTTTGCCAGAGAACTTGGGTTGACCTGAGAGCCATGTTGGAAACACACCTCCTTATCTCGCTGATTTTGGCCCATAATCTAATTTCTTATACATTAGGCATATGAATCCTATAAATGTCAAAATGGAAATAAAATATGTGAAAATTTTGCATCATTTGAAGCATGTCCTTATATGATATAGTCTCTTTAGAGAGTGTATTTAAGGACTTAGTCTCTTTATAAATAAATAATAACCTTGCTATCTTGTATAAACATAAGACTTGCCTACATTAATTTAAAACCATAGAAGGAGTTAGTTGGAGGCAACCCCTAGGCAGTTGTAAGTCCAATAGTCGGGTGATTTATCTTCTCTTATGGAGGTAAACCAAATACCCATTTTTGCTTTAGATTTAGGCCATCGCCAAAGCTCTCTAGATTTAGGTTCTAAGGTTGCTTCTCCTTTTTGCGGGCTATGAGTATAAATTCTCACCTCTTAGACATTTCCATAACCTTATATCATAGAATTGTAAGCCCTAACATTCTAATAAAAATTCAACTCAAACACATTAATTCAATTTCAAAAATGTAAAGCCCAACCAATAGGATAGTTTAGGGTGTTTACTAGGCTTCCTAGTATCTTAAGCATCCTCTACTTATTTTTATTTGGCTTCGATAAGAACTTCTTCCTCTTGATTGATCCCACTTGACCTCTCAAAAATAAACCAATCGATCGATAGTCCTACCTTTTCAAAATCTTTGGAGACAATGATCATTTACCTTAATCAAGAGTGTTCCTAAGGAATCTCATTCCTTAGGATATAATTAACTATGGAAGCTTGCCTCCATAAGGAACTTAATGAACTCGATTTAAAATAAATCTTACTTTACTTTTTCATATAAAGTAGAAAAGAATCTCTAGTATATATGCAGACCCATTATCCTTAGAAATCATTATTGAGGTGATTAGGTCAATTGTAGAGTGGTGACTTCTATCTTTTGAGATAGTACACCTCTCCTCAATGTCGTACCTGATCATCCTAATAAAAACATTTGTGGATCTATGTTGTGTCCAAATACATAAGAGTATATTTCTATCTTCATTTTATCCATATAAATTGAAAATGGAAGTATACAATTAAAGAAAGAGAAATTTAATTTTTCACCATAGTGCAATGTAGGGGTGTGCATTATTTGGTTTTAACCAAAAAACCAAACTGAACCAAAGTTTTTGAGTAATTTGGTTTGGTTTTGAACTTAGTAATTTGGATTTTGGTTTTAATTAATGAAAACTTTGGTTTTTTGGTTTTTGGATCAATTTGTTAAATAAAATTTTGGATGGAACCAAATAAACCAAAATAATTATATGTAATATGGTATTATTAATTTATGTATAATAGGATCATCTATTATACATTTATTTTTATTTATTTTTGAATACTTAGTAGGTGCTTTTTTGGATGACCATTATCCAATTTTCTAAAATATTTTGGTCTCATAATATGGTAATATGGTTTCATCAACTTTTAAGTTCAAAACATTATTCAGGTAAGTCTAAATTAGTTTTAAATATTTTTTAGTGCACGAAGTAATTAATTGCATTTTTGATTATATTTATGTTATTTTGCTTATTGCTTGTTCATTATACAATAAAAAAGTATATAAATAATTTTTAAATGTAGCCAACTTCTATTTATCCAAAACCAAACCAAAATAATCAAACCAAATTATTATTTGGTTTGTTCAGTTTTGCATTTTATTTGGTCGGTTTGGTTCAATATTTTTAGGAACCCAAAACCATTCGATTTTAAAAATTTATCACACAATCCATCCAAATCAACCAAATGCACACCCCTAGTGCAATGTGATTATCCTTCTTAAGTCATAACATGGGAGTGTATATGAATAGATTTAAGCAAGTGTTATGTTTTCAAATAAACTATACATTTTGCAAATCCTATACAAACCCATGTTAAGAAAAGAGAAGAAAATCACATAACACATTTTATGCTATAATCACATGTAAGCTTATAAGTATTTATAAGTAGCATACCTTCATTTATAAATTTTGAAAATAATTTTTGATTTTGTAGTGATAATAGCCATTCATATTCTTACTTTAGCCAAAACATGCAATTTGACATAAAGGAAACATTTCATTTTAATTGATTTTTCAAAAAGATATCAATGCATGATTTCATATGGAATATAACATTTAGCATGCTTGGAAAGAAATAAAGTGATGTAAGCATCTAGCTTCATTCACCCTAATTAATTCCTAAAGATAATCTTATAAAATAAGATCATTTAAAGTGAATCAAAATTCTTTAAAGAGATTTTTTATTTTATTTTAGATTTGATTTGAAAATGATTTGAAAGAAAGAGATTGCTGGTCCTAACCCATTTTTCCCATGTGTGAATTGATTTAGTTTAATTTTTATAATAATTAGATTGATTTTATGTTTCATTTAGGTTAAGGTGTGAATTAAATCCATTAATTACCCCTTACCTACACCACTTTAACATAATTAACCTAACAATTATGAGCCAACATATGATATGCAATCACATGGAATTTAAATTAGCAATGCACCTAAGAAAGAAAGGGGCTTAATGCAATTGACTCACAATTATTGATTAATTAAGTTAAAGAGTTTAATTAAGTACTTTCATAACATTCCCACTCATGTGAGTTGGAAATGATTTCCTTAAATCTACCTTAAGCTTTTGAACACCTAGGGATCTACCCAAAAAGAGATTGATGAAGTTCAGATTGATTTTCAAAGTTTGGTTAAGCTAATTAAGCATATCATTAGTGGATTAATCCTTAATTATGGTTGGATTAAGAAGAAAGGGTTTAGGGAATAACTTAAGAAAATATCCCAAACCCATTCCATAAACCTCTCCCTTACTTAAACAATATTTAATTATCTTAATTAAATGATTAAACCATTATTCACATGCTTAATTACTCTTAATTACATTAAGGGGATGATTAAGAATTAATTAATTAATTTTTATAATTAACTCATTAATAAATCCCAAGAAAATTATGGGAGGTAGTATTCATCCCACTAAATATATCTGAGAAATTTGATATTAATTAATTAAGTAATCAAGGAGTAATTAAGATTATTAGATTTTCAACTTAAATAACCCTAATTAGAGAAAATCCATAATTCAAAATCAATTAAAAATAATTTTATTGGATTCCCCTCTAAATTAACTTTAAAATGAACTCAAGTTTATATTGTTTGGATTTTTCTACATTTAATTATGAATTTATGAAATTTGTGTGATTAAAGGATAATTAAATAGCCCGAATAAATTAACTAATCCCATTGGTGCCACGTGGGTTGCTGACACGGCACTCGCTTTTCACATGGCACGACGAGATTGATTATTTAAGTTATCACATCGCACTTCATCGTCGTGATTCGCGCTTTCCACCATGATCAGGATGGTCAAGAATAAGCTCGTGGTTATGAAGGATTAAATCAATGGATCTACACATTTTAATCAGGGTCGTCCATCCATAACACACGGGATGGATGGCCCATGATTCATCCTCACACAAGGAGAGAGCATCCATCCTCCAGCTTGATCCGAGCTCACTTGAGCTCGGATTATGCTGAGATTCAAACCACACCATCAAGAAGCATAGGAAAGAACATCCAATGGTTGAATTTTAATGGGATTACAATTACATTCCCAAAGGACCAAACATTTTTCAAATTAAGGTCAGTTTTGAGTCATACCTCACCGGAGGCTATCACCAGCGCTTCAAACGGTGGAGGTAGCTTCGTCTAGTGGAGATGAAGCACTGTTGAAGGTTTCAAGCTTCAATTTGAAGTAGATATCTCAATTTACAAAGGCTCTTTTCAATGGCTTGCGACTTTGGTCTAGATCTCCCTTCTCGTGGCTTGGATGCTTGGGAAATGCTTTGGGTGAGCTCGACTTGCCTCCTTGATGGTGCTTGCAAAGGGAATTAAGGTTTGGTTGAGTATTGAGTAACTTGGAAAATCATTAGGCCTTCCCTATTTTGGCTATGAAGGAAACCGAGAAGGAGAAGTTCAAATGAACTTGAGAATGCTTGGGAAACTTGGAGAAGCTTGCCTTTAATCCTCTGAGCTTAATCAAATGCAAGGAAGTTAGTTTGAGTGGTAATGAGGGGGAGTATATCTCCCCCTACTTGGATCGGATGATCGAAGCTTGTTCTTCCATTTTTGATCAATTGCTCTGATTGAATGGGTTGTTTAGGTTGTTAAGAGTGCCATGTTCTTCAATTTTGGAAGAGGAGTGGAATGGAGGAGGTGCACATGTGCTAAATGAGACGGGAGCTGATCCAAGTGGAGAATTTTCATTGGAGGGCTTGGCCTTGGGTTGGTCATGGCTGACTCAAACCCATTGGGTCATGTACACCACCCTCCTTAGTGTCCATGTGGCTCACTAGGAGGATGTTAAGTGTCCATGAGAAGGAATTGGTTGAATTCCAAGTGAATTTGGCCATAGTTTACCCTTTGACCCAAGGGTAAAATGGTCATTTGGCCTTGATTTTTATTTGAGCAGATTTGAGATGTTTCAAAAATAGATTGGGCCAAATTTCAAAGAATTTGGAGTTGATTTGATATGATTTGGCTCAAGTTGACCCATTTAGATCAAAATGGGTTAACTTGGGTCAAGTTGACCACTTGGTAAAATTGGGTCAAACTATGGGTTAGGTCAAATTCAAATGATCATTTGAAATAATTTGGTGTCATTGGTTTGGTTCAATTTGGTTTATATTTAGTTTTGGTTCATTTGAGTTCACTTAGGTCAAATGGGTCAAGTTGACCAATTTGACCCAATTAGGTTAAGTCATAGGTTGGTTTAGGCTTGGTTGATCATTTAAAAGGTTTTACAAGCTTTGGTTTTAATCAATTTTGGTCTGGTTTGAATTCAAGTTGATTTGACTTTTTAGGTCAAGTGGGTTCATAATCAATTGGGCTAGGTTGGGTCTAGTTGGCCAATTAAAGCTTTGGTTAAGTTCAACAAGTGATTTAGAATGAATTTGACCCATTGGTTACAATCAATTTGGCTTAGATTAAGATTTGACCCATTTTGACTTTTTAGGTCAACTTGGGTCAACTTGGGTCAAGTGGCCAATTTGGCTTGGTTTGGCTCATTTGATGGCTTGATCATGTTCAATCATTGATGATGGATTGGTTTAGATCAATGATTTTAATCAATTTGGCCTATGGTGGATTTTGGCTAGTTTAGGTTTCATTTGGGTTAAGTGTTGACTTTATCAAAGGCTAGGTTTGACTTGGTTTGACCCAATTTGAGTGATTGATCATCCCAAGATGATTCTTGCTCACAATGTGAGGCTTAGATGGGCTTGGTTCAATCCAATTTGGGTAAGATTAGAATTTGGCTCAAAAAGGTACTTTAGGTCACTTTGGGTCAAGTGAGCCTAAGTGGGTCAATTTGCTTGATCAGGGCTTGATTCAAGTTTAGTTGAACTCACATATGGACTTATGATTGAAATATAAATCCAATTGCTAGTGATTTGGAGTCAAATGAGTTTTGATTCATCTTATAATTTCAAGTTCAAATGATGAACATGGGTTTGATTTGGTTTTGAGTTTTGAATTTAGTTTTGGTTTGATGATTGAAGTTTATGTTTATATTTGGTTTCATGATTGAAGGATTGATTGTTTGAAGAGAAAATCCAAAGTTTGGATTGATTTGAGTTTGATTTGGCTAAGTTCAAGAATTTAATTTGAAAGAGTTTAGATTGGATTTTGATTAGATTTGGATTTGATTTTTGAATTTAGTTTTGGTTATTTCAATTTTTATTTTATTTCTATTTGTGAATATAAATGAGAATATAAAAGGGTTACGAGAAAAGCTTTTGAATTTGGAGTGATTTGAATTTGATTTGAAGGAGTTCAAGGATTTGTCTTGAAAGAGTTTATGTTGGATTTTGGTTGGATTTGGATTTAAGCTAAGTCCATAAGATGAAATGAAAAGGGCTTAAGAAAGATTTTGGATTTGATTTAAGATTTGAGAAAATCAATTGGGTTGGAATTGATTTAAGATTTGATTTGGAATTGATTTGAATTTGAGGTTGATTTGAATTTGAAGTTGATTTGAATTTGAGGCTGATTTGAATTTGAAGTTGGTTTGAATTTGAGGTTGATTTGAATTTGAAGTTGATTTGAATGGGAAGTTTGACTTGAAAGTAGGAAGTAAGGATTTGGTTCAAGCTATATGGTAATCAAATTTTCCTAACACCCCTAAGGCCTAATCGCTTCCTATGGCTAACTCTTCTACGTCTCGAGGGCTAGGTTAAGTGTTCACCTAATCACTAGAAGTGTCTTAGGACTAAGGAACTCTTAGTGTTTATAGGAGTCCTTGTGCCTAGGATGAAGAAGTTGAAAGTTCACTCCAAAAGCGAGGTCAGCATTAACCAATATATGAAGGGTTTTTCAACGAACTTCAAAAAGACTTGAAAATCTGGCTTGGAATGCAATCAAATCTTTCTCCACTCTCAAACTCCAAAACACTCCAACCTCTCAAGCAAATGATATGAAATGAAAGGCTCTCCCTTAGCCTTATTTATTAAAATGGAAAGAATCAATGTGGGACCCATTCTTGCTAAAACTTAATTCGATGGTGTAAACTGGATTCACTTTCTTTCAAATTTGAAGTTGAGTTATTAAACAAATTTGAAACTTGATCTGGAGTTAAAGATAAATCCATATTCGATTTGAAATATTTTTATGTGAACAAATCATATTTTATGTCAAATGAAGTAAGAACCTCAATTAAATATAAAATAACAAACAATTGATGATAAATCTAATGGTCCATTTATAAATTGAGGACTATAAAATTTGGTAGCTTTATTACAAGCATAAGTTCAATTAGGCAAATCATGAACAATCATGAATGTGGCCTTTAAATGGATCACTTGGATCATGTATTTGAAGTTAGATTTAAAGCACATGAGAATTATGACATATCTAAGTGCTTAGCTCCAAAATTAATGGTATTCAAATGAAATTCATAAAAGGATTTACAATATAATTAACTAGCTTGTCAATGAGTATATACAAATTCTTTCAATAGTTACTCAAATTGCACTACATAATATATTGAGTAAATCAAAAGCAATGCATATAATTTAAATTAGATTTGTGATGAGCTAAAAAGTGCATTAATATAAATGGGTCAATTATCACTGAAGGATAAGATTCTAACAATCACGCATGAAGTATAAATGATGAACATACTTTTTTATATGATTAAATAGAATTAGAATGGTAAACCATATGCCACCGGATCTGTAATTCTTTGTATAAGCATACAGAAGGCAACACTAAATTAAATTCTCTATGAATTATGGAGCTTCTTTCAATCCAAATATTAAATAATTTCATTCTAATTATGATTTTAAAATCAATAATTTTATTAATTAGATGAAATCATCTAAACTATAAATACCTACATGTGCTTGGACATAGAGATTTAAAGTGCAAATTTTAATGTCTAAAAAGGTTGCGCATGCTAAGTTGAGATTAAATAAATATAAAATTAATCTCATAATTTAGAAATAAAATTACCTAAATTACTAAATACCCGCATGGACCCCGATACTATATTGAATGTTTTGATTCAAGTGTTTGAGGATGCTGCGCAGGTTGCTTCTCGATTTGGTTTTAGGATCGGGTCTCGGTTAACGAAACTTAAAAATTAAATACTAATATTATAAGAATTTCAACTCAATAAGACATCTGAGAAGCTAATTCTGTCACATGATAATATATTTGATCCTCTATTATTAAACTAATAGAGTCGACAGGATTTGAAATAATAAATTAAATGATCAAACAATACATCCACCCCGATGATGACAATGTTGAATGGAGATTTCAACCGAGGAGATACTTCCATGAAAATGTGATTTTAATTTCAAATCAAATTTATGTAATTAAATATCAATTGAAATGCAAAATCTAATATGTCTTTAAGTGTTAAATGCTTAAATGAAATTCAATCTTTAAAGAACTTAAAGCTAAAACTCAACCACCTTTCGTAATTATTTGCTAAAGGCAACAAATTAAGAAAACTTTAGCTCACAAAAGAGCCAAAGTCAAATTAAGTGTATTTCTATATTCACTCTCAATCAATCTCATGTTAGTAAGGAAGTAGCCTGTGTCCCTTGACTGCATGATTTGGCCAGTAGGCTCTATATATGATGTAGTTACGACCAGAGTCCTCTGATCGGGTGATTTTTGCCAAATAATATCATTATATTATGATCACGACTGTAGCTCATATGCTCTCCAATGGCTCTGTACTTTGAGATGTGAATCATAGGGTGCACTTGATAATGCAAAAAGCGCTATGTCAGTTAAGATAGACTTAAGCTTATCTCCTTAGACAAACGCCACCCCAGGTCTACAAAGATTACTTGGACGATGCAACAAATGGCTGTTGACAAGGATCCTTCTATCAAGTTGTCGACTACCTTCTCTGACTAAGTAGACTAGGGACCACGACAGCCCGGGATGACAGAATCATGAGATCTAGATCGAGCACATCATCATTCCCCCAACCTTTTGCTTTACGTAAATATAATGAATTTCATAAATCTCAAATTTTAAACTCCATACTGCTACTATGCATCATGCATTTAGTTATCTAATGACTAGCCTTAATCGAAAGTTCTCTCTCAACAATTAAATGGTTAATTAACTATATGTGCTTGCGCCTATAGGAAACCTGGAACTATATCTAAAGTCCTCACAAAATGAGGGCGAAATCTCTGGGTAGTGTCTTATCTACTATTCCATCTGCCTTCTAAAAATTTCACCGACACATAAATCATACTCTCTTTAATGTGAGAGGACAGTGGTGAATTTTCAGAGCCTATAAAGAGAATCATACTATGTGAACTATTATGAAAGGAATGATGGGAATATAGCCACCTTGAGATTTCATACAATCTTGTAATAATAGAAAATTATTTGGGGATGATTTTCATTCAATTTTCATGTTTTAATCTATTTAGTAATGTAAACTTTTTATATGAGTAAAATATTAAAAGGACTAAAAAAATTTGAGCTATGAAATATATAATTCCTTTTTTAAATTATTGTAAATATGCACTTCATGATAAATAACTAAAGCTTCTTTACTAGATGGTGACCATGATGGAAGTTGCTAAATTCAAGAAAATGTTCTAAGGATGCTCTAAGAATAAATATTATGGGGCTGTTTGGTTGGCTGAAAAAAATACAATATAGAAAAAAATAATATAAATGGAAGGAAGTGTATTCAAAATATTTTGTGGTTGTTTGGATTGATGTAAATCAAATTCAAGATTTTATTTTCTGATGTTTGGTTTGAATAAAAGTAAAATTTATGTAAATCTCAAAAATAATCATCCACAGCTATGACGAGTAGTTAACTATGGTGGATGGTGACGGCAACGAATCATGGTGGTGAGCGACAACCAGTTGGTGAAGGTGACGGGTGGTGGTGGATGACAGCTTGTGGGGAGCTGTGCACTTTACACTCAACAGTAAAAATTAAAATCGCTAAAAAATCATTGTAAATTAAAATCGCTAAAAAAATCAGTGAAATTCTTTTTCACTAGATTTGACCTAAATGTTGAAAAAGTAATGCATTGAAAATTTATATTCTTTTTCTTTTCTGATAACTAAATGCAGATATTTATTTTTCTAAAAAAAATACAATGTATTCATTTTTTAGCTAACCAAGTGAAGGATCTCGCCAACTACTTTGGAATATGATCAACAAAAATATAAGTATAGGCGTGTTTTAATGCACATAAAGAAAAAATAATTATTTTCAATGATGTGAATCATTATAATATAAATTTACATTTAGCAATGCATCCACATGTAACTTGATTATACATGAAACAGTTCTTTATACCACACATATTTAGTCTATTGAATATTACGAAAAATAAAGTATGTAATAGATTTAACAAGTAAAGAAAATTCATCTTTCTCATTCCAGCACTACATATCCTTGCTGGTGAAGATACAATGTCAAAATATAGTTAATCTTTATATTATTGAAGGGTTAGAGAATGACAAAACCTCCATTGGATATAATGTCATCAATCTTGGCTTTATAGAAAACCTGAAAATAGAGTTTACCTAGCAATGGAGAAGTCCTCTTAAAGACTAACTAGTAAATGGTGTGCTATTAAATCATAAGAAGGTAGCTAAATGTAGTATATAAATTAGATGCTTCTTAACATTGGTCTTGTTTTTTCATGAGTATGATTAGAAAATCATAATTTGCAAAACTATATCTCCTCTCAATGTTGAAATATCCTCCAACTTTGACTTGCTTCTTAGGATGGTAATCAATTAGATGCTTAACATGGGAGATCTAAATTTTCAGGGTGAAATCGAAGGAACAAAGTTTGATGAATTTTCATTCTTAACTTAAGCTTGAAATTATCTCTAAGAATGATATAATAAACATAATGTATATCAAAAATCATCAAAGTAACTTAAACTATTTGTAGTGTAAAATTTTAAAATCACAGGCTAGCAAACTCCAATTTTTCTGTTTGATACCGATACCCGATTAATTGTATATGAGAAAGGAATAACATCATGTGACAACGAGGTTGTACGGTTGTTGGTAGTAACAGATGATGGTGGCTACGGGGCAATCGTAAATCACGAGGGGAATAATTCGAGAAATCACGGAAATAATCAGCAGAAACAGGAACAATCACCGGTGAAGTCATCATGATGAGGCAAGCGAGATTGGCACGGTAAGGATCAACGGCGGCGGCGGCGGTGGGTGGCAAGTCAGTGCGCATGATTGTGCTTGGAGGATCTTGAGCTCTCTCCTCTCTCTTGCTTTGGCCCCCTCATATGAGAATGAGGGATTTATAGATTGGAGAGTGGCGTCTAGTGCAAAATCGAACCACTCCTCTCCATCTGGACGCTCATGATGATTCCCTTGATCATATGATGTATTTTGTGTATTTGAATGGTCAAATGAAATTGTAAGATCTTTGGCTTGTTGGAACCGGCTTGAGGCCTTCGATTTGACTATAAACATTCCATATTTGAGAGCTTTTAGGAATTTAACTGATGTCTCAAAGTTTGATGATATTTTAAGTGTTTGATCTCAATTTGATTTACGGACTTTCTTTCGGCATCAGATTCGTCTTCTTAGAGGAATTTTCGGTCATATCAAATCTTATCATTAATATATGACTATACTTCATTAAATAATAATGATATCAATAATTATAATCCTATGGTCGTAAGATTTTTTTATTTGAAGTGTTAAGTCTTAGTGAAAATTATATTAAAAATTAATGATTGATATGTGCTTTGAATTTGTGTCTGCTTATTAAAAAGAAGATTATGTTTTAACTCCTAAATCAAGCACAAATTTTTGTCTATCTCACTAAGAGAACGTGCAATGTAATTGTCATAGACATCATGTCCAAGCTCCCACTTGCTCTATCTTATTGCCATATTCCACACACACATACACACAAGTTGGAAAAGCGTTTTGAGAGGAACTTCCCCCACAACTAAAAAATGAAAATAAATAAATTAATATTTTAAAATATAAGTCTTTGCTATTTTATTCCCCATTCTATCACATAACCATGGAATCCTGCATTTTCTTCGAAGGTAAGATTGAGACCTGAAGAATAAACTAAAGTGGCCCAGAAAATGAAAGGCTCACGGTCATTTATTATCTCATCAATCACAATTATGTTTAAAGAAAGTCCATTAATTGGATGTTTTTATTTTGGTAATTTAAGAGTATTAATCATTAAAAAAAATTGAGATGACTGATACAAATAAGTCCTTCGAAGCGCTGAATTAATTGCTTTTAGGAGTAAGTAGAGCTCCCCAAACCAACGAGAATGTCCTAGAACAAAGCAAGAATGGCCCCCACAGTTATTAAATTGATAAAAAAGAAATAAAAAATTTATATTAAGATATTACGATAAAAAGTATTAAAATGATTTTAAGTGTCTAAAAAATTAAATAATTTATTTTTTAAATATAAAAATATCTAGTTTTTTGGACATAAGTAGGATTTTTATAATCATTTAATTACTTTCAAAAATAAATTACATTCAATTATTTTTACTCTATTTTTTAATCATTTTGGATTCTTTAGAATATTTTGAGTTAAATTTAAGTGAATAAGTGAGACTAGAGGTGTAAACGAGTCGAGTCGAGTTTTGATTTAATCGAGCTAAGTTTGTTTAAACCGTGTTGAGCTCGAGCTCGACTCGAGCTCAATTACCAGGCTCAAGCTCAACTCAATTTAAAGAAAGTCAAGCTCGAGCTCGACTCGAATGCTCGAGCTTGTTTAAGAAGCTTGAGCTCGTTTAAAAAGCTCGATAAATTATTAAACCAATAATGTGATACACAATAATTACTGTTTGTTATTATATAAATGAGCCGACTCGATAAGCTATCGAGCCGGTCAAACCAAGCTCGAACTCGGGCTCGAAAATTTTTCGAGCTTGTTTGTGAGCTTGAGCTCGAGCTTGTGGCTCGATGAGCATGGCTCGCAAGCTCGTTAACGAGCCAAGCTCGAGTTAGCTCACGAGCTGGCTTGATTGACTTACACCCCTATGTGAGATGCATCTAAAATTACAAAGAAATTTTTGAAAAATTATAAAATAATTTAATCAATTTTATAAGGCTACACCAAAATATATTTTTTTATATAAGATACATATATTGCCTTGCAACAAAAAAAAAAGTGTAATTTAGAATAAACTATTTTACGCTTTGAATAGAGTAATGATTCTAGCTTATTATTATTATTATTATTATTATTATTATTATTATTATTATTATTATTATTATTATTTTAGATTTAGAGTGTAGCAGTGTTATTATGTGGAGCCTAATTACGTCAATTGAGAATGTACTATTGACTTTGCTATTAATTTCATCAAATGAGCTCGGCGATGAGTTCACTTGGGTGTAGTGGGGTAGTACGCCCCTTGCAAAATTGTTGGTGTATAGCAGCACCTTGACATTGCATCTGCAGTGTCTAAGCATTAGGAGGATAATGCCACAATGCTATGATTCGTGGGATTGTAGCAAGATGATAGAGAAGCCAATGCCTTGAAACTATAACATACAATGCCACAGAGCTAGGACCAGGGCATTTATTTCACAAGACATAGAGGCATGTGCATTGACATTGCAATGGCAACATCAGGGTGCCAAAGCCCATGTAGAAGAGCTAGAAGAATAGTGACGCCAATGCTTTAGTGCACCAAAGCTATGAAGCAAGGAGTGCTATTTTGTTGAGGTTTATTTTATCAATCAACTTGAGATGTGATGTCAACTCCACCCTAACCTTTGCAACAATTGAGCTTGACGATGAGCTTGTTGTGGGCCTTGGCACTAGAAGCACGATGCTATAATTAGTAACTATGAGCTCTGAAAATTCAGCCACCGACCTCTTAATAAATTGAATTGAAGAGTGTGATTTTAAATGTTGGTGTAATTTTCAGAAGATAGATGGAATAGTAGATAAGAAACTACCTAGAGATTTCACCCTCATTTGGTGAGGACTTTAGATATGGTTCCAGGTTTCCTATAGGCGCAAGCCCCTATAGTTAATTACCCCCCTCAATGCAGAGAGAGAACTTTCGATTAAGGCTAGCCATTAGGTAATGCAATATGTGGCGTATATGTTGACCTCATTTTTAGGATGAGCTCTCAACCTCTCCATCTTAGACATAGGGCTCATCTTAGACACTAAGAGTTCCTTAGTCTTAAGACACTTCTAGTGATTATGTGAACACTCAACCTAACTCTAGAGACTTAGAAGAGTTAGCCATAGGAATATGTCATGCCTTAAGAGTGTTAAGAAAACTTACCTACTCTATAGCTTGAACCAAATCCTTACTTCCTTCTTTCAAGTCAAACTCTGACTCTAAACCAACTTCAAACCCAAATCAATTTCAACATAATTGATTTTCTCAAATTCAAATCAACCAAACTAAAATCAACTTCAAATTCAAATAAATTCCAACTTAATTGATTTCAAATCTTAAATCAATTCCAATTGATTTTCTCAAATCATGAATTAATTCCAAATGATTGAAACCCATGGTTGAATTCTAAATTCAAAAAACCCTTCCTAAGTCACTTTGATTCCATATTACGGACTTAGCTCAAATCAAATTCAAATCACTTCAAATTCAAAAAATTTTCTCATAACCCATTTATATTCTCATTTATATTCACAAATATAAATGAAATATAAATTCAAATAATCAAAACTAAATTCAAAAGTTAAACCCAAATCAAACTCATGTTCACCCTTTGAACCTAAAATTGTCAAATGAATCAAAACTCATTTGACTCCAAACCACTTGCAAATAGATTTATATTTCAATCATAAGTCCATATGTGAGTTCAACCGAACTTGATTCAAGCCTTGATCAAGTCAATTGACCAACTTAGGCTCACTTGACCTAAAATGACCTAAAGTATCTTTTTGAGTCAAATTCTAATCCTACCCAAATTGGATTGAACTAAGCCCACCTAAGCCTCACATTGTGAGCAACAATCATCATGAGATGATCAATCAAATTGGTCGTCAAAGTCAAAAGGGTTGACCAAGTCAACACTGCAAAATAAAATCTAAACTAGCCAAAATCCACCATAGACCAAATTGATTAAAACCATTGATCAAAACCAATTCATGATCAATGTTTGAACTTGACCAATTCATCATTTGAGCCTAACTTAGCCCAATTGGCCACTTGACCCAAGTTGACCTAACTTAACCTAAAAAGTCAAAATATGTCAAATCTTGATCTAAGCCAAATTGATTGAAACAAATGAGTCAAGTTCATTCTAAATTACTTGTTGAACTTGACCAAAGCCTCAATTGGCCAACTAGACCCAACCTAGCCCAATTGACCATGAACCCAACTTGATCGAAAAGGACAAATCAAGCTAAAATCAAATCAGACCAAAATTGTTTGAAACCAAAACTTGCAAAATATTTCAAATGATCAACCAAACCTAAACCAACCCATGAACTAACCCAATTGAGTCAAATGGGCCAAATTGGTCAACTTGAGCCATTTGACCTAAATGAAATCAAATGAACCAAAACTAAATATAAACCAAATTGAACCAAACCAATGATTCCAACACATTTCAAATGATCATATAAACTTGATCGAACCCTTGGTTTGACCCAATTTGGCCAATTGATCAACTTGACCTAAGTTGACCCATTTTGACCTAAATGGGTCAACATGAGCCAAATGGCATCAAATTAACTCCAAATTCTTTAAAATTTGGCCCAACCCAATTTCAAACTATTCTAAATTTTCCTAAATTGAAATCAATGCCAAATGACCATTTTACCTCTAGGTCAAGGGGTAACCTATGACCAATTCCACTTGGAATTTGGTCATATCCTTTTCATGGCCACTTGACACCCTCTTAGCAGACCAAATGGACACTAATGGAGGTGGTGCACATAACCCAATGGGTTTGGGTTAGCCAAACCCAATCGAAGGACAAAACCAACCACCCAATAAGAAATTCTCCACATGGAATCACTCCTCCACTCAAATGAGCACATGTCAACTTTACCACTCCACTCCTTTGCCAAAAATGAACCATGTGGAGCTTAAAATGGCATAACCAACCCACTCATTGTGATCAATTTGATCAAAACGGAAGAGATAAGCTCATCCATCCGATCCTTGTAGGGGGGAGATGTACTCCCCCTTATTTCACTTGAATTTCAATGATTCACACTCGATTGAGCCATAGGAACTCAGAGGAAGTAATTTTAAGCTCTCCCAAGGTCTCCCAAGTCCATCTAATTCAATTCTTCACCAGAGCTCAATTCCTCTTGCAAGCACCTTCATAGGACCCAATCGAGCTCAACCAAGTCAATTTCCAAGCTTCCAAGGCACGGGAAAGGGGAGCTAAACCAAAGCCGCAAGCACTTGAAGAGGAGTTTGGTCAATAGAAGGATGAGCTTGTTTCCACTAGACGAAGCTACCTCGATGGTTGGGAGTGCAGGTGATAGCCTCAGGTAAGGTATGGATCAAAATCGAGCTTAAGTATAGAATTCTTTGGTCATTTCTAAAGGGAACTTTAATCCCAAGTGAACTGCACCGTTAGATGTCTTCCTCTTTGCTCTTAGATGGTGTGTGTTCAATCCCCACTATCTGAGCTCAAGTGAGCTCGGATCAAGCCTTAAGGGACAGACGGTCGCCGTCTCCCATAGGCGAGGGCAGGGATGAATCATGGATCATCCATCCCGTGTGTTTTGGATGAAAGGTCCTGATTAATACACGTTAGACCCCGTGATTAATCCCTTTGATACCACGGGCTTGATCTTGACCATCCGATCTTTTGATCGGATGGTCGAAAGTCGCGTGCGTAGGTAGCCAATTTGACAACAAATAAATATTACCACATGGAAAGCATGCACCGCGTCAGCGGTCCATGTGGCGTCGACATGACTAGTTATATAATTAGGGTTATTTAATTATCCTTAATCACTAAAACTTCAAAAATACATAACTAAATGTAGAAAAATCAAAAAAAATATGAATGGGGGCTCATTTTAAAGATAATTAAAGGGGAATAATATAAAATTAATTTTAATTGATTTTGAATAGTGGGTTTTCTTAATTTGGGTTTATTTGAAATCTTAATATCTGTAATTACTCTAATGACTTCATTAATTAATTTCAAACATCTTAGGCATATTTTGGGGGATGACCTCTACCTCTCTAATTTTTTTTGGGATTTATTAATGAGTTAATTAGGGAAATTTAATGAATCCATAATCACTCTCTTAATGTAATTAAGGGTAATTAACTATGTGAATATTGGTTTAATAATTTAATTAAGATAATTAAACATTATTTAAGGGATCAAGAGATTTATGGAATAATTTTGGGATATTTTCCTTAAGCTATTCCTTAAACCTCATTACTTCCTTAATCCAAACCTAATTAAGAGTTAATCCACTAATAACCTTCTTATTTAACTTCATCAAATTTTAAAATCAGTCTGAACTTAATCAATACTTTCCTGAGTAGATACTTAGGTGTTTAATAACCTAAGTAAGCTTAAGAAAATCAAATCCAACCTACATGTGTGGGAAGGGTTATGAAAGTACTTAATTAGACCCTTTAGCTTAATTAATCATCAATTATGAGCCAATTGCATTAGGCTCTTTCTTTCTTAAGGTGCATTATTGATTTAAATTCAATGTGATTGCATGTCATATGTTGGCTCAAAATTGTTTCAATAATTATATTAAGGAGGTGTAGGTAAGGGGTAATTAATGAACTTAATTTACACCTTAACCTAAATAAAACATAAAATCAATCTAATGATTCTAAAAGTTAAACTAAAATAACACACACATCTAGAAGATGGATTAGGACCAAAAAACCTTCTCACATTTCTTAAATTCAAATCAAACTCAAAACAAAACTAAAAATTTCTTTAAACAATTTGATTCACTTTAAATGATCTTTTTCAATAGGATTGTCTTTAGGAATTAATTAGGGTAAATGAATTTACATACTTTCATCACTTTATTTCTTTTCTAACATGCTAAATATTTATGTCATATGAAAATCATGCATTCATGTCTTTTGAAAATTCAAATTAAAATGAAATGTTTCCTAGTTAAAATTTCATATTAAGCCTAATTAATACTTTAATTAGCTAAATAAGCACGAACAATAAAAAATATAAAAATAAACCTAGTCGTTCGTTGAATGAGTGACTTGTATTGACGTGGCTTCCACGTTAGTGCAAGTCACCCGTTCAATGGGTGGCTAGACCTCAGCTAAACTTTTTTTTAAAAAAAACTTGGCGCAATGTATGTATTTTGCCAGTATCGGACTCATCCGGTGTCAGAATCGAGTGAACTTGGTATCATGGGAAATGTAACAAAATTTTTCATGACTTTCATGTTGACAAAAATCTGATTCCAGCCTAATAAGCCATAATTTTTGCAAACGCAAAAAAACTACGGTGGAGTTGAAAATTTTGGCACAGTCGTAGAATTTTGCTCATATCAGACTCATCCAAAATTGAGCAAGCTTGGTATCGTTAGAAATGTAAATTCCTATGACTTTCATGTTGACAAAAATTGGCAATTCTAGCCCGATATGCCACTTTTTGCAAACACTCACAAAAACTATGATGCGAAGCAGAGCTCACTCGATTATTGTGCTGATTATTTTTTTAATAATCTCTCTATTGAAACTCACTTCTTTAGCTTCTGATACTTGACGTCATCAAGGGTGGGCCGAAGCTCCTCTAATAATCAATGTCATTGCATTTGATCTTGAAGTTTAGGTATTAAGAGTTTCTTTATAATTATGTTGTGTTACTTTTCCTATTCAAAGAGAGATTGATGAGAAGGCTTCTTTTTGTTCTCTCTTGATGGATTTCAACATGTGGTGATAATAATGTTTTGAGTGACTTTTGTTCAAGGAGGTGATAACATGTCTACATGGCTCAGTTATATCACCCTGCATTGATTTTTCGGTTCAAAGAGTTTGTCTTATGCCACATTTATGCCTATACATGTATGTTGTTGCATATGAGTCTTAAAGAGGCTATCAATTATTTGATTTCTTGTGTCTATTTTAACTCTTTTATGTGGTGATGGGCAGTACAGACTTTTGAGCCAACTAATACTCTTTTTCTCCTCATGTGATTTTATGCCTTCTGATAAAAGCTTATTTATGAACAGTTAACTTTTGCAGGTTGCATTTCTAGTGATACCAAACTAGCTTGATTCTGACATCAGATGAGTCCAATATGCAAAATTCTACGGCTCTGCCAAAATTTTTAACTATGCACTGTAATTTTTGTGAGCGTTTGCAAAAATTACAGTGTATCGGGCTAGAATCACTGATTTGTTCAACATTCAAGTCATGGAAAATTTTTTAAGTTTTCAATGATACCAAGTTCACTAATTTACACCGATGGGTAGATGAGCAAAATTACCAAAATTTTTAAATCGACCGAGCTTTTGTGAGCATTTGCAAAAAATGCTGCTTATCAGGTTGGAATCATAGATTTTTGGCAAATAAAAGTCGTGGAGAATTTTGTTATGCTTCCAACAATTCTAAGCTCACTTGATTCCGACAACGGATGAGTCCAATATGGAAAAATACTGAGACTGCATCAATTTTTTTTTAAAAAATATTTAGCTGGGCCTAATGTTGAATAGGTGGATGTGTGATGTGGATGTCATCATCCATTCAAGGCCAATTTAGGTGTATTTTAAGATTTTTTATTTTTCATACTTATTTAGGTAATTAAAGGTTTAATTAGGCTTAATATAAAAATTTAGCCATGTTTCTTTTTATGTCAAATTGCATATTTTGGCTAAAGTAAGAATATGAATGGCTATCATCTCTACTAAATCTAAAATAATTTGTAAAACTTAAAAATCAAATATTACAAATGAAATGTATGCTACTTATAATTACTTATAAGTTTGCATGTGAGTATAATATAAAAATGTGCATTATGTGACTTTTCCTTCTCTTCTCTTTTAACATAGTTTTGAATAGGATTTGCAAAGTATATAGTTCATTTGAAAAGAACACAACACTTGCTTAAATCCATTCCTATTCATTTATATGTTATCCTTTAAGAGATACCTTCACATTTACACATGTAAATTGCATAACCAAATCAAAACAAATAAATCTAAACTTTTTGCATGATCCCTTTTCGATTCATTTCTTTTTGTACATGGACATGTATTTAAGAAAAGTGATATATTAGTACATCTTTGGGTTGTAAGGGCTTTTAAGTCTTGTACCACCTCTAATAAAATGGTTATGTCTTTCATACATTTAAATGTGCATATGAATAATGGATAAAAGAATATCTCTTTTCTACTTAACAAAAACATGTATACATGAAACATTACAAATATTTCTTAAACAAACATCCATTAGCATTCATCATTAAGGTGTTCTAACATTCCTACTTGCATGTATAGATATGCTTAGGATTCATCCATGTGCATGTTACGTTGAAAAGAAATAAATTGTTGTGTATTTTGTGATAATAATTCACTTTATTTAATCTGCCTTTTGAATAGGTTTGTTTAAAAAATATAAACTTAGGGTTAATTAAAAATATAACAAAATATTCACTAAACAAAAAAAATAATGAATCTTTTTAGAAGTTACTTAAGGTAGGGAGGAAAAGAAGTTCTCTCTTTTCCTCTCTTTACAACATTTAGTAATTAATTGTAGGTTCATTCAAACTAAATTAAATCATGAAAAAATCAACCAAATAAACTAAATCACTTAAATGAAATCACCCTCTAAGTTGAACATTTTCATACTTAGAAAACTCTAACCTTAAAGCCTAGCTAAGACATATCACACAAACCTTAAATGTAACACACATTAGGCTAAGTCACCATTTATAGTCCTATATTTGGGCGGCGCATGGATTGATGCTTGTTTTTATTTTGTGATATGATATTTTAGTCTGGATGTTAGGGTGTATGTGCATAGACTGAATTGTTGGGTGATCTAAGTCTAATCATTATCTTCTATAGGGGATTGTGCTTAAGGGGCACTGTATTAAAATTATAAATGCTTTTGCTGTGTAGGTTATTTATTCCACTAAACATAGTCCAAAATAGGCCAGGTGGACTTGGTTACCCATGTGTGAGGTGCTAAGTCTAGTTTATTCATCTACATGCTTGGGATTGTGTGGTTTGTTTAGCTAATCTATATTTTGCAAGTTTTGGTTAGATTTACTTTTCCCATTTTCATGTAATTTTATAATTAGGATTTGGAATGATAGTTATGGGGGATTAGGATGAACATTAGTCATAAGGCTATGTCTTATGTACCATGTGAAGCTTTTGAGAAACCACATTCCAACCATCCAAAAGAAGAATGAAGAAAGAAGAAATGAAAAATGAAGAATGAAGACCACCCATAACATGAATTCCTTCTTGATTGTAATTAATTCATTTATAATCCGAGTTGTATCAGAGTAGAGCTCTGCAACCTAATTTATTTTTGGGGTTGTCCAGTAGAGCCCGACCACAAAAGGCCTCTTATTCATTTGCATTAACTTTATAAATTTCCTGATGTTTGTTTAACTTGTGCATTAAGATGACATATTTTTCTAGTTTCTTCCTTACTTTGATGTATGGCCTGGATGATAATTAGGCTCTTAGGAAAATAAATTTTATATCCAACTAATCAATTCAAATTAAAAATAAATAACTCATAGCCTCACATAAAGCCTAGGTTATAGAACAAGATAGAAGATTTAGCAACCCCTTAGCTGGATATTGTATGTTTTCACATCATGCATAAAAAGTATCTTGTTTCACTCTTATTATGGAGGGCTTCCACCTTTGTCAGAGAAATTGGCTTGACCTTTAAGAGACATGGTGGAAACACACCTCCTTTCTGTTGATTTTGACCCATAATCCAATTTCTCATGCATTAGGCATATTAATCCTAAAGCCTGTGTCAAATGAATTGTCCAAAAATAAAAATAAAACATAAATACAAATTTGCATTATATTTAAGTCATTAATCATGCCTTACATGATCCAGTCTCTTAGGGTGTGTGTTTAAGAACTTAGTCTTTTTCTAAATAAACAATAACCTAACTATCTTGCAAAAGCATATGACTTGCCTACATGTATTTAAAATAGTATAAGGAGTTAGTTGGCGGCCACCCTCAGGAAATTGTAAGTCCAACAGTCAGGTGGTTTATCATCTCTTGTGGAGTGTGGTAAATTTTTATAAATTTTTAAATGAATGTATACTTCCATTTTTCACTCTATGTGGAATAAAATGAAGATAGAAATATACTCTCTTTTTATGCATTTTTGGACACACATAGATCCACAGATATTCTTATTGAGGGTGATCGGGTATGACATTGAGAAGAGGTGTACTATCTCAAAAAGATAGAAGCCACCATACTACAATGGACTTAATCACCTCAATAAGGACTCCTAAGGATAATGGATTTGCATATGTACTAGAGATTCTTCCCTTACTTTACATTAAAAAGTAAAGTAGGGTTTATTTTAAATCTATTTGTTAAGTTCTCAAAGGCAATCATAGTTAGATCCTAAGAAAAGGGATTTCTTAGGAATACTCTTGATTAAGGTAAATGATCATTGTCTCCAAAGATTTAATAGGTAGGTCTATCAATCAATTAGTTTATTTTGGAAGATCAAATGGGATTGATCAAAGAGAGAGAGAGAGGGTGTGAGTTATTATCGAAGCCAATGAAGATAAGTAGGAGATGCTCACGATGCTAGAAAACCTAGCAAGCATCTCAAACTATCTTATCATTGGGCTTTATATTTTTTTTAAATTGAATTATTTATTTAAGTTGAATTTTCATTAGAAGTTTAGGCTTATAATTCAATAATACAAGGTTATGTAAATGCCTAAGAGGTGAGGATTTATGCTTATGGCCCATAGAAGGGAGAAGCAACCATAGAACCTAAATCTAGGGAGCTTTGGCAGGGGACAAAAGCACGACCTAAATCTAAGGTGAAAATGGGCATTTGGTTTGCCTCCATAAGAGAGGGCAAACCACCCGAATGCTTGGACTTACAACTGCCTGGGGGTGGCCGCCAACTAACTCCTCCTATGATTTTAAATTCATATAGGCAACTCATATGCTTTATGCAAGATATGTAGCCTATTATTTATTTTAGAAAGAGACTAAGTCCTTAAACTCACTCCTTAAGATACTAGATCATGTAAGGGCATGAAAAATGACCTAGATCTATTGTAAAACATATTACATATTACCTTCATTTTCAGACAATCATTTGACTCAAGCTTATAGGATTCATATGCCTAATGCATAAGTAAAATTATGGGGCCAAAATCAACGAAGGGAGGTGTGTTTCCATCATGGCTCTCAAAGGTCAAGCCAAGTTCTCTGGCAAAGGTGGAAGCCCTCCAATCAAGAGTTAAACAATATGCTTTCATGCATGATGTTATAAAAGAAATACTCATCCATCTAAGGGGTTGCTAATTCTTTTATCTTGATTTTAACATAGGCTTTAACGAGGTTATGAGTTATTTATTTTTTTAATTTTGAGTTGTTTAATTTTGTAGAAGATTTATTTTTCCCTAATAACCTAATCGTCATCTAGGCCATACATCAAGCAAGGAAGAAACTATGAAAATATGTCATCTTAATGCACAAGCTAAACAAAACATCAAATATTTTATAAAGCTAATGCAAAAAAAATAAAAGGCCATTTGTGGTTGGGTATCACCGCACAAACTCAAAAATAAATTGGGTAGCCGTGCTCTACCCTTATACAACCCAGATTAAAAATGAATTAATTTACAATCAAGTGAGGAAATTCATCTTATGCAGGTATTCATTTCTTCTTTTCTTCTTTCTTCTTTCTTCTATCTTCTTTCTTCTTTTGGTTCCTTCTTTTGGATGGTTGGTGATGTTCCAAAGGCTTCACATGATACATAAGATGAGATCTTATGACCAATGTTCATCCCAATCCCCCATAACACTCATTCCAAAATCCAAATTTCAAAAATGACATGAAAAAAAAAAGTAAATCTAACTAACACCTGCAAAATAAAAATTAGCTAAATGAACCATATAAATCCCAAGCATGTATATTGGACTTAGCACCCCACACATGGGTGACCAAGTCCACCTGGCCTATTGGATTATGCTTAGGGGTATAAGCACCGCAAAAAAGCATTTATATTTTATTACAGCCTCTTAAGCACAATCAGAAAAATAATGATTAGACTAAATCATCCTACCATTTATTCTACACATTCACCCTAACATCTATACTAGAAATAATACATCAAAAATAAAAGCATCCATGCACACAACCTAAAGCTAGAAGTGGTGACTTAACCTAATATTTGTGCTTTAAAAGTTTTGTGTGGTATGCTTAGATATGGCTTTAAGGTTTAGATTTCCTAAGTATGAAGATGCTCAACTTATAGGGTGATTTCATTTAAGTTGTTTAGTTGATTTGGGTGATTTTATTTGCATAAGTTTGAATGAACCTACAATTACTTACTAAGTTGTAAAGAGAGGGAAAAGAGAAGAGAACTCTTTTTCCTTCGCTACCTTAAGTAATTTCTAAAGTGGATTCATATTTTATTTTGTTTAGTGAATATTTTATTATATGTTTTATTTAATCCTAAGTTTATATTTTCCCTAAACAAACATATTCAAAAAGAAATGTATTTTTACATTAAGTAAAGTGAATTAATATCACAAAACACACATCACTTCATTTCTTTCCCAACATGTCATGCATATGAATGAATCCTAAACATATCTATACATACAAATGGAAATATTCAGAGTACTTTATGATGAATGTAAAAATATTACTTAATAAAATTTGAATGCTTTATGATGCATGATTTTCATTAAGTAGAAAAGAGGGGTTTACCCATTATTCAAATGCACATGTATATGTATGAAAGGCATAAGTGAGTACAACACCATTGTTAGGTGTGTAAAGTACAAGACCTACTTAGGGCTAAAATCTCATAAACCCTGTTTGGACTAATATACCACTTTCCTTAGATACAAACACATGTATAAAAGAAATGAATGGAAAAAAGAAAGATGCAAAAAAGGTTTATATTTGTTTATTTATTTTTTTTATGCTATTTATATGTACAAGTGTGGATATCCTTCTTAGGTAATAGCATAAGAATGGATAGGAATGGGGTTAGGCAAGTGTTATGTTCTTTTCAAATGAACTATACACTTTGCCAAATCCTATTCAAAATCATGCTGAAAAGAGAAGGAAAGCTACACTTCATATATATCTTACATATATAAAAGCTTATAAATAATTATAAATAGCACACTTTCAGTTTTAGGTATTTTATTTATAGATGTTGAAAATATTTTTGAATTTATTATTGATAATAGCCATTCATATTTTTTACTTTAGCCAAAATATGCAATTTGACATAAAAAAAATATTTCATTTTTAATTTGATTTTTGAAAAGCATGAATGCATGAAATTCATATGACATACACATTTATCATGTTAGTAAAGAACTAAAGTGATGAGAGAATGTAAACACATTCACCCTAATTAATTCCTAAAGACAATCTTATGAAATAAGAAAGATTAAAGAAAATCAAGTTATTTTTTAAAAGGTTTGGTTTGATTTCTTGAGTTTGATTTAATTTGAAAAATATGAATGAGTTTGCTACTCCTAACCCATATGTTTGTTGATTTAGTTTATTCTTAAGATTATTAGATGATTTTTATATGTTGCTTAGTTAGGTATGAATTAAGTGTTAATTACTACCTATACCACAGCATAGTTAATCAAATAATTATGAGCCAATGATATGACATAAAACCACAAGAGAATTTAAATAATGCACCTAGAAAGAAAGGTACCTAATGCAATTGGCTAACATTAATGATTAATTAAGCTAAGGGGTTTATTTTAAGTAATTTCATAACCCCTCTCACACATGTGAGTTGAGTTTTGATTTCCTTAATTATACTTAGGCTCTTGAACACCCAAGCATCTATCCAAGATAGATTAATTAAGTTCAAAAGTTTTAGAATGAAATTAATTAAGGGGTAATTAGTGAATTAACCCTTAATTAAGGTTGGATTAAGGAAGAAAGGGGGTTTGAGGAATATCTTAAGGAAATTATCCCAAAATTATTCCCTAAACCTCATATTCACTTAAGCAAAACTTAATTGACTCAAACAGAGGGTTAAACTACTAATTATACCCTTAATTAAGCTTAATTACTTTAAGGGAGTGATTAAGGAATGAACTAGCAATTCCTCTAATTAAGCCACTAAATAAATCCCAAGAAAACTAAGGGAGGCAGGAGTCATCCCACTAATTATGCATAAGAAGTTTGGGATTAATCAGTGGAATAATTAGAGGATAATTAGCAAAATAATATTCCCAATAAAACCCAAATCTAGAGAAAAATACCATTTTATGTTCATTATCTATCCAATGCAATTTATTTCATTTTTTTTATTTTTCTAGACTTAGATATAAATTTAGGAAGTTTTCATGATTAATTAGTGATTTAATAACCTAATTAAATATTTACTCCCATCGGTGCCTTGTTGGTCGCAGACGCGGCATGTGCTTTCCATGTGGCACAACAGGATTTGATATTAAAGTTGACATCACACAATGTAAACTGCTTTCTTCTATCCGCGATCAATGAATGGTCGTTAAAGTGATCTAAGAAAAAACATGGATCGAGAGTCTTTGATCATACCACCCATCCAAAATGTGTGGATGGATGGCCCATGATCCTTCCCATTTTCTTTGGACACCGCCCATCTCTTGAAGAAGATAGCTCATTGAGCTCAATTGATTGAAACTCAACCCACACCATCTAAAGGCAAAAGATCACATCTAATGGCTAGAATTTCATGGGGTGACACTTTACTTCAAAGGACACATTAAAATTAAGCTCATTTAATGGCATTCCTCTGAGGTGATCACCGGTGCTGATTCCTAGGAAGCTTCGCCTAGTGGAGACAAGTTTTCTGAGAGTTTGAAGCCTTGATTGGGTGGATCCTCTGCCAACTCCACCTTCACTTGAGCTTGTCTTGATCAAGAATGGTCCTCCTTGCCTTTGGAACAGGAAAGAGCTAAGAAAGTTTGATCGAGCTCATGGAGCTACAAAGAATTTTGATATTGAGTGAGTGTGTTTTTAGTGGACCCCCTATTTTCAAACTATGAAATGAGAAAATTTTGAATTTGGAATTGCTGTGAGCTTGAGGTTGGGAAATGACTTCTCTAGCTTCCTCTTGCTCAATCGAATTAGGAAGTCTCAGAAAATCAAATTGGGGAGTATATCTCCCCTTCAAGAGATAATGCTTTACTTTCCATTTTGATCCAATTGAACTCATTGAAAGGGTTTATTAGGTTATTAGAGGTGTCATTGCTTTCAATTTGGCCTAAGGGGTGGAGTAGTGGAGCTCTTATGTCCTCAAACAAGGTGGAGGGAGGATTCCATGTGGCCATTTTCAAAGAACTGGTCAATTTTGGGTTTGGGTTGGGTTTGGCTAACCCAAATCATTGCATCCATTAGTGACCATTTTACTAAGAGGATGTCAAGTGTCAATGAAAAGAATTGACCAAAGTCCAAGTGGTTTTGATTTCCACTAAGGCCTAAATGGACATTTGGCTTGAGTTTCAAGTTGAATATGCGATATGTTTGAAAATTACGTTAGTTTCATTGAATTTAGAATTGGTTTGATCATGTTGACTCATTTAGGTCAAAATGGGTCAACTTGGGTCAAGTTGACCAATTGGTCAAATTAGGTCAAACCAAGGGTTCAAGTTCAAATGACCATTTGAAATGTTTTGGTTTCTTTGGTTTGATTTAATTTGGTTTATATTTGGTTGTTCAATTGAGTTCATTTAGGTCAATTCAAACATTGACATTTGGAATTATTTTTTAAATACAATCTAATATTAGCTTTTTATTTAAAATTTTTTTGTTAGTTGGGTTTGATATTTAGATGGCTATAATGTTTAAACACAATACACATTATGTTTTTAAAACACAGAGAAAATCACAGGGAGAAAGAGAAAGAGAGAGAGAGAGAGCACGTAGGTTTTATTATTATTTTATTTATTTATTATTTAAAAACATTTAAAATATTTAATTTAAAAATATTTTATAAATATTTAATAATCAAATATTTGTATATTTAGTTATTAATTTTTTTATTTATATATATATATAATTAAACATATAATTTAAAATATTTTTAATTATATACATAATTTATTTAATATTTTATATTTAATAAATTATTTAAAATATATAATTTTATTAATTAATATATAATTTTAAAAAATATTTAAAACATATAAATAAAATAATTCAAAAATAAAGAAAGGCATAATTATACAAAATATTTATAATATAAAATAAAGTATATATATATATATATACAAAATATATTTTATATTTATATATTTAAATTATATCCATTTTAAGTTACATAAATAATTTTAAAATTTTTAAATATAAATAAATAATTAGTTTTATATATATATATTATTAATATATACATATATATTATACATATATATATATATATATATATAGATTATTACATATATATAATATGAATTAGTTATTTATTTATTTTAAAATTATTATTTTAAAAAATATATAATGTTAAATAAACAAATAATAATTTTAAATCACATTTAGTTATATAATTTACAAAAAATTTAATATATATCATTATTAATATATTATTATTTATTTATTTATATATATTATTCTCTTTATTTATTTATAAAATTATTTATTTATTTTATTTTATATTTTTATTTTGTTATTAATAATATAGACTTATATATATATAATATACATATTATATATTATACATATATATATATAATAAAAAATTTTCTATAAAAAATAATTTTTTTATTTATATAATTAAAAAATATTTAATATAAATAAAAATCAAATAAAATTTTTTCAAAATATTATAATAAAATCATATAATTTTATAAATATTTTAGAATTTATTCATTTAAATTATATAAATATTTTTTATTATAAATAATTTAAAAAAATTTGAAGAACATTTTTTAATTTATATTAATATTATTATTAATATATTTAAAGATATTATTATTATTAAATATAAACAAGAGTATTGTTGTTATATATTAATATATGTTATATTATATATATAATATTAATATATATATATATACATACACAAGTTATAAATAATAATAATAAATAAAAAAAAATATAAAAAATATAAAAAAATTAAATAAATAACAATTTATAAGCAAATAAAAGAGTGAACATAAAATATAATAACATATGTATATATACATATATATACGATATAATTATTATAATATAAAAATATGTATTACATAAGTAAATATTTTCAAACATATAAATAACCAAATATTTTATATAATTTAAAACATTTATTTATTTATTTAACCAATTATATATTTTAAATGAATAAATATTTTTAAAAAACAAAATAAAATTAAATATAGAGATATATTATTATAATAATTTTTGATATATATATACATATATATACAATTATATATAATAACCAATTATTTATTTATATATGTAAAATTTTTAAATTATTTATATAACTAAAAAATTTATATAATAAATATTTTAAATAACTAAATAACAAATATATATATATATATATATAATTACTTTATTTAGAATTTATAAAATATATAATTTATTCCTTTCTTTATTTATTTATTAAAAAATTATTTATTTATATATTTTAAATATTTTAAATTATATATTATTAATAAAAATATATATTTTAAATAATTATATTAATTAATAAAAAAATATTAAATAAATTTATAAATTTATATATATAATTAAAATATTTTAAATTATATATTTAATTATATATATATATAAAAATATATTAATAACTAAATATATAAATATTTAGTTATTAAATATTTTATAAAAAATATTATTAAATTAAATATTTTAAATATTTTAAATAATTATATTAAATAAAAAATTAATAAAAAAATAAAACCTCCTCAATTTCTCTCTCTCTCTCTCTCTCGTTTTTTAAACCAAAAAAAGAATATCGCTAGTCATGATAATAATCTGCATCCAAATGGAGATTATCAGTCACAAAGACGACCAGCCTATTTTGCTAAAAAAAATTTTCGGGCCTAAATGCTAATAACAATACCAAATCTAAGCCTATTTTAAAATAATCCCTTTGACCTATTTTGGGTTAAATTTCTTCATGTTTATTGGTCATATGAAATGGATTGGTATCTTTGTTTCCACCGGATGATTCATATCGCGCGTGCATCTTCAAGTTCCATCTCAATTTGGTTTATATTTGAGTTTGCTACCCTTTATCAAGTCAGTTCATGGTCAAGGGCTAAGTTAGTCTATCAATTGAGACTTTCAAGTTCAACAATCTTTTTTGGAATGAACTTGACCCATTAGTTTCAATCAATTTTGGCTTAGATCAAGTTTTGACAATTTTGACTTTAGGTCAAGTTGGGTCAACTTGGGTCAAGTCAATTGAATAGGTTAGGCTCAAATATTGACTTCAAATTCAAACATTGATCATGAATGAACTTAGATCAATGGTTTCAATCAATTTGGCCTATGGTGGATTTTGGCTAGTTTAGGTTTCATTTTAGCTATGTGTTGACTTAATCAACCGTTAGGTTTGACTTGGTTTGACCCAATTTGAGTGATTGATCATCTCATAATGAGAAGCTTAGGTGGGTTTAGTTCAATCCAATTTGGTTAGGATTAAAATTTAGGTTATAAGAGTACATTAGGTCACTTTAGGTCAAGTGAGCCTTAGTATGTCAAATGGCTTGGTCAAAGCTTGATTTGAGTTTGATTGAACTCACATATGGACTTATGATTGAAATATAAATCCATTTGCAAGTGGTTTGAAGTCAAATAGGTTTTGATTCATTTGATAATTTCAAGTTCAAAGGGTGAACATGAGTTTGACTTGTTCATTTTTTTGAATTTTTTGATTGAAGTTTATGTTTATATTTGGATTATGATTGAATTGATTGAATCATGAGATAAATCAGGGGTTTGGCTTGATTTGAAATTGATTTGGCTAAGTTCAAGATTTTGGCTTGAAAGGCTTAGGTTAGATTTTGATTGAATTTGAGTTTGAATTTTGGAGTTGGTTTTGGTTGTTTAAATTTATATTTTATTTATATTTGTGAATATAAATGAGTTATGCAAAAATTTCATGAGTTTGAATTGATTTGAACATGATTTAGCTAAGTCCTTAAGAGGGAATCAAAATAACTTTGGAAAGATTTTTTATTTGGATTTGAATTTTGGATTTAGTTTGATTGATTTGAATTTATATTATATTTATATATGTGAATATAAATGAGAATATAAATGGGTTGTGATAAAATTTCATGACTTTGAATTGATTTGAGCATGATTTAGGCTAAGTCCTTAGAAGGGGATCTAAGGACTTCAATTTGGAATTTGATTTGATTGATTTGAATTTATATTTCATTTATATATATCAATATAAATGAGAATATAAATGAGTGAGAAAATTTCATGAGTTTGAATTGATTTGAACATGATTTAGGCTAAGTCCTTAAGAGGGGATTAAAGGACTTAAGAAAGATTTTGAACTTAAAATTTTATTTTGGGCTTCAATCATAAGGAATTGATCATGGATTTCAATTATTTGGCATTGATTTGAGTTTGGAGAAAATCAATTAAGATGGAATTGATTTAACTTTGGTGTTGATTTGATTTGGTATTTAGCTTGAAGGAAGGAAGTGAGGAATGTGGTTCAGGCTATAGGGTAGGCAAATTCTCCAAATACCCTTAAGGCATGACCTATTCTATGACTTACTCTTCTAAGTCTCTAAGGCTAGGTTGAGTGTCCACCTAATCACTTGATGTGTCTTAAGGCTAAGGATCTCCTAAAGTCTAAGAGGTGTCCTATGTCTAAGATGAAGGGGTTGAGATCTCATCCTAAAAATGAGGCCAACAAAGGGCACCCAATAGGTTTGGTGTGATCACAAGAACATGCATGTATTGGTGTTGAAAATGATCAATAACATCGAATCCATCACAAGCTATGAGATTCTACTAGCCCAAGGTGTAAAGGATCCGAGCTAAGGCAATGTGGCTCTACTTATGTCAAATGCATAAGAGAGGGAAGAAGGAATGCGCTAGGGATAGAGTATGTGAACCTTCCACTAGGGAAGCAGGTTCAAGTAATCCACAAGAGGATGAGAGGTTTGAATTTATTTGAGTCTCGTTGGGGAGAAATTTGATTTGTTTAATTAAGTTCCAATAGGGAAAAGGGTTGAATTTGTTTCAATTTGTTGATTGTTTAATTGTTTTTTTTACTCCACCGGGGGTAGACAAGTGAACTCTCCACTGGGGGTAGACAAGTGAACTCTCTACTGGGAAGTCAAGTTCAAGTCATCCACAAGGGAGGAAAGGTGAAATCCACTGAGGGATTAGAATTCTAGATCCATTGGGGAGCTAGAAAGATTTGCATCTTACTGAGGAGGAGCAAAAGATTTGATTTGGATTGATTGATTATTTTGTTTTGTTTGTTTCACTCCACTGAGGGAGGAGGATTGAGTTTGTTTTAGATTTTTTTATTTTGGATTTTGAAATGGATCGTGACTGCATTGAGTAGGAGCCATGGAGGCTTTACAACCTATTTACTAATCCGGGGTAGTCTACTAAGCATATAGAGACTACCAACCAAAGGGAATGCCTTCGATGCAAAAATGTATAGAAGAAAGCATAGTACTTACATCCTTCAAAGTAGGATTGGGGTGATCCATTGGCAAGGCAATGGATCAAACCCAACCTAGGGCTAACTATTGAGTGATTGCTCGGGACTTAGATCAACTTAAAGATAGTCATGATTAATTTTATTTTTAGATTTATTTTGATGGGTCCTATTGGTTTGTGATGGACTGCACTGAGTAGGGGTTATAGAGGCCTAGACCTAACTCAGACTTACTAATCCAATGGGAGTAGTCTACTAACCATAAGGTAGGACTATCCAACCTAGGGGATGTCTTTTAGTTTACAATGGTCGAGTCTTAAGAAGAAAGCGCGGGGACTCACGTCTTCTAAAAATAAGAAACTACTGTAGTGATCGGTTGCTTTGGGCAATAAATCGGATCCGACCTAGGGCTAACTATTGAGTGAATGTCACTGGTGGACTTAAATCAGCTCAAGGATAGTCAAAGATTAATTTCATTTTTTTAGTTTATTTTGATAGATTCCATTGGTTTGCAATGGATCACACTGAGAAGGAGCTTTTATCAGCCTAGACCTATCTCATATTTATTGAACCAAAGGGAGTAGCTTCCCCGATGGAGAACTATCCAACCAAAGGAGTGCCTTTCAGTTTGCAATGATCAATTCAAGAGAAGAAAGCTCGGGGACTCACATCTTCCACTACAAAAGACCATTGGGGTGATCAGTTGCTTTAGGCAATGAATCTAACCCGACCTAGGGTTGCCCGTTAGTTTGCCACAGTCATGCTAAAAAGAATGCGTCATAGTCTTACATCTTCCAAAGTGGAGTGAGTGTCGGGGTAATCTGCTTGTGGAAAAATAGATTGAACCCGACCAAAGAGTGACTACGAAGTGAGTACCGACTCAAGGATTTATCTCAACTCAAGTAGTTAGGCAATTCCTATATGGAGTTTTGCTGACACTGCCCTAAATATAGGATGCCTGTGTGAGAAAAGGGGGCCCTTTGGGGGCTTGACTTCCTAATCTGTAAGCAAATTAATTAATTTGTTCATGGACCCTATTAATTTGTGAGAGATCAAACTAAGAAGGAACTTATATTAGCCTAGACCTATCCCAGATTTACTGAACCAAGGGAGAATCTATGCATCCACTGAATAAATTCTCCAACCACAGGGGTGGATACTAAGAAAGGGTGATTGTCCAATCCAAGAGTAACCCAGGTAGTGTCTAAATGGTGTCACAAAAGACATGATCCAAATTAAATGTCCACAAGGAGAGGGGCTGCTAAGGGCTTAATCTAAAACCCTGAAGAAGATGACATGGCCAGTCATATATCAAGTAGGTATTCGGTTGGCAACTCAAGGAGAAAGCAAGGGGACTCACATCTGCCAAGAGTGGTGTATCCACCAGGTGAGTCTCAAGACAATAACATCAACCAACCTAAGGTGCCATTCATTTGCAACAATCAACTAGGAAGAAAGCAGGACTCACATCCTCCTATAGTGAACCGATTCGGGATAGTTTGTTTTCGCTCAGCATCCGACCTAGACTCGAGTGAATGCACCGAGGACTTATATCAACTCAAATATAGTCAAGAGGAAAGGAGCCTCTGTAGGACTTATCCTAAACCTCAAATATACTCAACCTAGTTAGATCATGATGATTAGTTTAAGAAAAAAGCTCGGGGACTCACATCTTCTTGAATAAAATCAACATGAGGTAGCTTACTGGCTGGGCAGCGAAGTTTACTATACTAACAAGGTGCTCATTGGTTTACAATGATCAGGAAGAAAGGGGACTCACATCCTCCAACAAATGACCACGACATACTAGAGGTAGCATGTAGACCACCTAGGGCAACTAATGAATGAGTGCAGGGGCTTGCTCCACATCAAAGTAGCCCGAAACAAAAGATATGTGTTTATTTTTTGTGCTTGTGTTAAAAGGAATAGGACGCCTCTCGGTTTCTCTTACAACTACCTTAAATGTGCTGAGGATTTTGATGAAATTGTGCCACGTATGGTAGCCAGGAATTCCCACTAAGAATGGATGCCATTGGAGTTCTCTCACACCTAACTTAATTATGCTAATCGTAATAGAATGCCTCTTGGATTCTCTCACACCTGTTCTGATAGCATTGGGAGATTGTGTTTATGTTGCGAAAGAGAGATAGGATGCCACTGGGGGACTCTTACACATACCCTAAACACATCACGGCGAATTTGCAAGACAAGCAAAAAATGCTTCGAAAGAAGAGGAGATTTTGATGAAATGGAATCAAATTTTTGTTGATTGATAGAATTATTTTCAAACATGATTTTTATGGGTATTATTTCTTTAAATAGATCCCATTAATTGGAAGCATCGGGTGTTCCACTTTATAATCAATAAACTGATAAGATCCTCCTTGGTAGGCCTTCTCTATGACATAGGGGCCTTCCCAAGTGGGTTCAAACTTGCCTCCCATCTTTGACGCAACAATTGGTCTCTTAGGACTAACACAAGTTCTCCTACTTGGAAAGACCTAGCAAAGCTTGTTGTGAGCTTGAATCATTTTGGCCTTGTATAACTCGAGGTTCTGGCACCATGTGACTCTCCTCCAAACCTTCAAGCTCTTCTAACCGTAACTTTGCATTCTTCTCTGTAGTGATCTTGCTACCCAATGCTATCCTTAGTGATGGGAGTTGAACTTCTAAAGGTAGAACTGTTTCAAACCCATACCAAGAAAATGAGATTGAGTTGAGTTTGATATGTGGGTAGCCCACAAGGCTTCAACCAACCGCTCATTCTATGCCGCTTGTCAAGAGTCTTCTTTAGTATTTGGATGAGAGTTTTGTTGAATGCTTCTACTAAGACATTTGCTCGGGGTAGTAGATGGTAGAGTATCTCCAATCTATACTGTCTTCGAAAGCTATTGATCTTGGTGCTTTTGAATGCGCATACCATTATCGAATATAATTCATCGAGGCACCCCAAACCTACATGATATGGTTCTTGAAAAAATTGAAGCACATGTTAAGCGTGACCTCTGTGGGATTGCTCCGCCCACTTGGAAAAGTATGGAAGCTAAGATGAACCGATGACCCTTAAGAAGAAGGATCGGACCCACAATGTCGATACAACACTCAAATGGCCATGAAGCTGGGTGTAGAATGTTGGGTTGTAAGACCATGCCGCATTCGATGGCATCTCCTAGCTACATCCATGCACGTAATCATCAAGGCCAAGTAGTATCCTAGTCTCTATCCTTCATGTTTGGACGGATTGATCCACATAGACCAATGTACCTCAATTATAATGCCATGGCTTGTGTTTATCTAAACAACATAACCACATTTGGTCAAAGGACCGATACAATGTGCCATCAACAAGAGCATAGAGAGCTCTATTTCACTGATGGGCTTGTGACTCTTAAGGTAGTTTACCGATGTTCAAATAGTCTATGAATGGTTGCCTCCAATCCAGGTCCATGTCCTTATAGGCAACGACAACCTCCCCTTCAAGAGAAAGTCTCTAATGAGTTGAGCATCAATAAAGGATAAGACTTGTTTATTTTAGACCCTTATTAGAATGGACTCATCTTCCTGACATGCCAATTCTTTGATAAGTTAGTCCAAAGGAATTGCTACTGTGTTCTCTACTCGAGGAACCTTGTAGATGGTGACTTCAGGGATTTGGGCCAACAGCTTCATGGTATATTTGTGGTAATGACGAAGCTTGGGTTTGAGAACCTTGTAGGACCTGACAATCTGGTTGATGACCAGCTGAGAATCCCCAAAGATGTTCATGCTTTTGACACTGATTGTGATGGCTAACTCACGCAATCAAAGCCTCATACCGCCATTATTGTGCAAGGGTTGGAAAGATAGTATGAGAATCTCATCACATCAGTCAGAGTTAGAGAACTATTCCTACCCCCGCCTTTCCTAAGAGTATGGTGCTTCCCCTTTATAAAAGAAGTTGCACCATCAAAATACATCTCCCATCGATGGTTGTCAACCTCCCTAAGTTCATGATTTGTTCATGTGAGAGATTGTCACCAAGAATCGTGGAAGTGGGTGCATTGCTAAGAAATCGCTTTTTCACCACTGAGGGTACGAATGTGATTTCAAACTATGAGAAAATCATGGACCATCATGCCAAATGTTCAGATAGTATTGGCCGTGTCATGACATATTGTAGTGGATTGATTCTAGAGATCAAGTTCACCTTATGAGAAAGCATATAGTGTCGTACCTTTTGGGAGGCGAAGATTAAAGCTAGGAAATATTTCTCAATAGGTTGATAGTTTGCTTCAGCAGGAATCAGATGATGGTTGAGGTAGTAGAGAGTTCTCTCCTTTCCTTCATCATTTACTTGAGCCAACAAAGCACCGAGAGAGTCATCCAATATAGCAGTGTAGAGGATGAGTGGCTTCTCTAGGATAGGGGCTGCTAGAACTGGTGGCATCACCAAATACTACTTAATATCTTCAAAGATATGCTGGCACTTATCACCCCACTTGAACTTTGCATCCTTTTTGACAAGTGCTGAGAATGGCTTGCATCTCCCTGATAGGTTGGAGATAAAGTGTCTCAGATATTCCAACTATCCTTGGAAAGATCTAAGTTGAGTTAAAATCTTAGGATGTGGCATTTCTAAGATAGCTTTGATCTTTTCAGGATTTATTTCTATTCCTCGATGTCAGACAAAAAACCTAAAGAATTTTTTTGAAGCTACTCCGAATGCACGCTTCAGGGGATTCATTTTGAGGTTATATTATCTTAACCATTCAAAACTACTCTCAAGTCAAAGAGATGATCTTCCTTTTCTCTACTCTTGATTATTAGATCATCAACGTAGCAGTCAATCTGATGATTGATGAGTTCATTGAAGATCTGAGTCATGGTTCATTGGTATGTAGCACCAGTATTTTTAAGGCCGAAAGGCATGACCCTATAATAATAGATTTTGATCGAGGTTCAAAAAGTAGTGTTACTTTCATCTTCAGGAGATATCTTGATTTGGTTATAGCCAGATGACCCATCCATGAAAGAGAAAACTGCATGAGATGAGGCAATGTCCACCATTAGTTCTAGTATAAGAAGAGGAAACTCATCCTTAAGACATGCTTTGTTTAAGACCCTGAAATTGACGCATATGAGAATTTGGCCATTCTTTTTCTTAATTGGGATGACACTGACTAACCAAGCAGGGTATTTTTCTTCCCTAATGAAACCAGAATCGATCAATTTCTTGACTTCAGAAATGACCTATTGTTTGATTTCTAATCGCATGCATCTAGGAGCTTGCTTGATAGGGTTAGCACTAGGATCTATTGCTAGTTTGTGGACTGCTCTGTTAGGAGAAAATTTGGGCATCTCTTCATAACTCCATGCAAAGCAGTCCATAAACTCAGTCAATAGCTTAACTAAGTCATTGGTCTCTTCTTCATTCAGCAATGAACTGATGTACGTCGGGCAGATTTTCTTCCATCCCAAGGTTGATTTCTATGAGCTTGTCAATTGTTGAATAGATCTCCTCTTCAAATTTTGGTGCATCTTTGATTTGGAGATCATTTAGATCATTTGAGATTTCTAAACAAACATTATCATAAGAATTAGTGTTGTGTGAAAAGAACCTATCATACTCTAAATGATTGGTAACAACTAAGGAGTAATCGTCGCCATCGACTATACCCACTGTACTGAATCCTAGTCCTGCGCTTGATTGCGCTTCCTTGCCTGTATTATTCCACAGCTTCTCAAAATACTCTTACCTGTGCTTGGACTACGTATGAGGGACCAAACCTTTCTATATAAGATTATGAAAACAAGGCGAGTAAAAGTCAAACTATAATTCCATTAATTCTTTGTAAGAATTCTCCTTAAGTTCTACATCAACTTCAGGACTTGAAGAGGATGATCCTAAAAAGAATCACTTTGGCTTCATATCATTGGAAGACTCAGGGGCTTCCTTAACTACAAACCTTCAACTTTTAGGGTGAAAGTGAGGTTAGAGCTAAGGTTCCCGCTCTGCACGATAGTTTTACATGCATCGATTGAATACTTTGCTTTGTCTAGAGGCTGGTCTTTGTCATTTGTCACGGCTCACCTCCAATGAAACCCGCTAAGAGGGGTTGGCTAGTATGCTAATCATATCAGACTCATCCTCTAAACTGGATTACAAGTCTATGTGAATAATAGGGTACTCCCATGAATTGGAACATAACCTCTATTGGCTGATGGACAATCAAGGGGTCTTCCACCTCTGGAACTACCTCTATTTCTGCCTCTGCCTCTACCTGGTGGAGGTTGAGTCATCCTACCCACATGTCCATATGAAGGAATGAACTGTGGGTGGAATGTGATATGCGGATCTATTTCTTCTTCAATTCCTCTTTCTTGTTCACTTGGATTTTCACTTTTATTTTCTTTTTTTCTTTTGCCTTCTCTTTTTCTTCACTTTCTTTTTCTTTTGAATTTGAGTTTTGTCCAAGTTCATAAGAAAGGATGTTTTGAGGAAGATAGTAGGTCGCATTCTCATATATCTCAACCTCTCTAACTGAAAATGGCTTTTCATCTCCTTTGACATAGTACTTAATCCCATCCTTCCTGAACTTGATGCACTGATGGAGGGAGGATGAAATTATCTTATTCTGATGTATCCAAGGCCTACTGAGCAAAGCAGTGAACAAAGTATTTGAATCAATGATGTAAAACTTGGCTTCAGTCTTCCAGTCACCTATCTCCAAAGGTAACACTATGGAACCTAAAGCCCACTCATCTTGTTCATTGAATCCTCTCAACATCATCCAGTCTCCTTGGAGTGTGGAGATGTCGATCCTCAAATAGGTGAGGGTCTTTAGACTCATAATGTTCACTGATGCACCTAGATCGATGAGAACTCTAGTAACTCTGAATCTACCCATGTCAACTATAATGTAGAGGAGAAAGTTGTGCTCCATGTCTCCTAGAAGAAGGTCTTCATCTGTGAAAGTGATCCCTTAGGCTTCTCTAGAATAATGTGCCTCCTCAGCGGTCGAGCTAAGCATATCACGAGATCAAGGAGCGCCTTGATTAACGATTCCCTCATCTCTTTGGATAAGACAAGGGCATCATATATGCTTAGCTTTGATGGAAACTTTCTTAGATGAGAGAGGATATTGTAGTCCTCCTTGGGTTGATCATCCATAAGCATATCCAAGGGTGAAGTATCCTATGGAGGAGCTTCTCGATCCTCAGTACCAATGACTTATTTCCCTCTATCTTGAGGTCTTTGCCTAGGAGGTAGAACCTTGCCACTGGAGGTTGACTTGGTGATCTCTTATTATAGGGTAATGGAAGGTTCTACACATGCTCAGGCTCTACGCTTCTCCTATGGGACCCTCAATCGGATGATTCCAAGTCTATCTCAAGAGGTGAACCCGTATTTGAGTAAGAAAATCCAACTCAATCAAAGAGGAAGATCAATTGTTATAGTTATTATTTGACTTGAAGAGTTATTAGAATAGATTGAATAATCATCAAGTGACATAGATGTAATTCAAGCTAGCTTTATTCTTCAATTTCTTGGATTTGATAGGAGGTAATAAGTAAGTAAAAGAGGGTGAGGGATTTGATGCCTTCATCCGATATAAGATTTCTATTAGAAGAAGAACTAGTTAAAGCGGTAGTCATTGATGGAGCTTATATGGTGGAGGCTAGATTTCGGTGGTTGTTCTTGCTATCACACATGCTCTTCTTTGCTGAGCTCCCCTTTCCTTGAGTTGGCTTCAAACCTTCCTTGATGTTGGATGTTTGAGGTAACTCAGGCACTTACAAGGAAAGTTTCTTGATCTTCTGAATAATCTTTTTAGAGATTTTGGATAAGTAGATATCTCAACCTTCTTTAGTTTTGGAAGGATTATAGGTATCTCCAAGGATTACCCTAATGGAACTAGATGGTTTTTCCACAAGGTATTCCTTCGAGATAACTACAGCACCAGTCTTAAATCTATGGCCAAGCCAGTCCTTAAAGGTCAAGCAATCCTCCAAAATATTGACCTAGCATATGGTGATAGGGGCAGAAGTTAGGATCATGGCTTTTTCCCACTTCCTCCGGTCTCCTAGGTTCGGGTAGCTAAAAATCAGGCTTCTTTAAGAGATTCTTAAATATCTTCTTGATTACTTCCCTCTTAAATGAATAAGGTTTGTTAAGTTTATCCAAAAGAGTAGGTGGACCATAACTACCTAGCGGGGGGTATGTGTACCACTGTTGATGATGATGTGATTGAGGAGGAGGAGGAGCCATGGAGGCTGCTATGGCAACCGGTAGGGCTGTGGTGGTAGAGGAGGTGGAAGTGACGGTTGTTGAGCATGAGGTCTCTCAAACTACTCTCTGGCCGGCTATTTCCCCTTATCACCTATCCGCCCGAGCTTCTACCTTATATACATGACTTTGGCTTTGTTGGTACATCTGAGAAGGTAACTGCTTTGCAAACTAAACTTGTTGATTAATTTCTCAAAGGTTTTGATGGTGAAGCCCTTAAGCATGAAGGCAACCGGGCCATGGATATTCTTTAAAAGAATCTTAATGGCATGATGTTCAGACAGTTGTGGTTTGTATTTCATATTTAGGTTACACCATCTGAGAATGTAGTCAACAAGGGACTCACCTGGGTGTTGTTGTGCAACAACGAGATTGCCAACAGTGAGCCTTTACTGAGCTCTAGCCAACCTCTTGACAAAGAGTTGCTACAACTCAACAAAAGTCTTTACTAAACTATTGGGAAGTTTAGCATACCAATCAAAAGCTATCCGGATAGGCTACTGATGAAGAGATGAAAAAGTAAAGTGTCGCACTTGTAACAACAATAATAATGTGCTTGCCTCGGGTTTCCACGCCATCAAAACTCTTGAAGAAGGTGGCACAAAACTCTTCGGATATTGGATTGCATCAAATTCCTCCAGGTAGGGTCTACCCTTTGGAACTTATGATCCTCCTCGAGCTTGAGCCAATGCTTCTTTCACCTCCTACTCAACCATGGACTTGATATATTTCTCCTATATGGAGGTACATTCCACTACCATCCTCTACATGCTAGTGCTACCTTACTCTAATAGAGGTAAAGTCTTGGTTGGGTCCAAGACATGCACCAACTCTAGCTAACTAGTCTCAGCTATGGTATGATGAACTATTGGGGCTTGGTTCTGTAATGCTAAGATAGCTACTAATAGATCCTCGAGCCTTATCTCCATCCTATCTATCTTTTCATCCTTCTACTTTATTTGTGCTATGAGGTGTTGGAATGAGTGGGCTATGTCTTCCTGCTCATCCTCAACACCTTCCATAGCCTGATGCTCTTTGAGAGGATCCTCTGGTATCTACCATGCAAACCTCTGTTGAGTCTCCCAATAAATCATCTTCATTGGGATCAAAGTTGATCTTCTCCTCATCAGACCAGTCATATCCTAGTATCTCCTTCTTTTCCATGAAATAGTGAGCTACTATCTCATCTAAAGAATGATCTATCGAGACTGGCATGAATGCTTTCAGTTGGCCGATGGTGTGATCAATATCATGTACTGTGAGGCACCCCCTCCCTGCTAGAGAACCAACCTTGTGACTCTCAGATATAAACTCGGGTCTATGGTGACACTCTTAGGAGGTTCTATGATCATGGGTGCAACTGCGTTGCCACCCTCTCCCTCTGCAACTACTGTAACCATCTCCATGTCTTGCTGTGGTGGTGATGGTGAAGGGGCAACCACTATGCTTTGGGGTTGCCATTCCTTCTACACCACAACTAGGGTAGAAGGTCGAGCAGGAGAGTTGACCTCACCATAGTAGGTGGTGTAGATGGAATGGGATCCCTTGGCCATCGGATCACCAACGGGGTCCTCTTCTCCCCGGATGTGGCCTTCATGGCATTCGGTGAAACTAGAGATGCTGAAACATGAATGAGCGACGGTGGACAGTGGACGGTGGGTAGAGCGGTGTGGTGGAGACACCACCAACTCTCTCGGAATAGGGGCTCTCCTCCTATGGTGAGTAGTCCCTGTAAGTGGAATGATGTCTATGTGATCGACGTGGGTAGATCATCGATCAAGAAAATTAATGTGTGCAGAGGTCACTGACTGTCGACCAAACCTCCGCCTCTCTCAGCTAGTGATATGAACTATAGTATGGGCCTCCCTTGCCCTCTCCTACCGTAGATGCTTCCCCACACTGTGGAGAATGACAGATCTCAAGTCAAATTGAGCCCCAAACTAAGAACATCAGAGGCTCCGCCAACCTAGCATAGAACAGAATGAAAGCTGGCATACGACCTCCTACTCTGATGGACTATGGGTTGAAATCGAACCGTTGCTGGAGGTGAAGTAGGGTTCCTCCTAGCATTCTTTCTGTCAGACCTAGAGAGAGGATGAATTAGGTTTGATGTAACCTATGGGAAAATCAGAGTGGGAAACTTCTCAAAAACTGACCATGTAGCTGCCTCCATCTCCCTAGCGATGTGTGTATGGTACCACTTTATCACGCAGTTTTTGTTCCTCCTCTGAGTCTTAGTGGGGTGGGTGAGTAAGAGCTATACCCAACTTGAAAAGCAAGAGAGACTATCCCTCGGATCAGGGGTGCCTTCCCCTTGGAAGGTGTTAATGAGTGGGTGCTAGCCCTCACTGAGGAAGCATGGAAAACCAGCACTTACAGCTATCACTGCCCGATGCGATCTTGAACCTGTAGGAACTACCACTTCCTTCCTCTTTAGTGAGGGAATATTAGTCCGAGGGCATATCAATCTGAATGACCGGCTTCTTCCACATTATGCTCTGATTGTGAGGAGAGTACCCTCATGTAATCCTCGCCCCTCAAAACCTCATCCAAAATTAATGGGTGGGAATGTCAGGCGGAAGGATAGCTGATCAAGGTAGTCCATCCCATGGGAAAGGTGAAAACATATTTTTTGTGCAACCATTTCATCAGCTGGCGATTGAGCTGAGTCAATGTTGAAAAAAAAAACTTGAATCAAATTTCTGTTGACTTTGAATTTAGAATTTAGAATTTGAACCCATACTAAACATTTTGAAAATTTTAAGTCAAGTTCAAATGATTTAGAATAGATTTTGAGATTTTGATTGGAAAGAGGAATTGTTTGGATATAGAATCCAATTTCAACAAATTTGGATATGTTGAAAATGGGTTCAAATATTTTGTTTGAAGAGATGCTTCCATAGGTTCATATTTGAAATTGAATTTTGATTTTAAGGACCCCTTATTTAACAAATTTGGGTATGTTAAAGTAAAGGGTCAATTTTTCTTTATTTTGGATTTGAGATTTTTGGAATTTACTCACTTAACAAATTTAGGTATGCTAAGTGAGATGTTTGAAAATAATTTCTTCCTTTTATTTCTTTGTTTGCTTTGCTTTGTGAATCATTTTGTGATTTGAAAATGGAATTCTCATTTAGCAAATTTGGTTATGCTAAATGAGAAAATCCAAGTGTGCTTTGTTTTTGGAAATTTTTGAAAATAGGATTCTTAGCAAATTTAAGTATGCTTAGGGAATCCAATTATGTTTCTCTTTTGATTTTGATTTGTTTTTGAAAAGTAGGAACCTTAGGAAATTTAAGTATGCTAAGGGAATCCTAATGTGTTTCTTTTGATTTTGATTTGATTTTTGGTTGAAAGTGGAGAATTCACTTTAACAAATGGGGTATGCTAGAATGAAGTTCAAAATGTTTCTTTTCATTTTGTGAAATGAATATTTTACTTTAGCAAATTTGAGTATGTCAAATGAAATTCCAAAAGATGTGTTTAAAAATTTTTGTGTTTTGATTTTATTTTGAAAATGGAGACTTCACTTTAGTAAATATGGCATGCTAAAGAATGAAGTACCAAAGTGTTTTTGAAAATTTTGTGAAATGGAAATATCTTAGCAAATTTGAGTATGTTAAATAAAATTCCAAAAAAAAAGTGTTTAAAATTTTTTGTGTTTTGATTTTGTTTTGAAAATGGAAACTTCACTTTAAGTTTAAATTAATCTAAATGAAATTCAAATTTCAAATTTTGTTTTTGGAAATGGGAGACTTCATTCTAGCAAATGGGGCATGCTAAATTGAAGTTCCAAATATGCTTTTGAAAATTTTTATTCTTTGTTGATTTTTGAAATGGGAGATTTCCGTTTAACAAATTTGTATGTAAGATGGAAATTAATTATATTTCATTTTCCCAAAGGTATATATTTTCTGTGTGATTATTGCATTTTTAAAGAGGAAATACCAACTTAATCATATGTGAAATATGTTAAGCGGTATTTCAAAATAATGTTATTTTAATTAAGAAATGAAATTTCCATTCAATAATTTTGGGCATATTGAATGGAGATATATGTGCTTTTTAAAAGTTTATTTTTGATTTTGTTTAAAAATAAAACCTCCATTCAATAAATGTGAGTATATTGAATGGAGAGGTTCCATATGTGCTTCTTCTTCATTTTTGAAAATGTGAAAGTTCCAACCTAACACATGTGGAATGTGTTAAGTGGAATTTCAAAGTTGTGATTTTGCTTGAAGATGTAATATCCATTCAACACATTTAGATGTATTGAATGGAAAGGCCCATCTTCAAATTTTATGCTTTTGAAAACATGATTGTTAAAATTTTTATTTTTGAAAATGAGGTCTTCACCAAAATGAATTGAGTGAAGAAGCTCATTTGTGTTTTTAGAAAATGTAATTATTGAAATTTTATTTTTGTAAAGATGATCCTACATATAACAATCATAAAGATTATTAGATGAAGATGATTTAGGAAAATCTTTGTGCAAAATATTTTATTATGTTTATTTTTTAAAGAGTGCTTTTTGAAAAGCAAGATTTTTATGAAGGATTTATTTTGTCTTTATTATTTTAGAATGAACCTTTCCTTAACATAAGAATGGTAAGAAGGAAGTATTTAATTAATTCTTTATTAAACTTTTATTTTTACCCATTGGGGAACCTAACGGGGTTTTAAGACCAAAACGGGGTGAGGTCCTAAAACCTAAAGATGTTGGCTAGCTTAACTTAAGGATGAAATAAGCCAAGTGCTAATAGAAAGAAAGATAGTCTTGGATTCATACCAAAGAACAAACCCACTATCGATATTTGGAAATAATGATCATTTACCAAAGATGGAGAGAGGAATCGTCCCCAGCGGAGTCTCCAGAAAAATCTATGATAAAATTTTTATAGATTTCTAAAAGAATGTATACTTCCATCTTCACTCTATGTGGAATAAAATGAAGATAGAAATATACTCTCTTTTTATGCATTTTTAGACACCACATAGATCCGCAGATGTTCTTATTGAGGGTGATTGGGTATGACATTGAGAGAGGTGTACTATCTTGAAACATTGAAGCCACCACCCTACAATGGACCTAATCACCTCAACAAGGACTCCTAAGGATAATGTGTTTGTATATGTACCATAGATTCTTCCCCTACTTTATATGAAAAAGTAAAGTATTGTTTATTTTAAATCAGGTTCGTTAAGTTCCTTATAGGGGCAAGCCCCCATAGTTAATCACATCCTAAGAAAAGAGATTTTTTAAGAATACTCTCGATTAAGGTAAATGATCATTGTCTCCAAAGATTTCAATAGGTAGGACTATCAATCGATTAGTTTATTTTGGAAGATCAAATGGGATTGATCAAAGAGAGAGAGAGAGAGAGAGAGAGAGAGAGAGTTATTATCAAGCTAATCAAAGATAAGTAAGAGATGTTCAACATGTTAGGAAACCTAACGAGCATCTTAAACTATCCTATGGTTGGGCTTTATGTTTTGAAATTGATTTATTTATTTGAGTTAAATTTTCATTAGAAGTTTAGGGCTTATAATTCCATAATACAAGGTCATGGAAATACCTAAGAGGTGAGGATTTATGCTTATGGCCCATATAAGGGAGAAGCAACCTCAGAACCTAAATCTAGGAAGCTTTGGCGGGGCCAAAAGCATAAATCTAAGGTGAAAATGGGTATTTGGTTTTCTCCAAGAGAGGACAAATCCACTACTTGACTTTCGCTTAGGGGTGGTGCCAACTAACTCCTCCTACAATTTTAAATTCATGTAGGCAAGTCATATGCTTTATGCAAGATAGTAGGTATTTATTTATTTTAGAAAGAGGCTAAGTCCTTAAACTCACTCCCTAAGAGACTAGATCATGTAATGGCATGAAAAATGACTAGATCAAACGTAAAATATATTACATTTTACTTTCATTTTCATTTTTGACTTTGGCTTATAGGATTTATATGCCTAATGCATGAGAAGTAAGATTATGGACCAAAATCAGCGAGAAGGGAAGAGGTGTGTTTCCTCCATCTCTCTTAAAGGACAAGCCAAGTTCTCTGGCATAGGTGGAAGCCCTTCAATCAAGAGTGAAATAATATACTTTTTTGCATGATGTTATAAAAAAATATTCATCCAGCTAAAGGGTTACTAATTCTTTTATCTTGATTTTAACCTAGGCTTTAAATGAGGTTATGAGTTATTTATTTTTTTTTTAATTTTGAGTTATTTAATTTGGTAGAAGATTTATTTTTTCCTAAGAGCCTAATTGTCATCTAGGCCATACATCAAATAAGGAAGAAACAAGAAAATATGTCATCTTAATGCACAAGCTGAATAAAATATCAAACATTTTATAAAACTAATGCAAAAGAATAAAATGTCATTTGTGGTCGAGCACCACCGCACAAACCCAAAAACAAATTAGATAGCCGAGCTCTACCCTTATACAACCCGGATTACAAATGAATTAATTTACAGTCAAGTAAGGAAATTCATGTTATGGGGTCTTCATTTCTTCTTTTCTTCTTTCTTCTTTTGGTTCCTTCTTTTGGATGGTTGGAAGGTGGTTGCTTCAAAGGCTTCACATGGTACATAAGATGAGATCTTATGACCAATGTTCATCTAATCTCCCATAACACTCATTCCAAAATCCTAATTACAAAAATTACATGAAAAGAAAAAGTAAATCTAATTAACACCTACAAAATAAAGATTAGCTAAATGAGTCATACAAATCCCAAGCATGTATATTGGACTTAGCACCCACAATGACCAAGTCCATGGATTATGCTTAGGGGTATAAGCACCTACACAGCAAAAGCATTTATATTTTTATTACAACACCCCTTAAGAACAATCCCCTGCATAAAATAATGATTAGAATAAATCGTCCAACCATTCATTCAATGCACATTCACCCTAACATCAAGACTAGAAATAATACATCACAAAATCAAAGCAAATATCAAGCCATGCACCACCCTAACCTAAAGCTAGAAGTGGTGACTTAACCTAAAGTGTGTGCTTTAAAAAGTTTGCATGGTATGCTTAGATATGGTTTTAAGGTTTAGATTTCCTAAGTATGAAGATGTTCAACTTAGAGGGTGGTTTTATTTAGTTATTTAGTTGATTTGATCATTTTATTTGGTGATTTGCTTAATTTTGAATGAACCTACAATTAATTACTAAGTTATAAAGAGAGAGAAAAAGATGAGAGAACTCCTCTTTCTTTCCCTACCTTAAGTAATTTCTAAAGTGGATTCATATTTGATTTTACTTAGTGAATGTTTTATTATGTATTTTATTTAATCCTAAGTTTAGATTTTTTCCCTAAACAAACATATTCAAAAAGAAAGCCATTTTAATATTAAGTAAAGTGAATTAATATCACAAAACACACATCACTTCATTTCTTTCCCAACATGTATAATCATGCATATGAATGAATCTTAAGCATATCTATATGTACAAATAGAAATGTTTAGCATACTTTATGATGAATGCTAAGAAATGTTACTTAATAAAATTTGAATGCTTTATGATGCATGATTTTTATTAAGTAGAAAAGTGCGGTTCCTTTTATCCATTATTCACATGCACATGTATATGTATGAAAGACATAAGTGAGTACGGTGTCATTGTTAGCACCAGGGGTGTAAGGTATAAGACCTACTTAGGGCTACTTAAAGTCTCGCAACCCCGGGCTTGTCCAGACTAATATACCCCTTTCTTTAGACACAAACACATGTATAAAAGAAATGAATGGAAAAAAAAAGATGCAAAAAAGATTTGTATTTGTTTGTTTATTTTGTTTATGCAATTTATATGTACAAGTGTGTATATCCTTCTTAGGTAATAGCATAGGAATGGATAAAAATGGGGTTAGGCAAGTGTTATGTTCTTTTCAAATGAACTATGCACTTTACCGAATCATATTCAAAACCATGCTAAAAGGAAAGAGAAGGAAAACTACACTATGTATATCTTCATATTTATATCCACATGCAGCTTATAAATAATTATAAATAGCACACTTTCAGTTTTAGGTATTTTATTTATAAATTTTGAAAATAGTTTTGAATTTAATAGTGATAATAGCCATTCATATTTTTATTTTAGCCAAAACATGCAATTTGACATAAAAAAACATATTTGACTTTTAATTTGATTTTTGAAAAGCATGAATGCATGAAATTCATATGACATACACATTTATCATGTTAGGAAAGAACTAAAGTGATGATAGAATGCAAACACATTTATCCTAATTAATTCCTAAAGATAATCTTATGAAATAAGAAAGTTTAAAGCAAATCAAGTTATTTTTAAAGAAGGTTTGACTTTGTTTTGAGTTTGATTTAATTTAAGAAATATGAGATGAGTTTGTTGCTCCTAACCCATTCCCACATATGTTTGTCAATTTGGTTTATTCTTATGATTATTAGATGATTTTTAAATGTTGCTTAGGCTATGGTATGAATTAAGTGTATTAATTACCCCTTACCTACACCACCTTAGCACAGTTAATCAAATAATTATAAGCCAATGATATGACATAAAACCACACAAGGAATTTAAATCAGCAATGCACCTAAGAAATAAAATATTGCTCATGATTGGGATTAATTAAGCTAAGGGGTTTATTTTAAGTAATTTCATAACTTCTCTCACACATGTGAGTTGGGTTTTGATTTCCTCAATTATACATAGGCTCTTAAACACCTAAGCATCTACCCAAGATAGATTAATTGAGTTTTAGAAAATTTTAAAATTTTATAGAATTAATTAGGGGTAATTAGTGAATTAACTCTTAATTAAGATTTGATTAAGGAAGAAAGGGGGTTTAAGGAATACCTTAAGGAAAGTATCCCAAAGTTATTCCCTAAACTTCATATTCACTTATGAAAAACATAATTGACTCAAACAGAGGGTTAAACCACTAATTATACCCTTAATTAAGCTTAATTATATTAAGGAGTGATTAAGGAATGAACTAGCCTCTAATTAAGCCACCAATAAATTCCAAGAAAATTAGGGGAGGTAGGAGTCATCCCACTAATTATGCAAAAGTTTAGGATTAATTAGTGAAGTAATTAAAGGATAATTAGCAAAATAATATTCCCAATAAAACCCAAACATAGAGAAAAGTACAACTCAAAATCCATTCAAATCATTTATAGAATTTTTTATGTTTAATTATCTATCCAATGTAATTTATTTCATATTTTTTGATTTTTCTTGGCTTAGACATGAATTTAGAAAGTTTCCATGATTAATTAGTGATTTACTAGCCTAATTAAATGTTTAATCTCATCGGCGCAACGTGGGCCGCTAACGTGGCATGCACTTTCCATGTGGCACAATGGGATTCGATATTAAAGTTGTCACAACGTAGTGCCACATCAGCGATGGAGTTATGTGCTTTCTCCTCATCTGTTCGATCAAGGATCGGATAGAGGTTAAAGTCACAGATCTAAGGGATTAAAATATGGATCTACGTGTCTTTGATCACGTCCATCCATGCAGATGGATGGCCCATGATCCTTCCCTATTCTTCTTTGTGAGGAATGGACACCATCCATTTTCTATGAGAAGTTTTAAGCGCGATTTAGCTTAGATTGGATTAAAAATCAACCCACACCATCTATATTGACAAAGGGGATCCCATCTAATTACTAGAATCTCTTGGGGTGACACTTTAAATCACAAAGGACTATACCACATAGAAATTAAGCTCGGTTTAGTGGCATACCTCGCCAAAGGTGATCACCGACTCTCAATTCCCTTGGAGAAGCTTCGTCTAGTGGAGACGAAGCTTTGATGAGAGTTTGAGGACTTGAGATTGGGTGGATACTCATATGGGCTAACTCCACCTTCACTTGTGCTCGGTCTTAATCAAGAGTGGTCCTCCCTTGCCTTTGGAACTTAGGAAAGAGCTTAGGTAAGTTCAATTGAGCTCCCTGATGGAGTTTGCAAAGGGAATTAGGTTGATATTGAGTGTAGGCTAAGTTGGATTTTCAGTGGAGCTCCCCTATTTTTAAACTATGAAAATTGAGAAAAATCAAATTTGGGAATTGCTTGAGAGAGCTTAAGGATGCTGGGAAATGACTTGTCTGGCTTCCTCTTGCTCAATCAAATTAGGGAGTCTGTAAAAAAAATCAAATTAGGGGGAGTATATTTCCCCCATGAAGGATTAGATGGTCGTGCCTTCACTTGCCATTTTGATCCAATTGAGCTCATTAAATGGGTTTGTTGGACTATTAAAGGTGTCCTTGCATTCGTTTGGCCTAAGGAGTGGAGTAGTGGAGCTCCCATGTGCTCAAATAAGGTGGAGGGAGGATTCCATGTGGCCATTTTCAAAAGAGGTAGTTAGTTTTGGGTGTGGGTTGGGTTTGGCTAATCCAAACCCATTAGGTCATGTGTAACCATTTGGTCCACTAAGAGGATGCTAAGTGTCCATGAAAAGAAACTAACCAAATTCTAAGTTGTTTTGATTTTGGGTTACCCTATGGCCTAGTGGTAAAATGATCATTTGACTTGCATTTCAATTTGAATATGTTTGATATGTTTAAAAAATGGGTTAGGCCAAGTTTCATTGAATTTGGAATTAGTTTGATGTGATTTGGCTCATGTTGATTTAAGTTTATGTTTATATTTGGATTTGTGATTGAAGGATTGATTGAATCATAAAAAAAATCAAGGGTTTGGCTTGATTTGAAATTGATTTGGCTAAGTTCAACATTTTGGCTTGAAAGGCTTAGTTGGATTTTGATTAAATTTGAGTCTACTTTTTTGGAGTTGGTTTTGGTTGTTTGAATTTATATTTCATTTATATCTATGAATATAAATGAGAATATAAATGTGTTATGAGAAAATTTCATGAGTTTGAATTGATTTGAATATGATTTAAGCTAAGTCCTTAAGAGGGAATCAAAATGACTTAGGAAAGATTTTTTCTTTGGATTTAAATTTTGGATTTAGTTTGATTTATTTGAATTTATTTTTCATTTATATATGTGAATGTAAATGAGAATATAAATGGGTTGGGAGAAAATTTTATGACTTTGAATTGATTTGAACAGGATTTAGGCTAAGTCCTTAGGAGGGGATCTAAGGACTTAAAAAAGATTTTGAACTTGGAACTTCAATTTGGAATTTGATTTGATTGATTTGAATTTATATTTCATTTATATATGTGAATATAAATGAGAATATAAATGAGTTGTGAGAAAATTTTATGAGTTTGAATTGATTTAAACATGATTTAGTCTAAGTCCTTAAGAGGGGATTAAAGGACTTATGAAAGATTTTGAGCTTAGAATTTTATTTAGGGCTTCAATCATAAGGAATTTATCAAGGATTTCAATTATTTGGCATTGATTTGAGTTTGGATAAAATCAATTAAGCTGGAATTGATTTAGGTTTGATGATGATTTGATTTGGAGTTTGACTTGAAGGAAGGAAGTGAGGAATGTGGATAGGATAGGAAAATTCCTAACACCCCTAAGGCATGACCTATTCCTATGGCTAACTCTTCTAAGTCTCTAGGGCTAAGTTGAGTGTCCACCTAATCACTAGATGTGTCTTAAGACTAAGGATCTCTTAAAGTCTAAGAGGAGTCCTATGTCTAAGACGAAGGGGTTGAAAGCTCATCCTAAAAATGAGGTCAACATGGGCGTAAACCAAATACCCATTTTTTTTTCTTAGATTTAGATCGTGCTTTAGCCCTCACCAATGCTCCATAGATTTAGGTTCAAAGGTTGCTACTTCCCTTTGCGAGCAACAAGAATAAATTCTCACCTCTTAGGCATTTTCATGATCTTGTGTTATGGAATTATAACCCTTAGATTTCTAATAAAAATTAACTCAAAGAAATAAATCTCCTCAATTTTAAAAATATAAATCCCAACCATAGGATAGTTTGGGATGCTTATTAGGCTTCCTAGTATCATAAGCATCCCCTACTTATCTTCCTTTGGCTTCAATAATAACTCCCTCCTCTTGATCGATTTCACTCGATATTCTAAAAATAAACCAATTGATTGATAGTCCTATCTTTGAAATCTTTGGAGATAATAATTATTTACCTTAATCAAGAGTATTCCTGAGGAACCATATTCCTTATGATAAAATTAATTATAGGGGCTTGCCTCCATAGGGAACTTAACGAACCTGATTTAAAATAAACCTTGCTTTACTTTTCTATGTAAAGTAGGATAAGAATCTTGGGTATTCAAGACCCATAATCCTTAGGAGTCCTTATTAAGGTGATTAGGTCCATTTATAGGATGGTGACTTCTATCTCTCGAGGTTGTACATCATTCCTCAATGTCATATCCGATTACCCTAATAAGAACAGTTACGGATTTGCATGGTGTCCAACACAAAAAGTGTTTGAGAATATTTTTTTGGTTCTTCATTTATTTCTTTTCTCTTTTAGAAATATTAGATGATGAATTTTTAAAAAAATTAATTTTCATCATAATATAGTAGTAACATATGGAGTTTTAGAATTTAAGATTATGAAATTTATCATTTGAGCTTAAACCGAATGGTTGGAGCAATGATGACGTGCCCAATCTAGATCACATGGTTCCATCATCCTAAGTAGTCGCGATCCCAGTCTACTTAATCAGTGGAGATAGTCGACCCAACCTGATCGAAGGATCCTTATCAGCAACACATCGGTTATGTCGTCCAAGAAGTTCTTGCAGACCTGGGGTGGTGTTTATCTAAGGAGACAGATTTAAGTCTACCTTAGCTGATAAATGGCTTTTTTCTTATCTAGTACACCCTATGATTCACAACTCAAAGGGCAGAGCCATTGGGGAGCATACGGGCTACGACCGTGATCGTAATATAATGGAGCCTTACTAGACAAACCATCCTATCAGAGGACTCTGGTCATAACTGCATCATATATAGATCCTACCGACCAAGCCACACAGTCAAAAGACATGGGCCATGTCCTTACTAGCATAAGATTGATTGAGAGTGAATATAGTAGAATACTTGATTTGATATTGGCTCCTTTGTCAGCTAAAGTCTTCTTAATTTGTCACCTCCGACAAATAATTATGGAAGGTGAATAGATTGAGTTTGTTTTAAGCTTTTAAATATTAAATTTCATTTACACAAATTTTAGATTAATATTTGATTTAAGTCAATTTGATTTGAAATTAGAATCATATTTTAACGGAAGTATCTCCTTCGGTTGAAATCACCATTCAACACAGCCATTATCGGGGTAGTTAATTGATTGAATCAAATATATTTAAGAACTTTAGATCCTGTCAACTCTGTTTAGCTTCTAACAAAGGATCAGATCTACTATCACATGACAGAGTTAGCTTCTCAGATATTTTTCTATGTTGAAATTCTTATAATATATTTTTAGATTTTGTTAACCTAGTCCTAAGACTAAACCAAGAAGAAATCCTTGTAGCATCCTCATACACTTAAATTTAAACATTCAGCATAGTATCGGTGCCCATGCGGGTGTATTTAAGAATGCCTTAATTAACGCCTTGTGTTCACTTGTACGATGTGTTGGAATTGGTGGCATAAAATATAATTTAAATTGGTCTAACATCTTATTAGATCATTTGGATTAATATTTAATTGATTCCAAGTTGATTAGTCTTTGAATATTCAATATATTTTTGCTTATGACAATTCTCAAACACATCATTAACTATACTCAATTTCTTCTTGATCTAATTCGAGTATTTGATAAGATGACAAATACACTTCAAAGATTTTCCAATGATTCATCGCTTATGCTTATCAGCAATCATACGATCTCATAGAAAGTCTCTGATGAATTCTTTAATTTTTCTTCAATTTATTTGAATACGTTTGAAGAGTGTATCTTAATTCCAAGAGGCTCTCTTGTGCTTTGATTTGATATTTAATCAAGATTCTTACTTCTTTTGATATCCTCTAATTTGCAATTGTTTAATTAGTTCTCTGATCACTTGCTTGTGAATTTAATACTTTGAGCATTCAATAAAAGGCCTATTCACACAAACAAGCATCAACTCCAATATCCATAACTCCACATTAGGTTTCATATTTAAGGAACAACTGGACTTCAAGTTTTGTTATAATTCCTTTATGAATTTAACATTTATCTCTCCCTATCTTAGTTAAAACTTGTCTAGTTCTCCCTCCTTTTTTGTTTGAGAAATTTGCAGAACATGGACTCACCTACTTAATTTCTTTTGTGAAAGTATGCCCTTCATTACTCCCTCCAATTTCTATAAATAAGGCCAAGAGGAGGTCTTACATTTCATTCCATTTGTTTGAGGAGTTGGAGTGTTTGAAAGAGAAGGGTTAATTTTTTTTTGTGGGCTTTCAACTGCACTTAGACAAATCTTGTAACTGCTTTTCACCTCTTTTTTCATTGATTTAATGTTTTGCTATTATACTCATTGTATATTTTTTCCCTCCACTTTTTCTCTTCTTATTTGATGTTATTAATTTGAATTTAGTTTTAGGTTTCTTTGCTTAGCGTTCTTAAGCCGATTCATTTTATTCTCCCATTTTATCTAAGTCAAAAGATTTGATGAAATTTTTCAAAGATTTCAACTAGGAGGCGACATCTGGGTGTTGCTCGATATGCCCTAATGAGCATAAAAGTAGTTTACGACACCACTAATTTTTTCATCTTGTCGCACTAATGAGCATGACCTCAAAGCAAGAAATAAAATAAGCATATACACACATTCACATCACACATGTTCAGACTTATTTTTTTGCCCACTTGCAATGATTGGCAAGGGGATGGAGAGGGAGATGCTGGAAATCAATAGAAGAACCCACCTAATGATGATTTTTCTCTCCAACTACGATAAAAGGAAAGGTCAGAAGGAGATGGGAAGAGAGATGTCAGAAATCAAGAGAAGAATCTGCCTAATGATGATGTTCCTCTTCAGCTGCGGCAAAAAGAAATGGAAGGGTAATTGAGCAATTGTACAGTTGATTAGAGGAGAAAGCAAGGAGGTATACCAAGAGGAACCTGTCTAATGATGGAGTTGCCTCTCGGTTACCCTCACTTGTGAAAAGAGGAGTGAATCAAAGGAGGAGTTCGATGCATGCTTGTGGCTTCAAGATATGAGGGAAGGAGGGAATTTTGGCCAAGTGAAATGAAAAATGGAGAGGAATTTTTAGATTGAAGAAAGGAGGGAATTTTAAATTGAGGAAATTAGGGAAAATAAGGGAAAGAGGAAGGAAGAAATGAGGGAAAATCAAGGAATTTATGGATTGAGGAAATAAAAGGAATTTGAAAGATTTTGATTTTTTTTGAGGAGAAGAAGGAAAGAAAGGAGAAGAAGGAGAAGAAGAAGGAAGAAGAAGGAAAAGAAGGAGAAATGCTACTATTTTTGCAGCTTGACGAGAGAGGAAAATGAGAGAGGGAGAAGAGCTTGGTTTGGTTTTGGATGATGAAAGTGAGAGAGGAAGTCCCTCCTTTTTTTTTTGTGGTTTTGAGGGAAGATCTGAGCATCTTGCATGGGAATGGTTGAAGGAGGGGCATGTAAGAATAGATTTGAAGCATGGATTAGGTGATTTAGGATTTAGGTTAATTAGTAAAATGGGCCTTTTAAATTGATTTTTTAAGCGTTTAATTAACCTTAATGTGAATTTCAATATAACACAATTAGATAATTATTATATATATGAATTCAAGGTTATTCTGATGTTCTGAATACAACGGCATGATATGTTTCACAATTGAGGTCATTTGGTTCAAGTCAGCGTCAAATTGGGTCAATTTTAGCTCAAAATACACGTTATCACTTCTGACCATTTGATTTCACACACTATCTAAATTAAGTGTGAATAGTCTTACTTGATAGATTTCAATATTTTGAAATTAACGATCAATTTTATGAATGATTATCGTTGGTTTTGGGTGTCTCCCTCGATGTATGCGCATAATGACTCAATCACTTGATCGCTCATTAAGTGTTATTCATATTCGACTATTTCTTCTAAATGTGATGGTAAAGTTTGTTCGATGATCAAAGGTCATTTAGGTTAATTTTGGTGACGTTTCAGTGCATTTCAATCTTGATTCACATGATGTCACTTCCGATCATTCAAATTTGCACGAATGGTGAATAGTCTTGAATTCAAACTTTTAAAGTTTTGAACGCGTTATGATCAATTTTACAAACGGAGGTCATTTAGACATCATCACTTCTTCTTGACTCTAATATACGCATTATCACATTGACAGCTCGATCACTTAATCAATTGATCTTTAAATTATGCAATATTTATATTCTGAATAATTTTGATATTCTTAATGCTATGGTGAAGTTTTTTCATCAATCAAAGATCTTGCAGACTAATTTTAATGATGTTTGGCTCATCTCAGCTCTGATTTGTTCTCTAAAGCATCTGAAATCGATTGAATTCATCTTATAGGCTCGATTCGGCTTGTGTAGCATATGTGAAGGTCAATAAATACCACCCAACAAATGTGATTCGTGCATGGAATGAGTCGTTATTGAAAACTAGTTAACCCTTTGGGCTGGCCACATAACTTGGATCATTTTAGCTTCAATTGTAATGATGCCTTATTTAGGACATTGTAAATGATAGATTGACCAATTTATTAGAATTGACTTATCAGATAAATAAGAGTTCTTACACCATCTACTCTCTACTTCAATGGCTTTGAAGATCTCTTTCTATTATGTCATTGCTTCTTTGAGTTTCCTAGCTTTTTTGGATGTTTGATGGAAGAATTGGTCTTATTTTGAGATTTGGAATTCCTTCTATCTTTAACTTGAGACTTGATGATTGAGATTTGTCCACATTGACTTGTGAAGTATATGTACACCATGGATCCTGTGCTTTGATGGATTCATTGAAGGTGTATGATGCCCAGCCTCAAGCTTATATTAGGTCTATGCTGAGTTATCAGCCTAGTAATGTGTGCTTTAACTACAAAATTCTTTTAGTTTGGCCATTAACTTTGTATGAACTATAGAACTATTCTCTCGATCCTGTGCTTTATGTTTTGACAAACTTGATGAGGAGATTGGCTTTGATCTATGCTTTGTGCTTGATCATATCATTTGAAAAGATATCGAAATATCACCCTGCAAGCAATATAAAGATTGACTTGAGGCAGCTCTGAATTGAGAGTTTCCTCATATTATTTTGGTCTATCGATCAAGTAGAAGGATCACTTGGATTCTGGTTGCTTGTAGTCACTAAGCTAGATGTGGTTTGAGATTGAACAGTTATGATCATTAGACTGACGAGCAGGGGCACTTTCACTACGGCCTTTTCTTATAGCTTGTTGAGTGAGGAGATCATCAGCAACTCAGCCACATTTGGGCTTGTTGAGTTCAACCTTTAGAACCTTACTAGAGTCTTTGATTTTGGCTGTGATGGGTTGGTGGTTTTTCATCAAATGATGAGCTCTTTCACTATGGCCTTTATTTATTGGATGAGAGAAAAGCAACTGCCATTTTTGTTGAGTTTGACCTTTAGAACCCATCCATGTCTTAAACTTCAGGATGTAGAGGGTGATGTTTTTCCAACTTAATTGATTGAAGCTTCTGAAATTGGGAGTTCTTCTAACTTAATCTCCAAATTTGGCAAATACAGAAGCTAAATTTTTGACATTTAGAGTTGTTTTCATGTGTAGCAATAGATTCTTTTTGTTCCTTATAAGAGCCTACAACTTTAGCAATAATAGTTATATATTTAGGGATTTCGGCATAAAGCTCAATGTCAACCTGAATCAGAATATATTTGAGGATCTCATCTTATAGCACAACATCAACTCAAATAAACTTAACATAAAATAAAAATGCCCCCTGTCATGCAGGGAATTCTAAAGCACATTTGGAAAAGCTTTTAAGATGTAATTAAGAAAATATATCAATATTTGAATTGATATACTCTTAAGAGAGTTTTAACATGTAACATTGATTGCATCTATGTATATAAATCTAAAAATGCCCCCTATGTAAAGGAGAATTTTCACATAAAAGTTTTTTTTTATCTTGAGTAAGTATATTTATTTAGGCATCTTGGCATGAGGCACGATGTTGACCTAAATAGATATACTAAAAAATGCCCATTACCTTGCAGGGTGATTTCTATTGTACTTCGAGAATATATTTATCATGTATAGTACTTTCTCATGTAATGACCATTAATTTGTGGCATTGGTCTTTCACCCTTTAAGTCAATGAGTTAGTATTCTCCTCCTTGATACACTTTTTCAATGATAAAAGGGCCCTCCCAATTAGGCTCAAAATTTCCACCAAATTTTTGATTATGAATAATTGGTCTTCTCAGTACTAGAACCAATTCCCCTTTTTGGAATATTTGAGACTACACCGTATGGTCAAAAGACATGGACATCTTTTCTCGATAAACCTCTATATTTTTATGAGCTTGCAATCTAATTTCATCAAGCATGTTGAGTTCCTCCATTCTCAAATGAGCATTTTGATCTTCAGTTAGATTGTATTGAATGGATACTAGAAGTGAAGGCAACTCAACTTCAAGCGGAATAACCGCTTCAGTTCCATATACCAATGAATAGAGAGTGACTTTAGTCGGCATCTTATAGGTGGTTTGATATGCCCATAGTGCCTCTATTAGTTTAGTATGTCATTCTCTCTTATTTTTATTAATGATTTTCTTAAGCAGCTTGACTAATGTCTTGTTGAAGGCCTCTATCGAACTATTTGCTCTTGGATTATATATTGAAGAGTATCGCCAATCAAATTTATGTCAATCAATGAATCTATAATTCTTTGTATTTTTGAAAGTTGTGTCATTATCAGAGATTATTCAACGTGGCACTCCAAATTGATAGATCACATTACATGTAAAGAAGTTAATCACTCAATCAACAGTGACTTCTTTAAATGGGGTAGCTTCATCCCACTTAGAGAAATAGTCAATCATTGCTAGGATAAAGTGGTGTCCAGTTGACGATGGTGGATTAATTGGTCCAATTACATCTGTAGCCCAGCATTTGAATGGTCAGGATGCTATTGTTGGGTGTAGTGGATTTGGAGGTTGGTGGATTATATTCCCATGTACATGACATTCATGACACTCTTAGCATGATTGATACAGTATCTCACCATAGATGGCCAATAATAACCCATCATTTTCATCTTTACTATCATCTTGGGACCTGACTGATGTGCACTACAAAGTCCATCATGAACTTCAACCATCACTTTGGTACCTTCATCTATATTTAGGCATCGTAGCCACATTTGTTCAAAGGATCTATGATATAGAGTGTTGTTAACAAAAGCATAGCACAACATTCTATTCTAGATTTGAGATGCCAATAATTTATTATCTGGTAATTTGCTTTCTTTGAAGTATTCGATGAAGGGTTACCTCCAATCATGTGGTTCTTCTATAATAAAATCTTCACACTAGTTTTCTGAGGCAATGTCATTCTTAACTCTTCTAGGTATAATTCCTTATTGATTTTGAGGAGTATGAGGAGCAACCTGAGTCACATCCTGCTGTGTCAAATTTGATAACCCCTCTACCTATGGGATTGGCACTTTGCTGGCTCTAGAATTCATAGAGTAAATATGCTTATCATGGCATAATCATCATTCATACTTGTCATTTTCTTAACTAATTTTGCTAAGTAATCGGCTCTACTATTCTCAGATCGAGAGACTCAAGTTAGTGTGATATTTAGTATTTGCTTCATAAGCTCGAGAACTCGCTTGTGATAGAAAGCTAACTCAAGCTTGTTGATTCTATAGATTCCAAGTACTTGATTTATAATAAGCTGAGAATCATCGAAAATATGCAGGTTTTGAATGCCTATGAAAATAGCTTCTTCAAGATCTGCCACTAATGCTTCATACTCAGCTTCATTATTTGTTGTTAGCTCGGTCAACCCATATGATCATCTCATTATCTCTCATTCTAGTGTTATGAAGATGATGTCAATTCCTTCTCTTATTCATGAGAAATTTAGAGGTTGGACTTGTTTGATCGATGAGGCTCAATCAAAGTACATTTCCTAAATTTGTTATTTTTCTCTTTCATGAATGAGAAAATTTGCTCATCAAGAAAATTATCATTAAGAGAAGAGGCCACGGAGATGGAATGTGCATCAAGAAAAGTTGCTAAGACTTGTCCCTTCACTGCTTTTTATGAAACGTATATGATATCAAATTGTAGAAGTAACACTATCAATCCTGCCAAGTGACCTATCAACATTGGTCTTGTCATCAAGTACTTTAGTGGATCAATCCTTGAGATGAGGGTAATCTTATGAGATAAGATATAATGATGGAGCTTTTGGACTACAAAGATCAATGCTAAATAGTGCTTCTCTATCAGAGAGTATCTCATTTCTGCTCCTACCAATCTCCGACTGATATAATAAAGAGCATTCTCTTCGCTTTCTTCATTGTGTTGTGGCAATAATGATCCAAGGGACTCTTCTAATGCAACTATGTATAAAATGAGTGGCTTCTAAGGAGTAGGTGTTGTAAAGATTATTGGATTTAACATGTAGATTTTAATGCTATTGAAGGCTTCTTGACACTCCTTGTCCCATTTGAATGGAGCATCCTTCTTCATCAACTTTGTAAGTTGTTGATAGTGTCCTAATAGGTTTGATATAAATTGATAGATGAATGGAAGTTGTCCTTGTAAAGAACGGAGCTGACGCAAACTCTAGGAGGCATCTCCACAATTGCTTTGATTTTAGCAGGATCAATTTCAATTTCTCTATGACGTAGAATATACCCAAGGAATTTTTCAGAGAATACCTCAAATGCACATTTTAGAGGATTCATCTTAAGATCATATTTTTGATTCCCTCCAATACAGTTCTCAAGTCTTCAAAGTGATTTTCACAATTTAAGCTCTTCACCACCAAATCATCAAATTGACATTCCACCTTCTGGTGAATCAACTCATCAAAAATATGTGTTATGGCTCTTTCGTATGTAGCTCCAATATTTTTCAATCCAAAAGGCATGACCGTAGTATATGCCAATAAGTTCGAATGATGTATGTCTTTCATCTTGGTGCATCTTGATTTAATTATATCCCAATAATCCATCCATAAATGACAAAACATGTCATGGAAGGATATTGTCCACTAATAGTTCGATATTGGAAGTGGAAAGTCATCTTTTGCCTTTTATTTAGGTCCCAAAGTCAGAGATGAATTTGGCGTTTCTTCTTCTAACTAGGTTATTATCTAATCTATACTTCTCCTCTGATGAAGCCTACTTGATTAGCTTTAGTTTCAATTACTTTTCAATCCAATCTCATTCACCTAGGAGCTTGCTTAACAGGCATCAAAATTGGTTTAATAATTAGTTTATGAACTGCTACATCAAGGGATAAGCCTGGTATTTTAGAATATGTCCAGGCAAAGCAATCCCTGAATTCACAAATTAGCATTTTTAGCTCTTCAACTTTCTCATCAGGTAAAAGGGCACTGATAAAAGTTTGATGGGGATCATCCTCAGCTCCTAGGTTGATTTCTTTAAGTTTGTCCATAGTAGCTATTTTTCCATCATTTTGAGTTCTTCAGGTGCAGGCTTGACTTCTACTTCTTCATCATTTGTAAGAAGAATTTCATGGAGATCATCTTCTTCGTCACTATTAGTTTGACCTTAGCTTCTATTATATCATAATAAAATTTATTTTGATAAGATTTGTGGATGAACCCAAGCCTTTAGTGATAAACTTATCACTTCTTCGTGATGCTTGAGGACTTTTTTGTCTCCACATGCTATTAAAGTTATGAATTCTATATTTAGTAGTTCCAATATGAATTCCAAGCTTATGGATCATTCTTCATAATTTTTGTGGATAGTATATTGATATTCTTGTTGGCACTATCTCATAATTTTTGTTGAATAATCAAAATTGTGAGGTCGAGACTCTGATTTATAAAATAAAGTTCCTATTCCACTCCTCAATGGTGGCACATAATATTATCAATTCTTCAATATTATGAACCTCCTAGTGGAGTGATTTCTTTGACTAAAGGGATGGGTATAATTTTGAAGGAGTCCTCTAACACTGTCAAAAGAGCTATCCTTCTTGATGCGATCATCTGAACTCTATTTTCATAAGTAGATTCAAAGTCATAGTCTAAATCAGAATCACTTATTTCATACTTTATTTTTCTTGAAAGTTATAAGTTCTCTTGGGTTTGATAGAAATTTCTTCTTCTTCCTATGTGTCACTTCCCAAATGAAGAACTGATTTCTTGATTTAGATGTAGAGTCAAGTGCTTTAGGGAGAGTCGGCATTACCTTCTTTCTTTCTCTTCGCTTCTGCTCCACCTTATGAAGTTGCTTTTTAATTCCTGAAGTGGATGCTACCACTTCAAGAGGCTCTGTTATCTTAGGCTCTTTAGGGATGAAATATTTTGCATCTTCATAAATCTTTGCTTCATGGAGAGAATGGTTGTAGTTTACCAAGAATTTTGAATTCTTCTCCATCTTTCAAGTATTTCTTCCATTGATGCATACTTGATGGGTCCATGCCATACTCATGCAGCTATGGCCAATGCAAGAGAGCTCTAAATGATGTATCGGCATCGATTACATGAAACTTGGCTTCTATATATAAATCTTGAAACTTGAGCGGGAGAACAAAAGAACCCAGATTTTTCTATCATTTCTCATTGAAGTCATGAACAATCAACTTATCTCTCCAAAGATATTGGATGTCAAGTGATAATCCTCTTAATACTTTTAGACTCATAAGATTGATAGAAGAATCTGGATCAATCAATATTCGGCTGATCGAGATGTCATAACTCTTTGCGATAACATATAGAGGATGGTTGTAATATGTCATTCCCAACATAAGATTTTCTTTAAAAAAATGTGATTACTGGGAGATCTTGAGTTTGCAATAATTCAGTCATGCATTTTTCGTCAAAGTAAGCTTCATAACTCTTCAAATCTTTGAGAGCTCATATCAAAGTTAGGTCTTTGACATCAAGAGAGCCTCATACACTTATCGGATCTTTCTCAGATGTGATAGAATATTATAATATATGTTTTTGCTTGATTTAGGCTTTATTCTAGAATTTTTGGGAATGATATCTTCGTTGACTTCAATTTATTTTTCTTTCTCTTTATTTGCATTTCCCTTCTTTGATGAAGGTGGTAAGACTTTACCACTTCTCAACTGAACTTGAATCACCTTATCTTACTCAGATTCTTCTAAAGAGATAATTTCTTCAAATTCCCTTCTTATTCATGGGGATTGACTAAAAGGGCTAGACTCATTTTTCAACTTCATACATTTCATACATGATGATATCGATGAGTCCGACTCTTCTCCATGGGAAAAACATAAATCTTCATCTAAACTATTATCTTCTTGTTGAGTCATTAAACAAAATTTAGATGTTAACTCGTGCTCTTGCTTTCGATAAGAATTTTGATGGGTTGGTCATTACCACCCTTATCATTTTAGAGTAATTGATGCTAAGGAACATCTAATATCACATAAATGATTTGACATATCTCTAGTGGACAAGAGTCACCATTATCTTCTTCATTTGATTCAATAATGTGAAGTTTAGGCATAGAGTCTACAAGCCTAAATGGTTGTCTTCCTGGTTGGTGATACTCCTCTAAATTGTTAATAAACTTTTGAGTTGTAGTTCTCTTCTTAATCTTATTTCTCTTAGCCAACTTCTTTAATTTATGAGGCTTGTTTAGTAGCTCATGTGATGAAGTAGCCTTATCATGTAGAAGCCCAAATATTTGGTTTAGGCATCTCTTTTATTTCCACTTAACACTAGGGACACCTTTTAGCTGCTTTAATATTTTCATGATCTTTTTAGAGACTACTGCTTCCCATTCTTCAGTCTGAACTAATTTCTCCTTCTTTTTGTCTTTGATGGATGATAGGAAGAGGACATAATCATCCTTGTAGACTCTCTTTTGGGTTGATTAGAATACTATCGGATAATGTAAATCCACCTTGCTGGAACTTCCTTTCTGGCCAATCTTTGAAGACATAATAATCTTCAATAAGATGATTGATCATCTGATGATAAGGACAGTAATTTGGATTACTGACTTGATCAGCTTCTTCAGGCCTTTTAATTTTTGGTAATTGCATACCAACTTTGATTATTTATCAAAATAATTTAGCCACACTATCTCTTCTAAATAAATATTCTTTGTTCAACTTTTCCATAAGAGATGGCCGCATTTGCTCATCATCTCTTATTGCTTATTTTGTACACTCTCCATAAAAAAGTTTGAGGTTTATCATTGCCTCCCAATATTAATTTTGGTTGTGGATTAGAATAGATAGGCTTCTTTCCCTTATCATCATTGTACATTGGCTATTTTCCTTTATCCACATTATATATCACCCACTTCTCACCATTTAATTTATAGGAAGTGGCATGAGTTTCATTTTATCTTGAGTCTGAAGGTTGTTTCTCTTTACCTTATCTATGGATTTCAGACTTAGGGGGATTCAGCTTTTCAAATTTGGCCACCCTATCAAGCAAGTCTTGGAATGTTGTAGTTCATGCCAAACCTAAAAAATGCCATTTTATCAGACATATGGCCCATTAGCAATTGGATTGCATACTCTTCTTCCAATTGTTGCTCATATTTTATACTTAGGTTATGCCAATGACCTATGAATTTTATCACTCACTCATCTTTTCTCCTTTTCAGCAAGGCAAGGTCAGCAATTATTATTTTCTATTGTACTGGTGAACCTCTTCACAAATATTATCTCTAACTCAATAAAGGTTCTAATAGAATCATTCGATAATTCTGCATACCATTCAAAAGCAGCTGAAGTCAGACTACTGACAAACTGAAGAAAAAATAGTGCATCATTCCTATGTTACCACAAGTTGCCTTAAATTGAGCTAGATGTTGCTTTAGGTTACCAATCCCACTGAAAGTTTTAAATTTCACCACTAAGTAACCTTTCGGGTATGACACTTGATCATATTCAGCTAGGTAAGGGCAACCCTTACTCACCAATTTTTTAGCTTGCTCTGAAGCTATAACTGTCTTTATCTTTTCATTGATTGTTGTTTCTAGTTGAGCAGCTGTTACCATCCCAGGTGTGCTAGCCATATTTTGAATTATCGGTTGAAGAGATAGTTGGTTAACTTCATTCCTCGCTTCAGGTGTAGCATGTACTGCAGGAACCTGAGGTACTAAAGTGACTAGTGGTATAGAAGTTGTATTATTAGCTACTTCTTGATTAGCAGACAAAATAGGTGCAACATTTGATGTGATATTCTTCTAATATATCCATCAGGATATTCATTTGTATCATCATTTCATTCATCTTGGTACCAAGCTGTACAATTTCCTTATCTTTGACTTCCATTTGACGATGCATTTGTCTTTGCTCTCTAGTTAGCACCATGGCATCAACAAGTATAAACACTTCTTCTTCCTCTATTTCTTATTCTTTTATACTCCTTGCTCACCTTTAGGGGAAGAACTTGACTGTACTTCTCCTTGTGCATTTGCAGGGGTAGTTATTGCTAGGGCTAAATGATGATGCTGATTATAAAAGTGTGTACGAGGCTGATTATTTCCTGATTCAACCATATAAATAGCTTCAATGCCCATGACCTCTTTCTCATTTTAATCTTCTTTCTCTTCCTCTTCTGTGGATATTGAAGATCCATCTTCTACTTTCTTCTATAAAGACTCTGCTTCGTAAACATCAAATTCAGGTTTAGGTTCCCTGGATCCATACTGCTGTTGATGGTGCTGAGCAAAAAGTTCATCTATATCTCTGACCATATAGATAACTTCCACTTCCATGATTTCCTCTTCATTATCTTCTTCTTGCTCATAAATTTTTGATCGACATTTCCAGTGGATCTCTGGTTCAATATGCAAAATAAACACATCTTCCATTAAAGGACTCCGATCAAAGTCAACCTTCTCTTATTGGGGTGAATCTGATTGGCAATGGGATCCCCTACAGGATTCTCCAGGGTGCCGACCATCATGTCTTTCATCAGTGATATCCTTTCCTTAAGGTATCCACTTCTGATGAGTTATTTTTAAGGAGGATTTATGAGTATATGCATCAGATGTCACACATCTTCCATTCTTCAAGATTTCATCACAAGGCCTTGGCCTCCATATCTTCTTATCTTTTCACCAGGACCTTACGATAGTGGATTCTTGGACACGCGGTCCAAGTGTCATGCTCCGATGCTCACTATGTGAAGCATACTTGGCTCGATGATTGGTTACCATAAGAGATGAAAACCTCCTTGGTGGAGCTTTAGTATTTCCAATCACCACAGGCCTCTGAAATTCTTTTTTTCATCAAGCCTCTATCCTTGGCTATTTTATAAACTTTATGTATTCTAAAGGACAGTGTTTCAGGCTGTCTCCTCTGTGGTGGTGGAGCTTGACATTGTTGAGTCCAGAAAGACTATTTTACTTCACCAGTAGAGCTATTACTTTTTACCCATTTTAGATTTTCAAAGTTATTATGGTAGAAATACTTGCTTCTGGCAGCATTATTACTTATTCAGTAGGTCATTTGAAGGGGATCTGTTGAGCTCTTAGCTCAAAATTTTTTCTTGTTCTATGCTTGCTAGTTAATTTGCTTCCTGATGAGGAAGCTTCATGATCATGCTTTCCAGGTATGAAAGGCTCAATCGACGAAGCAATTGGACCATGAGGCATTAAAGACATAGTTTTTCCACAGACGGTTCTTTTCATCATGGGGGCTTTAGATTGACCTAGTTATGGTGAAATAATTTCACCTTCATCTATTCTTTTGAAGAGGAAAAATGAAAACAAAAATATACGCCTTTAGTTGGGACACTACATAGATCCGTAGATGTTTTTATTAGGTTAATCGGGTACAACATTGGGGAGAGGTGTACTATCTCGAAGGTAGAAGTCACCACCCTACAATGGACCTTATCACCTGAATAAGGACTCCTAAGGACTATGGGTCTTCATATGTACCGAAGAATCTTCCCCTACTTTACATAAAAAATTAAGTAGGGTTTATTTTAAATTGGGTTCATTAAGTTCCCTATGGAGGTAAGCCCCTATATTTAATTACATTTTTAGGAATGAGATTCCTTAAGAATACTCTCGATTAAGATAAATGATCATTGTCTCCAAAGATTTTGAAGGTTAGACTATCAATAAATTAGTTTATTTTGGAAAATCAAAAGGGATTGATCAAAGGGAGAGAGTTATTATCGAAGCCAAAGGAAGATAAGTAAGAGATGCTCTTGATGCTAGGAAACCTAGTGAACATCTCAAACTATCTTATTGTTGGGCTTTACATTTTTGAAATGTGAAAAGGATTTATTTATTTGAGTTGGATTTTTATTAGAAATTTAGGACTTATAATTCCATGATGCAAGGTCAGAAATGCCTAAGAGGTGAGGATTTATGCTCACAGCCCCATAGGGAAATAGCAACCTAAGAACCTAAATCTAAGGAGCCTTGGCGAGGGCCAAGGCACAACCTAAATCTAAGGCAAAAATGGGCATATGGTTTAGCTCCATAAGAGAGGATAAACCACCCAAGTGTTGGACTTACAATCACCTGAGGGTGGCTGCCAACTAACTCCTCCTATAATTTTAAATACATGTAGGCAAGTCATATGCTTTTACAAGATAGCTAATGCTATTTTTTATTTAGAAAGAGACTAAGTCCTTAAACACACTCCCTAAGAGACTAGATCATGTAGGGTATGTTTTAATAACTTAAATCTAATGCAAATTTTCATATGTGTTATTTTCATTTTGGATAATTCATTTGATACGGGCTTATAGGATTCATATGCCTAATGCATGAGAAATTAGATTATGGGCCAAAATCAGCAATATAAGGAGGGGTGTTTCCATCATGGCTCTCATAGGCTAAGCAAGTTTTCTAACAAAGGTGGAAGCCCTCCAATCAAGAGTGAAATAATATGCTTTTTATGTTAGAAAAGTAAGACAATATCTATAAGGGTTGCTAATTCTTTTATCTTATTTTATAGAATTGATTAATTTGATAGAAGATTTATTTTTACATAAGAGCCTAATCATCATCCAGGACATACATCAAAGTAAGGAAGAAACTAGGAAACATGTCATCTTAATGCACAAGCTAAACAAATAATAAATATTTTATAAAGTTAGCACAAAATAATAAGAGGTCATTTGTGGTCGGGCTCCACCACACAAACCCGAAAAGAAATTGGGTAGCCGAGCTCTACCCTTATCAACTCGGATTATAAATGAATTAATTACAATTAAGCAAGGAATTTATGTTATGGGGGTCTTCATTCTTTATTTCATCATTCTTCTTTTCTTCTTTCTTCTTTCTTCTTTCTTCTTTTGGTTCCTTCTTTTGAATGGTTGGAATGTGGATACTCCAAAGGCTTCACATGGCACATAAGATGTGATCTTATAACCAATGCTCATCCTAATCCCCTAAATCAATAATTCCAAAATCCTAATTACAAAAGTACATGAAAGGGGAAAAAGTAAATCTAACTAAAAGGTACAAAATAGAGATTAGCTAAACAAATCACATATATCCCAAGCATGTATTGGACATAGCACCCCACACATGAGTAATCAAGTCCACCTGGCCTATTAGATTATGCTTAGGGGTATAAGCACCCTACACAGCAAAAGAAGTTATATTTTTATTACAGTACAATCCCCTATAAAAGATAATGATTAGATTATATTGTCATATCATTCATCTTACACCCCAACATCCAGACTAAAATATCACATCACAAAACAACAGTAAACATCAAACCATGCACCACCCTAATATAGGACTAGAAGTGGTGACTTAGGCTAATGTGTGTGTTTTAAAAGGTTTATGTGGTGTACTTAGCTAGGCTTTAGGGTTTAGATTTTTTAAGTATGAAAATGTTCAACTTAGAGGATGGTTTCAATTTAAGTTGTTTAGTTTATTTGGGTTAATTTTATTTGATGATTTGATTTGGTTTGAATGAACCTACTTAATTACTAAGTGTTGTAAAGAGAGAAAAAGAGAAAAGAACTTCTCTTTCCTCCCTACCTTAACTGATTTCTAAGGTAGATTCATTAATGATTTGTTTATTTAGTCAATATTTTCTTATGTGTTTTAATTAATCCTAAGTTTAGATTTTCCTTAAACAAATCTATTCAAAAAGAAAAGTATTTTAAGATCAAGTAAAGTGAATTACTATCATAAAACACACAACATTTTATTTCTTTCCCACATGTGTATCATGCACATGAATGAATCCTAAGCATATCTATACATGTGATGCAAGTATTTAGCACACCTTAATAATGAATGCTAAGAGAGGTTGCTAAAAGAAATTTGGAATGTTTCATGCATGCATGAATTTGTTAAGTAAAGGATAGTGATTCTTTTATCCATTTTTCATTTGAACTTTATAAGTATAAAAGACATAAGTGAGTACGCTATTGTTAGCACCAGGGGTGTAAGGTACAAGACCTACTTAAGGCTACTTAAAGTCTCGCAACCCTAAGGTTGTCTAGACTAATATACCACTTCTCTTAAATACATGTGCATGTACAAAAAGAAATGCATGGAAAGAGAATGCTAAGAGAGGTTGCTTAAGGAAATTTGGAATGTTTCATGTATGCATGATTTTGTTAAGTAGAAGGGGTGATTCTTTTATCCATTTTTATATGCACATATTTACAAGTATAAAAGACATAAGTGAGTATGCCATTATTAGCACTAGGGTGTAAGGTACAAGACCTACTTAGGGCTACTTAAAACCCCGGGGTTGTCCAGACTAATATGCCACTTTTCTTAAATACATATGCATGTACAAAAGTAATGCATCGAAAGAGAATCATGCAAAAACTTTATGTTTGTTTGTTTGATTTGGTTGTTTGTTTGATTTGGTTATTTGTTTTATATATCTGATGTTGAATTCCTTCTTGAGTCATAACATAGGAGTGTTTAGGAATAGATTTCAAACAAGTGTTATGTCCTTTTAAAATGGACTATACACTTTGCAAATCCTATGCAATCCTATGTTAAGAAAGAGAGGGAAAATCACATAACACATTTTATACTATTCACATGCAAGCTCATAAGTACTTATAAATAGTATACTTTTCATTTGTAATGTTTGGTTTATAAGTTTTGAAAATAGTTTTGGATTTAATAGTGATAATAGCCATTCATATCTTACTTTAGCCATAACATGCAATTTGACATAAAGGAAACATTTCATTTTTAATTTAATTTTTCAAAAGACATGAATGCATTATTTTCATATGACATACATTTATCATGCTAGGAAAGAAATAAAGTGATGCAAGCATGTAATTTCATTCACTCTAATTAATTTATAAAGGCAATCCTATGGAATAAGATTATTTAAAGTGAATCAAAGTTAGTTTAAGAAAATTTTGATTTGGTTTTGAGTTTGATTTGAATTTAGAAAATGTTAAAAGGTGCTGGTCTTAACCCATTCCCACATGTGTGTATTATTTTAGTTTAATTTTTAGATAATTAGATCAATTTTATGCTTTGGTTAGGTTAAGGTGTAGATTAAGTTCATTAATTACCCTTACCTATACTACTTTAACATATATAATCAAATAATTATGAGCCAATGTATGACATAAAAGCACAAGGAATTTAAATCAATAATGCACCCAAGAAAGAAAGGCATAGTGCAATTAGCTCACAATTAGTGATTAATTAAGCTAAAGGGTTTAATTTAAGTACTTTCATAACCCTTCACACATATGTGGGTTAGGTATGATTTCCTTAAGTTACTTAGGTTATTGAACACCTAAGCATCTACCCAAGAAGGAAGTGATCGAGTTCTAGAATGTTTCAAAAAATTTATCAAATTAATTAAATAGGTTATTAGTGGATTAACCCTTAATTAAATTTAGATTAAGGATAGGGGTTTAGGGAATGACTCGGGGAAAATACCCCAAACCTATTCCATAAACCTCTCTTCACTTAAAATAAAGTTTAATTAACTTAATCAAAGAATTAAACCACTGTTCACATGCTTAATTAACCTTAATTACATTAAAAGAGTGATTAGGGGTTCATTAATTAATTTCCCTCATTAACTCATTAATAAATTCCAAGAAAATTAGGAGAGGTGGAAGTCATCCCTAAACATGCCTGAGAAGTTTGTAATTAATTAATAAAGTCATCAGAGAGTAATTAGGGTTATTAAGTTTTTAACTAAAGCCTAATTAAGGAAAATCTACTATTCAAATTCAACTAGAAATAATTTTCTTGGATTCTTCTAAATTATTTTTAAGATGAACTTGAGTTAGTATTTTTTTTATTTTTTTACAATTAGTTATGAATTTAGGAAGTTTTAGTTAATTTAAGTGATTTTTATGAAGTTTGTTATTTTATTTTATTAAAATAAATCATTTAACACTCAAAATACAATATCTTCTAATCCAAAGGTCTTTTTAACTTGAATTTTTTGTGGAAGATGTATTTTAACTTCAGTTTTAATCTCTAAAAATTTTAACTTAATCTGACATATATTTTGGTTTAATTAATTAAATTTGATTTTTTTTACTAAAACTTAAATTAAGCTCAAAATATTCAGTAAACTTTGAGTATTTTGGGTTTGTTTGATTCCTCCCAAAGAACAAATCCAACGAGCCCTTGTTTGCAATTTTTTGTTAAATATTTTATTTTCTATAAAATTTTGAAGTTTTAGGTGATTTAAATAATTTTTAAATCAAAAAAATCTGATTTTCCTACATAACACAGTTAGCACCGCGCGATCGGCAGCGGTGCCATGTGCACCACATGATTGACGTGCGGTTGCGCACGCTGTGCGCTATCGGCACCATCAATTGGCAGCTGTCGCATCGGATGAGCAGAATCCAGTCGCGGGTTGACCATGGCCTTGATGGACCCGATCCGATCGATGATCGGATGGTCCGTCATCGTGAGATCAAAGGCCGGATTATGTGATGATGGGATCGAGCGTCCGATTATATCGGGATGGATGATCAGAATGCATCAGGTGATCTGAAGGTTTGAATCATGTGATGTGCAATCTAGGCCATTCAATCCCGCGAACTATAGGATCGGACGGCTGCTACTATCCGGTGGCCGTGAACAGTAAAAATGAGATATTAGGAAGAAAAATTAGAAATTCTAAGTGAAAACTTATCCAAATGAACTCATTTTTGCATTGATTCACACCGGAAAGCTTCTATTTTCTAATTGGGATGATTTAAAGTAAAAAAGCAAGATTATCTAGTAAATTCCTAAAAATTGAGCGAAAAACCATCACAAATGAAGGATCCTAAGGCTGGCTATGGTTTTTAAAAGTTACCTCACCAGGGATGATTTCCAATTACGGTGATGGCCTGAGCACGCTGTGGAGTGTGGGAAGAGGCCTTGGAATGAGCTTGGATCTTCACCTTCACATCGTAACGAAGTTCCACTGTTAATCATCATTTCCTCACCGAAATCCACATAGTTTTGTAGTATTTCTCTCCAAAATGAAGTGGAGGTGATTGCCAATTGAGAGCTCTAGGAGGAGGAGAATGAGGAAATGGATGATTACTTCAGTCTCTAATGCCTTGGAATGAAAAGTAAATAAAAATTGAACTTTTCTTTGAATTTTTGGCTGCAAACTCTTATCATCTGGCTTGGGGTGGTTGGGAATGAAAGAGAATCATCCAATATGGTTACTTTGGTTGGCTAAGGCATGGAAAGTGGCTGACGAGAATGACAAGTATTCCAATGGGAGAGGTGAGGTGATTTCACCTCCCCATAAGTCATGGCAACCCCAACCACTCCTTGGGTCAAAAAATTAGTATCCTTGGTGCCTAAGCGGACCAATGGATGAGTGTTAAGTGGCCAAGGAAGGGAAATGACCACTTGGGCAAGTGTCTTTTCTCATAGGATGCCCTTGACCCAAGGGCAAAGTGGTCATTTAGAATTGAATTTGATTTGAGCAAATTTAAAATGAGTTAAAAGTAAGTTAGACCATATTTCATGTCATTTGGAGTTCATTTAGTTTAATTTCGGTTAATTTGACCCATTTTGGTCTGTCAAAATAGGTTAGGTTGACCAATTGGTCAAATTGAGTCAAACTAAGAGTTGGGTCAAGTTCAAATGACTATTTGGATTGCATTGGTTCAATTGGTTTCAATCAATTTGGTTTAATTTGGATTTTGGCCAATTTTATCCTTAAGATTAAATTTAGGCTAAGTTGGGTTAGGTTGACCAATTGTTGTATTGGGTTTAATTGAGGCTTTGGTTAAGTTCAATAATCAATTTGGAGTGAACTTGAGCCATTGGTTCAATTTGGTTTAGGTTCCAATTTGGCTACTTTGGGTTCATATGGGTTAAAGGGTTGACTTCGCCAATAGACTAGGTTGACTTGGTTTGACGCAATTCATGATAATTGATTAACCTATGATGATCAACAAATATGACATGAAGTTTGGATTGGATTAATTCACTTTGACTTAGATTGAATTAGATTTTGGTTCATGTAGGTCAAATTGGCCACTTTGAGTCAAGTGAGCCAATTGGGTTTAGTTGGCTTGATCAAGGCTTGATTCAAGTTTGGTTGAACTCACATATGGATTTATGATGGAAATATAAATCCATTTGCAAGTGATTTGGAGTCAAATAGATTTTGATTCATTTGACAATTTTAAGTCAAAAGGGTGAATATGGGTTTGACTTGGGTTAGCTTAATTTTGCTTTGATGATTGAAATTTGTGTTTATATTTGGATTCATGATTGAAGGATTGATTAGATCATGAATAAAAATCAAGGGTTTGTCTTGATTTGAGTTTGATTTGGCTAAGTTCAACAATTTGACTTGAAAGGCTTATGTTAGATTTTGGTTGAATTTGAGTTTGAGTTTTGAATTTGGTTTTGGATATTTGAATTTATATTTCATTTATATTTATGAATATAAATGAGAATATAAATGGTTATGAAAATTTTTTTGAATTTGAATTGATTTTGATTTGAGCTAAGTCCATAAGATAGAATCAAAGGGCTTAGAAATATTTTTGGAATTTGAATTTGGTTGTGATTTCAATCATGGGTTTTAATTATTTGGAATTGATTCATGATTTGAAAATCCATTGAAATTGGTTCAAGGTTTTATTTAGAGTTGAATTTGATATGAGTTTGGAGTTTGTCTTGAAAGAAGGGAGTGAGAATTGGGTTCAAGCTATAGGATAGGAAAATTCTCCTAACACCCCTAAGGCATAACCTATTCCTATGGCTAAACCATCTAAATCTCTAGGGTTAGGTTAAGTATTCACCTAATCACTAGAAGTTTCTTAAGATAAAGGAACTATTAATGTCTAAGAGAAGTCATATGTTTAAGATGGAGGAGTTGGGAGCTCATTCTAAAAATGAGGAGCCCAATAGGTGTGGTGTGACTGATAAGACATACCGCACTTATTAGTATTGACTGAGACAATCAACAACATTGAATGATCTCAAGCACTAAAAGAAACAATCTACTCCTAAACCAAAGGTGTAGAAGGAATCAAGAGCTTAGTGCATTATGACTCTACTCATGTCAAAGCCATAAGAGAGTGAAGGAGGAATCCACTAGGGATTGAGTATGTGAACCTTCCACTAAGGGAAAGGTTCAAGTCATCCGCTGAGGGATGAGAGGTTTGATTTGATTTGAGTCTCGCTAGGGAGAAATTTGATTTGATTTGTTTAGTGCTTCACTAGGGATGAAAATGTGAACCCTTCACTAGGGATGAAAACGTGAACCCTCCACTAGGGAGCAAGTCCAAGTCATCCACTGGAGGAAAAAGGGGTTGTGAAATCCGCTGAGGGATTAGTATTTGGGATCCACTGGGGGATTCAGAAAGATTTGCTTAATTTGATTATTTTGATCATTTTGATTTATTTTGTTTGTTTAATTTTGTTTGAGATTTGTTTAATTGAGCTCCACTAGGAAGAGGGTTGAATTTATTTTATTTTGACTCCACTTAGGGAGATTGGTTGATTTATTTCAGATTTTTAAATTTTGAGATTTTGAGATAGATCATGTTGGTTTGCTATGGGCTGTACTGAGCAGGGGCCATGGTGGCCTTGATCTAGCTTTTACCAATCCAAAGGGGTAGTCCAAAGTAGTGCTATCCAACCAAAGGAATGCCTTTCGATGTGCAGCAGCTGTACTAGGAAGAAAGCATAGTAGACTTATATCCTCCAAAATAGAGACTAGTTGTCAAGGTGATCAGTTGGCGAAGCAACATATTGAACCCAACTTGGGGCTGACTAATGAGTGAATATAGTTGGGAGACTTAAATCAACTCAAAGATAGTCAAAATTAATTTCATTTTCAATTTTTTTTAGATGAATCCAATTGGTTTATGATGGACTGCATTGAGTAGGGACCGTGGTGGCCTTGATCTACTACAGGTTTACCAATCTAAAGGGGTAGTCTACCAACCACATAGTAGGACTATCCAACCAAAGGAATGTCTTTCGGTTTGTAGTAGTTAATATGGTAAAAAAAAGCTCGGGGACTCACATCTTCCACTACAAAAGTTCACTGAAGTAACACATTAGTGAGGTAACATGTTGACTTGACCTAGAGCTAACTGTTGAGTGAATATCGTTGGGGGACTTAAATCAACTCAAAGATGGTCCAAGTCAATTTCACTTTTAATCATTTTTTATGGATCTCATTGGTTTGTGATGGACTACACTGAGTAAGGGTCGTGGTGGCCTTGATCTAATTCAGGTTTACCAATCCAAAGGGGTAGTCCAAAGTAGGACTATCCAACCAAAGGAATGTCTTTCGGTGTGCAGCAGTTGTACTAGGAAGAAAGCTATAGTAGACTTATATCCTCCAAAGTAGGGACCAGTTACCGGGGTGATCAGTTGGTGAAATAATGGATTGAACCCAACCTAGGGCTGACTTTTGAGTGAATACCACTGAGGGACTTAAATCAGCTCAAAGATAGTCAAAATTAATTTTATTTTCAATTTTGTTTTAGATAATCCAATTGGTTTGCGATTGACTGCACAAAGTAAGGACCGCGGTGGCCTTGATATACTACAGGTTTACCAATCCAAAAGGGTAGTCTACCAACCACATAGTATGACTATCCAACCAAAGGAATGTCTTTTGGTTTGCAGTAGCTAATATAGGAAAGTTTGGGGACTCATATCTTCCACTACAAAAGATCACTGGAGTGACACATTAGTGAGGTAACATGTCGACTGACCTGGGCGAGTGAATGTTCGAGGAACTTAAATCAACTCAAAGATAGTCAAATTCAATTTCACTTTTAATCATTTTTATGGATCCCATTGATTTGTGATGGACTGCACTGAGTAGGGGTCATGTTGGCCTTTATCTAATTCAGATTTACCAATCCAAAGGGAGTAGCTTCCCGATCGAGGGGAGAAATATCCAACCAAAGTCTTTAGATGGCTAATTTAGGGAAGAAAGCTTGGGACTCATTTTCCACTACAAAGATGGAGTGAACATTAGCAGGTAGTCTCTACCTAAAAGCGGTTTGTGATAGTCATGCTAGAAAGAAAGCGACATAAACTTACATCTTCTAGAGATGGCCACATAATGGGGTTTGAACCCAACCTAAGGGAGACAGAGAGAGTGCGACGGGACTTATCTCTACTAGGTAGTCGCAATTCTTAGAGTTTGGGACACACCTAAAGATAGATCTATTTGAAAATGGGCCTTTTGGGGGCTTGAATTCCTAATCCACAAATGAATTAATTTATTTGTTTTTGTTTGTTTGTTTATCATGAAATTGGGATCATCAGAAGAGCCTATATTAGTCCACCATCTCTACTAAACCAAGGGAGAATCATTGCATCGAACAAATTCTCCAACCACGTGGGTGAGAAACTGTCAATCAAAAGTAACCCGGGTAGTGTCTAAATGGTATGTCAAGGGCGTGATCAAAATAGAGTGCTTAGGGGATGGGACATGGCTATCCAAAACCTAGAGATGACATAGTCATATGAAATAGATATTGAGTCAACTCAAGAAAAAGCTGGGACTCACATCTAAGAGTGGTGTATCCACTGAGGTGAGTTGTTGTCAGCATAGCATCAACCATCCTAAGGTGTCCGGTTTGATAATTAGCCTAGGAAGAAAGCTCAGGGACTCACATCATCCTATTACATAAGTCATCACCGAGATAGTATGTCTTCTGCTTGACAGGTTTTATTCGACCAAGGATGACTATTGAGTGAATGACAATAGGGGACTTATATCAACTCAAAAGTAGTCAAGAGGAAAGGAGCCATTGGGGTACTTATCCTAAACCTCACATATACTCAACCTAGTCAGTGCATGATGGCTAGTTCAAGAATAAACCATGTAGACTTACATCTTCTTTAATAAAGTCAACATGAGGTAGCTTACTAGTTACACAGTGAGGCCTACCAAATTAACAAAATGCTCGTCGATTTACAATGGTCAAGTGAAATGGGAACTCACATCCATGACAAAGGGGTGACTAGTACTAGCATGTCCACCTAGAGCAAATGAGTGAGTGCCACGGGTCTCACTTCAAAATAGCTTGATATAACAAATTTGTGTTTATTTTTGTGTTTGTGTTGGAGGGGATAGGATGCCTCTTGGGTTGTCTCACACCTACCCTAAATACATTAGGGAATTTGATGAAATGGTGCCATGAATGGCAACTATGATCCCACCAAGAAAGGATGTCGCTTGGGTTCTCTTACTAACTTAATTTTGCTAGTCAAAATAGGATGCCTCTTGGGTTTTCTCACGTATATTCTAGTAGCGCTGGGAAATGTGTCTAATTGTGTTCATGTTGTGAAAATGGATAGGATGCCGCTTTGTTCTCTTACACCTAACCTAAATATGTCGTGGCAGATTCACAAACAAGCAAACAATGCTTTGAAAGAAGAGAATGTTTGGATGAATTGGAATTAAAATTTTGTTAGTAATTATTTTCAAACATGATTTTATGGGTAATAATTCTTTAAATAGATCCCATTAATTGGAAGCATTGGGTGTTCCCCTTTACAATCAATAACCTGATAAGATCCTCCCTGGTAAGCCTTTTTTATGACAAAAGGGCCTTCCCAAGTGGGTTCAAACTTTCCTGCCAATCTTTTGATGGGAAATAATTGGCCTCCTTAGAACAAGGATGAGCTCTCATACTTGGAAAGTTCTTGGGCGGACCAGCTTATTGTGAGCTTGATATAACTCTAGGTTCTGGCACGCTCATAGGTGTATCTCCTACCATAGTGGTCTAAACTGCTTTCCATCCTTCGAAGCACCAAAGTAGGCTTTTCAATGATCAGAAGTAGAATCTTGATTTGGAAAGTTTTGAGATAGAATAATTTTGAAATATTTTAAACCATCTATATTTGATGTTGATTAAAGTCTTTCTTCTCTTGGGTTAAACCTTGGAGGCTGTATCTTTGATGTCACTTCAATTTTTTTGGGATCCATCTTTGTTATACCATAATGTGTTATTACAAGCCTTAGAGACTCCCCCAAAGTCATCCTTGTTGCATGTTCTAAGGAATTCAACTTTAGACCAGCATCATAACCAATTGAAGACAACAACTCAGATAGTAAAGATGGTCTTCCTGTCTCTAATCCTGGTAATTAGAGAAAGGCATGACCATATAATGGTAAACTCCAATGGAAATGATAAGTGCAAATGACTTCTTATCCTCTAACATCATTCAACCCATCCTTGAATGAGGAGACTGCATGCAAAGAGGTTATATCCACTATCAAATTTGAAGTAGGCAATGTGGATGCCTAACTGAAATTTTTTGGATCGGTGCATGTGCAAATTTGAATATCCTTCATTTTTTTGACTCAGAATGATAGCATCTTTCTCCTTTAATAAGGTTGATTTCAAACTTTGATCTTCTTCTTGATGCAAATGTTCACCTCAAAAGTTTGGAAAGTGGGAAAGGCAATAGGTTTAATTGAGTTTATAGACTGCTTACCTTTAGAGATGTATTGGGCACTTCATTATGATCTCACGTAAATCATTCTTTAAACTACAAAAGTAACCTAACCAATTCATTGGTATTTTCTTTCTGATTTATCATGTATGGATGTTGGTAGGGTGGGTGGACTACCTTTATGTTATGAGGTTAATCTCTTAAAACTTATTAATTGAAGATTTAATTTTCTTCTCAAATTCGGGGAGTGTATCCCCTACTTGAGAGTCTTCAAAATTCTCTAAGCAAGGTAGGTAGACTAGGCAAAAGATGATCTTATTGCTCCATTTGAAGGTTTATCTGCAACTATTGAATCTTCTTTTGAATTTGAAGAAAGAGATATGAAGTGAAAATTTGATATCTCATAATACATATATGTCTTTTTTTTTGTTAGAGGTTAGGAGAAACTCCTAACTTCCAATCCTATAATAATATCAAGAGATAGTAGAATTGGAGTCAATGTGCACACATACCTACTAAGTTTCTAGTCATATCATGCATGAATCATCCTTTTATTGCTATCTCCTCCAAAGACGTGTCAAAAGTAGACTCAAAACTTATTTTTTATTTACACCTCATGCACATGATTCAACTTTTGGATTCCAATTCAATGTGCATTATTGGTGCTCTACCTTTTCTCTCTCTTTTTTTCTTTCTCTTTTCATTTCATTTTTCTTTTCTCTTTTCTATTTTAATTTTATTTTATTTTCTTTTTCTTTCTTTTTTGAGTCTTAGTTTATATTTTATTCTTTGGAGGAGATTTATTGTCTTTCTTTTCCCTAGGATGTTCTATGTTGAGTATGACTTGAGGAGGTTGCCACTAACTGAGCAAAGAAGAATCAGGTTAAGCTCCAACCGAACACTTCTCTTTCTCCTTAGAAAAGGTAAAGATGCTCATTATTTAGATTAGTGGGCAACCTTCCAAAATAGCTTGAGATCTTAAGGTTAACCATCATTACAATGGTGTTCTTATTTTGGATTATAAGGTGTATTTTAAAAAGGATTTAGAATTTAATTATTTCCAATGACTTGTTTGCTTCTTCTTTTGTTGTTGATCAAAGTGGTAAGACCCTACCACTGTAATAATTGGGTTTGGTGATATCTTCTAAAAGAGAGGTAGAATTGATGTCTACCTACGCTTTTAGAGTGCCCAAAGTTTCTTCTATTAAATTTGATGATTCTAACTCTTTGTTGATAGTGACACCCCGAAAGTTTTAGAATGGAAGTATCTCTACCCGAGTTGGAATCCTTAAAGACATCAAGTCAATCGATACTATTATTTTATAGATCATGATTAATATTGTGATTATCATTTTGAGAGTTTTCTTCTTTGGGAATTAGTATTTAAGTTGTTTGAGTCATACTTATCTGGAATGGATAAGACATACTCAAAAATATCCTTATTAATCCTATTCTTGGCTCTTGAAAAACTTTGGCCTTTCCTTTGGTGAGGGAAACTCATAATCACTTGGGTCAAGCTGAAAGTGGCTTCTTGCACGCCACCTCCTCTCCACTAGAGAGGATTGAATCTCTCTGCTGTTGGAAAAAAAACCACATAGGCCTTCGATCGAATATTGTTGATTTGAATTATTAACTTGATTTGATAGTTGGATTGGAACCCTCATTTAACAAATTTAGGCATACTAAATGGGGTTCCAAATATTGGAGAGATTTTGAATTTCTAGAGGAGAGACCTCGAATTTGATTTAAGTTTACAACCCACATTCAACAAATTTGAGTATGTTGAATGGGGTTTAAGCATTTTGGAAAGACTTTTGATGCTTCCATTAGTTCAAATTTGAATTTGATTTTTTTTATATTTGGGGACCCTTCATTTAACAAATTTGAGTATGTTAAAATAAAGGGTCAATTGATTTTGTTTTGGGATTACTCACTTAGCAAATTTGAGTATGCTAAGTGAGTTGTTTAAAAATAATTTTCTCTTTTTGCTTATTTGCCCATCATGTGAATCATGTGTGAATTTGTTTTGATTTTTTTGAAAAGAGAAACTTCACTTAGCAAATTTGGGTTTTCTAAATGAAGGTCCAAGTGTGTTTTGATTTTGTTTTAATTTTTTGAAAAGAGGATCTTTACTTAGCAAATTTGGTTATGCTAAATAAAGGATCCAAATGTGTTTTGATTTTGATTTTCTTTTTCTTTTTCTTTTTCTTTTTTTCTTTTTTTTTGAAAATGAATCATTACTTAGAAAATTTGGGTATGCTAAAAAAAGGATTCAATATGTTTTAATTTTTTTCTTGATTTTTGAAAATGAATCTTTACTTAGGAAATTTGGGTATGCTAAATAAAGGATCCAAATGTGTTTTGATTTTTTTTTTTTTTTTTTGATTTGAAAAGAGGATCTTTACTTAGCAAATTTGAGTGTGCTAAATAAAGAATCCAAATATGTTTGATTTTTTTTTTATTTTGAAAAGAGGATATTTACTTAGCAAATTTGGGTATGCTAAATAAAAAGTCCAATGTGTTTGATTTTTTTTTTTTTGTTTTGAAAAGAGGATCTTTACTTAGCAAATTTGGGTATGCTAAATGAATCCTAATGTTTGATTTTGATTTTGAAAAAAGGATCCCTTAATTTAGATATGCTAAATAAAGAATCCATGTGTTTGATCTTTTTTTTTGAAAAGAAGATTTATTATTTTTAAATGAAATATCTGGAAAATTTATATGTCAAATGAGTCAAATATATTTTATTTTCAAAGATGAAATTTTTGTGATTTATTATTTTTGAAAGATGGAAATTCAACTTAACACATATGGAATGTGAGGAGTTTCAAATGGTGTGATTTTGTTTGAAGATAAAACCTTCACACAAAGAGTTTTTTGGAATGAAGATGCTTATCTTCAAATTGAAATTTTGGAAGAAACTCCAACTTTATGTAAGATATATTGAAATGGAGTTTCAATTTTATGATATGATTTTATTTGAAATGAAATCTTCATTCAATAAATTTGGGTATATTGAATGGATGTTCATTTATGCTTTTGAAAAAGATGATTTTGATTTTTTTTGAAAAATCTTCATTCAATAAATGTATATTGAATGAGAATGTTCATGTGCTTTTGAAAGATGATTGTTTATTTTGATTGAAAATGAAAACCCTCATTCAATAAGTTTGGGTATATTGAACGAGGGTATTCATTTGTATTTTTTGAAAATATGATTGTTGATTTTGTTTGGAAATGAAAACCTTCATTCAATAAATTTGGATATATTGAATGAAGAAGTTTATAAGTGATTTTTCAAAAAGATGATTTCTCGATTATGATTTTTTTTGAAAAGATCCTACATATAACAATCATGAAGATTGTTAGATGAGGTTGAAATGTTTTATTATGTGCATTTTGGAAAAAGTGCTTCTTGGAAAGATGATATTTTTTATAAAGAATTTATTTTTCTTTATTCTTGGAATGAACCTTTCCATATCATAGAAATGGTAAGGAAGTCTTTAGTTATTTCTTTTTAATAATTTTTTTTATTTTCACCTATTGGGGGACCCAATAGAGGTTTTAAGACCTATATGGAGTGAGGTCCTAAAACCTAAAGATGTTGACTAGCTTAAGAATGAAATAAACTAAGTGCCAAAAGAAGGATAGTCTGGACTTTAATACATATATCAATACTTGAGACAACATTTACGAAAGATGGAGAGGAACTCTCCCCAGCAGAGTTGGTAGAAAAATCTGTGGTGAAATATTTCTACCTTCATCTATCCTTTTGAAGAGGATAAATGAAAATATAAATATACGCCTTCAGTTGGGATACCACGTAGATTCGTAGATGTTCTTATTAGGGTGATTGAGGAGAGGTGCACTATCTCCAAAGGTAGAAGTCACAGCCCTACAATTGACCTAATCACCTGAATAAGGACCCTAAGGACTATGGGTCTTCGTATGTACCAGAGATTGTTCCCATACTTTACATGGAAAAAGTAAAGTAGGGTTTATTTTAATTTGGGTTCATTAAGTTTTCTATGGAGGCTGGCCCCCATAGTTAATTACAACTTAAGGAATGAGATTCCTTAAGAATACTCTCGATTAAGGTAAATGATCATTGTCTCCAAAGATTTTGAAGGTTGGACTATCAGTAAATTGGTTTATTTTAGAAAATCAAATGGGATTGATCAAAGAGAGAGAGTTATTATTGAAGCCAAAGGAAGATAAGTAAGAGATGCTCATGATGCTAGGAAACCTAGCGAGGATCTCAAACTATCCTATGGTTGGGCTTTACATTTTCAAAATTTGAAAAGGATTTATTTATTTGAGTTAGATTTTTATTAGAAATTTAGGGCTTATAATTCCATGATGCAAGGTTAGGGAAATGCCTAAGAGGTGAAGATTTATGCTCACGGCCCTGAAGGAAAATAGCAACCTCAAAACCTAAATTTGGGAGTTTTGGCGAGGGCCAAGGCACGACCTAAATCTAAGGCGAAAATGGGCATATGGTTTACCTCCACAAGAGAGGATAAACCTCCCAATTGTTTGACTTACAACTGTTTAGGGGTGGCCGCCAACTAACTCCTATGATTTTAAATACATGTAGGCAAGTCATATGCTTTTGCAATATAGCTAATGTTGTTGTTTATTTAAAAAGAGACTAAGTACTTAAACACACTCTCTAAGATACTAGATCATGTAGGGCATGTTTTAATGACTTAAATCTAATGCAAATTTTATATATTTTATTTTCATTTTGGAAAATTCATTTGACATAGGCTTATAGAATTCATATGCCTAATGCATGTGAAATTAGATTATGGGCCAAAATTAACAAGATAAGGAGGTGTGTTTCCACCATGGCTCTCACAGGTCAAGCCAAGTTCTCTAACAAAGGTGGAAGCCCTCCAATCAATAGTGAAGCAATATGCTTTTTATGCATGATATTATAAAAGTAAGACAACATTCAGCTAAAGGGTTGTTAATTCTTTTATCTTGTTTTATAGCATAAGCTTTAGGTGAGTTATGAGTTGTTTATTTTTTTAGTTTGAATTGATTAATTTGGTAGAAGATTTATTTTTTGTAAGAGCCTAATCATCATCTAGGCCATACATCAAAGTAAGAAAGAAACTAAAAAATATGTCATCTTAATACACAAGCTAAACAAACATCAAACATTTTATAAAGCTAGCATAAAATAATAAGAGGCCATTTGTGGTTGGGCTCCACCACACAAACCCAAAAACAAATTGGGTAGATAAGCTCTACCCTTATACAACCCGGATTACAAATGAATTAATTATAATTAAGCAAAGAATTCATGTTATGGGGGTCTTCATTTCTTCTTCATTTCTTTTCTTCTTTCTTCTTTCTTCTTTTGGTTCCTTAATGGTTGGAATGTGGATTCAAAGGCTTCACATTACATAAGATATGATCTTATAACCAATGCTCATCTAATCTCCATAACAATCATTCCAAAATCCTAATTGTAAAATTACATGAAAAGGAAAAGTAAATCTAACTAAAAACCTACAAAATAGAGATTAGCTAAACAAACCACATAAATCCCAAGCATGTATCAATATTGGACTTAGCACCCATATGGGTAATCAAGTCCACCTAGCCTATTTTGGATTATGCTTAGGGGTATAAGCAACCACAAGCAAAAGTTACATTTTTTATTACAGCGCCCATTAAGAACAATCCTTTGTAGAAGATAATGATTAGACTAAATCATCCTACCATTCATTCTACACACATACACCCGAACATCCAGAATAAAACATCACATCACAAAATAAAAGTAACCATCAAACCATACACCGCCATAACATAAGACTAGAACTAGTCACTTAGGCTAATATGTGTGTTTTAAAAGGTTTGTGTGTGGTGTGCTAGGCTTTAGGTTTTTCTAAGTATGAAAATGATCAACTTAGAGGATGGTTTCAATTTAAGTTTTTTAGTTGATTTGGGTTAATTTTATTAGATGATTTAATTTGGTTTGAATGAACCTACTTAATTACTAAGTGTTGTAAAGAGAGGAAAAGAGAAAAGAACTTCTTTTTCCTCCCTATCTTAAGTGATTTGTAAGGTAGATAAATTAATGATTTCTTTTGTTTAGTAAATGTTTTCTTATGTATTTTAATTAATCCTAAGTTTACCTTTTCCCTAAACAATCCTATTCAAAAAGAAAGGCATTTTAAGATTAAGTAAAATGAATTGCTATCACAAAACACACAACATTTTATTTCTTTCCCACATGTGTATCATGCACATGAATGAATCCTAAGCATATCTATAAATGCGATGCAAGTATTTAGCACACCTTAAGAATGACTGCTAAGAGAGGTTGCTTAAGAAAATTTTGAATGTTTCATGTATGCGGGATTTAGTTAAGTAAAAGAGAGTGATTCTTTTATCCATTCTTCATATGCACATTTACAAGTATAAAAGATATAAGTGAGTATGATGCTATTGTTAGCACCAGGGGTGTAAGGTACAAGACCTACTTAGGGCTACTTAAAGTATACCCATTGTCGGTAATATACCACTTTTCTTAAATACATGTGCATGTACAAAAGAAATGCATGAAAGAGAATGCTAGAGGCTTAAGGAAATTTGGAATGTTTCATGTATGCATGATTTGTTAAGTAGAAGAGGGTTTCTTTTATCCATTTTCATTTACACATATAAGTATAAAAGGCATAAGTAATTGTTATTTAGCACAGTATAGGTACAATAGGGCTACTTAAAGCCTCAACCGAGGTTGTCAGACTAATATACCACCTTTCTTAAATATATGTGCATGTACAAAAAGAAATGCACGGGAAGAGAATCATGCAAAAGGTTTATGTTTGTTTGTTTGATTTGGTTGTTTATTTTATATATACGATGTTGAATTCCTTCTTGAGTCATGACATAGGAATATATAGGAATGGATTTCAAACAAGTGTTATGTCCTTTTAAAATGGACTATACACTTTGCAAATCTATGCAATCTATGTTAAGAAGAAAATCACATAACACATTTTATAATATTCATATGCAAGCTCATAAGTACTTATAGATAGCATACTTTTCATTTGTAAGTTTGGTTTATAAGTTTTGATAATAGTTTTAGACTTAGTAGTGATAATAACCATTCATATCTTACTTTAGCCAAAACATATAATTTGACATAAAGGAAACATTTCTTTTTTAATTTAATTTTTCAAAAGACATTAATGCATGATTTTCATATGACATACACATTTATCATGCTAGGAAAGAAATAAAGTGATGTAAGCATGTAATTTCATTCACTCTAATTAATTTCTAAAGGCAATCCTATGGAATAAGATTATTTAAAGTGAATCAAAGTTGGTTTAAGAAAATTTTTATTTGATTTTGAGTTTGATTTAAATTTAGAAAAAAAAAAAGTTTGCTGGTCCTAACCCATTCCCACATGTGTGTATTATTTTAGTTTAATTTTTAGGTGATTAGATCAATTTTATGCTTTGGTTAGGTTAAGGTGTAGATTAAGTTCATTAATTACACATACCACTTTAACATATTTAATCAAATAATTATGAGCCAATGTATGACATAAAATCACAAGGAATTTAAATCAGCAATCCACCTTGGAAAAAAAAAGGGTCTAATGCAATTGGCTCATAATTAGTGATTAATTAAGCTAAAGGGTTCAATTTAAGTACTTTCATAACCCTTCCCACACATGTGGGTTATGTATGATTTTCTTAAGTTACTTAAGTTATTGAACACCTAAGCATCTACCCAAGAAGGAAGTGATTGAGTTCTGAATGTTTTGAAAATTTTATCAAGTTAATTAAGTAGGTCATTAGTGGATTAGCCCTTAATTAAATTTAGATTAAGGAAGGAAAGGGGTTTAGGGAATGACTTTAAATACCCCAAAATTCCATAAACCTCCTCTTCACTTAAACAAAGTTTAATTAACTTAATCAAGGAATTAAACCACTGTTCACATGCTTAATTAAGCATAATTATATTAAGAGGGGTTCATTAATTAATTTCTGATTAACTCATTAATAAATTCCAAGAAAATTAGGAGGCAGAGTCATCCCACAAACATGAATGAGAAGTTTGGAATTAATTAATGAAGTCATTAGGGAGTAATTAGGTTATTAAGTTTTTAAATAAACCCTAATTAAGGAAAATCTACTATTCAAATTCAATTAGAAATAATTTTATTGGATTCTCCTCTAAATTATCTTTAAGATAAACCTGAATTTATATTTTTTTTTTATTCTACAATTAGTTATGAATTTAGGAAGTTTCAGTTTATTTAAGTGATTTTTATGAAGTTTGTTAATTTATTTTAATAAAATAAACTATTTGACACTCAAAATTCAATATCTTCTAATCCAAAGGTCTTTTTGACTTAAAATAACTATGGTGGGTGTATTTTCACTTTAGTTTTAATCTCTAAAAATTTCAACTTAATGTGACATATATTTTTGGTTTAATTAATAAAATTTAATTTTTACTAAAACTCAAATTAATCTCAAAATATTTAGTCAAATTTGGGTATTTTAGATTTTTTGAATTCCTCTCAGAAAGATGAATCCAACAAGCCATTATTTACAATTTTTCATTAAGTATTTTATTTTCTATGAATTTTTAAAATTTCAGGTGATTTAAATAATTTTTTTAATCAAAAAAATCTGATTTTCCTACTTAACACAATTAGCATCGCAGTGCTAACATGGCAACATGGCGCCACATGGCACATCATGATTGGATGCATGGTGTTGCATGGCATGGGCGTGCCATGTGATTGGTGTGCGGTGCCATGTCGGTGATGAAGCAGTGTGTTGATGCTTGACCCAAATATTGTCATGATGGATAGTCGAATCAATTGCACAATCCGAGGGATCCATTGATCTCGCGCGTCGATCCGTCCGTGAGCGGATTGGATGATCCGAATGCATTTGTGATCAAGGCGGTCGCATGATGCACGATCAAGCTCGATCCATGAACCGGATGGACCTATCTAGTTATCGTGAACAATAAAAATGGAATATTATGAAGAAAAATTAGAAATTCTAAGTGAAAACTTATCCAAAATGACTTATTTTCACGTCGATTCACACCAAAAAACTTCTATTTTTCCAATTGGAATGATTTAAGTAAAAATGCAAGATTATCTAGGGTAAATTTCTAAAATCCATGAGAAAAATTGTCACAAATGAAGGATCCTAAGGCCGGCTATGATTTTTGAAAGTTACTTCATCGGGGATGATTTTCGGCGGTGGTGATGACCTGAGCATGCTGTTGAGTGAGGGAAGTGGCCTTAGAATGAGCTTGGATCTTCGCCTTCATGTCGTAACAAAGTTCCACCGGTAATTGTCATTTCCTCGCCAAAATCCACTTAATTTTGGAGTATTTCTCTCCAAAATGAAGTGGTGGTGATTTCCAATGGGTTTGGGAACTATAGGAAGAGGAGAATGAGGGAAATGGATGATTGCTTCAGCCTCTAATGCCTTGGAATGAAAAGTGAACAAAAATCAAACTTTTCTTTGCATTTTTGGCTCCAAACTCTTGTCATTTGGCTTGGAGTGGTTGGAAATGGAAGAGAATCATCCTAGGTGGCTCACTTTGGTTAGCTAAGGCATGGAAAGTGGCTGCCATGAAGGATAAATTGGTGTCCTAGCCAAGGGGAGGTAAGAGTCCTTCATGCTAAGTGTTCTAATGGGAGAAGTAAGGTGATTTCACCTCCCCATGAGTCATGGCTGCCCCAACCACTCCTTGGGTTAGAAAATCAGTATCTTTGGTGCCTATGTGGGCCAATGGATGAGTGTCAAGTGGCCAGAGAGAAATGACCACTTACTTGGGTGTCTTTCTCATGGGATGCCCACTTGACAAGCAAAGTGGTCATTTGGCATTGAATTTGATTTGAGCATATTTAAAATGAATCAAAAGTAAGTTGGACCAAATTTCATGTCATTTGGAGTTCATTGGTTTAATTTGGGTTAATTTGACCCAAATTGGGTCAAAATGGGTTAGGTTGACCAATTGGTCAAATTGGGTCAAACTAAGAGTTGGGTCAAGTTCAAATGACTATTTGGATTGCATTGGTTCAATTAATTTCAATCAATTTGGTTTAATTTGGATTTAATTTGGATTTTGGCCAATTTGATCCTTAAGGTTAAATTTAGGCTAAGTTGGGTTAGGTTGACCAATTGGGTTGTATGGGATTTAATTGAACTTTGTTCAAGTTCAATAATCAATGTGGAGTAAACTTTATCCATTGGTTGCAATCAATTTGGTTTAGTTTGCAATTTGGCTAGTTTGGGTTCATATAGGTTAAAGGGTTGAGTTGGTCAACGGGCTAGGTTGACTTGGTTTGACCCAATTCATGACCATTAATTAGCCTATGATGATCAACAAATATGACATGAAGTTTGGATTGGCTTAATTCACTTTGATTTGGATTGAATTGGATTTTAGTTCATGTAGGTCAAATTGGCCACTTTGGGTCAAGTGAGGTAATTGGGTTCAATTGGCTTGATCAAGGCTTGATTTAAGGTTGGTTGAACTCACATATGGACTTGTGATAGAAATATAAATCCATTTGCAAGTGATTTGGAGTCAAATAGGTTTTGATTCATTTGATAATTTAAGTCAAAAGGGTGAATATGGGTTTGACTTGGGTTATCTTAATTTTGATTTGATGATTGAAATTTGTGTTTATATTTGGATTCATGATTGAAGGATTGATTGAATCATGAAAAAATCAAGGTTTGTCTTAATTTGAGTTTGATTTGGCTAAGTTCAAGACTGAAAGTCTTATGTTAGATTTTGGTTGAGTTTGAGTTTTGAATTTGGTTTTGGATATTTGAATTTATATTTCATTTATATTTGTGAATATAAATGAGAATATAAATGGGTTATTAGAAAATTTCTTGAATTTGAATTGATTTGGATTTGATTTGAGCTAAGATCATAAGATAGAATCAAAGGGCTTCGAAAATATTTTTGGAATTTGAATTTGGTTATGGATTTTAATCATGAATTTTAATCATGGATTTGAATTATTTAGAATTGATTCATGATTCGAGAAAACCCATTGATATTGGTTCAAGGTTTGGTTCAGAGTTGAAGTTGATTTGATAGAAGGAAGTGAGGATTTGGTTCAGGCTATAGGGTAGGCAAATTTTCCTAGCACCCCTAAGGCATAACCTATTCCTATGGCTAAACCTTCAAAATCTCTAAGGTTAGGTTAAGTGTTCACCTAATCACTAGAAGTGTCTTAATACTAAGGAACTCTTAATGTCTAAGAGGAGTCCTATGTCTAAGATGGAGGAGTTGAGAGCTCATTCTAAAAATGAGGTTAACAATAGTCTTTTAAAAATTGAAGTTCTCATAGAACTCCTTGATAAGTTGGGTCTTTCGTTCACGAGCATGAGTTACGAGCTTTGTGATCGGCCTTCCGGTGACCTGATGAGTGTACCATGGGTGGGTACCTCAGGAGTTGCAGCTATAATAGCTGGAAAATTCAAGCTACCAAATTAAATGGTATCCCCAACATCTCTTGTGTTGATGACGGTGTTGGCTAGGAGATGTTGCACTCCTAAATAGTGAAAGGTGCTCAGAGATCCATTCTAAAGTGAAAGATGGGGATTAATAGTTAGTAATTATTATTTTTTACCCATACTTTCAAAATCAAGAGGTATTATAGAACAAAATAATAGTGTAATAAAAATATACTCTATAGAATAATTCATTTGACATAGAGCCTCCTATTGAGTTTATTACACACTTAAATCACCATTTTTGTTTTGAATTTTCAAAAAATTTATTGCTACTATAACATATATATGACTAGCCAATGATGGAAAGAGAATCTTGTCCCCGAGAGTCGCCAAATCTATGGGCTCTGAAAATTTGCCACTAACCTCTTAACAAATTGAATTGAAGAGTATGATTTTAAATGTTGGTGTAATTTTTAGAAGGTAGGTGGAATAGTAGATAAGACACTACCCAGATATTTTACTATCAATTGGTGAGGACTTTAGATCTGGTTCTATGTTTCCTATAGGTGCAAGCTATATTACCCCTCTAAATCAGAGAGAACTTTCGATTAAAGGCTAGTCGTTTATTAATGGCATTGTGGTGCAACATATGAAGTTTTAGAATTTAAGATTATGAAATTCATCATTTCAGCTTAAACTAGATAGTTGGGGGAATGATGATGTGCTCGATCTAGATCCCATGGTTCCTTCATCCCGGGCAATCACAATTTCTAGTCTACTTAGTCAGAGGAGGTAGTCGACCCAACCTGACCGAAGGTTCCTTATTAGCAACACATGGGTTACATCATTCAAGAAGTCCTTGTAGACCTGTGGTGGTGTTTGTCTAAAGATAGGTTTAAGTCTACCTTAGCTGATGTTGACCTCATTTTTAGAATGAGCTCTCAACCCCTCCATCTTAGACATAAGACTCCTCTTAGACTTTAAGAGTTCTTTAGTCTTTAGATACATCCAGTGATTAGATGGACACTCAAATCTAACCCTAGAAGACTTAGAAGAGTAATCATAGGAATAATTCATGCATTAGGGCTGTTAGAAAATTTCCTACCCTTAGCTTAAACCATTCCTCACTTTTCTTCTTTCAAGTCAAACGCCAAATCAATTCTATTTGATTTTCTCCAAACTCAAATCAACTCCATATGATTGAAATCCATGATTGAAACCCATGATTAAAATCCATCAAAAATTCTTAAGTCCAAATTTTGCCTAAGTCCCTAAGCCTCTCTTAAGGACTTAACCAAAATAATGATCCAAACCTATTCAAACCTTTGAAATTTTCTCATACCTCATTTATATTCTCATTTATATGCACATATATAAATGCAATATAAATACAAACCGATCAAACTAAACTCAAAATTCCAAATTAATTCATGCAATTTTTTTAAGTCCTTTAATTCTCCATTAAAGGACTTATCCAAAATCATCATCAAACCTTATCAAATTCATGGGATTTTCTAATAACTCATTTATATTCTCATTTATATCCTCATATATAAATAAAATATAAATATAAACCAATCAAATCCAAACCAAAAATTAAATTCCAATTTAAAATTCCTTAAATCCTTTAATTTTCTTTAATGGATTTAACATAAATCTTGATCAAACCATATCAAACTCATGGGATTTTCTCATAACTCTTTTATATTCTCATTTATATTCACATATATAAATGAAATATAAATATAAATCAATTAAACCAAATTCAAAAATTCAAACACTAAATTCCAAAATTTTCCTAAGTCCTTTAAATCCTTCTTAATGGACTTAACCCAAATCATGATTAAACCACTTCAAATCCTTGAAATTTTCTCATGATCAATTTATATTCTCATTTATATTCACATAGATAAATGAAATATAAATTCAAACAATCGAAACCAATTCCAAAAATCAAACTCAAATCAACTCAAAATCCAATCTAAGTCATTCAAGTTAAAATCTTGATCTTAGCCAAAACAATTCCAAATCAAGTAAAACTCTTGATTTTCTCTCATGGTTCAATCAACCCTACAATCATGAGCTCATATATAAATCCAAACTTCAATCACTCAATCAAACCCAAGTCTAAAAATCAAAGCCAAGACCCCTTCATATTCTTCCTGTGAATATGAAATTTTCAAATGGATCAAAACCTATTGGACTTCAAACCACTTGTAAATGGATTTATATTTCAATCATGAGTCCATATATAAGATCAACCAACTTCAAATCAAGCTTTGACCAAGCCATTTGACCCACTTAGGCTCACTTGACCCAAAGTGACCTAAAGTACCTTATGAGCCAACTTTTGATCCTAACCAAATTAGATTGAACCAAACTCATATATCCTCTCATCATGATCAACAATCATCATGGGATGATCAATCAATCAAATTGGGTCAAAACAAGTCAAACCTAAGGGATGACCAAGTCAACACTTAACCCAAAATGAAACCTTACATAGCCAAATTCCACCATAGGCCAAATTGATTGAAACCATTGATCTAAGTTCACTCATGACTTATGTTTGAACTTGACCAAGCAACATTTGAGCTTCTAGCCCAATTGGCTCACTTGACCCAAGTTGACCCATTTTGACCTAAAGGGTCAAAATGTGTCAAAATCTAAGCCAAATTGATTGGAACCAATGGGTCAAGTCATTCCAAATCACTTGTGGAACTTGACTAAAGCCTCAATTGGCCAACTAGACCCAACCTAGCCCAATTGACCTTGGACCCAACATGACTTAAAGGGGTCATATTTAGCCAAAATTGAACTTAACCCAAATTGATTGGAAATAAAGATATCAATCCATGACTAACCTAACTAAACCATGACTGACCTACCTCAAATAGGTCAAATGGGTCAAATAGGTCAACTTGACCCATTTGACCTAAATGAAAATGAGCCAAATCCAAATTGAACCAAATCAAAGCCACCAAAATATTTCAAATGGTCATATGAACTTGACCCAACCCTTGGTTTGACTCAATTTGACCTATTGGTCAACTTCACCCAAGTTGACCCATTTTGACCTAAATAGATCAACATGAGCCAAACCCTATCAAATGGATTCCAAATCCAATGAAACTTGGCCAAACCTAGTTTCTCCACATACCCAACATGTCCAAAGTGGAAAAATAGAAAAATGACCACCCTACCCCTAGTCCATAGAGCAAATTTTGGCTTAACCCATTGGTAATTTGGTCATACCCTCTTCACATTCACTTGAGGCTTTCCTAAAAGCTCAAGGGGACTTAGTGATGAGTGGTGTGCCCAACCCAATGGGTTTGGGTCAGTCCATTTGGTCCTAGACCAAACCCGACCCTATGGTCAAAAATTAAAATTTCAAACTCCCTCTTAAGCTCAAATTCAAGCACATGGGAGGTTGGCAGACCACTCCTTAGCTCAAACCGATCATGTGCACACTCCTAACTGATCAAATAGCCCTCAGCCTATGATCAATTGGATCAAAATGGCATGTCCATTGTTTGCCATCTGATCCTTCAAGGGGGAGATATACTCCTCCTAATTCACTTCTATTTTCATTCACTCAAGGTCGATTGAAGGATAGGAAGCCAAAGGATCCATTGGAGATTGATCCTAAGCCTCCTAGAGCACTTCCCATTTCTTTTCTTGGTTTTTGAACAATAAAAAAATAGGGGAGGTAGAGTGAATTTCCAACTTCTTCCACACTTCATTTCCTTCCAATTGCTCTTACACACTTCATCTAGGTGCTAAGTCAGTGCACCTAAGCTTATATTGGAGTTCCCACAAGGAAGAGTCCAATTGGATCAAAGTCAAAGCTCAAGCAAGGAGGAGTTGGTCCATATTGATCTACTCAACCTCAAGTGCTCATACTCTCAACAAGGCCTCGTCTCAACTAGACGAAGCTTCTCCAAGGGAATCAAGCGCTGGTGATCACCTCCAGTGAGGTTTGGGATTTTCTGACCATTAAACTCAATGTGGTGTGGAGCTTTATGAAAGAAAATTTCACCCCATTGATTTTTGACCATTGGATTTATCGCTCTATCTTTAGATGGTGTGGGTTGAATTTGGTTTGATTCCATGCTAGATCTAGCTTGGATCTTCCCCTTGATCATGGATGATCTCTGTTGATCAAGGAAGAACTTGATGATCTCTATCCATCCATGCATTTTAGATGGATTTGGTTCCTTAGAAATATGTTTATCCTTTAAAATGCTCGAGGATCTAGTCGTTCGATCTTTGATCGGATGGCTGAAGATTAAAGTGTGTCGCCATCGCCTGAGGTAACAAATGACTCACGGTGCGACGCATGTAAGTGCTAACCACCACATGCATTTGTGAGCTAGGTATTAATTAAGATTAGTTAAAAATGCTTAATTAATATTTTTATTAATCCAAGGATCTTCTAAAATGCATAACTTTTCCTAGAAAATTCAAAAAAAATATGAAATAAAATCTTATGGATAGATAGTTACACCTAGAACATTTTAAAATTAATTTTGATAAGTTTTGAATTATGCTTTTCTCTTAATTTGGATTTTATTGGAAAGTGTAGTTTGCTAACTTCTTTAATTAGGCCTCTGATTAATCCATATTTCTTGGGTAAGTTTTAGGGGATGACTTCTGCCTCCCCTAATTTTCTCGAGATTTATTGAAGGCTTGATTAGAATAATTGCATATGGTTTCCTTAATTATCCTCCTAAGTAATTAAGCATAAATAGGGTATGATTAGTGATCTTAACCTATGATTAGGGTTGATTAAGGTCCAATCTAGTGAGTAGGAGATTTATGGAATATTTTTGGGGCATTTTCCCTAAGCCATTTCCTAAACATCCTTTTATATCATTAATCTCCTCTTAATTAAGGATTACTTCATTAATTATCCCCTTAATTAATTTCTAAAAATTCTAAAAATTTCTAGAAATTAATTAATCTACTTTGGGTAGATGCTTAGGTGTTTAATAGCCTAACAACTGAGGAAATCAAAATCCAATTCACATGTGTGATAGGTATTTTGAAATTACTTAAGCTAAACCCCTTAGCTTAATTAACTTTTAACTATGAGCCAAATTGCATTAGGCCTTTTCATTATTAGGTGCATTATAAATTTAAATTCATTATGGGTTTTATATCATCTCATTGGCTCATAATTATTTAGTTAATTCTTCTTAGGTGGTGTAGGTAAGGGTTAATTAAGCTACTTAATTCATACCTTAACCTAATCAATGCATAAAAAATAGATCTAATTATATAAAAATTAAACAAAAATATCAAACATATATGAGAATGGGTCAGGAATAGCAAACTCATCTCACCTTTTCAAAATTAAATCAAACTTCAAACTAAACAAAAATCACTTTGAATTCACTTTGATTTATTCTAAATTTTCTTAATCTATGAGAATGTCTTTAGGATTTAAGTGAAGTGAGTTTGTTTACATGCTTTCATTACTTTGAATCATGCATTCATAGTTTTGAAATTCAAATTTTAAAATAAAATTGTTTACTTTATGTCAAATTTGCATGTGTTGGCTAAAGTAGAAATATGAATGGCTATTATCACAACTAATCCAAATTACTTTCAAAACATATAAATCAAATACCAAATATAAAAGTATGCTACTTATATTTTAATTATAAGCTTGCATGTGATAGATTATAAAGGTATGCTTAGCACAGGTTTCCTTTCTTTCTTATGTTAGCATAATTTTGAATAGGAGTTGGTAAGATGTATGGTTCATTTGAAAGGAACCCAACACTTAATTAATTCTATACCCTATTCATCCATATGATATCACCTAAGAATGGTTGCCTATTTTGCATACATAAATTGCATAAACAAAAATGAATCCATTAAATAATTTTTTTGCATTCTCCTTTTCCATTTTATTTCTTTTATACATATGTTTGTATTTAAGGAAAGTGGTATATTAGTCCAACCCCCAGGGTTATGAGGCTTTAAGTAGCCCTAAGTAGGTCTTATACCTTACACCTCTGGTTAACAATGGTGTTGTACTCACTTATGCCTTTCTTACTTTCATGTGTGTATGTGAAATTTTGAATAAGGAAAACCCTTTCTACTCAAGAAAAATCATGCATATTCAACTTCTAAATTTTCTTAAATGGATTACTTAGTATGCATCATAAAGTGTGTTAAATACTCTCATTTTCTTGTATAGATATGCTTAGGGTCTATCCATATGCATGTTATATATGTTGGGAAAGAAATGAAGTAATGTGTGTTATGTGAATTTTGATTCATTTTATTTAATCTTAAAATGCCTTTCTTTTTGAATAGGTTTGTTTAGAGTTTATCTAAACTTAGGATTAACTAAAAGATTTAATCAAAACATTCACTTAAATGAAACTAAAATGTGAATCTACCTTAGAAATTACTTAGGTTAGGGAAGGAAAGAGAAGTCCTCTTCTCTTTCCCTCTCTTCATAACTTATAAATTGTAGGATCCACATGAACCAAATCAAAACATGAAATAAAATCAATCCAAAATACTTAAACAACCTAAATGAAACCCTCCTTTAAGTTGAACATGTTCTTCACACTTATAAGATTTGAACCAAAAGCCCTAGCTAAGCATACCATACAAACCTTCAAAGCACACACATTAGCCTAAGTCACCACTTCTAGCCTTAGGTTAGGTGGTGCATGGTTTGATGTTTATTTTATTTTGTAATATATATTTTAGACTGGATGGTAGGGTGTATGCTCATAGAATGAATGGTAGGACATCCTTAGTCTAACTATTCTTTTCTACAGGAGATTATGCTTAAGGGGCTCTATCATAAATAAAAATATGAATGCTTTTGCTTGCAGGTGCTTTATACCCCTAAGCATAATCTATAGGTCAGGTGCACTTAGTCAACCATGTGTGGGGTGATAAGTGTGGGATTTTTGTGGTGTGTTTTAGCTAACTTTTTTTTTGCAAGTGTTAGTTAGATTTTCACTTCTCCTTTTTCATGTAAAAATTTGTATAATTAGGATTTTGGAATAATTATTATGGGGATTAGGAAGAACATTGGTCATAAGATCCTATCTTATGCACCATGTGAAGCTTAGAGAATCTACCATCCAACCATCCAAAGGAAGGAACCAAAAGAAGAAAGAAAAGAAGAAGAAAAAGAAAAGAAGAAAGAAGAAATAAAGCTTGAAGACCCCCATAACAATGAATTCCTTTCTTAATTATAATTTAATTCATTTGTAATTCGAGTTGTATAAGGGTAGATCTCGGCTACCCAAATTTGATATTTTAAAGTTTGTGCGGTGGTGCCCGACCACAACGGTCATTTATTCTTTTTGTGATTAGCTTTATAAATTGGTTGATGATTTGTTTAGCTTTTGCATTAAGTGGCATGATTTTCTTAGTTTCTTCCTTGCTTTATGTATGGCTGGATGTGGATTAGGCTCTTTAGGAAAAATAAATATTTTACCCAATCTAATAATTCAAAAATAATATTAAACAACTCATAACCTCGCCTAAAGCTTAAGTTTAAGATCAAGATAAAAGAATTAACAACCCTTAGCTGGATGAGCATTTCTTTTATAATATCATGCACAAATGCATCTTATTTCACTCTTGATTGTAGGGCTTCCACCTTTGTCAGAGAAACTTGGCTTGACCTTTAAGAGCCATGGTGGAAACTTACCTCCTCCCTTCTCGCTGATTTTGGCAAATAATCTTCTTTCACATTCATTAGTCATATGAATCCTATTAGCCTGAGTCAAAAATAATTATCCAAAAATAAAAATAAAATGAAATTTGAATTGCATTATATTTAGGTCATTTAAAGCATATCTCTTTACATGATCTAGTCTCTTTAGGGAGTGAGTTTAAGGACTTAGTCCCTTTTTTAAATAATAATAGCCTAACCATCTTGCATAACCATAAAGACTTGCCTAAATATATTTAAAATCATAGGAGGAGTTAGTTGGCAGCCACCCTCAGGCGGTTGTAAGTCCAAGCTGTCAGTGGTTTGTCTTCTCTTGTAGAGGCAAACCAATTACCCATTTTCTCCTTTGATTTAGGTTATGCTTCTGGCCCTTGCTAAAGCTCCCTCGATTTAGATTCTAAGATTGCTTCTCTCTTTTGCCATAAGCATAATTCCTCACCTCTTAGGCATTTTCTTAATCTTGTGTTAAAGAATCTTAAGTCCTAAATTTCTAATGAAAAATGTAACCTAAATAAACTAAATCAATTTCTAAAATGTAAAGCTCAACTATAGGATAGTTTGAGATGCTCTTTAGGTTTCCTAGCATTGGGTATCTCCTACTTATCTTCCATTTTAGCTTCGATAATAACTCCCTCTTTTGATCAATCCCATTTGATCTTCAAAAATAAATCAATTGATTGATAGTCCTTTCCTATCAAAATTTTCAAAGACAATGATCATTTACCTTAATCGAGAGTTTTTCTAAGGGATCCCATCCCTTAAGATGTAATTAGCTATGGGGCTTGCCGTAGAACGAACCAGTTTAAAATAAACCCACTTTACTTTTCTATGTAGAGTAGGGAAAGAATCTCTGGTACATATACAGACCCATCATTCTTAGGAGTCTTTATTGAGGTGATTAGGTCCATTAAAGGGTAGTGACTTCTATCTTTTGAGATAGTACACTATTTCTTTAATGGCATACCCGATCACCTGAATAACTATATCTATGAATCTGTGTGGCATCCTAAAAAGATGAATTTCTATAAGGGTCTTGTTCTCTTTCATTTCTCACCAACATATTTGAAAGGTGACTCCATCTACCCTTATTAGGAATTTTTCTCCACAGATTTTTTTGGCAACTCCGCTGGGGATGGTTCCTCTCTCCATCTTTGGTAAATGATCATTGTCTTTGAGAATCGATAGTGGGTTTGTACTTTGGTATGAATCCAAGACTATCCTTCTTTCTATTGACACTTAGCTCATTTCATTCTTGAGTCAAGTTAGCTAACATCTTTAGGTTTTAGGACTGCATTCCTTGTTGGTCTTAAAACCCCCTTTGGGTTCTCCAATGGGTAAAATGAACAAACCTAAATAAAAAGAGAAAACATTTTTAAGACTTCCTCCTTACCATTTTTATGATAAGGAAAGGTTCATTCTAAAAAAATAATAAAATCTTCCATAAAGAACTTTGCTTTTTCAAAAGCACCTTTTCAAAAAATGCACTTAATAAAATATTTTCATAAAATTTTGGCACTCTCATTTAACAATTCCCACAATTGTTACATGTAGGGATTTTCAAAAATTAAACTAATGATATTTTCCAAAAGCACAAATGAACATCTTCTTTCAATTTACTTTGATGAAGATTTCATTTTCAAAATAAAATGAATAATCATCCTTTTCCAAAATCACAATCATAATCATAAAATTTTCAAAAAGCACACATGAATCTTCCTATTCAATACACTCACACTTATTGAATAGAAAGTTCATGTGTAAACAAAATTAAAATTTTCAAAAAGCACACATGAACATCTTCATTTAATATACTCAAATTTATTAAATGAAGATTTCATTCCCAACTAAAGATAAATATCATTTAGGAAATCCCACTTAAACATATTTCACATATGTTTTAAGTTGGAGTTCCTCTCTTTCAAAAAGCAATAATCAAACACAAAACAAAAATTTCATATTTCAAAAATAAAATTGATCTCCATTCTACATATCTAAATTTGTTGAATGAAAGTCCTCTTTTCAAAACATTAAAACTTCAACAATCATATTTCAAAAATTTCAAACAATATTTGGAACTTCATTTAACAATTGACAAATGGCTTTTCCCTATCAAGTATACCCTTTAATTCACAACTCAAAGGGCAGAGTCATTGGGGATCATACGGGCTACGGTTGTTATCGTAATATAATGGAGCCTTATTGGCCAAACCATCCAATCAGAGAACTCTGGTCATAACTGTATCATATGTGGAGCCTACCGGCCAAGCCACATAGTCAGAGGATATGGGTCACGTCCTTACTAGTGTGACATTGATTGAAAGTGAACATAGTTGAACACTTGATTTGACATTGTCTCCTTTGTGAGCTAGAGTCTTCTTAATTTATCACCTCCGATAAATAATTATGGAAGGTGGATAGATTGAGTTGCTTTATGCTTTTAAAGATTGAACTTCATTTAAATAGTTTTTTAGATTGACACTTAATTTTAATTAATTTGATTTGAGATTTGAATTGCATTTTGATGGAAGTATCTACTCCGATTGAAATCACCATTCAACACAGCCATCATCGGGGTAGATAATTGATTGAATCAAATATATTTGAAACTTTAGATCCTATCAACTCTATTTAGCTCCTAACAAAGAATCAGATCTTCTATCACATTATAGAATTAGCTTCTCATATATTTTACTAAGCTGAAATTCTTTTAATAGATTTTTAAGTTTTGTTAATCACTCTAGACTAAAGGAAAGCAACTTCATACGATCCTCGACACTTGAATATAAACATTTAGCATAGTGTCGGGGCCCATGCGGGTGTATTTAAGAATGCCTTAATTAACACCTTATGTTCGCTTGTATGATGTGTTGTGAATCTGAAGGCATAAAAAGTGTTGTAAATTGGTCTATCATCTTATCAGATTATTCAAATTAATATTTAATTGATTCCAAGTTGATTAGTCCCTGAATATTCAATAGATTTTTACTTATGATAATTCTCAAATTCATCGCCAATTATACTCAATTAATTCTTGATCTAATTCTAGTATTTGATAAGGCAATGAATACACTTCAAACATTTTTCAAGGATTCATCGCTTATGCTTATCAACATTCATATGATCTCATGGAAAGTCTATGATGAATTCTTTAATTTTCTTTAATTTATTTGAAATGTTTGAAGAGTGCATCTTAAATCCAAGAGGTTCTCTTTTACTTTGATTTTATATTCAATCATGATTCTTACTTCTTTCGATATCCTCTAATTTGCAATTGTTCAATTAGTTCTCTGATCACTTGTTTGTGAATTTAATACTTTGAGTATTCAATAAAAGGCTCTATTCACATAAACAAGCATCAACTCCAATATCCCTAACTCCACAGTAGGTTTCATATTTAAGGAATAACTAGACTTCAAGTTTTGTTATAATTCAATTATGAATTTAACATTTGACTCCCCCTATCTCAATTAAAACTTGTCTCGTTCTCCCTCCTTTTCTATTCGAGAAATTTATGAGAACATGGACTCACTTACTCTTTTTTTTTTGTGAGAGTAGGTCCTTCATTACTCCCTCCAACTTTTATAAATAAGGCCAAGAGGGGTCTTACATTTCATTCTATTTGTTTGAGGAGTTGGAGTGTTCTAAAGAGAAACTCTAGCTTAGATAAATCTTGTAAGTGCTTTTCACCTCTTTTTTTTTTGATTTAATGTTTTACTTTTGTACTCATTGTATGTTATTTTCCCTCCTTATTTTTCTTCTTATTTGAGGCTTTTAATTTGAATTTAGCTTTAGGTTTCTTTGGTTAGCATTCTTAAGTCAGTTCATTTTACTCTCCCATTTTTTTCTAAGTCACATTTTGGCTAGAGGGAGCAACATCTAACAGATGTTGGCTTACTCAATACACTTAATGAGCATAACGAGAGGTGTCTTGTAATACCATAATCGATTTTTCATCTCATCATGCCCTAATGAGCGACGAGGCCTTCAAACTATAAAGAAATAAGCATATGCATATACACATTCACATCACACATGTTCAAACTTATTTTTCTATAAGATTGCAATGATCAGCAAGGGAATAGAGAGGGAGATGCCAAAAACTAAGAGAAGAACCCACCTAATGATGGTGTTCCTCTCTGGTTGTGGCAAAAGGAAAGGTTGAAGGAGACAAAAGGGAGATGCTAGAAAGTGAGAAAAGAACCCTAATAACGATGTTCCTCTCCGGCTGTGGCAAAAGGAATTGGAAGGGTAATTCAGCGATTGTGAACTTGATTAGAGGAAGCGGAGGTATCTAGAGGAACACTAATGATGGAGTTATGCCTTCTTACTTGTGAAAGAGGAGTGAATCAAAGGAGGAGTTGATGCGTGCTGCGACTTGAAATGAGAGAAATTGAAATGAAAAATGGAGAGGGATTTTTGGATTGAAATATGAGGGAACTTTTGAATTGAGGAAATGAGGGAAAATCAAGGAAAGAGGAAAGAAGAAATGAGGGAAAATCATGGAATTTTTGGATAGAGGAAATGAGGGAATTTGAAAGGGGATTTTTGGTTTTAGTTTTGTGAGGAGAAGAAGGGGAAGGAAGAAGGAGAAGAAGGGAAAAGAAGAACAGGGAAGAACAAGAATAAGGGAGATGCTTACTAGTTTGCTTGAGGCTTGGACGAGAGAGGTAAAAAATGAGATAGAGGGGGAAGCTCGGTTCAATTTTGGATGAGTGAGTGTGAGAGGAGAGTTCAAAGTCCCTCCTTTCAATTTTTTGTGGTTTTGATGGAGGATCTGAGCATCTTGCATGGGAACTATTGAAAGAGGGGATGTAGTTGATCCATTCAAAATAGGGAGGGAAGAAGCTTCGATTGATCATGATCGTGCGTGAAGAGGGACATCCGAGGGAGTTTGTGCATGATTGAGCGAAGGGGAAGCCGAGGGCTTATGTGTGAGGAATAGGAGAGGTCAGGTCACGCATGTAAGGAATAGGGCAGGTCAAGCATGCATTAAGGTGATTTAGGGATTTAGGTTAGGGTTAATTAGTAAAATGGGACTTTTATATTGATTTTTAAGAATTTAATTAACCTTAATGTAAATCTCACGATGACATAATTAGATTATTAATATATATATATATATATATATATATATATATATATATATATATATATATATATATATATTCAAGGTTATTCTGATGTTCCGAAAGCAACGGCATGGTCCATTTAACAATCGGAGGCCGTTTGGTTCAAGTCGGCATCAAATTGCATCAATTTCAGCTTAAAATGAGCGTTATCACTTTCGACGGTTCGATTTTCATGTAGACTTGTTCAAATTAAGTACAAATAAGTCTTACTTGATAGACTTTGATATTTCAAAACCAACGGCATAGTCATTTTATGAATAGATATCGTTTGGTTTACATCAGCGCCTCCTGATCTCGATACGTGTGCAAGCACATTGATGACTTGATCACTTAATCGGTTGCTCATCAGGTTGTACAATATTTATATTCTTCCCGTTTCAATATTCTGAACATGATGGCAAAGTTTGTTCATCAATTGGAGGTCATTTGGGTTAATTTTGGTGACATCCAAAGCATTTCAATCATTTTTTGTGTTATCACTTCAAATCTTTTGATATTTACATAGACTGGTCCGAATTCAGCTCGAATAATCTCATTTGGTGGTTTTTGACATTTTAAAGCTAACGGCATGATCAATTTTATGAACAAAGGTCGTTTGTATATCATTGTAGCTTCTCGACTCTGATATGCATGTTAGCATATTGACAACTCGATCGCTTAATTGATTGATCATTAGATTGTGCAATATTTATATTTTGACCAATTTTGATGTTCTAAATGTGATGATAAAGTTTGTTCATCGATCGGATGTCAGATATTTTGATATTGCACATCTAACTCCATTTTCTAAAGTATCTGAAATTGATTGAATTCATCTTATAAGCTCGATTTGGCTTGTGTAGCATATATGAAGGTCAACAAATGCTCCCTAACAAATGTGATTCGTGCATGGAGAGTCACATTTGTTGAAAACTAGCTAACCCTTTGGGCTGGCCATAGAACTTGGATCATTTTAGCTTCAATTGTAATAGCTTACGATTTGATAGGATTTGTCATTAGTATGATGCCTTATTTAGGACATGCTAAATGACGAGATTGACTAATTTGTCAGAATCAACTTGTCGAATATATAAGAGTTCTTACACCATCTACTCTCTACTTCAATGGCTTCGTTGAAGATCTCTTTCTTTTATGTCATTGCAAATTTGAGTTTGCCCCAACCCTAGATTTATGCTTGGTTGGGTTTGATGGACGAATTGGTCTGCTTGTTTTAAGATTTTGAATTCCTTCTGTCCTAGCTTTAAGCTTGATAGACTTGATGAAGCATTGACTTGATTTGTCCACATTGACTTATCAGGAAGTGTATGTATGACATGGATCATGTGCTTACTGCTTTGATGGATTCATTGAAGGGTGTGTATAGATGACCTAGCCTCCCAGCATATATTAGGTCTATGTTGAGTTATCAGCCTAGCAATGTGTGCTTTAACAGACTGAATAACTACAAAATTTTTAGTTCGGCCATCAACTTTGTATGAAATATAGAATTGATCCCTCGATCCTGTGCTTTCTACTTTGACAGACTTAATGAGTAGATTGACTTTGATCTGTGCTTTGTGATTCATCAGATCATTTGAGAACATATCAAAATATCACCCTACGGACAATATAAAGATTGACTTAAGGCAACTCTGAATTGAGAGTTTCTTAGATTGTCTTGATCTATCGATCAAGTAAGGATCTTGGATTCTTGCTTGTAATCACTAAGTTAGATTGAGATTGAATACTATAATCATTGATGACAAGTGGGGATCTTTCACACTTTTTTCTTATGCTTGTTGAGTGAGGAGCCAAAGAACTCCACATTTGGGCTTCAGTTTGACCTTAGAACCTTACTCAAGACTTCAAACCGTAATGTTGGTGGTTTTTATCGACGATGAATAGGGTTCTTTCACTGTGGCCTTTTCGCAACTTCAAAGTGAGGAGAGCATCAACTCAACCATTTGTGGGCTTGTTGACCTTAGAACCCATCCGTGTCTTAGACTGATGGAGGTTGATATTTTCCAACTTATTGATTGAAGCTTCCAAAATTGGGAGTTCTTCTGACTTGATCTCCAAAATTTGGCAAATCTAGAAGATAAGTTTTTGACATTTAGGGCTGTCTTTTCTTGCATAGCAATAGATTTTTTTTTTGCAAGAGCCTACAACTTTAGTAATAATAGTTATGGATATATTCAGATATTTCAATGTAAAGCTCGATGTCAACCTGAATCAGAATATATTCAAGGATATCATCTTATAGCACGATGTCAACTCAAATAAACTTAACATAAAATAAAATTGCCCCTATCTTGTGGGGGAATTCTAAAGTACATTTAGAAGAACTTTTAAGTGAAATAAGCAAATACATCAATATTTGAATTGATATACTCTTAAGAGGGTTTTAACATGTAACATTGATTTCATCTTTGTATATAAATCAAAAATTACCCCCTATGTACCAGGGAAATTTTCATGAAAAAGTTTTTTTTATCTTGAGTAAGTATATTTATTTAGGGATCTTGGCATGAAGCATGATGTCGACCTAAATAGATATACTAAAAAAATGACCCCTATCTTATAGAGTGATTTTTATTATACTTCAAGAATGTATTTATCATGTGTAGTACTTTGTTAGGTAACGACCATTAATTGGTGGCATTAGTCTTTCACCCTTTAGATCAATCAATTGGTATGCTCCTCCTTGATACACTTTTTCAATGACAAAAGGGCCCTTCCAATTAGGCTCAAATTTACAACCAAATTTTTGACTAGAAATAATTGGTCTTCTCACTAGAACTAGTTCCCATTTTGGGAATGTTTGAGGCCACACCGTATGGTCAAAAGCCCTGGACATCTTTGTTCAATAATACTCCAAATTTTGATGAACTTGCAATCTAATTTCATCATGCGCATCGAGTTCCTCCATTCTCAAATGAGCATTTTTTATCTTTAGTTATATATTGGATGGCTACTTGAAGTAAAGGCAACTTAACTTCAAGCAGAAGAACCGTTATAGTTTTAAATACTAATGAATAGTGAGTGGCTTTAGTCGGCATCTTATAAGTGGTTCGAAACACCCATAGTGCCTCTATTAGTTTAGTATGTCATTCTCTCTTATTTTTAGTAAGAATTTTCTTGAGTAGTTTGACTAATGTCTTGTTGAAGGACTCACCAAAACATTTGCTCTTGAATTGTATATTGAAAAGTATCACCAACCAATTTTTTGTCGATCAATAAATCACCCATAGTGCCATTATCGAAGATTATTTAGTGCAGCACTCCAAATTTATATACCACATTATGTGTAAAGAAGTTTATCACTCGATCAGCAGTGAATTCTTTAAATGGGGTAGCTTCAACCCACTTAGAGAAATAGTCAGTCGTTGCTAGGATGAAGTGGTGTTCAGTTGATGATGGCGGATCAATTGGTCCAATTACATATGTAAAGATTTGAATGGTCGTGATATTGTGTAGTGTGGATTTGAGGTTGGTGGATTATATTCCCATGTACTTGACATTCATGACTCCTCTTAGCATGATTGATACAGTCTCTCACCATAGATGGCTAATAATAACTCATCCTTTTGATCTTTACTACCATCTTGGGACCTAACTGATGTGCACCACAAAGTCCTTCATGAACTTCAACCATCACTTTGGTACCTTCATCTGTATCTAGGCATCGTAGCCACATTTGTTCAAAGGATCTATGATATAGAGTGTTGTTGATGAAAGCATAGCGCAGCATTCTCTTCTTGATTTGAGCTATCAATGATTTATTATTTGATAATTTTCCTTCATTAAAGTAGCTGATAAAGGATTTACTCCAATCATGTGGTTCTTCAATAATAAAAGCTTCACACTACTTTTCTGAGGCAATGTCATTATTAGCTCTTCTAGATATAATTCCTTATTAATTTTGAGGAGTATGAGGAGCAACAAGTCACATTCTACTTTATCGAATTTGATAACCCCTCTACCTACGAGGATTGATACTTTGCTGGCTCTAGAATTTCGAGTAAATATAACGATCATGACATAATCACCATTCATACTTGTCATTTCTTAGCTAATTTTTCTAAGCAATTGGTTTTATTATTCTCGAATTGAGAGACTCGAGTTAGTGAGATATTTGGTATTTGCTTCATAAGCTCGAGAATTCACTTGTGATAGAAAGCTAACTCAAGCTTGCTGATTCTATAGATGCCAAGTACTTGATTTATAATAACGAGAATAGTTAAAAATATGCAGGTTTTGAATGCCTATGAAAATAGCTTCTTCAAGACCTACCACTAACACTTCATACTCAGCTTCATTATTAGTTCTTGGCTCGGTCAACCTATATGATCTTCTCATTATCCCTCCTTCTGATGTTATGAAGACGATGTTGATTCTTGCTTTTGCCGTTGGGAAATTTAGAGGTTGAACTTGTTTGATCGATGAGGCTCCATCAAAGTACATTTCCCAAATTTATAATTTTTCTCTTTCATGAATGAGCATAATTTGCTCATTGAGAAAATCATCATTAAGAGAAGAGTCCATAGGGATGGATGTACAGCAAAAAAATCTGTTAAGACTTGTCCCTTCACTACTTTTACGAACATATGTGATATCAAATTATAAGCAATAATGCCCATCTTGCCAAGTGACCTTCAACACTTATCATCAAGTACTTCGAGATCGATCATTGAGATGAGAGTAATCATATGAGATAACATATATAGTGATGAGCTTGACCGAAAGATCAATGCCAAATAGCTTTTCTATCGAGAGTATCTCATTTCGCCTATCAATTGATGATATAATAAAGAGCATTCTCTTTGCTTTCTTCATTGTGTTGTGCCAATAATGCTCCAAAGGACTCTTCTAATGCAGCTGTGTATAGAATGAGGGGCTTCCTAAGAGTAGGTGCTGCAAGGATTGGTGGATATAATAGGTAGCTTTTAATGCTATTGAAAGCTTCTTAACACTCCTTGTCCCATTTGAATGGAGCATCCTTCTTCATCAACTTTGCAAATTATTGACACAATCTTGATAGGTTTGATATAAATCGATGGATGAATGCAAGCTGTCATTATAAAGAATAGAGCTAACACAAACTCTTCGGTGGAAGCTTCTCCATAATTGCCTTGATTTTAGTAGGATCAATTTTAATTCCTCAGTGACGTACAATATACCCAAAGAATTTTCTGGAGGATACCTCAAATGCACATTTTAGAGGATTTATCTTAAAATCATATTTTTTGTATTCTCTCCAATACAATTCTAAAGTTTTCAAAGTGATTTTCATGATTTAAGCTCTTCACCACCAAATCATCAACATAACATTCCAACTTCTGGTGAATCAACTCATCAAAAATACATGTCATGGCTCTTTGGTATGTAGCTCCAGCAGTTTTCAATCCAAAAGGCATGACTATGTGGCAATAGATGTTCTGAATGATGTATATCTTTTATCTTCTGGCACCATCTTGATTTGATTATGTCCCGATGATCCATCCATCAATGAGAACATATCATATTTGGAAGTATTGTCCACTAGTAGTTCTAATATTGGAAGTGGAAAGTCATCTTTTAGGCACGCCTTATTAAGGTCCTGCAAGTCAATGCAGAGATGGATTTAGCCGTTCATCTTCCTAACGGGATAATGTTGGCTATCCAATCTGCATACTTCTCCTCCCAGATGAAGCCTATTTTGATCAACTTCTTAGTTTCTATAATTACCTATTCTTCAATCTCCAATCTCACCTAGAGCTTGCTTAATGCGTATCTGGTTTAATAGCTTTATGAACTGCTACATCGGGATAAGCGACATTTCGTATGTCCAATCAAAATAATCCTTGGTTTCACAAAGTAGCATTTTTAGCTCTTCAACTTTCTCATCGTGAAGGAAATCGAAAAGTTGGACGGATCATCCTCGCTCCTAGGTTAATTTTTTTTAAGTTCATCCATAGTAGTTGTTTGTCCACCATCTTCGAAGTTCTTCGTGTGCTTGGCTTCAACTTCTTCATCATTTGTAAGAAGAATTTCATGGAGATTCTTCTTTGTTACTATTATCTTCGATCTCAGCTTCTATTATATTATAACAAACTTTATTTGGATGAGCTTTCTAGAAGAACCCAAGACCTTTGGTGATAAACTTAATCCTTCTTTGTGATGCTTGAGGACTTCTTTGGCTCCACATCCTGTTAAAGTTTTGAGTTCTATATTTAGTAGTTCCAATATGAATTCCAAGCTTATGCATCATTTTTCTTAATTTTTATGGATAGTATATTGGTATTCTTGTTGGCACTATCTCATCAGAATTTTTGTGTTGAGTAGGCTGCTCAAAATTGTGAGGTTGGGACTCTTTAAATTTATAAAATAGAGTTCTTTTGCCACTCTTGCTCAACAGTGACACATAGAATGTTATCAATTCTTTAATATTATGAACCTCCAGTAGAGTAATTTCTTTAAAGTACATTGAGGGATGAGTATAATTTTGAAGGAGTCCTCTGACAATGACAAATGAGCTATCCTTCTTGAAGCGATCATCTGAACTCTATTTTCATAAGTAGATTCAAAATCGTAGTTTGAATCAGAATCACTTATTTCATACTTTATTTTACTTAAAAGTTTATAAGTTCTCTTGGATTTGCCATAAATATTTTCTTCTTCTTGTGTGTTACTTCCCAAATGAGGAACTGATCTTCTTGATTTAAATGAAGAGTCAAGTGCTTTAGGAAGAGTCAGCATTGCCTTCTTTCTTCCTCTTTGCTTCTACTCCTTCACCTTATAAAGTTTCTTTTTAGTTCCTAAAGTGGATGTTACCGCTTCAAGAGGTTATGTTGGCCTAGGCTCTTTAGGGATGAAATATTTTGCATCTTCATAAATCTTTGCTTCATGGATGGAGAATGGTTGTGGATTACTAAGAATTCTGAATTCTTCTCATCTTTCAAGTATTTCATGCATTGATGCATAGTTGATGGGACCATGCCATACTCATGCAACCATGGTCGACCCAAGAGAGCTCTAAATGATGTATCAACATTGATTACATGAAACTTGGCTTATGTATATAAATTCTAAAACTTAAGTGGGAGAATAAAATAACCCAGAGTTTTCTACCCTTTCTCATTGAAACCATGAACCATCAACTTATCTCTCCCAAGATGTTGGATATCAAGTGATAATCCTCTTAATACTTTAGACTCATAAGATTGATAGAAGAACCTAGATCAATCAATATCTGATCAAGATGCCATCACTCTAACATATAAAGGATGATGTGATCTTCCCCAACATAAGATCTTCTTCAAAATATGATTACTAGGAGATCTTGAGTTTATATTCACCATGCATTTTTCAAAGTAAGTTTCATAACTCTGATCTTTAAGAGTTGTATCAAAGTTTCTGGAGGTCTTTTGACATCAAGAGACATACGCCAGGATCTTTCATGTGATAGAATATTATAATCTATCTTTTCACTTGATTTAGGCTTTATTCTAGGATTTTTGGGAATGATATCTTCGTTGACTTCAATTTATTTATCTTTGCCTTTATTTGCATTTCCCTTCTTTGATGAAGGTTGTAAGACTTTACCACTTCTCAAGTGAACTTGAATCACCTTATCTTGCTCAGATTCTTCTGAAGTGGTAGTTTCTTCAAATTCTCTTCTTATTCTGGGAGATTGACTAAAAGGGCTAGACTAATTTTTCAACTTCATACATTTCATACGTGATGATTTCGATGAGTCCAACTCTTCTCCATAAAGGAAACATAAATCTTCATATGAACTATTATCTTTTTGTTCAATCATTAAACAAAATTCATATGTTAACTCTTCAGGCTCTTCTTGCTTTCCTGATAAGAATTTTGATGGGTTGGTCAAGTATGTCTGACTACGCTTATCATTTTGGAGTAACTTATGATGAAGAACATCTGATATCACATAAATGATTCAGCATGTCTCTACTAGATGTCATCATTATCTTCCTCATCTGATTCAACAATGTAAAGTTTAGGCATAAAGTCTGCAAACCTAAATGGTTGTCTTGCTGACTGGTGGTACTCCTCTAGATTGTTAATAATCTTTTGAGTTGCAGTTCTCTTCTTGATCTTCTTTTTCTTAACTGGTTTCTTTGATTTATGAGGCTTGCATTTAGTAGACTACTCCTTGTGGTGTGATGAAGTAACCTTATCAAAATGTCATTGATAAGCCCAAATACTAGGTTTAGGCATCTCTTTTAAGTCCAATATAGGTTCAAGTGGTGATTTCCACTTAACACTATGGACACCTTTTAGCTGCTTCAACATTTTCACGGTCTTCTTAGAGACTATTGTTTCCCATTCTTCAGTCTGAACTAATTTTTTCTTCTTTTTGTCATTAATGGATGATACAGAAGAGAATGTAATCATCCATGTAGACTCTCTTTTTGGATTAATTAGAACACTATCGGATAATGTGAATTCACCTCACCGATATTTCTTTTCTAGCCAATCTTTGAAAACATAACAATCTTCGATAGGATGATTGATCATTCGATGATAGGGACAATAATTTAGATTATTGACTTGACGCCTTCTTCGCCTTTTAATTTTTTGGTAATAGAAACTTTGATTGCGCCAAATAATTTATAATTGCCCCTTTTAAAGGAATATTCTTTGTTCATCTTTTTCTTAAGATATGGCTACATTTGCTCATCATCTCTTGTTGCTTATTTTGGACGCTCTCCACCACTTGAAAAAGTCTAAGGTTTATTATTGCCTCCTAATATCAATTTTGGTTGTGGATTAGAATAGATATGCTTCTTTCCATTATCATCATTGTACATTGATTATTTTTCTTTATCCACATTATATATCACCCGCTTTTCACCATTTGAGCTATAAGAAGCAGCTTGAGTTTTATTTCTTCTTGAGTCTGAAGGTTTGTTTCTCTTTGCTTTATCTGCATAGACTTCAGACTTAGGGCAATTCAAATTTTCAAATTTGGCCACCCTATTGAGCAAGTGTTGGAATGTCACAATCAATGCTATACATAGAAATGGTGTCATTTTATTATCCATATTACCCATTAGAAATTGGATCGCATGTTCTTCTTCCAGTTATTGCTCATATTTCATACTTAGGTTATGCCAATGACTTATATTTTATCACTGACTCATCTTTTCTTCCATTCAGCAAGGCAAGGTCAGTAATTGTTATCTTCGGTTGCACTAGGGAACCTCTTCACAAATATTTTCTCTAATTCAGCAAAAGTTTTAACCAAATTATTTGGCAATTTGCATACCACTTGAAATCGTCAATAAACTAAAAAAGTGCATCATTCCTTCTTATGTTATCATAAATAACCTTAAATTGGGCTAGATGTTGTTTTGGGTTACCAAGCCCACTGAAAGTATTAAATTTTGGCACTAAGTAACCTTTCGGGTATGGCACTTGATCATATTCAACTGGGTAAGGGTGAACCTTACTCACCAACTTTCCATCTTGCTCTTAACCTATAATTATCTTTATCTTTTCATTGATTATTATTTTTAGCTGAGCAGCTGTTACCATTCCTGGTGTGCTAGCCATATTTTGAATTATCGGTTAAAGAGGAAGTTGGTTAACTTCATTCCTCGCTTCAGGTGTGGCATGTACTGTAGGAGCTTGAGGTACTATAGTGACTTATGGTATATAAGTTGTATTATTAACTACCTGTTGATTAGCATAAATAGTTACATTGATGTGATATTCTTCAAAATATCCATCATGATATTCATTTATACCATCATATCATTCATCTTGGTACCAAGTCAGTAATTTCTTATCTTTGACTTCCATTTGACGCCGCATTTCTCGCTCTCTAGGTGCCATGGTCAACAAGTGCTCTTCTTCTTCTCTTTTTTGTTGTTGTTCTCCTCCTTGCTCATCTTCAAGAGAAGAACTTAAATGTCCTTCTCCTTGTGCATTTGTAGGATAGCTGCTGCTAGGGTTGAACGATGACGTTGATTATAAAAGTGTGTACCATGTTGATCATTTCTTGGTTCAACCACATAAACAGCTTAGACACCCATGATCTCTTTCTCATTTTTATCTTCTTCTCCTTCCTCTTCAGTAGAGATTGAAGATCCATCTTCTATTGCTTCTGGAAGACTCTTCTTCATAAACATTGAATTCGTGTTCAGTTCGGATCCATGTTGTTGGTGATGGTGCTGAGCGAAAAGTTCATCTATATCTCTGACCATATAGATGGCTTCCACTTTCATAGTGTCCTCTTCATTATTTTCTTCTTGCACATGAATTTCTGATTGACGTTTCCAGTGGATCTTTGGTTCAATGTGTGGAACAAATACTTCTTCCATTAAAAGACTACGATCAAAGCCAACCTTCTCTTATGGGGGTGAATGATCGATGGGATCCCCAGAGGATTCTCTGGTGTCACCATCATATCTTTCATCAATGATATCCCTTCTTTTGGGTATCCACTTCTGATGAGTTATTTTTAGGTGAATTTTTTAGTATATGTATCATATGTCACACCTCTTTCATTCTTCATGATTTCATTACTAGGCCTTGGCCTCCATACCTTCTTATCCTTTTCGACCTTTCTAGTGATTCTTGACACGATCCAAGTGTCATGATGCTCACCATAAGCATACTTGCTGATGACTGTTACCATAAGAGATGAAACCTTTGGTGGAGCTTCACATTTTTCAATCATAGCCTCAAATCTTTTTTTCATTAAGCCTCTATTCTTGGCTACTTTGAGAACTTCGTGTATTCTAGCGGATAGTGTTTCAGGCTGTCTCCTTTGTAGTGGTTAAAGCTTAACGTTGTTGAGCCCAGAAAGACTGCTTTACTTCACCAGTAGAGCTATTCCTTTTTACCCATTTTATATTATCAAAGTTGTTATGAGTAGGAATACACGCTTTTGGCGATAGTATTGCTTATTCAATAAGTCATTCAAAGGGGATCTACTGAGCCCTCAGCTCAGCATTTCTTCTTCTTCTCTGCTTTTTGGTTAATTTGTTTTCCGATGAGGAAGCTTCATGATCATACTTTTTAGGTACAAAAGGTTCAAAAGCAATTGTACCATGAGGCATTACAGACGCAGTTTTCCCACTGATGATTCTTTTCATCACGGGCTTCAGATTGACCTAGTTTTTTAAAAATTGAAGTTTACTATCGGGAGAACTCCTTAATAGCTTGGTTGAACGACACATGGCTATAGAGTAAGAGCTTGAGGCCTTCCAAAGATGGCCTCGACGAGTGTACCATATGTGGGTACTCAAGAGTTGATGATAGGGGAAATTCAAGCTACCAAATTGAATGGTAGCTCCAACATCTCCTGTTGATGATGTTAAAAGATGTTCGCACCATGCCCTAGCTGAATAGTGAAAGAAGTGCTCTGTAGATCCATTATGCAAAAGTGAAAGATGGGGATTAGTAATTAGTTATTATTATTTCACCCCATACTTTAAAATATGTATATACATAATAACATAATAATAAAGATATACTTTATAATAATTCATTCACATAGTCTCATACATTAGTAATTTGAATTTATTACACATTTAAATCACCATTTTCATTTTGAATTTTCAAATATTTTGTTACAATAAACATATATATGACCAAAAAGATGGAAAGAGAATCTTGTCCCAATAAGTCGCCAAATCTCAAAAAAATTCCACCCACCTCTCACAAATTGAATTGAAGAGTGTGATTTAAATGTTGGTGTAATTTTGTAATAGATGGAATAGATAAGACACTACCTGAGATTTCATCCCTCATTTGGTGAGGACTTTAGATATGGTTCAGTTTTCTATAGCAACCCCCTATAGTTAATTACCCCTCTAAAGTGAGAGAGAACTTTCTTAAGCTAGTCAGAATGTGTAGCATAATAAGAAAGATATGGAGTTTAAAATTGATTATGAAATTCATCATTTCAGCTTAAACCGGATGGTTGGGGGAATGATGACGCGATCTAGATCTCATGGTTCTATCATCCCGTCATGGTCAGTCTACTTAGTCAGTTAGAATACCCAACCCACTCAAGGATCCTTATACATGGGTTATGTCATCAAGAAATCTTGTAGACCTGGGTGGTGTTTGTCTAAAGAGACTTAAGTCTACCCAATACAGAGGGTTTTTTTTTCCCTCAAGTATACCCTATGATTCATAACTCAAAGTCAAAGCCATTGGGAGATACAGGCCACGATTATCGTAATAATGGAACCTACTTAGCCAAACCACCCGATCGTGAGGACTCGGTCATAACTACATCATACGGAGTCTATGACCGCCGCCACGCTTAAAAGGATAATAGCAATACGTAACCGAGAGTAAACATAATAGAACACTTGATTTGACATTGACTCCTTTGTAAGCTAGAGTTTTCTTAATTTGTCACCTCCGATAAATAATTGCATAAGGTGGATAGATTGAGTTTTGCTTTAAGCTTTTAATGATTGAAATTCATTTAAATAATTTTTTAGATTGACACTCAATTTGAGTTAATTTGACTTGAGATTAGAATTTCATTTTGATGGAAGTATCTCCTCCGATTGAAATCAACATTCAACACAGCCATCATTAAGATAGTTAATTGATTGAATCAAATATATTTGAGAACTTTAGATCCAACTCTGTTTAGCTCTGAGGATCATTATCACAAGAATTAGCTTCTAGATATTTTTTATTAAGTTGAAATTTTTATAATAAATTTTAGGTTTTATTAAACTCTCCAAGACTAAATCGGGAAACAACCCAACATCCTCAAACACTTGAATGAACTCGGCAATAGGGCCATGCGTGTATTTAGAATGCCTTAGTTACTTCTTTTTGTACAATGTGTTTAATTATAGTTATACATTTTATCATATCTTATATTATCTTTTGTAATATTGAATTACTTTCTTTTATCCCAAGTTGATTAGTCTTTGAATATTAGATTTGCTTATGATAATTTCAAATTGTAACTATACTCAATTTCTTCTTGATCCAATTTAGTATTTAACGTCAAATATTTTAAATTCCTTGATCATTTGCTTATTTGCAATCATTCAATTTCATTAATCTCCTATGGATTCTTTGATTTTCCCCAATTCACTTATTTGAAAACTCTCACAAGCTTTGAAGCACTTGGATAAGGCATATAATTACTTCAAAGACATATATAAACATTCATTCTTTTGTTCAAGCTCTAACATACATTTCAAGATATCTAAATTAAGAAGGTGATTACATTAGGATATGCACGAATATTTGTTTCTTTAAAATGCTATGTGGATTTTAAAATATCTAGATTGAAGCAAGGATATTTGCCTTGAAATATATGCCAAATTGTTTATTTAAGCTTTTCAGATATATGTTTATGCAACTAGTTGAATGTGAACATATCTCATAATGTATGAAAGTGTCACATCATTATATTTAAAAGATTTGTTTAGTGAATAAAACTACAAATTGCTTCAAAATATGTGCAATCAAGTTTATTTGAAGTTCATTGCATGTAATGAACTTTCAACTTCATTATAAGATTTCTTTGTTCTTTTTTTTTTTATTTTCAATTCATTTTATTGTGATATGCACTATTTGAGTTATCATTAAAGAGCCATATTTATACATATCTGAGTTATTCATGTTTTGTTCTTAATGAGCTATCAGTTGAACATATTTTAAAATCTAATAAGTTATCACTTGAAAGCTAACACTTTACATTCATATTTTACTTAAACTACTTTTATTTTCTCAAATTTGTAAACATTCATTAAAAGGTTATGAAACATTGGTGAGTCATTAAGTTTCATGAATCTCCTATAAGCTTTATTTGATTTCTTCATATTTGAAGCTGATTATTAACTTTACTATAAATCTCCTATGCTCTAGTTATATGCTCAATGAGATTTATTTTGTTTTAGGACTTTAAGTTTCATAATTAATTTGAAATTTAATTAATTTTGAGTTTAAGACCCAAAAAAAATTTGATGAAATTTGATCTCATTCGCGTATCAGAGTGTTACTCAGTGCCAATGAGTGCGATGTACAACAATATTTTCCTCTGGCCTCGACATGATGAAAATGAAGAAAGATAAATGCAATATATATATATATATATATATATATATATATATATATATATATATATATATATATATAAGAATATTTATTGAGAGACTAAGATGTTGGCTTTTATGAAATGAATTTCATGAAATCAATTTTTTCATCTTGAGAAGATGAGGAAAAAAAGAAATTTATATTTATCACATGTTTAAACTCTTTTTACTTGCAATGATTAAGAACGAAGGTAGAGATCTTTAAAGTGAAAGAGAAGAATTAATAATGTTTTTCTATAGAAAGCAAAAAGGTCAAGGAGATGGAAAGAGATGTGAAACGAGAGAAAATCTAATTACTGTTTTCTTAGTTCTTGAAAAGGATGAAATTTTAAATGGAGAAAATGAAAGGCATAAGAGATGAGAATTTTTTGATTGAGGAAATGAGAGAAAATCAGATTGAGGCAATGAGAATTTGAAAGGATTTTTGGTTTTACATTGTGGAAGAAAGGAAGAACAATGGAAGGAGGAGAAAAAATTATTTGTGGTTGGAGAAAGAGAAAATGAGAGAGAGAGAGAGAGAGAGAGCTCTTTTCTTTTCGATTTGGATAAGGAAAGTAGGAGGAGGAGTTTGTGGTTTGAACAAGGGAGGGACTTGCGGTCTGAACAAGGGAGAATGGTTGGAGAGGGGGAACAGTTGGGGTTCTGCATTTACGAGTGGGATGCATGAAGGAGATCAGCCGTCGTTCAGTTGAGGTCGTTCGTGAGTTCGAACGAGCTCCCGATGAGGAGGAGGCCGGTTGAGCTTTGCCTGCATGAGGGAGACGACGAGGGATTGGGGGCTCAGACCGGAGGAGAAAAATTTTAGGAGAATAGAGGTCATTTGTGAGATTGGCATGAAGATTAGATTTTTTTTAATTAAATAAATTTCATATAAAATACATATTTAATATATATATATATATATATATATTATATATTTATATATATATATAATATTTATTAATTTAAATACACGGAATATTTTAATAGAATAATTTTATTGAAATCGATCAAATTATTACTTCAATGCATGTTATTTCCTATTTTACTTTGAGTGAATAAATTACTGATATTGGATTTGAAACTAAAGATAATCAATTTCGGAGGCCGTTTGGTTTTGCCGACCTCGACTCGATATATTAGTTGATAATGCGATCGATTTTAGTTGTTATTTATAAATTTGATGTTCGACGCGATCGTTATTCTTATGAACTCATTTTATTGATTTTGGTCATTGTGAATTTTTTGCTCGATTTGCGTGTTGTCACTTTTCGCGACATTTCCATAATTGGCGTGACAATCTCATTTGGTAGTTTGATGTTTTGAAATAACGACTCAATCAATTTACGAACAATGTCGTTTATATCGCAATTGATAATTGCGTACGCATTGACGGCTTGATCGTTAATCATTAGATTATGCAATTTTATATCGATCAATTTCAACACAACACGATGAGAATTCTTGTCGATCGAGGTCATTTCGATCATTTTTGGTGACATATTTATTTTGAGACCCGATTTGCGCGCTATTTCAAGTTGAGAATTCTTTTAACTCATTTATGACCATTATTTTTAATGAATAATTGCATTTTATTCGATTTGCATTGTCTTTGATATACATTTACAACTTTCGAATTGATGTATAATCTCATTTTTATTTGAATGTTTGCTAACGACTCAATCAATTTAGAACATATCGTTTTGATATCGCCAACTTTTTTTATTGATATTATTCGTTATTATCAAGATTTATTTTATATTCGATCAATTTCAAAATGCTAGTTATATCGAATCGTTGATCATTTTAACATCCAGAGTTATTTTGAGCATTTGTGCTATTTATTTCAGTCCGTAATTACTTTCTTAACACCTTTTATAAGATCAACAACCATATTGATAAAATTATTAATGTACTATTTTTTCATACTTTTAAGGAATCTACATACATATTATAATTTATATATTTAACACTTAAATTTTATTTTTTATAAAAATAACACTCAAAATACCAAATTAAACTTAAAAATAACACTAGCATTAAAAATACTCTCACCTGGCCATAGTGCCGCCTGCCGCCATATCACCCTTAGTCACTCCTTGTCGTTGGTATCCATTGTCGTCGTTTGCTACCGATCTCAGTTGTCGTCCTATGTTGCCAGTCTCGGTCATAACCTCCACTGAAGCCCTTGTCGACGAGGGTGTTGCTAGAGATGATTGATGAAAGGTCCGCAATTATGGAGTAAGTCGCTAAATTGTGTTGGTGACAAGTTTTGGAGCACGCGAAAGAGATGTACAAGTGGCCAGGGAAATTGTTAAAGTGAGCTGGGTGATTGGTGCGCACGACTTGCTGGCAAGTGCACGTGGGTAGCAAAAACATGTAAGTGTGAGTGGTGATTCATGACGTGAAATTGTTATGAAACAGGTGGCGAGGAGTCGTTAGTCTGATCAATGCCGGAGTTGACATTCTTTTTTTAAGAGAGCATTATTAATCTTTTTTATTTAGAATATATTTATAAAAATATGAATATATATAAGTAAAATACTTATATTTTATAATATTATTTCTCATATTTTAAAAATACTAAATAATTACATTATTATTAATATCATTTAATATGTCTTTTTTAATATAATTGATTAAAAGATCTTTCATCCACTAATCTTTTATTATATTTCTTAAAATTATTGCTTATATTATTCATAATAGAATAACCTCTTTTAATACTTATTATATTAAGTTCTTGAGTCAGTGCTAGTTTTAATCTTTTGAAAATAAAAAATAAAGTGCATTTTTTTACTATCTTCTCATCAAGCTTTTCAATACCTTCTAAGAATAAAATTTATTTATTAAGCCACCTATCTATTATATAAGTTTTAATTGATTGTCAATAATTATTAATTATATTAGTATAAGATCATTTGAATAAAAATAAATATTTTTAATTGATTATTATGAATAGAAAAAGTAAAACTGACACATAAAATAATAAATAAATATTTATTTATTTATATTATATGTGTAGTATTTTTTTTAGAAAATTATAATCTTTTATTTTTTTAATAATCTTAGTAATTAAATTCTAAAATTTTGGAGAGAGCAGAACATGAAAAATTTTTATGAATGAAAGTAAAGTTAGAAAGAGGTCACGATTAAGGTTGCACTAAGAGTTTAGCTGGATTGGGCCAGAGAACTTAGTTATGTAGCAACCACACTCTTATCATTAATGCTCGTGCCCCTAAACTGAGATTTTGTTTCTCTCTCTCTCTCTCTCTCTCTCTCTCTATGCAGAAACCTCGTAGCAATTTTTTCTTTTTTCAAGATAATGGCGGCCTCTAAGGTGGTGGAGAATATAGGAAAGAGTTGACATCAATAGAATCTAAGGTGAAGATTGGAGGCGGAGGTGGATGTGATAGAAATCAGCTGCAAAAAATGACGGAGCAAGATGGAGTGTGAGTATTTTAATTTGATATTTCGGATGTTTTTATATGTAACACTACCATTTAGTCCCAAGTCCGATGCAAAAGTGGAGTTGCGTTAGGTAGTCGGCTCATAAAATTTGTCGAAATAATTGACATGAATCCTTTAAATCATTGTGTTAATCTAAGTCCACAGGCATTGTTGTAAAACGAATCTGATGAAAAATGTCTTTAAAATGATTGCGTAGGTGTTAAATCATTATGGACGGATCACGGGCAAAGTTAGTCCATGAAACTAGAATTAGGTTAGGATCTTGGAATATAGGTACTCTTACGTAAATTAATGTTTAATAGATATTATGGTTCATAGAAAGATAAATATTTTATGTGTTCAAGAAACTAAATGGGCTAAGGAGATTGATAGTTTAGGTTTTAAAGTTTGGTATTAAAAGTCGAACTAGAAATGGTGTGTGATTATAGATAAAAGTTTGAAGGATAATGTTATAAGTATTAATAGATGTGGAGATAGAATTATAGCTTTAAAGATTATTGATACTAAGATTATCAATGTTATAAGTGTTTATGCTCTCAAGTAGGTTTGGAGGTAAGTTCAAAAGAAAATTTTGGAATGAATTAGAGATTAATACAAAGATACCTCTTGAAAAAGTATTTATTGAGATTTAAATGGACATGTTGGTAGAGTAGAAGATTTTAAAAGTATTCATGGTGGTTATGGATTTGGGTGACTAATGAAGAAGGTAGGGTATATTAGATTTTGCCTTAACATGATTTTGTAGTTGCTAATACTTTATTTAAGAAAAAAGATGAACATATTATTACTTATAAAATGGATCTAGTAAAATGATTGATTATTTTTGATAAGAAAAATAGATCGTTTAGATTGTAGATTGTAAGGTCATTCAAGTGAAATTTTAAGTACCAACATCGACTATTAGTTTTAGATTTTAAGATGAAAGGTTGTAAGAGAAAAAATAAACTTATTGTCCTAGGATTAGATGGGGACACTTAAAGAACACAAATAAAATATTTTAAGAGCAAGCTACAAGAAATTAAAGTTTGGGATGTTCATAAGATAACGTTATGTGGGAAAAAAATCAGTATTAAACAAGTTGCTAAAATGTGCTTGGCGAATCAAAGGAAAAGCTTCTTTTAATAAGAATAGTTGGTGGTGGAGTCGAGTGCAAGAAAAAATAGAAATAAGAAGCATTGTTATAAAACTTGGTTTAGATGTAAAACTTCAGAATTGGGAAAGATATAAAATGGCTGTAGAGATTCTAAGAAAGCAATATATGATGCAAAAAATTTAGCTTTTAGTGATTTATACAATAGATTAGATACAAAGAAGGTGAAAGATGTATGTATAAGTTAGCCAAAAGAGATAGGAGAAGTAAAGACATAGTTCAAGTGAGGGTATTAAGGATGAAAATAATAAAGTGCTTTTCTTAGAAAAGATATTGAAAATAGGTGGATGAGGTATTTTAATAAACTTTTCAATGAAGGATCTGAAATGCGATTGATTTTAGCAACCTTAATACTAAACAAAAAGAATTTCATTTTATCTCATTATTAGTAAATGAAGTTAGTGAAGCTTTAAAGAAAATGAAATGTGGAAAAGCGATGGGACCGGATAATATTCCAATAAGTGGAAATGTTTAGGAGATCAAGGAATTTCTTGGCTTACAAATCTTTTAATGTTATTTTAAAGACTAAAAGATGCCGGATGAGTGGAGAAAGAGTTTGTTGGTTCTATATTTAAGAATAAAGGTGATGCACAAGTGCAAATTATAGAGGAATTAAGTTAATGTGCCATACATTAAAATTATGGGAGAGAGTAATTGAGCATAGATTACGATGTGATACTGAAGTTTCTCAGTTTGGTTTCATGCCGTAGATCTACTATGGATGCTATACATTTGTTAAGAGGTTTGATGGAGAAGCATAGAGAAAATAAAAGGATCTACATATGATATTTATTGATTTAGAAAGCTTATGATAAAGTCTCAAGAGATGTTCTTTGGAGAGTTCTAGAACAAAAAAAAGTTAATATTGGTTATATTCAAGTCATTAAGGATATGTATACTAGAGCTGTCACTTGTGTCCAAACACAAGGAGGATTGACAAACTATTTTCCTATTTCTTGGATTACATCAAGGATCAACATTAAGCCCTTATCTTTTTACTTTAGTTATGGATGTTCTTACGAGGCATTTACAAGAAGATGTACCTGGTGTATGCTTTTTTTGACATTCTTCTTGTTGATAAGACTAGAGGAGTCCAAACTTGAATTATGGAGGTCAACTTTAGAGTCTAAAGGTTTTCGTTTAAGCAAATCTAAAAGCGAATATATGGAGTGTAATTTTAGTTGTAGAAATTTTAGTGTAGTGTTGTGACTTTAGGTGATCAAGTCATTAATAAGAGTGAGCGATTGATATTTAGGCTCTATTGTTCAAAATGATGGTGAAATAGATGGAGATATTATTAGTAGAATTCAAGTTGGATGGTTGAAGTGGAGGAATACATCGGCCTATTATGTGATAGAAAAGTTCCACTTAAACTTAAGGAAAATTTTATAAGATGGTGGTAAGACACGCAATGACTTATGGTGTTGGCCAATAAAAGAGAAACATAAGATTAAGTTAAGTGTTCTGAGAGATGAGGATGCTCAGGATGGATAGTGGCTTTACCTTAGAGATAGAATGCAAAATGAGTATGTTGGAAAAAGTTGGAGTAGCTCCAGGTAGATAAGATTAGGGAGTCGCCTTAGATGGTTTTGGCCACATAAAGCGTCGGGTGAAGATTAGGAGAGTAGATGCATTAGATTTTCCTTATGTTAAGAAAGGTAGAGTAAAAAGACTTGGTTAAGATGTATAAAAAATGATCTTAGTATACTTGAATTAAATGAGAATTTGACACATAATAGGACCAATGGAGCGAAGGATTCATGTGACCCCACCTAGTGGGATTAAGGCTTGTTGTTGTTGTTGTTGATGTTTTTTATGTAAATAGTAAGATTTAAGTGTTACAAATTTAAATTAAATTATACAACAATATTATGTGCTATGTATTTAAATCCCCTATGTTCTTAAAACATTCAATTATCTATTAATGATATTGAAATTGGCATCCAACATAAAATTGTGAAGAAAAAACATATTTATATTCTCTTTAACCCTTCATCAGATGCGCGATTGAAGGAAAAGCAATAAATTGACAAATTCGATAGGCATACCTATGAATACTTCCAAAGAAAAAGCTATTGCCGACGAATTTCCCAATGAATCAACTTTTTTGGCGAGGCATTTCATTGGATGATTTGGAGATCATCCAAAAACATCCGAATTCATCAAAGTAATGTGAACACTCAAAAGACAAGATATCACTTTGAATTTGTAAAGATGCAACTTCTCAATTATATTGTGTGTGTATGTTTGCATCCAGCTCATAATCCTACATCTATAATAAGGCTTCCTTGCTCGACTGACGCTGGATGCTACTATGAACGTTATATAAAAATTTAAATAGATCAATTAATTCAAATCACCATTATGATTAAATGAATCAAATCAAATCAATAGGTTCTGTTCGGATTTTAATTTCAAAGCATCAATCTTTAAGAATCTATTTCGATTTTAGTTAGATTTAGTTTGATTAACTTTGGTTTTAAAAGGTTTCTAATGATTTGGCCCCATCTGATTTGTCTTTTTATTTTAAATTGATAGAATGTTTGAGCATCTATGAAGTTTCAGATAAATATATGAAAGAAGGATTCGCATGAATTAATTGGACTGTTAGGTCGAATAAATAATTATATATAGTAATTGTTTATTGGTTTGATTTGTTCATTTCAATTTTATAAAACTTCACGCCTAAATCAAACCAAATAAATTGATTTAGATAACATATTTAATATAAATCCAACCAAATCAATTAATCACGATTTTGATTCTGATTAATGGATTTTTTTTTTCCAGGCCAATATATCAAAATATTCATTATATGAATTCAAAATAAATTTTGATCAATTTATTGGAAATAATCTTTTAATGTATGACAATTTAAAAGAGCATATATGATTATATGCTCAAAATTTTGACCTACAATATTATATTTGAAGATTTGAATGTGTATGTAATTTTCAAAAGCAGATGAAATAGTAGATATGACACTATAGATTTACTCATTTTGTGAGGACTTAAGATCTGGTTGGGTTTCTAAAGTCTCTATAGTTATTACTCTCAATAAGTGAGAGAGAACTTTCGATTTTGGCTAGTCATTGATGTTAAATGTATGTATAGCATAGAGTTTTAGAATTTAAGGTTCATGAAGTTTATCATTTCGGTTTAACCGGATGGTTGATTATGGCGTAAATCTCTGGTTTCCGGTAACGTCCACATAGCCAAAGATTCAATAAATCATCACACTGGGTTCGTCATAGAAATCGCTAATGGTATCAGGAGGCAAGTCCAGGCTTTTTATCAATTTTTTGATTTCACTGAAAAGTAATATGATCATCAGATAATTGGTCAGGGGAGCAGTATTGAGTTTACGGGATGATATCAAAAGGATGAATATTTTTGGTATTATTATTTTTGATTTAATTTTGTTTGTTTAAAAAATTAGAAGGATTGATAAAATTTTAAAAATTTATTATATTTTATATTTTGTTAACCGACTAGTTAGATAGAAGCAACCTGATCCTTAGATGAATTTAAGCATTGATAATGGATAGTTGTATAAACAGGTAATTTTTTGTTTGAATCATTGATTTTTGTATTTTCATTTAATTCCAATTTGTACAAAACCTTTTTAGACATTAAAATTTACACTTGAAATCTCATGTCACATGCGGTTTTATAGCCAACTAATTTCATCTTAATAAAATCATTGATTTTAAAATCATAGTAATAAAATTCCTTAATTTTTGATTAAAAGCCTTATGAATTGATTTTCTTATATCGCTTGTACAAATGGTTATTTGGCAAGAAGGCATCTCGATTTAGATTGTAGTTTAAAATATTACTTGCTTTACTTGTTGAAGTTTTGTAATTCTCCCTTTGATTATGTTTTATACTTTTGATAAGTTATCTTTGATTTTTTGTCTTGTAAATTATTATGCTTATTATATATTCATAAAGTTATTAAACCTAATTTAGATTCATCCCTAAACTTTAAGGTTATTGTAAGTTTATTGTAACTTATCAAAAGTGATATAGATTGAACAATTTGATTATGTTCAATCTATATCACTTTTGATAAGTTATCTTGATTTGTTTATCTAAACATTTTATTAGTTAGCATAATAATTAGATATAAATTTATAATTTAGATTCATCCCTAAACTTTAAGTTTATTGAAGTTTGTTATGAGTTTATTAAATAGATTTATATAAAGGAGCTTATGCAGATGACTTTTATTTATCATGTACACTTATGATTTAAGGTAGCAATTAGCATCATTTCATCTTGATATTTAAGTCGTTCCAAACCAATAGATTCTTTGTACGCTTTAGGAGCCATCGCCAAACACAATCAATGAGTCCTTAGAAGATTGATTGAGAGTGAATATGCAGAACACTTTAGCATTTCTTTTGTGAGCTTAGTTTTCTTAATTCAGACAAACTTATGAAAGGTGGATAGATTGAGTTTTGATTTAAGTTTTAATGATAGAGTTTAGCTTATTTTGATTACTTCTTTATTTGATTTAAAATTGATTGAATATATTTAAGAGTTTTAGATCCTATCAACTGTTTACTACAGAGGATCTCTAAATACTCAATTTTTTAATTTCTTGTTTGAAACTCTATTATAGGTTTTATTGTTAACATTCAAGACTAAACCAAAAGATTCTGCTTATTTAAGATTCATGTCCGCACATGCGTATAATAACTTAGGTAATTTATTGTTTGAATTATGAGATTGATTTTTATTTTCATTTAATTTCTTAAATTTTTCATTAAAATTTGAAATCTCATAAAGCATATTTTATAAAACTAATTTCATCTAATTAATTCATTGATTTTAATCATAATTAGAAATTACATTTTTGTACAATGCTCATTAAGGAATTATTAGAATGTAAGGCAAGATCGATGTGAATTAAGAATTCACCTACGATTTCTTCCATTTGATAAACGAGGTGGAAAGCTAAACGAGAAATCAGAAAAATCGAAGAGAATTACTCTTGATCTTATTCGATTGCTAACAAAATTGGAGGGTTCTGAGGATTGAATCGAAGAAAGAATTACCAATGATTTCTTCCGATTAACAAAATGGATAAAATTCATGAGGAATGCGACGAATGAAAAGAAGATTCTCTTGTGATGTTCTTTGGTTTTGTGAGTGATGGGGTAAAAAAAGGCTAGCTTGTGGGTTTGTGGGTTGTAAGAAGGAGGGAAGTGCAGTGGGAATGAGGCGGGTCAGGTTGCAACGGGCCGGCGGGTTGTGCGATTTGGGTTGCAGCGAGCCGGCGGGAAGAGGAAGGAGGCGATCGGGTTGCAACGGGCTGGCGGGTCATGCTGTTTGGGTTGCAGCGGGCCGGAGTGGCGAGGATTGCGGGCTTATGTGTGGAGCAGGTCAAACAGCGCAGGCGGGCTGCGGGAGGCGCAGAGAGGGGCCGACGGGAGCGGTACATGCGTTTTGCGGGCCACAGCAGTGGAATAATGAAAATCGAGAGGGAGAATTTACCTGTGATTTCCGTTTCAGATGAGAGAGGGAATGCAAGAGGAGAAATGTGTGAAGGAAATGAGGAGGGAATGGGAACCGCTTTTTTTTTTTTCTTTTTACTTTTTATTTCAGCCAAACTGAAAATAGAAGAGAACGGTTGAGCATTGGGGAGGATAATTTAGGGATTTTAGATAAATTTTAAATTGATTAGATAGTTTTAATGTGAATTCAGTCAAATGATACATAGTCTATATATTGAGGTAATTCGATGTTAGAACAATTTTGTTTTATCGGAGGTTTTGTTGAGTTAAATTAAATTGAATTATTTACTCAAAATATAAGCCATCTTATCGGCTTTTTACAATTGATCGACAGCTTATGTGATAGATTTTGATGTTTTCTACACAATCAATTTCACTTTTTACTCGATATCGATGATGATGCGTTGGCGAAAGGCCATTGATTAAGTGTGCAATATTTATACTCACTCGTTTTGATGTTCGACATGAGAAAGTCCGTTGTCGATCGGAGGTCATTTGAGTTAATTTTCGCTGTTCATTTATTTCGATTTGCATACACTCACTTCAAATCATTCAAAATTTGCACAGACTCATCTGAATTAAGTGTGGATGGTCTCATTTGATAGTTTTCGATATTTTAAAGCTAACAGTGTGATCCATTTTATGAACGGAGATCGTTTGGTCATTATCGCAACTTCCTGACTCCGATATGTGTCGACATTTTGATAGCTCGAGCGCTTAATCAATTGCTCATTAAATTTTGTAATATTTATATTTCTATCAATTTCAACATTCTCAATGCAACGATGAAGTCCATTCGTCGATCAGAGGTCATTTCGATCATTTTCGGTGATGTCTAGTATATTTTGAGCGATTTACTATCACTTCTCAATTGAAATTAGACTTGTGGGCTTGACTGACTTATGTTTGCGTGTAAAGATTCATATTCTCCTTAAAGTATAATGACTCTTTTAACTCAAAGGGATCTCAAACTTCATCCATAAAGATTATATGGATTTGTGATTTTTTTTCATGAAACAAATGATGAGTGGCTATGTGCTTGATTTTGAAGTGAAGGCAAATTCAATATTTAAATTCGCTAGCTTGCTTTACTATAGCTTACTCTTAACTTGCAAATTTAGTTACTAGAACCTCTTGTATATATAAATATTTATCTTTTTAAGTGAAGGGCAATTGATTCGACATTTATTATTCTATTTTTTTCATCGACATATTGAATCAAATCAATTCGCTTTTTTTATAAAAAGAACAATCATTATTATTTATCTTTGAAAAATTTTGGTCATATATATATATATATATATATATATATATATATATATATATATATATATATATATATATATATATAATATATTTTTTAGCACCATCCATTAGGTTCACAATATTTTTTTAAATTTATCTAATTGAATATAAAATATTGTTTATATTGGACCTAAAGAGTCTTCCACAAGCTATTATCATTGGGACGCAAGAATGACATGCATTTTTTTTTCCGGGAAAATTGAGGGCCTCGCCCAGTTTTCATTAATCAATTTGTGTTACATATACCTGTAAAAACGGGTTGAAAAAAACCTCAAAACGCAAAAAAATAATAGAACTATTGAGAAAACTGTTGTCAAAACGACTTGAAAATGAGCGGCAGAAGAAAAGAAGAAAAAATAGTTACAAAAAATAGTAAAGAAAGACAAAGAGCTCAGGAAGTCCAGCCAGATCACATAGTTTCGATAGGCTCCATCCGGTACCAATGACCAAAATGAATAATCTTTCCAGTGGTAAGACCTCAATAGTAAAGTTATCAAGTAGAATCTGACCTAACGGTGAAATTGCAACCACTTGCTAATGTAAGCTCCAAACAAGGCAACTGATAGTTTTAGATAATAGTGAGCAGCCCATGAAAATCACAAAAAACAATTAAAGAGGCAATGTTGCAGAAAAAAGTAAGACAGACTCCAAAAGCATTGGCAGCCAGTTGAACCGAGTAGGGCTCCATCCTAGGTGGCCAACACCAGAAAGTGAGAAGAAATAAGGAGCGACATATAGAATACTTATCCAATCGAGGTCATTGGCGTTGAAAGGATCTTGGATTCATCATTGCTCCAAAATAAGCGATATTGCCCCATGAAGCAAGTAAACTGCCTCTCAACATAAGCATGACATGGTGGATTAGCTCAATAGTCCAAACAAACCTAAAAGTGAACATGCTTGTAGTAAAGTTGTTGAATATCCTCAGGCACATCTCTATTGAGTTTCCATTTAAAACTTTTCTACTTGATAGCATAGCATATGTTTTTAGTAACCATTCGGCCTCAAGAGCTGTTGAAAATGTCATTCCTTTCCAACCAAATAAAATGTGCAGTAATAGATATAGAGAGCAAATAAAATTTTTTTGTCACCTTGCAAGTTAACTGCTCAGCATAAAGAAGCAGTTGCATTAAGGAACAACCCAAATGAAAAAAATTTCCTGATTGAGGTTTTAAGGACCTCCATAGCATATGAACATTCAAAAAAGAGATGATGGTGGTTTTCATTGAAATTACAGCATAAAACACATAGAGGGTTAACCGATATACCTCTCTTAATTAATATGTCTTTAATTTTTAAGCTATCCATAAAGATTCTCCACATAAAAATAGCATATTTTAGAGAGAAACCTTTGAACCAAATGAGTTTAGTCCAAATTGGTTTGATGTGATCCTGAAAGATGTAAATATGAGTTGCTTTGTGACTGAACCAGTCCTTATCCAACCATAAGAATGTGACTGAGTTGTTTAAAATTGGAGTATTATGTATCAAGTTGATACAATCTAGTGGAGTGTGAACATTAATTGGAAGGTTCCAAGCATTATCGGTAATGGCCTCACAAATCGACATATTTATAGAGCAGTTAAACCAAGTAAAACCATAGGTCCAATTTTTCAATGAGGAAATCTTGTTAGCCATGGATTAAAGAAGAAAGAGAGTCTACTATCATTTAGCACATGAAAATTAAGACAACATCTGCATCTTATGGCCATATCCTTTAACTCTTTGCATAGGGCGTGGATGTATATGATGATTTACCCCAAAGATGGAATTGTTGCCCGGTGAAAAAGGTGGCTAGAATAGATTTAGAATTGTACATTCTCCATATAATTTTAGCTTTGCACATCACATTAAGAGAATCAATACTAGGTAAACCCAGTCCCCCGTAATCAATAGGCTTAGCAGTATTTACCCAAGAAATAGTATGAAGTTTCTTTTCAGCCCTATTGTTATAGAGAAATGAGGAAATTAGACTTTTAATAGTTTTCCTGACTTTTTTAGGAATAGTTATAGATCTAAACCGGTATGCAGTAGCTCCAACAAATAATCGATTAATTGTAATCTTCGCAAAAAGAAAGCTAGGTTCGTTTCCAACCAAAACCAGTCTAATTTTTCATAAATAACAGCAATCGATTTGGTTTGAAGCAGTGAAAGGCCCAAATAATTCCGGGGCAAGTCGGCTAATTTAAAACCCAGAACCGAGCTCAGGTTTGACTTGAGATGTGGGTCCACCGCTTTTGAGAAGCAAATAGAAGATTTAGTGCAATTGGAAGGGAGAGTTGTGTCCTGATAGATAATAGAAAGCGGGTGAGAGAGGCCCGTAATATTAGTATAGGTTGCCGAACCTAAGACAAGGAGATCATCCGCATATATTAGGTGAGATAAAGTTTCAGAGTTTTTCCTTATAGGAGATTATTTTGCTGAAGCAATGAGAGAATCCAGTAATCTAGAAAAAGTATCCATAATGATGGTGAATAAGTAAGGGGAGAGGGGGTAGCCTTGCCTCAAACTAGTGGAAGTGAAGAAGTATCCAGAAAGTTCCCCATTAAGAACAATAGAGAAAGGAATGGCATGCTGTTGATGTGAAAAACAAAACAATCTCAAGCCAAAAATGCAATAAAATCTTGTTCTTTTAAAAAAAAAATTTAGATGCAATTTAATTACCAAAAAAAATTAATTATAAAAAGATATTTATTAAAGAAAGCATGAAATAACTGACAAATTACATGTGAAGTAAAAAATATTTGTAGAAATAACTTATTACACCATACCCAAAAATTTAGGACTCAAAATAATATTTTTGAGAGAGTTTGAGCTTTAATGATAACTACGCACATACTCATGCGGCTCGAATGTGGGTCACAACAGAGCGGGGAAGACCCCGACTAACTACTCCAATACTTTGGCGCAGACTCAAAATAATAGATGATAACGAGAAAGCTATAGGGCTCAGCGAGACAAAAATAACTCTGTATAATAGTACGAGACTCAAAAGGTTTCACCCAAGTTGATAGCTAGCCAATCAAGAGGGAGATGATGATGAAAGGTGAAAGACAACATGTTTCACTAACAAAAAATTATTTCCATAACATTATAATGGAACTGTATTTTGTAATTGACTTACATCTCTTTTTTTTAAGTTCATTTTGGATAGGGCTTTTTTTGTTTTTTTGTTTTTTTTTTGTTTTGTTTTGTTTTGTTTTGTTTTGTTTTGTTTTTATTTTTTATTTTTGAGATAGCTATTATCATTATGTATTGACTATAATATTTTAGTCAGTTATCAAAAAAATTCTAAAATAATAATCAATTTTTTTCAACTAAATATACTACAATGTAATAACTAGTTGCAATGAAGTTATTACTCGACTTAAAAAAGGTCTTTAATGAAAACAATAATTTAAAAAAAAAAAAGTCTATTTTTTCACTTTAATTATACAACTACCCATGATGATTTTATACATCCAAATAGTGTCTAGATAAAATCCAATCAAATTCGTTAATTGACATGGATTAGATTCAAAGCTAAAGGGTTAAGTTCAAAAATTAATACATAAAAGTTGTGAGGAAAAAAAAAAATTTCCATCGAGTTCAAGCCACCAAATGAAAATTAATAGATTATTCTGCCCTTAAATTAGACAAAATTATTTAAGTCACTATGGCTACTTGCCCAACTTACAAGGGTTTCAAAAATACCCGCAAGAATTAAAATGCTAGAAAAGTTTATGGTGACTTCACAAGAATTAATCTCTTAAGAAATCAACTCATGTGTACTTGATATAATTAAATAGTTAAAGGCTTGCTAAGTTCATTTTAATATAAATAATTATTAAGCTTTGTTATGTCTTTTTTTATCAGCTTTCCCCAAGTAATTTATAATTAATATTATTATTTTAAATGTTATGGCTCAATCCTCACTTATAAAAAAGAGATTAAAGGGTGAGCCAAAGATATTACAAAGATTTTGTACTTTATATAAAAATATAGTGAAATCCCATAATTTCTCTTTTATTATCTTTCTCTTTCCCCTTTTTTTAATTTTCCCATGAAATTTTTTAAATAAGATATCTATGTCATCCACAAATAAATTTGAATCTAATAAATCCAAGTAATCTCAAAATTACTTTTATTATTCTCAATTCTAGTCAAGATTAAAGACAATAATTTTTTCTCTTGTTGCTTTAGTGTTTTGCACAACTGTGATTTTCGATTTGGTTGGCCTAGGAGTTATTTCAGATCAATTTTATTTTTTTTATAAATTTTTATTTATTTTATTTATATTTTGTTTCTAAATAAAATATACTTAATGCTGATAATTATTTTTAAAATATTTAAAATATTTAAAAATTATTTTGAATATTTTAAAAATAAAAAATAAAAATATTTAAAAAAGACACGTAACTAAATATATATTTTTACATAACATAAAAATAATAATAAATAAATTGATCCTGAACAGGCAATTAATAATTTGGAATATTGAATTTCCTATGTGGAATGAAATTTTGTAGCCATCAAACAAAAAGCAGAGATGCATGTACTGTCATGTCTGACTAATGTGCAATTAATATGACAATAATTAGTATCAGAGTCAACACCCACCGTCTCTTAGCTCAGTTGATGGGCGTGCTGGATCGGAAATTTCTACGGAGTTGAATTCTCTCTAAGCGAGGCTACATGCTCGTAATGGTGAAATCAGTGGGGAATTACTTTTATGGGTGATGAATGTGGTGCTAGGCCTCTATGGAATTAGTCATAATGATATCCCCACCCACAAGATAGGTGAAGTGTTGGGTGGATACTCATTCCAAAAAAAAAAAAAAAAAGAAATATCAGAGTCAACAATTAGTATCAGGGTAGCTACTCTGTATGATACTAAGCCCATACCTCCGACGACCAAGAATAGTGGGTCAGTCTAGGCCCAGGTCATATTAGTCAATAGCTGCCAAAGGGGCCTGCATGATTTCTTCTTGCTTGCAGGGACGGTGGAGGAATAGAATTAAATCTCAATTGACAATAAAATAATCTTCTGACATAATTTTCTTACACATTCAAATACAGTCCAAATCTGTAGGGCCAATAATAACTATTAAAGAAATTTTTTAAAATAAATTTATTATCGTTTAAACTGATTTTTTTTTAAATTGATGATTTTTTAATGTTGATAAATTAATACACAAATTTTCATGCTTCTTGCACATCTTGAAGGAGTTTACTGGCTGCATTGACGGTCTTTTGTGAAGAATTACTATTCACAGATAGTTCACCTTTGACATCAGAGCTGAACGAAGCAGTTGAAATGAAGAATCACACAATGGTTGAAACAGCATGAAGAATCATAAAGCAAGAAGACTTCCAGATCAATTTTATCTTCATATTAGGGTATTTGGCACTCTTAAGGCCAAAATGGACTCTGGCTTAGGTCAAGCTGTTGAAGAATCTCTCAATGAATTTATCTGTTTATGAGTCTCTCATCACCAAGTTACAAGAACAAAAAAAAAAGTTGTTTGGAAAATGATGAAGCTTCTATAAGATCATGAGGCTTTGAAAGAATTGAAGTATCCACATTTAGTTCAAGCAATAGTTTTGAAGTGTAATGATGAAATAATATATTTTGTAATGGGTCTTTTTGAAATTATAAATGAGTGAAAAATACACTAAGTGAATGTAATATACTTTTAATTGTCAATATTGTACTAAGAAAAAACTTTCTAGAACTGTTTCTCACTACCTTTGAACAATCATTATACTCGTGCAATCTTTATGGTAAGTTACTACTAAAATTACATTCTGAAAATACAAATGAGCATTTACACTAGGATTTTATAATAATTTCATCTTGTCCTCCACTAAATTTTGTTGGCTCACATTTATATAAATTTTTCTTTCATGAGGTTGGCATCACAAGTCTATAGAATAAAATAATTATTTGGAGAAAGAAGCTATGATAAGATAATAAGTCCTTAGAAAGATCTGTAACACATGTACTTAGTTTAAACAATAGCATTAATGAAGCATAGCTATAAAATAATATTATACAATTTGTATCTTTGAAAATAGAGTGAAAGGACTATTTGGTCTGTATAATATACCATCAAATTGTTAATATTATAAAAAAAGTAATATATCATCAAATTGTCAATATTATAAGAAAGGACAACTTTTTCAAGCAGCTTGCCACCCAAGAATAATAGCTACAACAGTGAAATATTTCTTATATGGTTTAACAAAAATTAAATTCTAAAATAAAAATTGAATGAAACATTTACAATTCAATTTTTATTTTATTAAATTACTTGTATACCTTTAAATATATAGTTTCTATAATAGTTTGGCCATATTCTTTATTAGACTTCCACCAATCAACCATTAATGTTCACCAACGCAAAAAAAAAAAAAAAATCAGTTGTCTAACTTAATATCAAGTCAAATGAAAGTGATTAATTTAAGTTAAATTTTAAATTGTTAAGAGCCAAATTTATTATTTGAATATGCTTAAAAATAATAATCGAGCTTGATATTCTTTAAGTTTATGTATTTAACATTTATTTATAATGTTATAATACTTATTTAATGATCGAGTGTTTTAAAAATTTTATATAATTATCAGTCCTAGCAGAGGTCGAAATTTCGAGTCCTGTAAAAAAAATAAAATAAAATAAAAACAAAAAAAAATTCAGAATTTAACTGTTGAGATACACATAATGGAGAATAATTCCACATACAATGTTTAAGAAAATTGAGTTTTTAGCAGAAATATAGTGGTCTGCTTCAGCGATGAATAGTTTAAGCTTTTAATTGGTGTTCTATTAAAAAAAGTAGAATTTAAGTTGAGTGAACAACTCATATGGTTGAATGGGCTTTTCGACATAATATTTGATTGATAGTATTAAAAAAACTATTTGACAAAAAGTGATGATTGATATGGCCTCTCATTTGTGCGAGCATTATTGAGAAATACATGAGAATAAACAATAAATTTACATCAGAAGTTATGTAACAGTTGAGCTCTTGACACTTTAGCAGCGATATTTATCCATTTGCTTGAACAGGCAATCATTTATTATTTATAAATTAAACTCAGTTTAAGACTGCCTATGATCCAGCTATTAGCATTAGAGTGATCTAAACCCTTTTAGGTTATTCGATTTTACGAATCCTTTTACGCTTATCCTTCCCATTTTAACTCCATAAACTTAACAAATCAAATTAGTAATCACGCTTATTTAGAGTTATCTTCACTCTAAAATCTTCGCCGTAATTAACTTCAAATTGAGGCTCAGAATATTCCACACACAAATGCTCAAGGCTGCATGGGAATATGCACCTCTCATTACTGAAGTGAGCTTGGCTTTTCGCAAATTAAACAAGAAGACAGGACCACTGAAACCACATTCAATGCAGACTAAGTTCAAAGTCACAACTTCAAGAACGTCGTGGCTATGAGAAAGAAGATATCTATCTAGCTAGCTACCTTCCCCAAATAATGCCCACCACTGCACGTTCAATCCATTTTGAGCATCCCATGTGCAAAAAGAAGCATATATGACAGATTCAGCCATGAAGAATGAACCTACGCTTATAATTTTTTTTTTTTTTAAAAAAGGCCTCATAAACAATAGAGGTTCAGGTTTTCATCATCTCTCCTCCTCGACTCAACAAGTGTAACCGAAGGACCACATTAAAAAGCATGCATGCATGGCCATGCATGTCTTCGCCATTAACATATATATGCTCTTACCTAGTCACAACAAGTGTTCATACACTTCTCTTTAACTTTTTGAATCTGGATCCCTGAACTGTCATGTGAAGAGACTGTACTCCAGATGAGTGACATGGAACGAATCATCAGGGCTCAAACTTTAATACTTTGAAGATTCGATTAACATGTGAATATATATATATATCACAATATTTTGTAGACCGGGGAAGTGTTTGTTGAGCTACAGTTGGCTTTCTTTTACAAGACAAGAGAGCATTTTGAGTTCGGTGGCTTTCTTTTCCACAAAAATCTGACTCAAGAAAGAACAAATGATTATAGTATGTGACTCAGAGGATTAGGCCGTTGGGCCTTATGTGTACCACCAATAATGTTGAACATAATGACTTTGTATATTGAAGCTTAGTTCCAATGATGAACTGAATGCCGTGGGCTTTACCTTTCCAGATAGCTTCTCAATTAAGTTCTACCACAAGTTGAATCCAACTCCTCCATCAACTATAGATTCCGCTTTTTACACCTAGTGGCGGTCTCTCTCTCTCTCTCCTTTCCTGACCTAACTATGAAGGATTACCTACCCCTAACTCCTTTCTCTCAAAAAAAAAAAGGAAGAAAAAATTGCTTGGTTGTTTAATTCACATTGTTCTCGTAACAGAGAGATAAGGAAGTACAAAAGGGATATTCTGATAATATGAAACGGTAAGACAGTTTCAGATAAAGTAGATCGAAATTACGAAATCTGACTAGAAAAAATGATGAGATTCCAATCTTCCCCATGTGATGTGGGTGTGAATGAGATCCATTTGTGGTTTGGATCCTAAGAATTGGAGTTCAATTAATATTTGGTCATGTACTTTCTTCCTAGGGAAGATCACATGACAAAGTTAATGTTTCCTATGTGCGCCATATAATTGCTGCACTCCTTAAACAATGTGGGTTGGGAATCTCCAGGACCAATTCAATAAAATAATTTCATTAACACTTCGTTTCAAGTCAAGTTAATTCAGGTCTGAGAATGGGGAGCAAAGAGGCATGCATGAGAGAGAGTCTCGTGGGATTAATAATTGATGTTTTTATTTCAAAAGGTTTCCAAGTCCTAAGGGAAATATTACATGTGGAGGTTTGGTAATTCTTATTGGCTATGCAAGTTTAACGGAGTAGAAATAGTGATCTGGGCAGTTTACGATGAGTTCTTTTGAGGGTTTGAAGAATCTCTGTCATCAATTTTCATGCACAGATGGGTATACACGTGATCGATGTTTATTATAGTTTGAATATATAATAACTCATGTACGATGAGTTCGTTTTTCAAACTTCTTATAAATTAACCAACTCAGTTATTTGCCACCTTGATTTCTTTCTAACTTGTGATTCTTATTCTTTGAAAATGGTGCCACCCCCACCTGTTGCCTTACCTTTCTCATCTGCCTCCCCACATTTCACCTGATAATGAATTTAGATGATGAAAGAGATTTAGGAGTAGATTAAGAATGTAGGAGAAATAAATGAATAAGACATGAAATGTAGATATGCCTTTGCTCAAGCTATATACTTCTTGATTTTTTATTGTTATTACTCTCCAATACTTAGTGATGTGAAATGGATAACTATATATACTTGGTGGGTGTATAATAAAAAATATAAAAAAATGTATCAAAGCTTATCCTATATTTTGGATACTCTCATATTTTGATCAAATAAATTAAACTGTGCCCTACTGGCCCTTATTTTATTTTATTTTATTTCTGATTTCTAGGACTATTGATTAATAAGCTGCTATATTTCAAGATATATTATTTGAAAAAGAGGATATTTATTTTCTAATATTTTCATTAAGATATCTCGCAATCTATTTCAAAGATTCTCATTAAGCTCAATCAAGTTTATCATACATTTGCTCACAATATTGTGAGCTACGATAATTCTCCACCGACCTCTCGCAATTGAAGAGAGTATGATTGAATGTGTGTCGGTGTAATTTTCAAAAGGCATATGAGATATTATATAAGACACTACCCAGAGATTTTATCCTCATTTTTCAAGGACTTTAGATTTGGTTCCAGATTTCCTATAGGCGCAAACACCTATAATTAATTACCCCTCTCAATGTTGAGAGAGAACTTTCGATTAAGAGCAGTTGGCTAATGCGAAAAGATGTGGAGTTTAAAATTTAGAATGAAAATTCATCATTTTAACTTAAAGCGGATGGTTAGAGAGAATGATGACGCATCCATCAAGATCCCATGGTTCTATCATCCCGCCCGTGGTCCCTACCTACTTAATCGAGGAGGTTGACCAAACCTAACCAAAATATCCCTATCAAATGGTTGCGCCCAAGAAATTCTTTCAAAATGTTTGTCAAAGAGAAGTCAACCTTAACTAAAAGAGAGTTTTTGCCTTATCAAAATTCTATAATTCACAACTCAAAGGCGAGCCATTGGAAGCATAACAATCATGATCGTAATATAATGGTTCCATTTGGCAGAAACCACCCAATCAGAGGACTCTAATCATAACTGTATCATATGTGGAGCCTATTAGCCAAGCCATGTAGTCAAAGGATACGCCATGTCCTTACTAGCACGAGATTGATTGAGAGTGAACATAATAGAACACTTGATTTGATATTGGCTCCTTTATGAGCAAGAGTTTTCTTAATTTATCACATTCGACAAATAATTGCAGAAGGTGGGTTGAATTTTAACTTAAATTTTTTAGTGATTGAATTTCATTTAAGCAATTTTAGATTGATACTTAATTTGAGTTTATTTGATTTGAAATTAAAATCACATTTTGATGGGAGTATCCTGCTGAAATCACCATTCAACCGAATCTCCATATGTGTCATAAGTCAAAGTCAAGCCTACAAATCAATTCAACGACTAAGGTGGTAAGGCTCTCAAAATATATTAGAAGTCATCAAAAATGGTAGAAATGACCTCTTATCGACGAACTGACTTCACCGTCATGCTCAGAATATTGAAATTGATCGAAATATAAATATTACAAAATCTAATGAGCAATTAATTAAGCGCTCGAGCTATGAATGTCTACAGATATCGCGCTACGATGACCAAACGACCTCCATTCATGAAATTGATCACGCTGTTAGCTTCAAAACATCAAAATTATTAAATGAGACTATCCACGCTCAATTCAGATGAGTCTATGCAAATGTTGATTGATTTGAAATGACAACACGCAAATTGAGGATGAAACACACTGGACGTCACCAAAATCAACTCAAATGACCTCCGATCGATGAACAGACTTCACCGTCATGTTCAAAACGTCAAAATTGGTCAGGATATAAATATTGTACAATTTAATGATCAACTGATCAAGCGCTCGAGTCGTCAACATGTTTGCACATATATCGAAGTGAGGAGGCACCGACATAAATCAAACGATCCCCGTTCGCAAAATTGATTATGTTGTTAGCTTTTAAACATCAAAATCAATCAAATGAGACTGTCCACACTCAATTCAGACAAATCTGTATAAATATTGAATTATTTGAAATGACAACTCACAAATCGAGGCTGAAACGCACTGGACGTCACCAAAATAAACTCAAATGACTTCCAATCGATGAACAAACTTCGGCATCACGTTCAGAACATCGAAATTGGTCAGAATATATTATTATATGATTTGATGATCCGACGTCGCCGAGTCGCCAACACATTCGCACAAATCGATCGGAGACTCACAAGAATAAAATGACCTCGCTCACGAAATCGATCGGTTACACGGCCAAACATCCAAATCTATCGAAAATCGAGCCGCCAAAAAGTGCGGATTTGAGCTCAAATTAACTCACCTGACGTCAACTAAATCAAACAAATCGCTAAAACCACCGCTTTGGTCAAAATATCAAATTACTTTAAATATATATATATATATATATATATATATATATATATATATATATATATATATATATATATATATATATATATATATATATATATATATATATATATATTATATATTAGTTTACCAAAAAAGTTACATTAAAACCGTTTTGTCAATTTAAAATTTATTTAGAATTTCTAAGTTACCCTCCCCCATGCTCAATCGTTCCCCTTACTTTCGGTTTATATCGTTCAAAAAAAAAAACCACCCCTCCTCTATCTTCCCATTCCCACATTTGAAATCCCTCTGCATAGGTAAATTTCGTCCCTCTCCCCTCTCAATCTCCTCCGGCCATTCTGCCGCGTCGCGCCGATGCAATCCTGCATCCCGCACCCGCCGCTCCGGCGAAATCCTGCAAAACTGTGCTGCATGAGCCCGCCTCCACTGCAACCGACCTGCCTGCACCACAGAGCCTGTGAGCCTGCTGTCCACTCCAGGCTTCTGTCCCTCCTGCACTCTGCCTCGAGGTTCTGTTCTGCATCCACGGCCTGCCAGCTAGGCTCCATTCACGCAACCCAGCCTGACCTTCCCATTTAAAGCTTCTGTCGACCTGCGCCTGTGTTTGTAGTTGTCGGTTAGACTGTTCCTGACCTGCACCCAGCACACATCCCATTCTGTATAACAACCCTCATCGCTTGCCTCTGCATCCTGCCTCCAGAGGCATTATCCTGTTCTGTTTAACCTGCATCGTACCTGCTTTCTATTTCCAGCTCAACCAGCTCCTGATCTGCATCCCACGGCTCAACCACTCCTCCGTTTCGAGCAAACCAGACCCACGACCCATCGTTAGCTTCCCACCTTCCCACATTTGTTTAGGCCCCAGCCTTTCAAACCGTAGTCAGAACCCGTCAAATTTCGCCACAATTGCTTCACAGAACCGAGAAGAACATTATCAAGAAATTCTTCTTCGCTTGATCATTCCTTATATTTCCTTCCATTTTTTGATTCAAACCGGGAAGAACATCAAGATGAATTCTTCTTTCTTTATTGTCGACTCGCTTTATCCTTTCAATTTCGCCGCCACAAAGAACATCCAAGAGGAAAATTATTCTTTTCAAAGCGTGACTTCTGATCACATTCTAATCGATACAACCTTGTTCCCTTACCAAGCATTACATCGCGTCAAAAATGAGTCAAAATATGTGGGATCTGTGAATGTGGATAGATATATACATGCTTATGTTTCTTTGCACATTTGAAGGCCCTCATCAGCAAGAGATGACGATGAAAAACCACGTGTCGCAAGAAATCATTTGCTATACTCAAGAGGGCGTTCCAAGTACTCCAACATTTGTTAGATGTCGCTCCCCATAGACAAAATATTGTCGAAATTTTGTGTAATTTCTAGACTTAGAAAAAAAGGGGGAGAATGAATATATATTATCTTTTTTTTCAGGAAGGCCCTCATGCTCAAGAGGGACGAGATGAAAACCGTGTCACAAAGACACGCTATGCTCAAGGCATGAGAATAAACCAAAATACCCCCAACCCCTACATGGATGACGCCAGAATTTAGACTACAATTCAGAACTTAAACAAATTCAAATGGAAATTACCTAAACTTAAGTCAAACAAAAGAATATATGATAAATATGAAAATAAATGTTAAATGAATGAGAAATAGGGGGAGAACACTCAAAGAAAATTTTAAAAAAAATAGAACACTCATTTAAAATACAAGTAAAATTTGGGGAAGCTAATATTAAACTCACAAACTCTAACTGCAATTCTCTATGGCTTAAATTGAAGTAATGAGCATTATCTTTTCTTGTAAATTCCTCAAAACTTAACAAGCTCTAATTGGAATTTGGGAAAACTAATGTTAAACTCATAACAAACTTATAATAAACTTACACTCTAAGGAGAAATCCAAATTAAGTTTAATAACTCTTATACGAATATGGAGATAATTACTATACTAACTAACAAGCATGAGTTAGGCTAAAGCAATAAACACTAAAATCGACATAACTTATTAAAAATGATCTAAATTGAACATAATCAAATTGGGAGAATTACAAAAAATACTCAACAAGTAAACTAAGTGCAAGTAATATTTTAAACTACAATCTAAATCAAATATTCTTCATCACCGATCAACTCTTACAAGTGTATAAATACTAAATCAAAATCTATAAAAATCATAGGGCTTCCTTTAATAAAAAATTAAGGAATTTCATTCTAATTATGATTTTCAAAATCAACAAAATTACTAATTAGGTGAAATTATCTAAACTATAAAAACCGCATGTTCTGACATGAGATTTCAAGTGCAAATTTTAATGTCCAAAAGGAAGTATAAAAGAATTAAATGAAAATCTATAATCAATCTCATAATTCAAAATAAAATTACCTAAATTCTTAAATACACCATACAACACATGTAATGCTTAAATTCAAGTGTATGATGCTGCGGTTTCTGCTTAGTCCTAGACTGTTAACAAAAAACCTAAAATCTATAATAAGAGTTTCAAATTAGTAAAATATCTGAGAAACTGATTTTGTCGAGTGATAGAAGATCTAATCTTCTATTAGTAGCTAAATATAATTGACAAGATCTAAAGCTCTTAAACATATTCAAATTAATCAATTTTTCAAATCAAATTAAGTAACAATCTGAAACTACTTAAATGAAATTCTATCACTAAAAACTTAAATCAAACTCAATCCATCCATCTTCCGTAACTGTTTGTCGGGGGGTGACAAATTAAGAAAACTCTAGACAAAGGAGCCAATGTCAAATCAAGTGTTCTACTATGTACTCAATCAATCTCACGCGCGCCATGCCCCCTAATCGTGGATTGGCCAAGAGGCTCCAGATGAAGCTAAGAGTCCTCGACGGTGGTTTGGCCATTCAAGCTCCATTATTATATCATGATCAGAATGTAGCTCCTTTAATGCCCTTTGAGTTGTGGAATCATGTGGTATAATTGATAGGCAAAACCTCTATGTCATGTAGACACAAGATTATCTCCTGACAAACACCACCCAGTCTACAAGGATTTCTTGACGACTAACCCATGTGTCGATGAGTGATCCTTCACGTACTACCTCCTCGACTAAGTACTAGGATCACGACACCGGATGACTAACCATGGATCTAGACGCACATCATTCCCCAACCATCCGCTTAAGCTAAATGATGAATTTCATAAATCTAAATTCTAAAACTCATATGCTACTACTATACATCATTAAGTATCTAACGACTAGCCTTAATCAAAAGTTCTCTCTCACTTATCGAGGGGTAATTAATATGGCTTGCACCCATAGGAAACATGGAACCAAATCTAAAGTCCTCACCAAATGAGGATGAAATCTCTGGTAGTGTCTTATCTACTATTTCACTTCTTAAAAAATACACTTAAATCAATCTCTTCAATATTCAATTGTCGAGAGGTCAATATTTTTTCCCATAAATTTCTGACTCACCGGGAATGATTCTCTTTCCATCTTTGTCATATATGTTATAAGTAGCAAAAATTTTTTGAAAATTCAAAACAAAATGATGATTTAAGTGTGTAATAAATTCAATGAGACTCTATATAATGAATCATTTTATGAGTATATCTTTATTACACCATTATTTGTTCTATAGCTCTGATCTTAAAAAAGTATGAGGTGAAATAATAATTGCTAATTACTAATCCTCATCTTTCACTTTTGCAGAATGGATCTACAAAGCACTCTTTCACCATCAAATAGTCGTGTAACATCTACCTATCCAACACCTTCATCATCAACACAGAGATGTCGGCTACCATTCAATTTGGTAGCTTGAATTTCGGCTATCGTAGTGTAACTCAAGTACCCACCATGGTACATTCGTCGAGGCCATGCTAGAAGGCCTCAAGTTATCAAGCTCCTACTAGCCAGCGCCAAACCAGTTCAACAACCAACCACCAGAAGGAGTTCTCCCAGAACTTCGCTTTCAAAAGGTTAGTCAATCAAGCTCGGATGAAAAGAACTATTATGGGAAAATTGTCTTTAATTCTGGTACATACCGCATTGAACCTTTGTACCGAAAGCATGATCATGAAGCTTCCTCATCGAAGCAAATTAACCGTAAAATAGAAGAAGGGAAAATGTTGAGTGAGGGCTCAGAAATCCCCTTGAACGACCTAATGAATAAGCGACATACGGGGAGTATTCCTACCCACAACAACTTTGATAATCTAAAGTGGGTAAAAGGAATTCTACGGAAAAAGCAATCTTTCTGAAGAACCAACCACGCCAAGCTCCACCACCATAGAGGAGATAGCCAAACACTCCCGATATATATATAAAGTTCTAAAAGAACAAAGGCCTAATGAAAAGAAGATTTCGAGGCCCGGTGATGGAAAAATCAAGCTCCACCAAGAAAGTTGTCATCTCTTCTGTAACTAGCCAACCAAGACACTTCGCATGGTGAGCATCGGAGCGTGACACTTGGACCTTGTGTCCAAGAATCTGCTACTGAAAGTTCCCAGCAAAAAGATAAGCAAATATGGAGGCCAAGGCCCCATAATGAAACTTTGAAGAATGAAAGAGGTGTGACATCTGACACATCGTATCTCTTTCAAAATCAACTCATCAAGTGGATACCCAAAAGAAGGGATATCATCGATGAAAGATATGATGGTCGACACCTGAGAATCCTGTGGGATCCCATCGCCGATCAGTTTCACCCCTACAAGAGAAGGTTGACATTGATCGTGGTCCTTTAATAGAAGAAGTGTTTGTTTTGCACATTGAACCAGCGATCCACTAGAAATGTCGATCAAAAATTTGTGTGCAAGAAGAAAATAATGAAGATGACACAATGGAAGTGGAAGTTGTCTATGTGGTCAGAGATATAGATGAACTCCCTCCACATCGATCAACGGAATCCGTGAATCTGAACCTCAAATTTGACATTATGAAGAAGAGTCTTCAAGCAAATAAGATGGATCTTCGATCTCAAGAAGAAAAGAAGAAGAAGACCGTAATGAGAAAGATATCATGGGTGTCGAGGCTGTCTATATGGTTGAACTAAGAAATGATCTGCCTGATACACGCTTTTATAATTAACATCATCGTATAGCCCCAACAACAGCTGTCTCTGCAAATACACAAGGAGAAAGTTCTTCCCCTAAAATGAGCAAGGAGAAATAACAATAAGAAAGAAGAAGAAGAAGAAGAGTCAGATCGATTGACGCCATGACACTAGCTAGAGAGCAAAGAGAAATGCAACGTCAAATGGAGGTCAAAGATAAGGAGATTGCACCAAAATGAATGATATGATGGTACAAATGAACATCATGATGGAGATATTGTAAGAATATCACATCAAGTGCAACACCTATTTTGTCTGCTAATCAACAGGTAGCTAATAATACAACTTATATACCACCAGCCATTATGGTACCTCAAGCCTCAATACATGCTTACACATGAAGTGAGGAATGAAGTTAACCCACTACCTCTCCAACAATAATTCAAAATCTAGCAAGACACCGAATGAATAAATCCGCCTAGAAATAATAATAATCAATGAAAAGATAAAGGCAATCATAGCCAAAAGCTGCTAAAAGTCGGTAAGTCGCTACCAAATATGACCCAAGTGTCATACCAAAGGTTACTCAAGCAAATTTAATACTTTCGGGCTTGGTAATCCAAAGCAACATCTAGCCCAATTTAAGGCTACTTGTGATAACACGGAGGGAATGATGCATTGCTTTTTCATCAATTTATCAAGTGACTCACCGCCAAATGGTACGAATTGTCAAATGATTAAAATATTTGTTGAATTAGACTATATTTGTGAAGAGGTTCGCTAGTGTAACCCAGAAAATCATAAATCGACCTTGCTAAAGGAGAGGAAAGATGAGAAGACAAAATTCATAAGTCATTGGCAACCTAAGTATGAAGTGCGAGCAACAATTGAAGAAGAACATGATCCACTAATGGGCAATATGGATGATAAAATGGCACCATTTCTATTGATTACATAACATTCCAGACTTGCTCGATAGGGTGGCTAAATTCAAAAAGTTGAAGTCTAAAAGTCTATGTAGATAAAGCAAAGAGAAACAAACCTTCACTCAAGAAGAAATGAAATTCATGCCGCTTATAGCTCAAAATGGAAAAGCGTGATATACAATGTGGATAAAGGAAAGCAGCCAATGTACAATGATGATAATGGAAAGAAGCCTATTTATTCTAATCCAAAGCCAAAATTGGTATTAGAAGGTAATGATAAACCTCAAACTTTTTCAAGTGCTGGGGAGCAACCAAAATAAGCAACAAGAGATGATGAGAATGCCCATCTCTTAAGAAAAAGATGAACAAAGAATATTCCTTTAGAAGGGACAGTGCGGCTAAATTATTTGACAAGCGTCAAAGCGGTCTATTACCGAAATTAAAAGGCCTGAAGAAGCTGATCAAGTCAGTAATCCAAATTACTGTCCCTATCATCGGATGATCAGTCATCCCATTGAAGATTATTATGTCTTCAAAGATTGGCTAGAAAGGAAGTATCGATGAGGTGAATTTACACTATCTGACAATATTCTAGTCAACCCAAAAAGAGAGTCTACAAGGATGATTACGTCCTCTTCCGTATCATCCAGTAAAGATAAACAGAAGGAGAAATCAATTTACTTTGAAGAATGACAAACAGTAGTCTCCAAAAAGGGCGTGAAGATGTTGAAGCAGCTAAAAAATATCCCTAGTATTAAGTGGAAATCACCGCTTGAACCTATATTAGACTTAAGAGAGGTGCCTAAACCAAGTATTTGGGCTTCTCAGTGGCATTTTGATAAGGCTACTTCGTCACAGCATGAGTATAAGAGTATCAAGAAAAGGAAGCTGGTTAAGAAAAGGAAGATCAAGAACTGAACTACAACTCAAAAGATCATTAACAATCTATAAGAGTATCACCAGCCAGCAAGACAGCCATTTAAGCTTGCAGACTTCATGCCTAAACTTTGCATTTCTAAATCAGATGAAGAAGATAATGGTGAATCTTGTCCAATAGAGATATGTCGAATCATCTGTGTGATGTCGATATTCTTCAACATCGCTACTCGAAATGATAGTTAACAACCCATCTTGTCAAAGAAAGCAAGAAGAGCCCGAGGAGCTAATGTCAATTTTGTTTAATGACTCAACAATAATAGTTCGATGAAGATCTATATTTTCTCGAGAAGAGTCGACTCATCGATATCATCACGATGAAATGTATGATGTTGAAAAATGAGTCTAACCCTTTTGGCCAATCTTCCGAATAAGAAGAAATTTGAAGAAACTACCTCTTGAAGAATCTGAGCAAGATAGTGATTCAAGTTCAATTTGAGAAGTGATAAGTCTTACCACCTTCATCAAAGAAGGAAATGCAAATAAAGACAAAGGAAAACAAATTGAAGTCAACGAAGATATCATTCCCAAAAAATCCTAGATAAAGCCTAAATTGAGAGAAGATAGATTATAATATTCTATCACATCGAAAAGATCCTGCATTGAGTGTATGAGGCTCTCTTGATGTCAAAAGACCTCAGAAACTTTGATACAAGCTCTCAAAGATCGAGAGTTATGAAGCTTACTTTGCTAAAAAATGCATGAAGCATTGCAAACTCAAGATCTCCCAATCACATTTTGAAAGATCTTATGTTGGAATGGATCACAATCATCCTCTTTAGAGAGAGTGATGGCATCTCGATCAAGAATATTGATTGATCCGTGTTCTTCTATCAATCTTATGAGTCTAAAGGTATTAAGAGGATTATCACTGATATCCAACATCTTGGGAGAGATAAGTTGATGGTTCATGGTTTCAATGAAAAGGGCGTAGAACTCGGGTTCTTTTATTCTCCCGCTCAAGTTTGGGATTTATATAAGCCAAGTTTCATGTAATCGATGCCGATACATCATTTAGAGCTCTGGTCTGATGCATGAGTATGGCATGGTCCCATCAACTATGCATCAATGTATGAAGTATGAAAAGATGGAGAAGAATTCAATTCTATAACCTACAACCGCCATCAATGAAGCAAAGATCTATGAAGATGCAAAATATTTCATCCTCAAAGAGCCTAAGCAAGCAAGCGGTAAGCATCCACTTCAAACTAAAAGTAATTTCACAAAGTGAAAGAGCAAAAAGCAAGGAGGAAGAAAGAAGGCAATGCAATTCTGACTCTCAAAGCACTTGATTCGCACCTAAGTCAAAAAATTAGTTCCTCATTTGGGAAGTGACACGAAGAAGGAGAATATATCTCAAACCTAAGGGAACTTATAAGCTTTCAAGAGTATGAAATAAGTGATTCGATTCACTATGATTTTGAATCTACTTATGAAATAGAGTTAGATGGCTACATCAAGGAGGATAGCTCACTCACATGACTCACTCAAAATTATACCCATCCCTTAAGTGCTTCAAAGAAATCACACTAGAGGTTCATAATATTGAAGAATTGATAACATTCTATGTGCCGCCGTTGAGTGAGAGCGAACAGAACTCTATTTTATAATCAAGTCTAAGCCTCAAATTTTGAGCCGCTCAACATGAAAATTATGATGAGATAGTGCCAATAAGAATACCAATATACTATCCAAAGAAATTACGAAGAATGATACATAAGCTTGGAATTCATATTGGGAACTACTAAATAGACTCAAATCTTTAACAAGATGTGGAGCCAAAGAAGTCCTCAAGCATCATGAAGAAGTGATAAGTTTATCACTAAAGGTCCGGGTTCATCCACAAATCTCATCAAGATAAACTATTATAATATAATAGAAGCTAAGAAACTAGTGATGAAGAAGATGATTCCCATGAAATTCTTCTTAAAATGATGAAGTAGAAGCCAAGCCGACCAAGAACTTGAAGATGGTGGATAACAAGCTACTATGGATGAACTTAAAGAAGTCAACCTGAGGAGGATGATCCCCATCCAACTTTTGCCCTTCACCGATGAGAAAGTTGAAGAGCTAAAATGCTACTTGTGAATTGGATTGCTTTTCCGGACATATTCTAAAATGTGCTTATCCCATATGTAGTTCATAAACTAGCTATTATGATGCAATGCCTATTAAGCAAGCTCTAGGAATGAGATTGGAGATTGAAGAATATGTGATAAACTAAAATTGATCAAAAGGTGCTTCATAGGAGAAGTATGCATTGGATAGTAAACATTATCCTAGTTAGAAGAAGAATGGCCAACCTTCTCGTTGACTTCCTGACCTAAATAAGTGCCCAAAAGATGACTTTCCACTTCCAATATCAAAACTACAGTGGACAACACTTCCAACTATGACATGTTCTCATTCATGGATGATCTGGGATACAACCAAATCAAATTGGCATGAAGATGAAAAATATATACATTATTCAACACCTATTGTATATACACCATCATGGTTTTGGCTAAAAAATACTGAGCTACATACCAAAGAGCCATGACATATATTTTGATGAGTTGATTCATCAAAAGGTGGAATGTTATGTCAACGATTTGGAAAAAATCTTAATCATGGAAACCACTTCAAGACTTGAGAATTGTATCGAGAGAATCAAAATATGATCTCAAGATGAATCCTCTAAAATGTGCATTCGGGTATCCTCAGAAAATTCTCCATTATTGTACGCCATGAGGTATTGAAATTAATCTTGCTAAAATCAAGGAAATCATGGAGATGCCTCCAAAGAGTTTCATCGCCTCATTCTTTACAATGACAACCGCATTCATCCATATCAAACTTATCGATGCTATCAACCATTTGCAAGGTTGATGAAGAAGAATGTTCCGTTCAAGTGGGACAAGGAGTGTCAAGAAGCCTTCAATAGCATTAAAAGCTACTAGTTAAATCCACCAATCCTTGCAGTGCCAACTTCTGGAAAGCCCCTCATTCTATACACACAATGCATTAGAAGAGTCTCGGCATTATTGGCACAACACACAATGAAGAAAGCAAAGAGAATGCTCTTTATTATATCCGAGATTGAAGAAAATGAGATACTCTATAGATAAGCACATTTAGCATTGATCTGCCAAAAGCTTCATCATTATATGTTATCTCACAAGATTACCCTCATCTCAAGGATCGATCGAAGTACTTGATGACAAGACCAGGATGTGTCGCTTGATAAGATGGGCGATGTTTCTATAATTTGATATCACATACGTCCGTAGAGTGAAGGGACAAGTCTTAGCAGATTTTCTGCATCCCATCCTCACTCTCTTAATGATGATTTGATGAGCAAATTATGCTCATTCATGAAAGAGAAAATCACAAATTTGAAATGTACTTTGATGGAGCCTCATCGATCAAACAAGTCCAACATCTAAATTTTCCAAGAGCAAGAGCAGAATCGATCATCTTCATAACACCGTAAGGAGGGATAATGAGATGATCATATGGATTGAGGAGCCAAGAACTAATAATGAAGTGAATATGAAGCATTAGTGGCTTGAAGAAGCTATTTTCATAGCATTCAAAACTTGCATTTTTGGTGATTCTCACTTATTATAAATCAAGTACTTGGCATCTATAATTAACAAGCTTGAGTTAGCTTTATCATAAGCGAGTTCTGAGCTTATGAAGCGATACCAAATATCACACTAACTCGAGTCTCTCTGAGAATAATAAAGTCAATTGCTTAGCAAAATTAGCTAAGAAATGAAGTATGAATGGTGATTATGTCATGATCGACATATTTACCGATGAGTTCTAGAGCAAGAAAGTATCAATCTCGTAGAGGGGTTATCAAATCGACCAGGATGCGACTCTGTTGCTCCTCATACTCCAAAATCAACAAGAAATTGTACCAAGAAGAGCTAAGAATGACATTGCCTCGTAAAAGTAGTGTGAAGCCTTTATGTAGAAGAGTCATTGATTGGAGGCAACCCTTCATCGACTACTTTAAAGAAGAAAATTACCAAACAATAAATCACAAACAAATTGAAAAGAGAATGCTATGATTTTGTCAACAACACTTTATATCATAGATCCTTTGAACAAATGGCTACATGATGTAAATGATGAAGCTAGCAAAGTGATGGTTGAAGTTCATGAAGGACTTTATGTGCATAAGTCCCAAGATGGCAAGAAGATCAAAAGGATGGGCTATTATTGGTCATCTATGGTGAGAGACTGTATTAATCATGTTAAGAAGTGTCATGAGTGTCAAGTACTTAAAAATCTCATTCATCAACCTCTAAATTCATTACACTCAACATTAACATCCTGGCCATTTGAATGTTAGGGTATAAATGTAATTGAACTAATTGATCCACCATTATCACCAACACCGCTTCATCCTAAACGAATCGATTATTTCTCTAAAGTCGCTCCATTTAAAGAAGTTACTGTTGACCGAGTGATTAACTTCTTCACGCATAATGTACTCTATAGTTTGGAGTGTCACGCCGAATAATTTTGACAATGTCACAGCTTTTAAAAGGTGCAAAGATTTCTAAATTCGTCGATCGACACAAAATTAATTGGCGATACTCTTCAATATACAATCAAAGAGCAAATAGTTTGGCGGAGGCCTTCAACAAGACATTAGTCAAGCTGCTCAAGAAGATTCTCACTAAAAATAAAAAGAGAATGGCATACCAAGCTAGTAGATGCACTATGAGCGTATCAAACTACCTATAATACACCAAATAAAGCCACTCCCTATTCATTGGTATTTGGAACTGAAGCAGTTCTTCCGCTTGAAGTTGAGTTGACTTCACTTCGAAAGTATCCAATAATCTAATCAAGATCAAAATGCTTGTGAATGGAGGAACTCGACGTTCTTGATGAAGTTAGATTGCAAGCTCATCAAAATCTAGAGGTTTATCGAGCAAAGATGTCCAGCTTTTGACCATGCGATGCAACCTCAAACATTCCAAAAATGAGAATTTCTCATGGTGCTAAGAAGGTCAATTATTCTTAATCAAAAATTTGGTGGCAAGTTTGAGTCTAACTGGGAAGGCCCTTTTGTCATTAAAAAAGTTTATCAGGGAAAGGCATACCAACTCATCAACCTAAAGGGTGAAAGACTAATGCCGCCAATTAATGATCGATACTTGAAAAAGTATTATACATGATGCCACATTCTCGAGGTACAATAGAAATCCCCTTGTAAGATAAGAGGCATTTTTTAGTATATTTATTTAGTCGACATCGCTTCATGCCGAGATCCGAATTAATATAATACTCAAGATGAAAAATATTTTCGTGAAAATTCTCTGTACACAGGGCAATTTTAGATTTTTTTATATATAGATGAAATCAATGTTGTATGTCAAAATCTCCTTTAGAGTACATCAATTTAAATATTGATGTATTTATGTATTTTCATCTTGAAAATTCTTCTAAATGTACTTTAGAATTCTCGTAAAGAAGGGCATTTTTTTTTAGTAGTTACGTTTATTTGAGTTGACATCGGTCATAAGAGATCCTCAAATATATTTTGATTCAGTCGACATCGAGCTATGCCAAAATCCCCAAATATATCTATAATTATCATTGTTAAGTTGCATATTCTTGCAGGAACAAAAAGAATATATTTCTATGCATAAAGAGACAACCCTAAATGTTAAGAAATTTATCTCTCAGATTTGCCAAAATTTTGGAGATCTAGTCAGAAGAACTCAATTTTGGAAGCTTTAATCAACTGAGTTGGAAAAACATCAACCTCTACATCTTGAAGTCTAGGACATGGATGGGCTCTAAAGGTCAAACTCAACAAGCCGCAAATAGTTGAGTTGATAATGCTCTCCTCACTCAATAATCCGTAAGAAAAGGTCGTAGTGAAAGAACCCCCGTTCATTATTTTGATGACAAAACCTACTACAGCTTAAGTCAAAGACCTGAGTAGGTTCTAAAGGTCGAACTCAACAAGCCCACAAATGGCCAAGTTGCTGACGCTCTCTTCACTCAATAAGCCACAAAAAAAGCCATATTAACACTGCTCATTAGTCCAATGATGATTGTTGTCCAATCTCAAACTAGATTCAGCTTCGCGATTATAAGCAACCAGGATCTAAGAGATCTTTCTACTTGATTGATAAACCAAGATAATCTGAGAAAACTCTCAATTCAGGGTTGCCTCAAATCAATCTATATATTGCCCACAGGGTGATATCTTAATTTATTCTCAAATGATCTGATGAAGCTCAAAGCACAGATCAAAGTCAATCTCCTCATCAAGTCTGTCAAAGCAGAAAGCACAGGACCAAGGAAGTAATTCCATAGTTCATACAAAGTCAATGGTTGAACTAAAAGAATTTCATGATTATTCAGTCTGTTAATGCACACGTTGCTACACAAATAACTCAACATTGACCCTATATAAACTGGAAGGCTGGACCCTTCAATGAGTTCAAGCAAAGAAAACACAGATTCATGGCATACATACACTTCGATAAGTCACAAGGACAAATCAAGTCAGTCCTTCATCAAGTCCGTCAAGCTTAAAGCTAGGACAAAAGGCGTTTCAAATCTGACCAAGCACAGATAAATTGATTCCTTAGTGGAGTCTTCATAAAAATAAGCGAACCAATTTCTCCATCAAACCCAACCAAGCACGAAGCTAGGGTTGGAGGAAACTCAAATCTGTAATGACATAAAAGAAAGAAATCTTCAACAAAGCTACTAAAGTAGTATGTAAGAATTTATCTATCCGACAAGTCAATCGACAAATCGGTCAAGTCTGCCATTTAGCATGTCCAAGGCAAATAATGACAATAGAGTCTGAAAGCTACCACAATCAAAGCTAAAATGATTCAAGTTCTGTGGCCAGCCCAAAGGGTCAACCAATTTTCAATAAACGTGACTCTCTTCAAGCACGAATCACATTTATTGGGGGACATTTGTTGACCTCCATATGTGTGCCATAAGTCAAAGTCAAGCCTACATATCAAATTTGATAGACTTCAGAGGTGAAAGTGCGCAAATTGAGGCTCAAAATGCACTAGACGTCACTGAAAATGGTCGAAACTACCTCTAATCGATGAACGAACTTCACCATCTCATTCAAAATATCAAAATTGATCGAAATATAAATATCAAAATCAACGAATTGATTAAGCCGCCGAGCTATCAATGATATCGATATTAGAGGAAGCTGACAATGACCAAACTACTTCCGTTCATGAAATTAATTATGCCGTTAGCTTCAAAACATCAAAAATTATCAAATAAGATTATACACGCTCAATTCAGATGAGTCTGTGCAAATGTCAAATAATTTGAAATGATAATGCGCAAATCGAGGCTGAAAGACACTAGATGTCACCAAAATCAACTTAAATGACCTCCGATCGATGAAAGGACTTCTCCATCATGTTCAGAACATCAAAATTGGTGATATAAATATTGCACAACTTAATGATCAATGATCAAGCGCCGAGTCATCAAATACGCGCATGTATATCGTCGAGGCACCGACGCAAGCCAAACGACCCTCATTCATGAAATTGATTATGTCGTTAGCTACAAAACATTTAAATCTATCAAATGAGACTACTCGCATTCAATTTAGACGACTCTGTGTAAATGTCAAATGATTTGAAATGATAATACGTAAATCGAGGCTGAAATGCACTAGACGTCACCAAAATTAACTCAAATGACCTCTGATCGATGAACGGACTTCACCATCACGCTCATAATGTCCAAATTAATTAGAATATAAATATTACATCAATGATCATCGTCCGAAGTTATTAATGCACGCACGATATCGATTGGAGACCAAGAAGATCAAATGACTTTGCTCATAAATTGATCACGCTATCGGCTTAAATATCAAAATCTATCAAGTAAGAGCGCTCACACTCACTAAGATGAGTCGAAGATCGTTTACCAAAAGCGATGTGCATTTTGAGCTCAAATTAACTCAATTTGATGTGATTAACTAAACTCCGACAAACACTACGCTTATCATGATTCTAATAGAAATTATCTTAAATTGTTATATATATATTGATTATGTGAGTTCACCGGTGCAAAATTCACATTAAAATCTTTTTATAAATCTAAAATTTATTTAAAATCCCTAAATTATACTCCCCCATGCTCAACCGTTTCCCCTATTTTCCGTTTATTTAGTTCAAAAAAAAAAAAAACCACCCCTCCTCTCTCTTCCCATTCCCACATTCAAAATCCCTATGCACAGGTAAATTTTGTCCCTCTCCCCTCTCAATCTCCTCCGGCCGTTCTGCCACATCCTGCCGCGCAATCCTGCATCTCGCACCCGCCGCTCCAGCAGAATCCCGCAAAATTGTGTTGCACGAGCTCGCGAGCCCGCCTCCGTGCTACATGAGCCCGCCTCCGTGCTGCACGAGCCCGCGAACTAGCCGTCCCACCACGTTCCGGTGTGTTAAGCCTCCGGCCCACAACCCATGCATCCAGCCTCCCGTTCCGCTGCATCCCACGGCCCGCCCGCCAACCTCCATTTCGCACAACCCGGCCCGTCGGCCCTTCCCGTTTCCGCAAAGCATCCCGCCGACCCGCTTCCACGCCCACCGTTGTTTGGCCAGACCCGTGCCGTCCGGTCAGCGATCCGGCCCATAAAACCTCCAGCCCATCCCGCAAACCCAGCCCGCTACCACGTACAGGCCCGTACGTCCCATTCTGCGCAAGCCAACCAGCGTCGTATACGCCTCCGGCCCACGTCCCGCCTCTGGCCTACAGCCCGCACATTCCATTTCGCGCAACCCAACCCGCACTGTACCTACCTCCAGCCCACAACCTGCGCATCTGCCTCCCGTTCTGCTGCATCCCACAGCCCGCTAGCCAGCCTCCATTCCGCACAACCCAGACCCATGACTCACCGTTCCGGTCTGCAGCCCACCTTCTGACCTGTTTAGCCCACCTCCGCAGCCTTCAAATGGCAAGCCCACAACCCGTCCAAATTTCGCCACAATCGCCTCACCGCAAACCGGGAAAGAACATCGTCAAAAGGCGAATTCTTCTTTCAATTTTAGGCGTGATTCTTTTCAATTTATTTAGTGAAATCAAGAATTTTCTTTTCGGTTTTGGCTCGCGCTTCGCTTTATCCTTTTTTGCTTCACAAACGGGAAGAACATCGTCAAGAATTCTTTGATTTGGCGTCGCCTCATCATATTCTCACATATTCCTTGTTCCCAATTTCAAAAATGAGTCAGAACATGTGAGATCTATAAATGTGGATATATATACACATACTTGTGTTTCTTTGCAGGTTTGAAGGCCTCGTCGTGCTTAAGAGGGCGCGACGAGATGAAAAATTGACTGTGGTGTCGCAAGAAATCACTATGCTCAAGATGGCGTGTCGAGTAAGCCAACATCCGTTAGATGTCACTCCCTGCAATTGACAAAATTTTGTCTAATTTCTGACTCAAAAAAAGGAGGAATGAATATATATTGCATTTGTCTTGTTTGTCAGCCTCGTTGTGAGAGGTGTGACGATGAAAATCGGATGTGGTGTTATAAAACACATTCAGCTACTCAAGAGCGTCGAGTAAGCCAAAATACCCCCCCGATGCAGCCCCCTAAATGGGGATGACACGGAGAGGCTACCAAAATTTAGACTAAAATTTAAGACTTAAACAAATTCAAATGAGAATTACCTAAACTTAAGTAAAACAAAAGAATATATGATAAATATAAAGATAAATGTTAAATCGAAAAGAAATAGGGGCAGAGCACTCAAAGAAAATTTTAAAAAAATAGAACACTCATTTAAAATACAAGTAAAATTTGGATAAGCTAATATTAAACTCACAAACTCTAATTGTAATTCTCTATGATTTAAATTGAAGTAATGAGTGAGTTATCTTTTCTTGTAAATTCCTCAAAACTAAATAAGCTCTAATTGGAATTTGGGGAGACTAATATTAAAATAATAATAAACTTACAATAAACTTACAGTCTAAGGAGGAATCCAAATTAGGTTTAATAACTCTTATATGAATATGTAAGTAATTACATTGCTAGCTAATAAACATGAGTAGGGCTAAAATAATAAACACTGAAATTGATATAATTTATCGAAAGTGATGTAGATTGAACATAATCAAATTGGGAGAATTATAAAAAAAACTCAACAAGTAAACTAAGTACAAGCAATATTTTAAACTACAATCTAAATCATAACGCCTACTTCACCACCGGATCTACAACTCTTTGTACAAGTATACAAAATGCGATACTAAATCAAAATCTATAAAAATCATAGGGCTTCCTTTAATCAAAAATAAGAATTTCATTCTAATTATGATTTTCAAAATCAACGAAATCACTAATTAGGTAAAATTATGTATAAAATCAGATGGGACATAGAGATTTCAAATACAAAAATGTCAAAAGTTGTATCTTTAGTTGGAATTAAATGAAAATCGATCAATCTCGTAAATAAAATTTCCTAAATTCTTAAATACACGCGTGGGCCCCGACACTATGTTGAATGTTTAAATTCAAGTGTTTAAGGATCTTTGTCTTGGGTTGCTTCCGGTTAGTCCAGTTAACAAAATCTAAAACCTAAATAAGAGTTTTAAATCATAAAATATCGCGATTTTGTTGGTAAGATCTAATCTTCGCTAGCATTCAGAGTTGAGATCTAAAGCTCTTAAACATATTCAAATTAATCAATTTTTTAAATCAAATTAACTAACAATATGAAACTACTATAATGAAATTCTATCACTAAAAACTTAAATCAAACTCAATCCATCCACCTTCTGCAACTGCTTGTCGGGGGTGACAAATTAAGAAAACTCTAGCTCACAAAGGAGCCAATGTCAAATCAAGTGCTCTACTATGTTCACTCTCAATCAATCTCTTGTCAGTAAGGATGTGGGATGTCTCTTCTTACGTGCTGAGATGACTCACGAGATGAAGCGATTCTGGAGAGCCTCGATGGGTGGTTTGGCGCTCCATTATATTATGATCACGTAGCCTATGCTCCCAATGGATCACCCTTTGAGTTGTGAATCATGGGTATACTGATAAAGGCAAACCTATATGTCGGTAGAAAGATTGTCTCCTTAAACAAACATTACCAGTCTGATTTCTTGGACGACGTAACCCATGTGTTACTGATGAGAATCATTCTATCAGGTTGGGTCGACTACCTCCTCTAACTAAGTAAATTAGGGACCGTGACTATCCGGGATGACGGAACCATGGGATCTAGATCGGGCACATCATCATTCCCCCAACCATCTGGTTTAAGCTAAAATGGTGAGTTTTATAAATCTAAAATCTAAATTTTGAAACTCCATATGCTGCTACTATACGCTATGCATTAGACGATCTAATGACTAGCTTTAATTGAAAGTTCTCTCTCACTTATTGGGAGGAGTAATTAATTATAGTTTTGCTATAGAAAACCCGAACCGGTCTAAAGTTCTCACCAAATGAGGATGAAATCTCTGGGTAGTGTCTTATCTACTATTTCATCTGCCTTCTAAAAATTACATCGACACTTTTAAATCACTCTCTTCAATTATTCAATATTATCGAGAGTGGAGTATTTTTGGAGCCCACATCAACACAGCCATCATCGGGTGGATATATTGTTTGATCATTTAATTTATTATTTCAGATCCTGTCGACTATATTAGTTTAATAATAGAGGATCAAATCTATTGTTATATGATAGAATTAGCTTCTCAAATATTTCAATAAGTTGAAATTCTTATAATAATTGAGATTTTAGGTTTTGTTAACTCGGGCCCGGTTCTAAGACCAAACCGGCAAGCAACTCGCGTAGCATCCTTAGACACTAAATTTAAGCATTCAGCGTACTGTCGGGGCCCATGCGAGTGTTCAGTAATTTAGCTAATTTATTTATAAATCAAAAGATTAATTTCATATTTTCATTTAATTCCAACTTAGCCTGCGCAACCTTTTAAGACATTATAATTTACATTTTGAATTTTCATGTTTAAGCACATGTATTTATAACTTAGATAATTTCATCTAATTAATGAAATAATTGATTTTAAAAATAATAATTAGAATGAAATTTCTTTTATAATAATTAGATTTTTAGGTTTTGTTAACCAACCCTTCTGGACCAAACCGAGAAGCACATCTAAGACAGAATTTAAGCATTCAACGTAGTGTTTATCATTGATTAGAATACTTATGCAATTTTTGGAAAGCTCAAATTGAATTGAAGATTACTTTATATTTCGTACAAGAATTCATTTCTTTCAAATAATTACACAAATTATGAGAACTTGAATTAAGTGATAGTTGGCTCCATAATTTATATAAAATTAATATATTTAAAGTCTATTCAGAATTTAAGCCAACATCTTCTATCTGCTTGTACAAAAAATTACAAATCTGGTGGCATTTGGGGAGTAGAATTAGATTTTTATTTGCACTCAAAATATTGTATATTTGCTTGACTTGTTAACAAACATTTAACTCTCCATTAGTCTTCACATTCAAATTTCGTTCTCCCCAAGCAAGCTGTTATATCTTCTTTAAGCAAGCTTATCCAAATTGAAGTTATTTTCAAATTTGAGTCAATTATTCCCTAAGAAGTCTTGACCATACTTGCTAATAAGTTATTTAGTTTCAATGAGAATCTCTTATGAAGCTCATCTGATTTTCGCTTTAGCTTGAAAATAGCACTCAACAAATCTTCTTATGCTTCAAACGTGACTTTAAGCGCAAGATCCAAATTATCCTTTTAAAGGCTATATTCATGAGTAATCATGAGTTGCCTAATTGAATTTGTGTTTATAAGAAAGCTACCAAATTTTTTGCACACTTATTTTCAAATTGGAATTGAACATTTGAATTTACCTCCAATCGTTTGTCCTTTGGTATTCAATTGAAATCCTTACTTCACTAAATATCGAATGTGATTATTTAAACATTAAATTGATTTTATTCATATTGATTACTTGTGAATGAATCATTTCAAATGTTCAAAGAGAAGCTTTACTTACATGAAAAGACATCCAATCTAATATGGATTTATCCTCAACTCCACATCAAATTTCATGCTTGTTAAAAATCAAACTTCAAACTTATTATGAGTCTTTTGTGAGTTTAGTATTGGTCTCCTCAAATTTTACTTGCATTTTAAATAAGTGTTTTATTCTTTCAAAATTTTTCTTTAAGTGCTCTCACTCTATTTCTCTTCGATTTAACATTTATCTTCATATTTATTATATATATTTTTATTTAACTTAAGTTTAGATTATTTTTATTTGAATTTGCTTTGAATTTCAATCTAAATTTTGGCGATTTCGCAATATTGGCTCTCACCATAAAGTATCGACTATTTTTACTTTTTACCATGAGCTTAATGAGACCTTCAATTACCTGCATAAAAGTAAATATAGAATATTTAATACACCTTCAAGTATTTTTTTTTTTGTTTAAGTCTAAAATTTATTCTAAATTTTGGTAGCATTTTGGCATAGAGGTGCCACATCTAATATATGTTGGCTTATTTGGTACTTAATAATGAGCATAGCGAGTAATGTCTTGCGACATCACAGCCAGTTTTCATCTCATCACGCTCTAATGAGCGTGACGAGGCCTTCAAACTGCTTAAGGGGATCAGAGAACGAGATGAAGCACCTTGCAAATGAGGGAAATCGGGTTTGCGTGTCGCTCACACGAGAGAGGGAGAAATGAAGATTATGTTCGATTTTGAAGCAGGATTGGCCAAGAGCGGGAGCAGTTTCTTGCGATTGAGAGATTCGGACGAGCGAACGAGGGAGGGAATGGGTAGAGATCGAGACCTTGGGGTTTATTGTCGTTGGGGAGGAGACGAAGCCGACGAATGGGATCGGGTCATGCGAAAGGAACCGAGCTCTTAGCTTAGAGGAATCAAAACAAAGAGGGAGGGATCGGTAAGGGTTATTAGGCATATATGGGACTTTTTTTAATTGATTTCCTAATCCTTTAATCAATCTTAATATGAATTTTATGCCGACCTCAATATAAGGTTAATATATATATTAAATCAAGATTACGATGTTCAATGTAATGGCGCGTTTACATTTCGAAGACCATTTGGTTAGTGCGTCTGATTTCACTTAAAAATGCGGCGTTCCAATGGTTCAACATTCGCGCAAATTTGTCCAAATTGAGTGTGAATAGTCTCATTTGATAGATTTTGATGTTTCAGAACTAATGGTATGATCAATTTTATGAACGGAAGTCATTTGGACATCGTCGCTGCCTCTCAACTCCGATATACGTGTCGGCATATTGATAGCTCCATCGCTTGGTCGATTGATCATTAAATTGTTAATATTTATATTCTGACTAATTTTGATGTTCTGAACGCGATGGCGAAGTCTGTTTGTCGATCGGAGATCATTTGGGCATCGTTGCAGCCTCCCAACTCCGATATGCATGTCGACGTATTGATAGCTCGATCGCTTGATCAGTTAATCATTAAAATGTACAATATTATATTTTGACCAATTTCAAGGTTCTGAATGTGATGATGAAGTCCATTCGTCGATTAGAGGTCATTTGTGATTTTGATTTGGTGCATCTCATTTCGATTTAGTTATTACATCAAATGTCGATTTTGGATTTTGAGCTCGACTCAACTGGTGTATCATGCATGGAAGTCAACAAATACTAACAACATATGGAATATATTAATATGAATACACCAAAATAAATATGATGCTACCATTTAAATTAACATTAGGTACTCTTGTCATATTCTTCTCTTCTAGTGACTGAGGAGAAGAATGCAAAATGGAGAAGTAACATATTTTGTCTCTTCCAATTTAAAATTTTTCACATCTTGATGTATCTCTATTTTGTTAGAAATAAAATACATGTCTTTTAATTTTATTAATATTTTCAAGATTCCACTCTCAACATCTACTAATAACACCAAGATCATTATTTAAAATTTTCTCTCAAATTAACTTTCATCTTTTGGATTTGTTATTATGAGGGGAGTTTAATTGTATCAATTAATTCAAGATATATTGTCAACCTAGTCCTCACGTTTGCTAGTTGAGCTCGGTGGTGAGCTCATTGGGAGTTATAGGGGGTCCCTCTACTCTTGGATTTGAGGGGAGTATCCTTGAAGAAAACTTTTATGGTGAGCAATGCCTCGGTGTTAATATAAAAGGTCTTAGCCTTAAAGACAAAGAAGGCAATGCCTTGGCATCAAGAGGATGGCACCATGATATTGGGATCCATGAATTTACACTAGAAATCATAGAAAGACAGCTCTAAGACTTATGCACCAATGCAGAAAGACAGAGAGGTCAGCACTTCAACGCAAGGTGTAGCGTTGTGGTGCTTGAACTGGTGCAAAAAACCTTGGAGGACAGTGGCGCTAGCGGCTAGGTGCTATGATCATGTTGCAAAGCTACTAAGCGGGGGAGTCTATCTTATAGCAATTTCAGTGTTTTTTTCATACTTTTTTTTTATTCTCTTGTGAGTGAGCTAGAGTAAAGTAAAGTATCTTAGAGTGATTGAAGTGAGGAGTGGCTTGAGTGAAGTGAGATTTGTATAAATCTCATAAATTTTTCTTCATAGTAGATTTTGTTGTGGTGTGGCTCAGTGATTTTTTCTCATTCTTAGATTTTTCCACATAAAATATGGTGTTTTTCTATACTCTTGTGTTTCTTTGCTTTATATGTTTTGAGTATGATTTGGATATATTCAACTAGTTTTTGTGTTTAGTTCATAATCTCTTAACATGATTTGCATTAGTTCATTGGTTGAAACGTCATATCATCAAATAATAAGAGCATATATTCAAAAGATTCATCTATAAATTATTTTTTAGTATGCATAACCATCAAATTAGTTTCTCTTATTGTACAACCCTATGATAAATTGCTTCAAGTCATATAAAAATATATTTAATATACAAAGCTAATCATCTTTCTCTTAATTTCAAACCATAATGGTAGTTGAATGTGAATCTCCACTTCTAGATTACTATGTAAAAAACTGTCTTTATATCTTATTATTCTAACTCCCAAATCCTGTTTTCGCAATTACTACTAAGTAAAATAAAAGTATGCTTGACAATGGGTGAGCAAATCACCTTGAAGTCTACTCATAATCTATCTTCTCTATTATAGCTACGGTCTACTATTATGATTCCTTTTTACTAATAACATTCTCAAAGTAATTGACCCTTGATGACCATTGTTGCTTTGCAACAAAGTATAAGCAACTTTGTGAGAACAAAAGAGATTCTCATAATAAAATCTTTGAAAAGGAATCCTCATAACAAATAAAATTGAGCTTAAATAAAATGAGTATTCATCGAGCATATTATTAATTGCGTCGGCTAAAATTAGACACCGGTGTTGTTTTCAAGTAATTACATTTGCAAGACAATCTAGAATTAACAAGCCACTCTTTACCGACTGTTAAAACCTTTTCCTTAATGGAGAAAAAATCCATTTAAACTGCTAGTGCTTCTTGGTGAAGCTGCAGAAAAGGAGCAATCATGTTTCTTCTTTCATTGACAAGAAGGCTCATCAGAATTATGGGCCCAAAGCACTTTAAAAGAAAGTTCCAAATTTTCAATAAATAAAGGCTGTTAGGATGAATTAGAGGACCACCTAAAAACACTATGTAACCTAAATGATTGATGAGCCTCAGGTACTTTATCAACCCTTCAATGCTTGGAGTTAGAGTGAGAGTGTACTTAATTAATTATAGGTTTCAAAATAGTTCTTGAGCCAGAAGTACTTGCTCAACTAGCGTGATTTGGCCTTATCCTTGTAGCTTTTGAATTATATAATATGAATAATAAGGTCCCTCATAACACTAACCTGCTGCAATTCCATCATTACAACAATTACCGCATGGATTAATAATGTGCCCCATCATCATCATCATCATCATCATCATCATCATCATCACTGACCATAATAATTATAATTATAATTATAATGTAGTTATTTTGCAATATATGATCAATTGCAGCAATTTTAATGAGCTTCTGATATCTTTAAATACGCAGTCTCTTGACGAACTTCTGGTTTTATTAAGCAATAAACTTCTTTTAATTTACTAGCTTAGCCATCTTTCCACCTTATATAATGCATCCAATTTCAGCAAAGTCGAAGAAATTAAAAAACAGTCGATGCGGAGAGAAAACACAATCCTGATTATTATTATTATTATTATTATTATTATATTATTATTATTATTATTATTATTATTATTATTACCTTTTACCTCAATTATTTTGTCCCCGCCAACTCTAAGAAGCCCACATTCTGCAAACAAATTACTGTTCATTTTCTTTGGTTAGTAAATCTGACGCAACAGCGAAGGCAAACCATGGTTTATGAGAAGAAGTGTTGCACATGAAATAACTGGCATTTGCATGGACAGAGGATTAAATAATAAATATTCACATACTATCTGCCTCACCTGCACATTTAAGGAAAACTGAAATAGCTTGAGAATGAGTAAATTATTTCAAACGGTCACTTATTCACCAACATTTCTAAAATATCGTGAAAAAAAAAAATTACAACCTTAAGCTTGCCATAGATCTTTCAGCATATTTTGGCCGACCAAAAAAAAACATTGAATAATGGGTTTGGATGTAGTCAAGAACAAAAGAAACGATTAGTATTGCTTCTTTAACCATTTTTACACAGAACTAATTACAAATACTTAGCTCCATGTAGATGGGCAAGAAAGAAAGCTTACAATGCTTAATTTCAAGCCCAAGAAAGCCCCGAGAAGAGGCCAAAAGGCGAAGCAAACAAAGGTACAAAATACTCTTTTATCTTCCGATCGCAGGAAATACATAACTCATCCCCTCCAAATCCACACCCTTAGCTTTCAAGAGGAGGTGGTGGTGGGACACATATCTATCCAATTTACACATTCGGACAAGAGTTGAGGGAAAATCTCTTCCACTCCACTAGCCGTCGTAGGAAATCCATAACCTATAGAACAAAAATTCAAGAACTAAAAATCAGCAACTTGGCGTTCTCCTACAGAAAAGCATAGGAGGAAGCCGCAACACTGAGATATTATTAGGTCGGCATAATTCGTTACACTTTGTCTGTTAGTCCTGAGTTTCCAGTTTGCATTGCTTTAAATAAATTATTATGTATTGAGATTGTTGTAATATCAATGCAAAATAATAGATACAAAAATATATCTACAAAACCAGTGCACAAAATAATTATACAAATTTCCACCTTTGAGAAGTTAAATTCAAAATCAGAGAAATTTGTAGAGATGAAGTAAAAGTAGAACATCTGGTATTAAGAAACACTTACCTCAGAAGTCTCTTGGAGAGAATAAGAGGCGTTTGTTTCCTTTGGGATCTTAGAAACAAGTATGCCAAAGCCCTGTCCCCTGTCTCTCAGAACCTAATAACAACACATAAGAAACAATCCAGATTAATGGCCATAATATGCTCATCAGATATCTGAATACATTATAGGAGTAAAAGAAAAAAAAAGTGTGAAAATCAGAAGAAAAGAAAGCATCTAATAAGTGATCAGATGACATGGAATCATTCCTTTAGCAATTCTGGATTATGACAAAAATACTTAAAAATTATCTATTTTAATGATAGACCAAATTGATGATGAAATGCAGTAGAAAATGATAAAACCTTAAAACTTAAATAAATAAATAAAAACCTTGAAAGCATCTTCATCAGTTCGATCATCGCCAATGTAAACAGGAAACACATCTTTGCAGTTGCCAAATCCTGCATACAAAGATTATTTTACTTTTAGCCACCAACAGCCAATACACCTAAAATGGTACTGTACTTAACATAAGCAAAAATTAAGAAACAAAAATAAGAAAACGACTTGATATAATGTGTCTTTAAGACAACCACAACATACCAAGAGACTCCAACAGGAACTCCAGGGCCTTTCCTTTGTCCCATTTGATAGTGGGGCGAATCTCTAATACCTGAAGGTAAAGTAGGAAAAAAAAATCAGCTCAAATTCGTTTTCTAAAACAAGATATATTGAAGAAATTTTAGTAAAAGAAGTAGCCACTGGATTTACTTTATAAAATTCACACCTTTCTTCCTAGAGTAAGCTTAAGCTTTGGGTACTCCTCTAGCACTGATTTAACTTGTTCAGCTAAAGCACTCCATCTCTGATTACAGAAAAGAAACTTATATATAAATAGGCAGAGAGCTAAGAATATGAGCGATGAAATACAAAATGTTTTTTTTTGAAACATAAAAACAGTGATTTAGCACCTTCTCGTTCACACATCTGAAGTGTACTGACAAACAGAACTTGTTGTTCTCCACCTTTGCTCCAGGTGTTGATTTGGTTGTCTCCAGTAAAATTTTATAGACCTACATATAAATCAAAACAAAGTTCCTTAACTTCTCAATTTATAGTTCAAAGAAATTTGCGTTGATTTGAGGGAGAAAACTGCAAAAGGAAAAACCTACCTTATCGATCATGGGAAGGTACTTGCTTGCTGGTTGACATAGAACAGCCTTGGCCTGAACCATAGAATTGAGAGAAGGATAAGTAAAGATAACCGATTCAAAAGAAAATTTTCTCAACTATTTTTTCTGTCACAAAAAAGGACAAAAAAAGAAAAGAAAAAAGAACCCACATTAGCTTTCATGAAGCTTGGGCCCCTTGCTGGAACTTTAATGTCCATGCCATGGCTACCGGCGTAGCAGAGCTCTGCCAATCTCACAAAATTATATACCTGCCCACACCAAACAAGAGTCTTTCAGCATTGGAAGAAGCAAAACAAGCTCTGTTAATGCCGGAAACAGACTATAATGTACCTTGTCACGGCAACGCCCGCTAACAATCGCCGTCGGAAAGTACCTGGCCACATCCCTCACTGCATCTCTCATCTAAATAAACACAACAATCCATCACTAAAAATCCACCTTTAACGCCACAGTGAAACAATTTCGAGCTTTAACAAAGCAGGGAAATGTTAAAAATCTAATATTGAGACCAGGATTATAAGAAACCAACCGCATCAGACATGAAAGCACGGTCAGGGTCATCGACGATGGGAGAGAGTGTGCCGTCGTAGTCAAGAAACATCACGATCTGCTTCCCTTTCGATGCTCTCGTGATCTCCCCAAACATGCTCAGCGCCGAGGGATGCTTTATCTAAAAACCCGCAACACACCTCAGCCAAAAACAGATGAAAATAGCAAAGAAGTGAGATTCCAATGGCTCACCATCCAGGTGGTGGGTCCTGCATCATAGTGGCAGGCGGAGAGATTCACTGCCGTCTTCGCGTGCGTGGGCGAGGAGGCTTTCATGGACTCAACCCACACATTAGGCCTATTCGCGTTGCTGCCGAGTTCCAGCTGCGGTAGAAACATTCGGCGAACAGAGAAGCCGCCGCCCGCAGCCTTCGGCTGCGGGCAAGGAAAAAGAGGAGTTGGATTTGCAACTGCTGGTATTGCTATGCCAATAGTTTCCGGCACTACCACATTCTGGTTCGTCATCCCTGCTTTTGATTCGTTGGCGATAAAATTCTATGAAGGCGGAACGGACCGAGAGAGAGAGAGAAAGAGAGAGAGAGAGAGAGAGAGAGGGACAGGCAGAAAGCGCTTAGATCGACTACCGGTGTGGGCAATGGTGAAGCCCGAGGGGCTCCTCTTATAGTTTGGAGGAGAACCGATGTTTGCGGGGCCCACAGGAACCCAAAAATCCGGTATGGCCCACGGAGTCCACCCGCCGTCTCCCTATCGGCGAAGCGCCCGCGGTCGACTCGGCAAGTGCGGAGCTGCAGCGGCGTGACCGACTCACACGTGTTGTGAATGTGAATGGGCAGCAACCACATCGCAGACTTCAAAGTTATAAACCTTAGTCTAGCAATTGATAGTTTAATATTTCAATTAAAAAATATTGAGTTTAAAATTTGAATATATATTATATGTGAGTGTGATATTATATTGATTCAAATGTCTCAAAAAAAAAAAAATTATATATATTCTATAAGATAAAAATATTTTTTGAGAGATTTATCTAAATAGTATATTATTGCGTGCTAAAAATAAGTTGTAATAGAGTGAAAGTTTACGACTTAGCTTTGTTGTGAAATCCAGCACACACAGATATTTAAAGAGTGAACAAAAAAACTCCAGAATTTTTACGTGGAAAATCTCGAAAAGAGGGAAAAAATCACGAGGCATAGCCCAGTAAAAATCTTCTACTATGTATCTATTTCAGAGTATAAAATCTTCCCGATAACGGAATTACAGAATTGTATATGAGAAGAACAACATGTAGTCGCGTTCAGTAAAATTACTAGTGGTAGCGAGATGATTGAACGGCAACGGCGATGGATTAGCGGTGGCGGCGATCGGCGGCGGTAGTTGACAACCAACGGGGATGGTCGGCAATCGTCGAGTGGTGGCTCGATTATGCTTGGAAGATCTTCAAGCTTTAGAGCTCTCTCCTCTCTCCTCTTTCGGCTCCCCTCATATGAAGAATGATGGGCTATTTATAGATTGGAGGAGTGGCGTCTCATCATGAAAATCCAACCACTCCTCATGATGGCTCAAAATGATTCCTTTGATCATTTGATGTATTTTAAGTATTTGAATGCTCAAATGAAGTTAGAATTATGAGATCTTAGGCTCGTTAGATCCACAGAGACGCCGATTTGGTATAAACACTTCATGTTTGAGAGCTATTTAGGGATTTAACTGATATCCCAAAATTCTAAAGATATTTTAAGTGTTTGATCTCGACCAGTTTCAACTTCGAATCAGCTTATTTTTAGCATCAAGATTCGTGCTTCAACTAGTAGTATTTTAAGTGTCATATCATATATAATTTTTATGCATTTATATAATTAATACTAAAATTTGAATATTTATGAATATAATACTTTGTTAGGAATGAAAAATATGCATTTCACTTCAAAATTTTAATTATAATGTTATTTTTATGTAATATTAAAAATTAAAATAATATTTATGTAAATATTAAAGTTATGCATTAGATATGTAAATATATTAAAAATGTATGCTATGTATTTAAATTCCCCAAATTTTAATTATTCAATACATTATATATTAAGCTAAGTCTAATTTATTATAGATATTTCTAATTTATATGTCATGTATTATCTTCAAATATAATTAAATTATTAGATAGATCATTCAATTATATTATATGCATAAATATATATTAATTAGTTTTATTTATTTTTTCAATTTATTTATGTTATTTACTAATTTAACTATGTTAAAGAATAATAACTATACAATTAAAGAAATATTATAACGTTAAACTTATTTTAATAAAAAAAATTTTATCATTATTTTTTTTTAACTTTTATATTTTATTTTTGATTGTGTTGTTCTACTTGTGAAAGAAAGCTTAGAGCACCCATAAGGCTGCAAATGAACCGAGCGTTCGACAAGTTACTCGTGATTCGGCTCGATTAGAGCTTGTTCATATTTGTTTGATTAAGTAATCAAACAAGCCTGAACACTTTAAAATACTCAATTGCTAAATGAACAAATTTAAACACCTTGTCGTTCAGTTCATTTATGTTCATGAATATTATCATTTAAAACTCGGGAATAAGCTTGCTAAAGAGCTCGATTATGACTCGATTAAAACTTATTTGTGAACAATATTGTTTAAATTATTATTTTTTTAAGCTTAATAAGCTTTATTTGATACAACTCATGTATCTTGTCAAGCTGGTTTATTTTATTAAACAAGCTCGATAATCCAATTTAAACCGAGCTCGTGAACAAACTCGAATCGAGCTTGATAATGATACTCAAGCTTGAACACTATTCTTAAAAGCTTGAGTTAAGCTAACTCGATAATATTAAACAAGCTCAAGTTTGAACACATAAATATTCGACTCCATTCGACTCAGTTCGACTCAACTCGTTTCATTTGCAACCCTATGCACCCATGCGGCCATACCCATTGTATTCCAATTCAACTGGCAGCTCCCGGCCTCCCACCTCCCCATGAAGAAGAAAATCGGCTGCATAATTTTGTTGTGAAAGGTGAAGGCATTTGAGTCGGCTAAAATATAGAGAACAGTTTGAGTTCTCTCTAGTTTCTTCTCCACACATTTAAATAAAAATAAAAATAAAAATAAAAATAATAATAATAATAATAATAATTCTTAAAATGTGATTAAATAATAAATTTAGTTATATATATTTTAAATTATGACTAAAGGTGATATTAATGGCACAAATTTTAAAATATGATAATAATTTTTGAAAGAATGTCATTATTAATGACGTGATTAAAAGTCTTAAAAATAATTTCGTAAAATATGGCTACATAATTATATTTAGTCAAGAATATTTTTAATCACAGCATTAACAATCAAATATAAAAATAATTCAAAATCAAAAAATTAAATAATTTTCTCGTTTTATTTATTTTGAAAGTATTAAACTTAAAATTATTATAGAAAAGTAAAAAAAATTCAATCTGCTCAATAGAAAAGTTGATTAGGAGAAATCTCTGATATATACAATAATAGCAGCTGCAACACAAGAAAATTCTTTTAAAAAATGATATAGATCCATGTGAGAGTGCTGAGGCTCTCCTTCCGCCCCATTTTTGTTTGTTTGTTTGTTCACTTATAAGATAATTATAAGAGTAAGCGGACGACATTTTAATACTTTTGAGAAGAGAGGTCCATTTCAACTTCTTTGATATTATTGTTGTATTGTTGTCTTATAGGGCGCTATACAATTATAGATATTAAATGTGATAATAATATTTAAAATAGGCAACAAAATATAAAATAACATTTTATGTGAAAAATTTTTTAGAAGATTAATAAATTATAAATAAAAAAAATATCATATTAAAAATTAGTATAAGAGGAGTGATGACTCATATGATATGACCTAAAACTCTAATTATCATATCACATAAGTTATCACTCCTATAATATTAAAATTAAAGAATAAAAATATTGATATGAATGATATGATCAAATGAATCATTTATAGTTAATAATATTTTTATTTATATCTTCAAATATTATACTCACAAAAAAATTTGATTAAGACTATTTTAGTTTTTAGTGATAAGCACATGAAATAACTTTATTAGTTATTAGAGATTTTAAACTCAAATTGACATTAATAAGATAGAGCGTTTCAACTACTCAATTATTGATTCATTTACAAATAAATATTAGCTTTATTTATATTTCTATTATAAATATAATTAATAAAATGATATTTAATAATATATTTAAAAAGATATCGCGATCAATTAAAATTATAGTAGTTGTGACTGAAGGCTTATTTAGTCAGATTTTTGTTAGAATCACAATTAAAAATTTTTAGTTATCGTAACAATATTTATATTTATTTCTCTAAAAAGATAACTATAACATAAAAATATGACTAAATATATTATTTTAAATCATAATTATTTAAAAAAATATGACTTAAAATTATAATTCAAATATATAAAAGTGATTTAAGTGCAACATTTACATCTCATTATTAAAAAGGTTCTTTTCGAGTCAAATGATTCGGAACTCATAATTGAGGAAGATTATTCTTCTTAAGATTATCAATTTTAAATCATATATTTTATCATTAATCATTCATTATTTAAATGAATAAATGTTTATTTTCAAAAGTACATCTTATAGCCCATTTCCTCATTAAATTATAGTGGCAAACGAGTGGACAACGGGAGTTTACGTAGCTTAAAGCAAAGAAATTTGCCATGCAAACACCTTTTATATTTACTGGACCACCACGTCTTAACATTCCTATCAGACAGAAGTACGGTGTTTCTACTATAGGGCTCGAGCTGCCAGAAACAGTGAGGGATTTGCTCTTTAGCAAGTACTCCTGCTTTTTCTTTCCACTCTTCCTAAAAAATAAAATAAAAATTATTTTATTTTTATGTATCTCTATTAATCTATTCATTCCAGAAGTTACAACTACGCATAAAGTGCCTAAGTTATTTTATTTTAAGTAAAGGGACAAAGGAATCGGGACAACTAGTTTGATTCCCTTTACATGATTAATACTGTTTTGCTTCCAATTATTGGCAGTCAATTTAGTAAATTAATCTAATTTGGTTACTGAAGCTTTTGAGTGTTAAAGAGAAAATAATAATTGTTGCGTCTTTAGAAAATCATCGATAGATGAAAGTTCTAACTTTGTTGTGAAGTCCGTACACACAGTAATTAAAGAAGCGAAACGGCGGCGGTGGCCGGCGGTGGTGGTTGACGGCGGTGGCTCCTCCTCTTCTTCCTTGCTTCAGCTCCTCTTCTTCTTCACTTCATTTGTTCTTCACTTGGCCTCCCCTCATGTGAGGAATGAAGGTATTTATATAGATGGGATGAGGACATTCTTGTAAATTCAGCCGCACCACTCCCTCGATCGGACGGCTCGGGATGATTCCTTCGATCATTTGATGTATTTTGAGCATTTGGATGCTCAAATGAAGTCGGAATTATGAGATCTTAGGCTCGTTAGATCCGGCTCGTCGAGACGCTCGATTTGACTATAAACACTCCATATTTGAGAGCTGTTTTGAGATTTAAAAGTACATTCTTTTTATACTGCATTCTAAATGCAGACAACCAAACAATTTCTAAATTACTTTTTCTTTTTTAGAGTGAGGTTGAGTTTTGATTTTTGAATTTTCTGTAGAACCGTAAAAGAGATTGATGTTTCATGATATTATACTTTGTAAACTATATCTAGTTTTCGTAAGATTGTTTTTCTCATTACTTTTAATTCATTTTATGAAGTAAAAGGGTAATGTTATTAAGATACACACCCGATACTTTTATAAGTACAATTGTTGAGTGCTAAAAAGTTTATAATGGTATATTTAAATCAAATTTTTGGTCAATAGAAAAATTTAGCATACATATAGATAGAAATAGTAAGAGACATTAAAATATTTACGTGCCAAAAGAAAAAAAAAATTGAGATCTGACCCTGCCAAAATAATCCATTATGTATTTGATTTTTAAAGATATAAGATTCTACTAATCTCTCTAATTAGAGAAAATGTGATAATAAAGTTATGAATGCTTATTTGGTTCTGCTATTGTGCAATAACGATCAGAAAATAATTTTGATCTTCCGATTTGAAGCATCATTGATATTCTAAAGATATCATAATTTTCATTCGAGATATAATAAGAATATCAAATGTATTATGCAATGGAGCTCTCCACATAATAGTTCTCAAAAGTATAAAAATGTCTTCAATTGACTTTGATAATTATATTATAAAGGGGCAAAGAAATAAAAGGGTGCCTCAATATTTTAAGATGAGTCTTTATTGATTTTTTAAAAGCTTTTTATTATGTTATAACTCGGCTATTGTTGTATGTATTAGACATCTCCTAATTAACTTTTTTTTGGCAAACTGATTGTTTGTGTTTTGAAAATAATTTTGAGTTAAAGTCATATTATTTTTTTGAAGGGTATCCACCCAACACCCCACCCATCTTGTGGGTGAGGATGTCATTATGACTAATCCCTTGGGGCCTATAACGTCACATTCATCACTCATGCTAGCGGTCTTGATATCCCGTGGCACCTCCCCTGAGAGGAATCGAGCGATCAGGAGATTCCGCCATTAAACCGAAGCTAGGGACGTGGGTAAGTCATATTATTTTAAATAATGTGATTAAAAATTTACATTATTTCTAATGTACAGGCAAATAGCCTAAAAAGATGATATCAATATTTCCCAGGAAGATTCTTGTCAAAGTCAAAAGTTTACAGGGATTTATCAGACATTCAATAAAGACCTCGAGAATCAAAAGCCTAATATTAAGTCAAAATAATAAATAAAGGGAAAATCTGACTTCATCATCTCAAGTGCATATATATAAACATTGCAATAAGTGATTCCATCATCTTCTCCCTCAAATAAATGATTACTCATACTCATTAACATGTCCTCAAATCTCCCTCTTCTCTATCCTCTCTCATCTCTTTCTCGCATCCTCTCTTCTAACAGATATGTCTATGAACCTCAAAGATCCAACATTATACTCTAAATGAATGGAACTAAAAAGAATTTTATTTAAATTATGTAGCCATATTTTATAAAATTATTTCAAATCTTTTAATGATGTCATATATGTTAAAATATGTGCCATGTATGTTACCTATAGCCATAATTTAAAAATAGGACTAAATTTAATATTTAATTACATTTTAAAGAAATAACATCATTATTTAAATGTGTGTAGAAGAAACTGGACATAAATCGTTCCTTCTTTTTTTTGCCGACTCAAAATCCTGCTTTTATCACACAACAAAATTGTGCAGCAAATTTTCCTCTTCACGGAGAGGTGGGAACTACTGCTTGATTTTTTTTTTTCTTTAAATTTATTTATTTTATTTTTTTAAACTACTGCTTGATTTGGAATACGATGGGCACTCTTCAATTTCTCTTACAAAGCAGATTCCCACTAGCGCAGGAACGGAATCAGTCATATTTTTCAGAATAAACAAATTAATTATTAAAATTTTAAATAAAAATTATTATTATTATTTATTAATTTTTAAAATTAATATTAAATTTATTATTTTTTTCATAATTTAAATATTAAAACATTTAAATATAAATCATATTTTTATATAAGTTTTATAATAATTTTATTTTATTTCATAAAATATAAACAATATATATAAAAAAAATATAATTATTAATTCTAATTTTTACAAAATTTTAATCAATTAAAGCTTGAGAGAAATCTCAATTAAGATTCATGTGAGTTGTTAAGTTCTAAATATTGATCAAAATATTTAATAATATATATATATATATATATATTATAGATCTAAATGAGTAAATTATTAGTAATAAAAATAATTAAATATATAATAAATAATTATTTAAATAATTTTAAATAAAGCTAAAATTTAACTAATAAAATGAAAAAAATTTAACTTTATTGAGAAAGACTTTTTATTAAGATGGATAAAATTATTTTAAAAAAAAAAGAAATAATAATATATAAAAAATTAAGAGTGAACAATTTAGGGTAGATTCTCCCATGCACTAGCGAGATAGAAATCTAAAATTAAGAAAAAAATTTCATAAAAAATATTTTTTTTTTATATCAAAATGTGATTAAGTTTATAATATATTTTGAATTTTATAAATATTATTCTTTAAAATAATTAATTATTAGATAACATAAATAAAATTTTAAAATAAATAGAACAAAATTATTGAGTGTTTATAAATATAATATAATTAAATTATTTATGTAATAGTTTAATTATAATATAAGATAAGACAAGACATATAAAATTAGAAATATTTATAATAAAAAAAACATAGCGTAAGGTTGCTGAGTGCCCATTCACAACACGTGGTCGCGAAGGTTGCAGCTCCGCATGTCCCGAGTCGAGCGCGAGTGCGCCGCGATGGCGAAGTCGGCGGGTAGGACCCGTAGGCCATACCGGATGTTGGGCTTCGTGTGGGCCCCGCGAACATCCATTCTACTCCTATCGTGAGAAGACCCCTCGGGCTTTGCCATCACCTACATCGGTAACCGATCAAAAAATAACTCTCTCTCTCTCTCGATCTCGATCCGTTTCTCCTTCATTGAATCTTTTATCGTCAACGAATCAGAATCAGGGATAGAATCAGGGATGACCCGAAATGTGGTAGTGCCGGAAACTATCGGCATAGCAATACCGGCAGTTGAAAATCAAACTCCTCTGCTTCCTTACCCGCCGCCGAAGGCCGCGGGCGGCGGCTTCTCTGTTCGCCGAATGTTTCTACCGCAGCTGGAACTTGGCAGCAAAGCGAGTAGACCTAATTTGTGGATTGAGTCTATGAAAGCCTCCTCGCCGACGCAGTCGAAGAAGGCGGCGACGCTCTCCGACTCCCATTCTGACGCAGGCGCCACCTGGATGGTGAGAGAATGTTTTCTCAATTCTTGCTTTGCTATTTTCCTCTGCTTGTCTGAGATGAGTTGTGTGTTTTTAGATAAGGCAGCCCTCGGCGCTCAGCAAGTTTGGGGAGATCACGAGGGCATCCAAAGGGAAGCAGATCGTGATGTTTCTCGACTACGACGGCACTCTCTCCCCTATCGTCGACGACCCTGACCGCGCCTTCATGTCTGATGCGGTTGGTTTCTAATAATCCTGGTCACAATATTAGATTTTAACATTTCACTGCTATGTTAAATCTCGAAATTGTTTCACTATGGCGGTAATGGTTGATTTTTTTTTATGATGGATTGTTGTGTTTCTTTAGATGAGAGATACAGTGAGGGATGTGGCCAGGTACTTTCCGACGGCAATTGTTAGCGGGCGTTGCCGTGACAAAGTACATTATACTCTGTTTCCGCCATCAACAGAGCTTGTTTTGCTTCTTCCAATGCTGAAAGACTCTTGTTTGGTGTGGGCAGGTATATACTTTTGTGAGATTGGCAGAGCTTTGCTACGCCGGTAGCCATGGCATGGACATTAAAGTTCCAGCAAAGGGACCCAGCTTCATGAACGCTTATGTGGGCTCTCTCTCTCTCTCTCTCTCGCTTTTTTTTCGATAGAAAAAATTTAGTTGAGATTTCTTTTTTAATTTTCAATTTGTTTTATCCATTTATCCTTTCTTCCCTCAATTCTGTGGTTTAGGCCAAGGCAGTTCTATGCCAACCAGCAAGCAAGTACCTTCCATGATTGATAAGGTAGGTTTTTTCTCTTGCAGTTTTCTCCTCCAAATACAATGCAAATTTAATTGAACCAAGACTTGAAAAGTTAGGACTTTTGTTTCACTTTATATGAAGGTTTATAAAATTTTAGTGGAGACAACCAAATTAACGCCTGGAGCAAAGGTGGAGAACAACAAGTTCTGTTTGTCAGTACACTTTAGATGTGTGAACGAGAAGGTACTGAATCATAATGTTTTACGGCCCAAAAAAGGAAAAAAAAATTATTATTTTTCATCTCTCATACTCTTAGCGCTCTACCTATTTCTGTAATCAGAGATGGAGTGCTTTAGCTGAACAAGTAAAGTCAGTGCTGGAGAAGTACCCAAAGCTTAAACTTACTCTAGGAAGAAAGGTATGAATTTTATAAATTAAATCCATTGGCTACTTTTTTACTTAAAATTCATCAATATACCTTCTTTTAGAATACGAATTTTACCTTATTTCTTTTGCTACTTTGCTTTCAGGTATTAGAGATTCGCCCCACTATCAAATGGGACAAAGGAAAGGCCCTGGAGTTCCTGTTGGAGTCTCTTGGTATGCTGTAGTTTTGCCTTATAGACACAGTATATCAAGTCGTTTTCTTCTTATTATTATTTTTTGTTTCTTTAATCATTGTTTATGAAAGCACCCTGCCTTTTTAGGTGCATTGACTGTTGGTGGCTAAAAGTTAAATAATCTTTCTATGCAGGATTTGGCAACTGCAAAGACGCGTTTCCTGTTTACATCGGCGATGATCGAACTGATGAAGATGCTTTCAAGGTTTTTTTTTTTTTTTAGTTTTAAACTTTATTAATTTCTACTTCTTTTCATCATCAATTGAGTCGATGTGAATGAACATTATACCATTTAAATTTGTTTTACCGTTGTTTCAACTTCAAGTTTAAAATAGATAATTTTTAAGTACTTTGATGTCATAATCCGGAATTGCTAAAGGAATGATTCCATAACAACTGATCACTTATTAGATGCTTTCTTTTCTTCTGATTTTTCACAACTTTTTTTTTCTATAATGTATTGAGTTAACTGATGAGTATATGATGGTGATTAATCTGAAATGTTTCTTATGTGTTGTTATTAGGTTTTGAGAAACAGGGGACAGGGCGTTGGCATACTTGTTTCTAAGATCCCAAAGGAAACAAACGCCTCTTATTCCCTCCAAGAGCCTTCTGAGGCAAGAGTTTCTTAACACCAGATGTTCTACTTTTTTTACTTCATCTCTACCAAATTCTCTGGTTTTGAATTATACTTTTCAAAGGTGGAAATTTGTATAATTATTTTGTGCACTGGCTTTCTAGATATTTTCTTATAACTGTTATTTTGCATTGATATTATAACAATCTCTATACATAATAATTTATTTAAAGCAATACAAACTGGAAACTCAGAACTGACAGACAAAAGTGTTAACGAATTATGCCGACCTAATAATATCTGTCTTGCGGCTTCCTCCTATGCTTTTCTGTCGGAGAACGCCAAGTTGCTGATTTTTAGTTCTTGAATTTTTGTTCTATAGGTTATGGATTTCCTACAACGGCTAGTGGAGTGGAAGAGATTTTCCCTCAAGTCTTGTCCGAATGTGTAAATTGATAGATATGTGTCCCACCACCACCACCTCTCTTGAAAGCTAAGGGTGTGGATTTGAGGGGATGAGTTATGTATTTCCTGCGATCGGAAGATAAAAGAGTATTTTGTACCTTTGTTTGCTTCGCCTTTTGGCCTCTTCTCGGCTTTCTTGGGCTTGAAATTAAGCATTGTAAGCTTTCTTTCTTGCCCATCTACATGGAGCTAAGTATTTGTAATTAGTTCTGTGTAAAAATGGTTAAAGAAGCAATACTAATCGTTTCTTTTGTTCTTGACTACATCCAAACTCATTATTCAATGTTTTTTTTGGTCGGCCAAAATATTGCTGAAAGATCTATGGCAAGCTTAAAGTTGTAATTTTTTTTTTCACGATATTTTACAAATGTTGGTGAATAAGTGACCGTTTGAAATAATTTACGCCTTTCCAAAGCTATTTCAGTTTTCCTCAATCGTTCCTGTTACTGCATGTGCAACATTTCTCGTCTTAAGCAAAGGTTTGCCCTTCGCCGCTGCATCAGATTTACTTCCAAAAAAATAAAAAATAAAAAAGCTGGACGCTACTTTGTTTGCAGAATGTGGGCTTCTTAGAGTTAGCGGAGACCAAATAATTGGGATAAAAGCTAATAATAATAATAATTATTATTGCATGCAGAAATATTTGAGATGGCAGAGAGAAGTTATTTAACGTCATAGTTTTGTACGAATATGCAAGTCACATTTAGATAAAGGAAAAATGATAGGAGACACTTGAGTTTTTATATACAAAATTCTCAAAAGAAAAAAAAATCATGAAATCTAATTTAACGAAAATAATTTTACTAGTATATATTAATAGTTATAAATATTATCCTTTTTCATAGCTAGAGAAGAACTTGGTATATTATAATAGACATGAATTATAAAAAATAGTAAATGATAGCATGAGTCGACGATATGCACTTATTTTATAAATAATGTGTGTTAATAGCGGGCATCGATCATATAAGAGATGACGTGAGTCAACTGCATGCATCAATCATATGAGTGATGATATTCATCAATATTGTTGGCAATGATGTCAGTTGATGATGGTGTAATTTGGTGTTGATAGTTAATACAATATAGTCGATTGAAGATCTGATGATGGCGGTCAGATAATGGTTCAACTATAGTGGCCAGAAAACAATGCAAGGTGATAGCGTGGCCAGCGTGGTCAGTGATATTGTCGATGTTATGACCTATGGTCGCCAAGTGGCGACGGTTGAAAGCAGTGGATGCGCCAATGGCGACTGTGATCCGGTGGCATCAACTAATGGTGATTCAACAACGGTGGTTGAGTGGTTGTCTGATAGCGGTGACTAGGCGACCCACGTTCCAAAGAATGGTGATTTGTGGTGGTACTGACGGTGATCCGATTATGCTCTAGGATTCTTCAAGCGTCATAACTCTCTCTCATCTCCAGCTTAAGTTTTTTTGATGTGAAAAGTGATGAGCTATTTATAGATTTTAGTTGTATCATTCCTTATAAATATATGCAAATTCGAACCACTCTATCGGACGACTCATGATCTTCTTAATCATGAGATATATTTTAAGTATGTAATTGCCCAAATAAAGGAAAAATTAAGAAATCTTGAGCTCATTTGATTCATTTTATTAAAATGCTTGATTTGATTATAAACATATCATTTTTTGAAACTATTTAGGGATCTAAATGATATCTTAAATTTTTCAATTATATTTTAAGTGTTTAATATGGATTAGTCTGGACTCAAGATCAAATTATATTTGATCAAATCGAGATGGATATATTGGCTCTATATAGCTCAAAGAGGATTTAAAATATTAAGATTTTGATTCAAGAAATAATCAATTCAACATACATTAAGATTCATAGTTGAACTGATGGATTTTTTAATAATATATCAATAATAATAATAATAATAATAATAATAATAATAATAATAATAATAATAATAGAAATAATAATAATAATAACATATTAACAATAATAATAATAATAATAATAATAATATTATTATTTTATTATTCATGATTGTCTTTTCTCTCCGCAGCGACTGTTTTTTATTTTTTTGACTTTGCTGAAACTGCGATGCAATATCCAAGTTGGAAAGATGACTAAGCTAGTAAAAAAAAAAGGTTATTGCTTAATTAAACCAGATGTTCATCAAAAGGCTGCATTAAAAGATATTAGAAGCTCATTAAAATTGTCGCAGTTGATCTTATATTGCAAAATAACTACATTATAATTATAATTATTATGCTCAATGATGTGATATGACGGGACACATTATTAATCCATGCGATAATTGTTGTAATGATGAATTGCTGCAGGTTTAGTATTATGAGGGACCTTATTATTCATATTAAATTATTCAAAAGCTATAATATAAAGCCAAATCACGAAAGTTAAGCATTTGTGTCTTACGTTAATAATAATAATAATAATAATAATAATAATAATAATAATAATAATAATAATAATAATAATAATAATAATAATAATAATAAAAATAAATTTTTTTTATATCACTAAGTAAAAAAAAAAGTACACTTTCACTCTAATTTCAAGTTTTTTTATGTCAATTAATCCAAATTAGTAAAAATTTTAAAAATTATTATTAAGATTTGAATTTCATCTATATCATAATAATTTGAATGAATATACATACATACATATATATATAGAGAGATATATATATATATATATATATATATATATATAGATAAAGTTCAAGCATTCAAGGGTCTCACCCTCCCCATCTTATTTTTCTTTTCTTCTTTAAACAAGAAAAATAATAAAAATTACAAGTTTAATTTTGAACAATAACAGTTAATTAGTTTAAGCTAATCAGGTTTCACATATTTCTATTTTGTATTTTTTAATAGCTTTATTTTTGTACTGGTAATTAATCAAAAGTTTCTATTGTGATGGTCTTTCGTAATAAATTTCATCTGTTTTATTTATTAAAAGATAAATATACCATTTTTTATTAGAGGGCATTATTATTGATATTTATGCTAGATTCTTAGAAATTTGTGGACTACCAATCCTACTGTTACAAGTAATATCAAGTTATTTTGTATAAACATGCTCATAGATCAGTCCTCATATTTATATTTACATATCATAGAATGTAGATAGTTTTGTTATAATTATTGATGCACACATTTTTGTATTTGAATTTATTTCTATAGTAGCAAGATCTATTGTTCATATCACGAGTTCACGACCTTTAATGAATGTAATAGATTTTACTCTTATAAATTATATATTTTTAGTAAGATATCATTAGTCATATTAGTTATGATCTATGATGCAAATAATCTGACGACACCCATTACACATACGCGGATACTATTTTTAAAAATACTAAATACGACATTGAACAAGATATTATAATAATAATTAAGAATAATATGTATAAATTAAATAGATAAAATATTAAAAATAATAAAAATTAAGTCATTTAATTAAAAAATTAAATTAATTACTTAAGTTATATATATATATATATATAACTTAAGTATTTTATTTTATTGTACTTTAATAATTTAATGAATAGAATTTATTATCAATTCTAAATTTATACATTTAATTATAGTTTTTAATAATATTTATTATTTATAATAAATATACTTTATTATTCTCTCTTTTTAGCTCAAATATCATTCTCTAAATTTCTAAAACTCTCTACAATAATTTAAAATATAACAAATTATATTTAAAATATATTTTACATAATTTTAATTCAATTATTTAGGACATACATGTCCCTTTTATTTTTAATATTATTTTAATCAAATATTTTTCCTACTGTTGCCGTGTCGATGGCGTCGATGTATTGTAATATATTAATCGCATGCCTAATTTTAGAGTATCGATCATGGTTATGATATATAATATGAAATCTTGACAATTATAAATAGAATATGTATCTCTTTTTGCAATAATGAGTATGTGGGTATAAAATCCTTTTGATAATGGCTAATCACACCAATTGATCTATAGAAAAATAATAAGATTTTCATAGAATTGTTGCCTATATATATATATGACTAAATGTGCATAAGCATACATGATGTGATGGCATGGATGTCAGTATAAAAATATATTATTTATAATTGATCATATAAATGATCATGAATATTGCCATACATGAAATCATCTTAAAATATATGACACTTTCTAATTTTGTAATTTAGTATTATTTTAAGTTGACATATCATACTTGCAAAAACTTGAAAAAATTATTTAGATTATTAAATAAAACACCTAAGTATTTTTTTTAGTCATTGTTAAATTGAGATTCCAATAAGAGTTTTGAGCCAAAGTTATGATCAAAATGCAAATAAAAAAAATGTGAATAACATATGGACTCAAATGACACTAATAACCTCCTAGGTACTTTTTAATCTTCATTTGATTTTCAGGTAATGTTTGTGAACTTGTCTGTGCAGTCTATCAATAATATAAATGATTTTATATTATGCATCAATATTAATACCAATCTTTTATCTTAAAAATATTTAATGCAAAAATATATATTATATATGTTATCATCAAAGTTGAGCTTCTAAACAGCATTAGCTCATAGGTTCAACATATTTTAGGTGGTCCATAGGGCACTAATCATATCTTTAAGAGGCAACTTTTTTTTTCATAAAATCACCACTAAAAAAGATAAATGGCTACCTTTAATTTGTTGTAGGAGGATACCCTTCACCTAAATTCAAGGGGATTTGCTCTCAAAAGTTTTCCCTAAAGGTGTATGATTCATCTTTCAAAAGTTTATATATATATATATATATATATATATATATATATATATATATATATATATATATATATATATATATATACATATATATAAAAGGTACATATATATATAGTATATATACATATATATATATATTATATATATATATAGTTATTACATATATATATATATATATATATATATATATATTCAATTAATTGAATGTATGCATTTGGTTAATAATTATGGACTTGCATTGCATTATTGGATAAGTCCATAATTATTAACCAAACATATACATTCAATTAAGTATATATATAGTCAATATTGCATGTTTTCTTTTTAAATAATTAGAAAATTATTTCATTACTAATGCAAAAAATTTGCACTTAGTTGATTAAAATTATTATTTGCTTAAATCAATTAAACTACAATTATATATAGTTACATTTTTCAAGTTAAATTTAATCTCAATTATTTTTCTTCAATAATCAAGTTCCACTTGCCTGAATTTTAACAACTTTTAATTTGATTTTTTTCATTTTAATTGAATTAAATATGCTATATTTATTAAATACATATTCACATATTTATATACACATAAAGTAGCGATTAAATCTTAAGATTTAATTTTAGGGGCATTTATCTAAATAGCACACATAATTTACCCACTTGATTGCAATTCCTTATCCAACATTTATAATGATTATCATTATACTTATTGTGGACGCGTACAAACTATTAATGAACACCACATAAAGTATGTAATCATCAAATCAGAAATATAAGATCTAAAAAAAAAAGATCAATAGCTAAATTATCTTGATAAAATCACCTCTGAAAATATAAAATAATACTTTTAAATTGCCATAGGAGGAGACCCTCCAGGGCCTCCACCTAAATTCAAGGAGTAACTTTCTCTCAAAAGTTTAGCCTAAATGTATATGCTTCATCTTATAAAAAATTTTAATTAATTGATATATATGTATATCCATTAATATATTGAAATATTTCAAATACATTTAAGCTTGAAATTGTGCATATAATATGAACCTAATGACTGTGACATTATCAAAAATATTACCAATTGATGCTCTTAAAATTTGAGTCACTTAGGATAAATCTTAATCATTATAAATCCTCTAGAGTAGAACTTCAAATGTCAAATTTTAATGTCCTTTATGTTAAAACTTTACAAATACAATGAAGATGGAAGTTTTGCAAATATGAACTTAATAATTTCCTTCATCAACAACAACAACAACAACAACAACAACAAGCCTTAATCCCACTAGGTGGGGTCGGCTACATGAATCCTTCGTCTCCATTGTGTCCTATTATGTGTCAAATTCTCATTTAATTCAAGTATATTATGATCATTTTTTATACATCTTAACCAAGTCTTTTAGGTCTACCTCTACCTTTCTTAACATAAGGCAAATCTAATGCATCTACTCTCCTAATGGTCATCGGACTGACGCTTTATGTGGCCAAACCATCTAAGGCGACTCACCCTAATCTTATCTACCACTGGAGCTACTCCAACTTTTTTCCGAACATACTCATTTTGCATTCTATCTCTCCTTCATCAATAGATAAAAATTTAAAATATGTTTCTACTTAACTCACAAATGAAGAGATGTCCAATGGCATTAAATGTGCTCCAAAATATAAAATATACATTGCTATGAATAACATTAGTCAAACCATTTGGTTGAAGAGAAAAGTAAAAAAAGAGAGACAACATGACAAAATCATATTCATATAAATTATTTAGTAGTAAGTAACCCATCTTTGAGAGAATTTACAAGGTAACCACAAAAGGTGGTTTCCCAATATATTTATATACTTATATAATACTCTTGTACTCAATTGTGCTAAACAATTTTTTCTCATCTCAGTGAACAGTGAAAATGAGTTAGTAATTTGAACCACTTAAGTCTTACTATCCTCTCTATGCATTGCCTTTTTTTTGTCATCATTAGCCTCCTTAAAAAATTTATATCTATGCTAGAATTATTTCTTAAACATAATCCTTTGAGATTCCTTTGATCTACACTTAGGACCATTAATTTTTATTATTATCGCATACCTCTCCTTTTATGCTTGATGTGTTAGTGACCATTATTATTACTCACACACGATTGTCATCTATATATCCTTTTTATGCTATTGATCACCAATAATCATCCCTACTCATTGATGCCTATAGCCACCTTTATCTACCAAGGCTTTTTACTCTTGCCTTTCTTTCGTAAATATCATGGTCTCTTTTATCCATCATCACTTATTGGTTATCAACACATGATCATTATTAGTGAATATCTACTATCAACAATCAACTTTAGTCTACTTCATTTTTCAATTGAGCCAATTTGATCAATCCAATTATGTTGTAATCATATATGTATGTATTAGATTAGTGTTATTTATTCTATAATGATTTATATTATATTTTTTAGTGTTATGATGGAATAGTATCTAAAAAATCTACTAACCTTTTGTTTAAAATAATTTTGAAAATGGCCATTTATTAATAATCTTTATCTTTGAGTTCTTTCTTACTACAAAATATGGAGATGGCAGAAATGAGGCAATGTCTTTATTTAGACTTTGAGTAAATACACTCAATGATTTTGAAATAACAAAATAACAATAACTGTCTTTTATTTTAGCAGTGACATCTAATACAACAATAATCCAGCCAATTCATTGTTTGAACTCATTTTTTTTAATAACTAGACTAAAAAGTAATTTGCAGACAACCATAAGACCTTAAAGCAATTTATTCTATAATATTTATTAAATAGTCTTAGCTCTCCTTGTCCTTGTCAAATTCTTAATTATATCTTAGTTCCAATGACTTACCTCCTAGATTGGTAAATTGCTTTCTTATTTTAGAATAACACTTGCTTGATCAATATGAGTTCAAATAAAATATTCAAACTTGGATAATTCATATACTATAGGTTTCTTTTCTAATTTAGAATAAAGCTAGCTCAAATTCCAATAAAAAAAAAGAAAGAAAAGAGAAAACTATACATTATTCTTCATATTCCATCCTCTCTCCTATTGAGGCTTATTCACTTATTAACTATTCTTATTAACTCTAATTTTAAAAATAATTTACTTATAAATTTTTAACTACATAAGATCACTTATGTTTTGGTAATTGTCTAAATTGGCATTTAAATACACATTTAACTGCACGAAAGGATTTATGGCTAGCAATTGAAGGGATTGTTTTTTCAAGATCATAAGATCGAGCCACACATTTTGTGATGTATCACAAGCTATTAAAAAAAGAAAGAGATAGAATGTTAACTGTTAATTTAGTACATTATGAAGATGGCTTAATTTAGTAATTAATTCCAATGCAATTTTAGAGAAAATCCAAAGAATTGGATTAAAAAAAAACTGAAAAGCTGACTTTGAGAAAATTAAGTCAACATGTAATGTGTACCACTTGTAAATCTAAATTATATAAATGATACAAACCAATTATTGAGTAGGATCATCATCCACATTATCATTTTCATCACCTTCAATAATTCATCATTTGCTTTATCTTCTTCTATCCACAATTCATCTTAACCAAGTAAAGAATTTTTTTTAAAAAAATTAATTCACTCATTATACATGAGGATAACTAAGATATTCAAGCGAATAATATAATATCAAAGAACTATTACCATACGAGGAAAACTTTTTATTTCGCTTCCAAACTATGACCATTCTTTAACCTTAGGTGGATCTCAACAAAGAATAATCATATAATGCAAAAGTGCTGCCATGATCAGTAGCACTACCAGTAATAGCTTTTGCTTCTTACTGGATGTGCAAAAGAGGATGTAGACTTGAGAGAATCACAGCTTTAAGGCCACGAAGAGCAAGAGGGTTGTCAGGAACTTTAGACTGGGAACTCCACTCTAAAATTTAAAAAAATGCATAGAGCCAAATCGTATTTTTTACTAAAATATAGGGGCTGCAGGTTGAGTGGTTGAAGGCATGCAGGCTGCAAGAGGGCCTGGCATGGCGCCAGAGACAAAAGCAGTAGTAGTGACTCCTGATGTTGGTGGAGGTGGGGGCCTGGAAAGCCATGGCTATCACGCTACTAGGCTTCCGATGAAACTGTAGATAGATGAAGAGGGAAGTTGGCGTGTCCTAAGGAGAAATCGATTTCTCACTCTCTTTTTAAAGTTTTAATTAAAAGGTCGGGAGGTGTTTTGTCTTTGGCTGAGAGTGCTTGTGCAGCTTGGATGTGCTTCATGCATCTTTTCAGAGTTGGTCTGCCAAGTTAAGCTTCCAGCTTGCTATCCCGTGACATTTTTTCCCATCACATCTCCCTTTTCAGAAAAAAATTGCTTCTTAGTTCTTTCTAGAACACACAAAGACAAAGTGGCTTTTTCTTTTAAGTAATTAAGAATAATTCTTAAGCTAGCATTGTATGTATTTAGAGAGAGATGGAACTAAACTACTATCTAATTAAGAAGATAAAATATTTTATTCTTGAAGAAGAAAGCTACTTATTCTTCTATCTTTTCATCATCAATCACAATTTTAAATAGCTAAGAAATTCGAATCAAAATAGTAAAAGAAATTAAAAAAATATATTTTGAATCTTAATTATTTAAAATTTATAATTGATAGTGAGAGAAGTGTGAAGATAAATTTGTTTATCTTTTTAAAACCAAAATAGTTTCTCTCTCTCTCTCTATAAATACATACACACACACACACACACACACACACACACACACACACACATATATATATATATATAGTATTAAAATGTAGATAGTTTTTTTTTTAAAAGTAGATAGTTTGTTGTGAGAGTATTAAAAAAAAGGTTATATAATTCAAGGATAACATCAATAAATCAAAAGGCCATGTGATGATAGATGCTAAGACTTCTATAACTTTAGAGCATAAAAAAATCCTAAAATTCAAAATGTATAACTAAAAAACTATGCAAAGATAAGTTTTATTATACAGATAAAAGATGTTAAAGATTAATAAATTTATATGATAAATGAACAAATGATTGAAAGCCAGGCATGCAATTCTATTATCAAGGAAGAGTTGTCTGGATTTGCACTAACACAAAGAATGCCTGTCTAAAGTTAGAATTCAAAGCTTAATATTGCAATTACAAGACAGAACAATTAAAGAATGAAAATGATAATATTATTAAAGATATTTCTCAAAACAAGAACTGAAAGTTATTTGGGATTGGCTTATAATTTAACGTTAATTTAAAATAATTTTTGAATAAGACTTCTAATGCTAGTTAAGATATTGATTTGATATTAAAGATTGAGGTATTATGTGTAAAAATTAAAGTTTAGGTTGTAGACATGAAAATACATTAGAATTGTGTGTTATGTATGCAAATTCCCTTAAAAAAAATTATTGTTTATGAATTTTTTAAATAGTAGCATGGAATAAAATTGAGAGCTTCTAAAAGGAATATGAGCATTAAAGAATTGGAAGATATTTAGAATAACAAGTAACATGATACCAAGGTTAAGTTTGTAATAAAAGATTTTGTAAGTTTTCCATAGATGGATATTACAAAGTGTTAGCTAAACTTCATGAATAATTAATTAAAGAAGGTATCATAAAAAGAAGTATTCAAACAAGACTATTAAATATATATATGTTGGGAGAAAATTAGAGCAAATAAATCGTAGCAAAAAACAAACAAAAATAAAAGAGAAATAAGATCAATAGAATTACGTGAAAAACTCAAAAGTTATAAAAACTATGGAGCCACACCATACCAAAAAATCCACTATTAAAATAACTGAGGATAATTGTACAAATCTTTCTTTACTCAAGCCTCTTTAACAGTCTCTAGCCTCACTTACTTTAGAACACACATACTTCGTTTACCCTCTCAAGACTGCTTAAAAAATGAAGAAAAAGCAACTCTTAAAATTAAAGAAAACTTCTTAAAAATAGACTTTGTCTTTTCGTAGCATCGCACCACAGTGAAAGTAACACTTAGGAGTTGGCCGCTCTATCAATTGACTTTTCTACATGAGTTCTAGCATCACAACATTGTGTTATAGTGCAAAGGTGTTAGCTCCTCTATCTTGCTAACAATATACCATAAATCCTGATACCAAGGACTTGACCTCCAATGCCGAGGTGCTAACTTCTCTATCATTGAAGCAACTCCTTAATTCTTAATGTCAAGATACTACATTTTCAGCAACTAAATGCTATGCACTAGAAATAATTGTGAGTTGAGCTGATAGTACATCTTCAATTAATAAACATAATCAAGGTTCACAAAATAATAATATATAAAAAATTAAGACTCTAAATGAAAGATTATTAAGTTTGGAGTTTAAATTTCTTTAATCATCTCTAATAACTTTTAATTTTGTTTTTTAAAATTGATGAATACCAAATTCTTGATTTATTCAGGCTCGATTTTTAAGAATTGTAGTTGTAAGTCAACTCAACATTTTCATTCACATTTGGTTGTTCAAGATTAATGTCTACCAAAATTTAGATTAATCCATAACACTTTGTATCTACTATCTCATGTTATTTCATAAAAAAAAGAAGAAATTAAAAAATTGCAAGACATCCATAATCATAAGATAATAGCAAGAAAATGAGATTGAAGTGGGACAATCAGAAAAGAATAGGTTAATTTTGTTGGTGTTCATAGGAAGGAGATCAACTTCTTTAAGAATGATATGTTGCTAGTTTCAACTCCATCAAAATAAGGAGCTTTTAATAAGGCTCCTATAGTAGAGAAACATAGTAGTGGTAATAACATCACCATCTTCTTTATCATATTTAGTGTTTATATTCATTGTAAATTGTTGCATTTCTTTCTCAAATAGTAGCATAAATTAAGTGATATATTTATCCTTATTTATACAAAATATAATCTTCTATGTGTCACTCTTAAAATTTAGCGACTATTCGATCTCTATAAAATCATAGATATAAGTTAATCTTAACAAATCATATAAACTTATATGTCTTGTGATAATAATTTTGGTGTTTTTCATCTTAGTTTAATCGTGCTCAAAACTTAACTATTATCCTTAATTTTATTCTAATGAAAAACAATGTCATGTGTAACAAATTTTGAATAATTCTTGTCTTAGGAACAAGATACAAATTTTTTACAATAGTTTTTTTTGAACATTTATTAGAGATTTTAATAATATAAACAAAAATTTATATGACTTTTAAAATTTATCCTTGTTGCGTGCTTGAAAACTTGTAGCGGTAGAATAAAATTTTATGCCTTAGCTTCGTTGGGAAACTTGGCACACACATAGATAGTTGAAAATATAATAAGAAACTTCAGAATTTTTACGTGAAAAAATCTTAGAAAGAGGGGAAAAAATCACGGGGCCTAGCCCAGTAAAAATGCTCCACTATAAATCTGCTTTGGAATACAGAGTTTAAATCTTTCCAACAATGAGATTACAAGATGGTATGTAGGTAATTTTGATAATGGGATTTCTAAAATCAAGTTACAACTACTATGCGGTGGCAGTTAGGTTGTAACAGTTGTTGGTGGCAGTCGGCGATGGAAATAGGCAACGATCGGTGATAACAGTAGTAATGACGAACTTGGAACTTCTAGCTCTCTTTCAGCTTTCTCTCAAGTTTGCTTCTAGCTCGTCCCTCCTCCCATGACAAGAATGAGATCCTATTTATAGGATTCTGAGAAGGCAATTTGGTCATTGTAGCTAAAATCTCAAAACACTCCATCGGACGGTTCATATCGATTCATTTGATCATAGATAATTTTTTGTGATTTTACTACTCAAATAACCTTCGATTTGAATGATCTTAGGCATGTTGGATTCATTTCATTGAGCCGCTCGATTCGACTATAAGCACATCAAATTTGGAAGTCATTTGACCATCCAATTAGTGTATCAAAGTTTTCAGGTGTAGCTTTTAAGCTTAATTCGAGCTCATTTGGGCCCTACTTCACCCAATTTTATTGATGTTGAACTTGTCTTATTGAGATATTTAATTATTATGCAAAATAATATATGTGCATTATTTTAAAATTTCATGTACGATATATCATTTACTATTTTGAATGAATGAATATATATATATATATATATATATATATATATATATATATATATATAGAAAGAGGCTGTGAGCCCCAAATTTTTATTTTTTATTGTTTTAAACTGTGAAGAGAGAGAGAGAGAGAGAGAGAGAGAGAGAGAGAGAGAGAGGATTTTTTTAAAAAATTAAATGGCTAGCATTTTGCCAGCCATAATGTCACTCCCCCACTCCCCCACCTTAAATAATTAATTACTATTTGTTTTTTTTGGAATTTTAAAGATCTCTTTTTCAAGTATAAATACCTCCCAAGGGGTAATGAAAAATTCACACCTTATTTTCTTTACTTTCTTTTCTTGGTTATCCTCCAGTGACTTGTATAATGGTGCATCATGGCTCAGGTTCTCCCCGATCTCGGGGTTTCCAACCGACTGTTACGATGCACATCCCGAATTCAGACTCCACTGTGCTTCCGCTTTCTTCTCTTTGGTAGCCTCCACTGACCTATATAATGATGATGACCCCCTCACAGGCTCCAATTCTCCATGATATCGGGGTTTCCAACTAACCTGGTGTTGATGCACTCTTCCCCTCAACCACAAAGCACGTGAACCTGACAGAGGAACTCACAAAGCTTCATTCCACTCTTCCCCCTTCTCCCGTTTGATCTTCCCTTCTTAATTGAAGAACCACTCCCGCCTCCTCCCTCTTTGTTCATTTTCTTAATCATTCCCCCTTTGATTTAACCTAGCACAACTCCCTCAACTGCAAGCAAGCCACTTCCGTTTGTCTCCTTCCAAACCGCATGAGAGCAAGCGAACGAGCCCCCTTCCTCAAAAAAAAAAAAAACTCAGAACCCACATGATCCCTCTCGTTTCTCCCTTAAAGTCTCTTCCATTTGGCCCCGATTAATAAGTCCCTCAATCCGACAATTCTCTCACTCGTTTGGTTTTGTTCAAGCCGCAAGTCTTCGATCCTCCCCAACTCCCCACCGCTCCCCATCTAACAGTTTCCCCGATCAAGATCATAAATCGCATAAGTCGAGGTTTCAAGACCCCGCTAATGCCCAATAGGACGTAGTAGGTGCAAAGAGACGACTGTGATATCACAAGACATCGCTTACTACGATCAATAGGGCATACCGAGTAAGCCAAAATTGTTAGATGTTACTCTCGTATGCCGAAATGCTGCCAAAATTTTATCAAATTTCATTTTATCGTAATCACCATGTTTGGACACTAATGCAGGTTCCATGACCCCACTAATATCTAATAGAGCATAGTGGGTGTGAAGACGGCTGTGTTGTCGCAAGACACCACTCACTATGCTCATAGGGACGAGTAAGCCAAACAAATTATTAGATGTCGCTCTCCTATGCCGAAATGCTGCAGAAATTTCATCGAATTTTCAGACTTAGAAAAAAGAAAGAAAGAATCAAGATTCATTTAAGGAAAAGAAACACAAAAAAAAGAAATAATATGGAATGAAAATTAAATTAAACAAGTCAAGTGAATATACAAAATAAATATTAATGTGAGCATCAGAAAAAGGGGATTATTTATAAAGTCTTTTCTTTAAATTTAAAAGCTCACAAGCAATATTAATTAATTTCTCCACTTCCTCTAACAATGCTCAAAAGATAACTTATGACTTCAAGAATTAAATGAAATGTGGAACAAAAAAAAAAAACCTCCCCTAAATCCTTTCAACTTATAAGAGGAGAGTCAACCCTTTTATCAAGGTTAATAATTAATCAATTTCAAATAAATTCTTAAGCTCATAACTTGGAATTGAAATGATTTTCAAGATGACCACGAGATGAATTTAAAGGAGATTAAATAATTCATAAATAAATTTGAATGGGGATTCAATGATTCATAAATAAATTAAATGCTATGCTTCAAACAAAGAAGAGATGACTAAACTCAATTAGATCCATCAGATTTGAAATAAAGTTTGAATTTCATTGATATATATATATATATATATATATATATATATATATATATATATATATATATATATATATATATATATATATATATATATATATATATATATATATAAAGTAACGACATTATGCCACACATAATTTTAGAGGATATTTGATCTAAACATTGAAAATTTCTTATGAATTGAAACATAGACTTCAAGCATTGAATTCAAATAAAATTTGTAAGTGATCTCAATAGAATTCCATGGAATCTGAAAGCTTAACTTCAAGCAATAGAATGAATAGAAATAACACACCAACAAAGTTGCATTAAGCTCCATAATTTGGTTTAAAAATGAGAGTTTAATTAAATGACTTATTGGTAAATGTGAGTGGTTAGATCATTTGGAGATTTGTTAAAGAATTTGAAATGAAAAGAAATGAGTGTTATTTGCAATACGTTTGGAATATCTATATGATCATAAATGAAACTCCTTATATCTATGAGGATGAATAAAGCTTTTCATTGAATGTTTTCAAATGTAATCAATGAAAAATCAAATCAAAATGATTCTACATTTGTATAAATACAAAATAAATATTAAAATAACACAATGCCACCAAATCTACAACTCTTCGTATAAGCAGCCAGAAGGTGTTGGCATAAATTCTGAATAGACTTCAAATATATTAATTTTGCATAAATTATGGAGCCAACTATTACTCAATTCAAATGCTTCAAAATTTGTGCAATCATTTGAAAGAAATGAATTCTTATACGAAATATAAAGCAATCTTCAATTCAATTTGAGCTTTTCGAAAATTCGTACAAGTATTCTAATCACCCACATGGGTTCCGACACTATGCTGAATGTTTAGATTCAAGTATCTGAGGATGCTGCAGTTGCTTCCCGGTTTGGTCTTAGGACCGGGTCCAGGTTAACAAAGTCTAAAAATTCAATTATTATAAGAATTTTAACTTATTGAAATATCTGAGAAGCTAATTCTATCATGTGGTAGCAGATCTGATCCTCTGTTAGGAGCTAAACAGAGTTGACAGGATCTAAAGCTCTTAAATATATTCAAATTAATCAAATAACTACCTCGATGATGGCTGCGTTGAATAGTGATTTCAACTCAAAATGTGATTCTAATTTCAAATCAAATTAACTAAAATTAAGTATCAATCTAAAAAATACTTAAATAAAATTTAATCATTAAAAGCTTAAAGCAAAACTTAATCTATCCACCTTCCGTAATTGTTTGTCAGAGGTGACAAATTAAAAAAACTCTAGCTTATAAAGGAGTCAATGTCAAATCAAGTATTCTATTATGTTCACTCTCAATCAATCTCATGCTAGTAAGGACATGGCCCATGTCCTCTGCTGCTTGGCCGACAGTTTTCCATAGATCATAGTGTATGTCACGGTTTGGCGAAGGCTCCATTATATTGTAATCACGATCGTATCAGTACTCCTAATGGGCTGTCATTTGAGTTGTGAATCATAGGGTATACTTGATAGGCAAAAGTCCTCTCAGATAGACTTAAGCTGCTTTTACAAACACCACCTTAGGTCTACAAGGATTTCTTGGATGACGTAACCCATGTGTTGCTGATAAAGATCCTTTGATCAGGTTGGGTCGACTATCTCCTCTGGCTAAATAGACCAGGGACCACGACAGCCCAAGATGACAGAACCATGAGATCTAGATCGGGCACAACATCATTCTCCCAACCATCCGCTTTAAGCTAATAAATTTTAAATTCTAAATTCTAAAACTCCATATGCTGCTACTATACGCTACGCATTTAATGATATAATGACTAGTCCTAATCAAAAGTTCTCTCTTGCTTATTGGGAGAGGTAATTAACTATAGGTGTTTGCGCCTATAGGAAACCTGAAACTAGATCTAAAGTCTTTACAAAATGAGGATGAAATCTCTGGATATTATCTTATCTACTATTCCAACTTCCTTCTGAAAATTACACCGATATTTTAAAATGAAACTCTCTTCATTTATCGAGAGGTCAGTGGTAAATTTTCAGAGCCCACAGATTTCTAGCAACTTCGCTGGGGACAAGATTCTCTTTCCATCTTTGGTTAATTATATACATGCTATAGTAGCATCAAAATATTTGAAAATTCAAAACAAAAATGGTGATTTAAAATGTATGAGACTCTCTATTGAATAAATTATTCTGTAGAGTATATATTTATTACACTATTATTTTGTTCTGTAGTACCTCTGCATTTTGAAAGTATGGGATTAAATAATAATCATAATCCCCATCTTTCACTTTTGCAAAATGAATCTACAGAGAACTTCTTTCACAGTTCAGTATGGTGCAAACATCTACTTAGCTAATGCCATCATCAACACAGGAGATGTTGGAGCTACCATTCGATTTAGTAGCTTGAATTTTCCAGCTATTATAGTTGCAACTCCTAAGGTACCCACCCGTGGTACACTCATCTGAGGTCATGCTGGGAGGCCTTAGTTTACCGAAGCTCCTACTAGTCTTGCTTGCCAACCAATTCAGCAACCAAATATTATTAAGAAGTTCTCTCGATAGAGAACTTTAATTTTTAAAAGACTGGGTCAATCTGAAGCCCCGTGATGAAAAGAACCGTAAGTGGGCAAACTGTATCTTTGATGCCTCATGGTACAACTACTTCGCCGATTGAACCTTTCGTACTAGGAAAGCATGATCACGAAGCTTCCTCATTAGGAAGCAAATTAACTAGAAAGCAAAGAAGAAGAAATGCTGAGCTGAGGGCTCAATAAATCCCATTCAAACGACCTAGTGAACAAGCAATACTACTGCCAAAAGCAAGTATTCCTACCCATAATAACTTTGATAATCTAAAATGGGTAAAAAGGAATAACTTTATTGGTGAAGTAAAGCAGTCTTTCTAGACTCAACAATGTCAAGCTCCACCACCGCAGAGGAGACAACTTGAAACACCATATGCCAGAATTCACAATGTTCTTAAAGTAACGATGAGAGCTTAATGAAAAAAAATTTGTGAGGGTGACGAAAAAAATCGAAGCTCCACCAAGGAGGTTGCCATCTCTTATGGTAACGAATCATCGAGGCAAGTATGCCTCACATGGTGAGCATTGGAGTGTGACATTTGGATCACGTGTTTAAAAATCCTGTCGAAAGGTCCTGGTGAAGAGGTAAGCAGATATGGAGGCCAAGGCCCCATAATAAAATTTCAAAGAAAGAAAGAGGTGTGGCATCTGACGCACATATTCAGAAATTCACCTCAAAAATAACTTATCAGAAGTGGATACCTAAAAGATGGGATATCACTAATAATAGACATGATGGTCGACACCCTGGAGAATCCTCTAGGGGATCCCATCGTCGATCAGATTCGCCCCCGCAAGAGAAGGTTGACTTTGATCGCAGTCCTTTAATGAAAGAAGTGTTTGTTCCGCATATTGAACCAGAGATCCACTGGAAAAGTCGATAAGAAATTCATGTGCAAGAAGAAGATAATGAAGAGGACATTATGGAAGTGGAAGTCATCTATATGGTCAGAGATATAGATGAACTTTCTGCTCAGCACCATCAACAACAACATGGATCCAGGGAACCTGAACCTGAATTTGATGTTTATGTAGAAGAGTCTTCACAGAAATAAGTAGAATATGAATCTTCAATATCTACTGAAGAGGAAGAAGAAGAAGATCAAAATGAGAAAGTGATCATGGGTGTTGAAGCTATTTATATGGTTGAACCAGAAATGATCACTACACACTTTTATAATCGTCGCCGTCACAAGCACAATCGCTCAAATGCACAAGGAGAAGGACAGTCAAGTTCTTCCCCTGAAGATGAGCAAAGATAAGAACAACAACAAGAAATATAGGAAGAAGAAGAGCCTATACTTGTTAACGTAGTGACGCTAGCTAGAGAGCAAAGAAAATGTAGAGTCAAATGGAAGTCAAAGATAAAGAAATTAAACAGCTAGGTACCAAGATGAATGATATGATGATACAAATGAATATCATGATGGATATATTATAGAAGAATATCACATCAACTACTAATTAATATGTAGCTAATGATACAACATCTATACCACCAGTCGCTCTAGCACCTTAGGTTCCTGTAGTACACGCTACACTTAAAATGAGGAATAAAGTTAACCAACTACCTCTTCAATCGATAATTCAAAATATGGATAACACACTAGAATAGTAATAACTATTCAACTAGAAATAATAATTAATGAAAAGATAAAGGAAGTTATAGCTTTAGAGTAAGCTAAAAAATTGGTGAGTAAGGGTCACCCTTACCAAGCTGAATATGATCAAGTGCTGTACCCAAAAGGTTACTTAGTGCTAAAATTTAATACTTTTTATGGGCAAGATAACCCAAAGCAATATCTAGCCCAATTTAAGGTTACTTGGTAACACAAGAGGAATGATGTGTTGCTTTTCCATCAGTTCATGACACCTTATGCTTTCAGTGGTAGAATTGTCAAAATGATTCGATTAAAACCTTTACTGAGTTAGAGATAATATTCATAAAGAGGTTCACCAGTGCAATTGAGAAGATAACGATCATTGACCCAACCTTGCTAAAAAGGAGAAAAGATGAGTCAGTGATAAAATTCATAAGTCATTGGCGTAATCTAAGCATGAAATGTGAGCAATAATTGAAAGAACAACATGTGATCCAATTACTAATGGGCTAGGGATGATAAAATAATACCATTTTATGTATAGAGTCAATTATAACATTTCACAACTTGCTTGATAGGGTGGCCAAATTTGAAAAGCTGAATCGCCCTAAGTCCAAAAACTATACAGATAAATCAAAGAGAAATAAACCTTCAGACTCAAGAAGAAATGAAACTCATGCCACTTCTTATAGCTCAAGTGGTAAAAAATAAGTAATCTATAATGTGGATAAAGAAAAATAACCAATGTACAATAATGATAAGAGAAAGAAGCTTTTTCATTCTAATCCACAACCAAAATTAGTGTTGAAAGGCAATGATAACCTCAGACTTTTTCAAGTGGTGGAGAGCATCCGAAACAAGCAACAAGAGATGATGAGTGAATGCAGCCATCTCTTAAGAAAAATATGAACAAAGAATATTCCTTTAGAAAGGACAGTGTGGCTAAATTATTTCAGTAAGCAGTCAAAGCTGGTTTACAATTACCAAAAATTAAAAGGCTTGAAGAAATTGATCAAGTCAGTAATCCAAATTACCGTCCCTATTATTGGATGATCAGTCATCCTATTGAAGATTGTTATGTCTTCAAAGTTTAGTTAGAAAGGAAGTATCAACGAGGTGAATTTATATTATTCGACAGTGTCCTGGTCAACCCAAAAATCCAGTCTACAAGGATGATTATGCCCTCTTCTGTATCATCCATTAAAGATAAAAAGGAAGAAAAACTGATTTAGATTGAAGAATGGGAAATAGTAGTCTCTAAAAAGATCGTGAAAATTCTGAAGCAGCTAAAAAAGCATCCCTAGTGTTAAGTGGAAATCACCACTTGAACCTATATTGAACTTAAAAGAGATGTCTAAACCAAGTATTTGAGCTTCTCAGCAGCATTTTGATAAGGCTACTTCATCACAACATGAGGAGCAGTCTACTAAATGTAAGCCTCATAAATCAAAGAAGTCGGCTAAGAAAAAGAAGAGTAAGAAGAAGACTATAACTCAAAAGATTATTAACAATTTAGAGGGGTATCGCCAACTGACAAGAGACCCTTTAGGTTGCAGACTTTATGCCTAAACTTCATATTATTGAATCAGATGAAGAAGATAATGGTGAATCTTGTCTAGTAGAGACATGCTGAATCATTTATGTGATATCAAATGTTCTTCATCATCAGTTTCTCCAAAATGACAAGGGTAGTCAGACAGACTCGACCAACCCATCAAAATTCTTATCATGAAAGCAAAAAGAGCCTGAAGAGTTAACATTTGAATTTTGTTTAATGACCTAACAAAAAGATAACAGTTCATATGAAGATTTATGTTTCTCTGATGGAGAAGAGTCAGGCTCATCAATATCATCACGTATGAAATGTATGAAGTTGAAAAATGAATCTAGCCCTTTTGGCAAATCCTCCAGAATAAGAAGTGAATTTAAAGAAACTACTTCTTTAGAGAATTTAAGCAAGACAAAGTGATTCAAGTTCAGTTGAGAAGTGGTAAAGTCTTACCACCACCATTAAAGAAGGGGAATTCAAATAAAGTTAAAGGCAAACAAATTGAAGTCAACGAAGATATCATTCCCATAAATTTTAAATTAAATCCTAAACCAAGTGAAAAGATATACTATAATATTTTATCACATCTGAGAAAGATCCCTGCATAATTGAGTGTATACGAGGCTCTCTTGATGTCAAAAGACCTCTGAGAAACTTTGATATAGGTGTGGTGTATTTATTTTCGAGAGGTCCTTCGTGTGTGTATATGTGAGGGGACACCATGCAGATATGAGGATATACTTATTGAGGTGATCAGGTATGACATTGAAGAATAGTGTACTATCTCAAAAGATAGAAGTCACTATCATACAATGGACCTAATCACCTAATAAGGACTCCTAAGGCATGATGAGTCTTTGAATATACCAGAGATCTTTCCCCTACTTTTCATGGTTCCTTATGGAGGCAAGCCCCCATAGTTAATTATATCCTAAGGGATGAGATTCTTTAGAAATACTCTTGATTAAGGTAAATGATCATTATCTTCAAAGATTTCAAAGATAGTACTATCAATAAATTAGTTATTTTTTTGGAAAATTAAGTGGGATCGAGCAAAAGGAGGGAGTTATTAGAAAAGGAAGATGAGTAGGGGATGCTCATGACACTAGGAAGCCTAGTGAGCATCCTAAACTATCCTATGATTAAGCTTTATATTTTTAAAATTGAGAGAATTATATATTTTGAGTTGAATTTTTATTAGAAATCTAGGGCTTATAATTCTACAGCATAAGATTGTAGAAATGCCTAAGAAGTGAGGATTTATGCTTGTAACTCCAAAGAAAAATAACAACCTCAAATCCTAAATCTATGGAGCTTTGGCAAGAAGCATGACCTAAATCTAAGGCAAAAGTGGGTATACGATTTACCTCCATAAGAGAGAATAAACCACCCGACTGTTGGACTTACAACCGCCTAGGGGTGGCCGCCAACTAACTCCTCCTACGATTTTAAATACATGTAGGCAAGTCTTATGCTTTGCAAGATAGCTAGACTGTTGTTTATTTAAAAATGAGACTAAGTCCTTAAACACAATCTCTAAGAGACTAGATCATGTAGGGCATGAATAATGACCTAAATCTAATGCAAATTTTATTAAGTTTTATTTTTATTTTTGGACAATTTATTTGGTACAGGCTATGCAATTTCATATGCCTAATGCATGAGAAGATTGGTTATGGGCCAAAATCAGAAAAAAGGATGTGTGTTTCCACCATGTCTCTCAAAGGTCAAGCCATTTCAAGAAAGGTGGAAGCCTCCATTAGCAAGAGTGAAATGATTTATGCATGATGAGATACAACATCCAGCTAAGGGGTTGCTAAATATTTTATTATCTTGATTTATGTCCCAAGATTTAGGTGAGGTTATGAATTATTTAATTTAATTTTGAGTTGATTAATTGGATAGAAAAATTTTTTTTCTAAGAGTCTAATTGCATCCAGGCCATTCATCAAATAGTCAAGAAACTAGAAAAATTATACCATCCTAATTACGCAATCATAAACAAAATATCAATCAATTTATAAAATTAGTGCAAATGAATAAGAGGTCGATGTGGTTGGGCTCCACCACATAAACTCGAAAAGAAAAAAGGGTAGCCGAGCTCTACCCTTATACAACCTAGATTACAAATGAATACTTACCATTTAAAAGGAATTCAAGTTATTGGGGTCTTCATTCTTCATCTTGATTCTCTTCTTTCTTTCTTTCTTTCTTTCTTTTGACTTGATTGGAATATGATTGCTCCAAAGGTATCACATGGTACATAAGGCTTGGTCTTATGACCAATGTCCATCCTAATCCCACATAATATTTATTTCAAATCTTAGTTGCAAAATTTTTATTAAAATAGGAAAGATAAATCTAACTAAACCTGCAAAATAAAGGTTAGCTAAACATACCACACAACCCAAGAAGTTATATGAATAATTTAGACTTAGCACCCCCACACATGGGTAACTAAATCTATCTGTCCTAATTTGAATTATGCTTAAGGGTATAAGCAACCTGCATAGCAAAAATATTTATATTTTTATTATAGCGCTCCTTAAGCATAATCCCCTACAGAAAATATGATTAGGTTAAGATCATCCTATCATCCAGTCTATGCACATACAGCCTAATAACCAGTCTAAAAATATTACATCATAAAATAAAATCAGGCATCAAACCATGCACCACCCTAACATAGAGCTAGAAATGGTGACTTAACTTAATGTGTGTGCCATTTAAGGCTTGTGTGGCATGTCTTAGCTAGGCTTTAAGGTTGAAATTTTTTAAGTGTGAAAGGTTCAATTTAGAGGGTGGTTTCCTTTCAAGTGATTTAGTTGATTTATCAATTTTAGTTGGCAATTTGATTTGGTTTGAATGAACATATAGTTAGCAACTAAGTGTTATAAAGAGAAAAAAAGAGAAAGAACTCCCTTTCATCCCTACCTTAAGTAATTTCTAAGGTTGATTGATTGATGAATTTCCTTTAGTGAATATTTTATTATGTGTTTTAATTAACCCTTAATTTAGATTTGCTCTAAATAGCCCTATTTAATAAGGGAGGCATCTTAGGATTAGTTAAGGTGGATTATTACCACATGACACACAACCATTTATTTCTTTCTACCATTTATATCATGCATATGAATAATCTTAAGCATATCTATACATGCAATATAAATTTTAGCACACTTTGATGATGAATGCTAAGAGATTTGATTTGAAAATTTGGATATTCCATTGATGCATGCCTTTATTATGTAGAAAAGGGGGGGATTTTTCATCCATTAACAAAATGCACATTCACATGTATAAAAGACATAAGTGAGTATGACTATTGTTTTTTACACCAGGGGCGTAAGGTGCAAGACATACTTAGGGCTACTTAAAGCCTCGCAGCTTCAAGATGTCCATACTAATATATCACTTTTCTTAAATACATGGAAATGTAAAAAAAAGAAACAAATGGATGAAGAATCATGCAAAAGATTATGTTTGATTTAGTTGTATAATTTACATGTGTAAATGTGAGGATCCTTCTTATGTTATGATATAGAAATGCATATGAATAGATTTAAGCAAGTGTTGTGCTCTTTTCAAATGAACTATACACTTTGCAAATCCTACTCAAATCCATGTTAAGAGAAGAGAAAAAAATAATGTAAAACATATTTTATGCTATAATCATATATAAGTTCATATGTACTTATAAGTAGCATCACTTCATTCATAATCTTTTAATTTATAGATTTTGGAAATAATTTTTGAATTTAATAGTGATAATAACCACTCATATTCTTAATTTTAGCCAATACATGCAATTTGACATAAAAAAGGAAATTTTTTTTAATTGATTTTTAAAAGACATGAATGCATAATTTCATATGGAAAATAATATTTAACATGATTGGAAAGAAATAAAGGAATGTAAGCACATGAATTCATTCACCCTAATTAGTTCCTAAAGATAATCATATAAAATAGGATTATTTAAAATGAATCAAAATTCTTTAAGGAGATTTTTAACTTTGAATTTGATTTTACTTAAGAAATATAAGAAAGGTTTGCTAATCCTAACCCATTTCTCATGTGTGAGTTGGTTTGGTTTAATTTAGAACAATTAGATTGATTTTATATTTTGATTAGGTTAAGGCATGAATTAAATTCATTAATTATCCCTTACCTATACCACTTTAACATAATTAACCAAGCAATTATGAGCCAACATATGATATGCAACCACATGAAAATTAAATCAGTAATGCACCTATAAAATTAAGGGGCCTAATTCAATTAGCTCATAATTATTGGTTAATTAAGCTAAAAGGTTTAATTAAATACTTTTATAACCCTCCACATGTAGTTTGATTATAATTTCCTTTGGAATCCTCTTAAGTTATTGAACACCTAAGAATCTACCCAAGCATTGAATGATTAAGTTCTAGAATGACTTAGTTTTTAGTTTGATTAATTGAGTTAATTAATGAAGCGATTAAGCCATTAATTAATTACAACTTAATTATGTATTTTCCCAAATGAAATGAACTTAGGGGAAAAGATTGGAAAAGAAATCCTAATCTTATTTCCAAAGTCCATTCACTGTTTCATGATGATTAGCAAGCTTAATTAATGAATTTATCACTGTTTAATAGGTTAATTAATCATTTAATTAATTAAGAAAGTGATTAGGGGTGAAAGAAGTAATTTCCCTAATTAATCCAGTAATAAATTCTAAGAAAATTATGGGTGGTAGATATCATCCCATTAATCAACCTTAAGAAGTTTGGAATTAATTGCTGAAGTGATTAAAAAAGTAATTAACCTAATTACTTTTTAATAAAACCCTAATTGAGTGAAAATTACTATTCAAAATCAATTGATCTTAATTTTATATTATTCTCCTTTGAATTATCTTTAAAATGAGCTTGAGTTTGTATTTTTGGATTTTTTTATAATTAGTTATGAATTTTAGAAGTTTCAGAATTAAAATAAGATTAATTAAGCCTAATGAACCCTCTGATCCCATCAGGCCACGTGGCAGTTGACGTGGCGCACTTTACACGTGGCGCGACAGGTTAGGGTATTTAAGTTATCACATCTGCCTGCTGAGTCAGCAGGCGGCGAACGCGCTTTCTCCACAGGTGAGATTAATCCTGCAGTTTAGTCTTAAATCAAAAAGGGTCTAACATGATCTAATCACAGCCGTCCGTTCCAATCACGCAGAACGGACGATGTGTGATCCTTCTTCTTCACAAGCAATGAGAGATGAACACCATCTCTCCCCATTCAATTCGAGCTCACCTGAGCTCAAATTGGGATCAAAATGATCCCGCACCTTCGGAAGGAGGGGGGATGCACATTCAACTGTCAAGATTTAATGGGGTGACACTTTTCTTTAAAAAGGATCAAGAAAAATTTCCTAAGGCTACAATTTCAAGCAATTTCCTTATCGAAGGCTATCACCAGTGTTCCAATGGAGGAGGTAGCTTTATCTAGTATAAACAAAGCCCTGTTGAAGTTATCAAGCCTTGATTTGAAGTGGATGGTTCGGTTGACCAAGTTCCCCTTCAATGGTGATCAGCCTTGATCAAAGTCTTCCTTCCCATGGCTTCGTGACTTGGGAAATAACTTGAATGAGCTCGATGAAGTTTCTTGATGGTGCATGCAAGGTTAATTTGGTTTTAATGGAGAATTGGGTGAGTTTGGATTTAGATTGACCTCCCCTGATTCGACTTTGAGCAAAACTGAGAAGGAGAAATAGGGGGAGCTTGAAAATGGCTTGCAAAGGCTTGGAGAAGCTTGGTTTTGATTCCTAGAGCTCAATCGATTTTAGTGCTTATGTTTTGAGTGGGAATGAGGGGGAGTATATCTCCCCTCTTTGGATCAGATGGCCAAGAATTGAGTTTCCATTTTAGCTCAATGGGTGAGATTGGGTTCACAGTTTTGGTTGTAAAATAACCCATGTGGGTCATTTTTGGTAGAGGAGTGGAGGAGAGTGAGTGCCCATGTGTTAGGTGAGTGCATTTGGTGATCCAAGTGCTCAATTTCCATTGGAGGGGTCAGTTTGGCCATGGGTTGGGTCATGGTCAACCCAAACTCATTGAGTAATGTTCGCCACCCCCTTGGTGTCCAAGTGGACCACTAGAAGGATGCCAAGTGGCCTTGATAAAGAATTGGCCAAATTCTAAGTGAATTTGGCCATAGGATACCCTTTGACCTAGGGGCAAAGTGGTCATTTGCCATGATTTTGATTTGGGTAGAGTTGAAATGATTTGAAAATGGGCCAAATTTCAAGTAATTTGGAGTTCATTTGGTTTGAATTGGTTTAATTTGACCCATTTAGGTCAAGTTGGGTGAAATTGGGTTAGGTTGACCAATTGGTAAAATTGAGTCAAACCATGGGTTAGGTTAAGTTCAAATGATCATTTGGAGCATATGGGTGTTATTGGTTTGGTTCAATTTGGTTTAGATTTGGTTGTAGTTCATTTAGGTTCATATAGGTCAAATGAGTTAAGTTGACCAATTTGACCCATTTGACCCAATTGGGTTAGGTCATGGGTTGGTTTAGGCTTGGTTGATCATTTGAAATATATTGCAAGGTTTGGTTTCAATCAATTTTGATTTAGTTTGGTTTCAAGTTGAATTGATCTTTTAGGTCAAGTTGGGTTCATGGCCAATTGGGATAGGTTGGGTCTAATTGGTCAATTGAAGCTTTGGTCAAGTTCAACAAGTGATTTGAAATAAATTTGATCCATTGGTTGCAATTAATTTGGCTTAGATCAAGATTTGACCCATTTTGACTTTTTAGGTCAATTTGGGTCAACTTAGGTCAAGTGGCCAATTAGGCTTAGTTTGGCTCAATTAATGGCATGTTCAAGTTCAATCATTAATTATGGATTAGTTTAGATCAATGGTTTTAATCAATTTGGCTTATGGTGAATTTTGGCTTGTTTAAGTTTCATTTAGGCTAAGTGTTAACTTGGTCAAAGGCTAGTTTGACTTGGTTTGACCCAATTTGAGTGATTGATCATCCCATGATGATTGTTGATCATAATGAGAGGCGTAGATGGGCTTAGTTTAATCTAATTTGGGTTGGATTAGAATTTGGCTCAAAAGGTCCTTTAGGTCACTTGGTGTCAAGTGAGCCTAAGTGAGTTAATTGGCTTGGTCAAGGCTTAATTGAAGTTTGGTTGAACTAACATATGGACTTATGATGGAAATATAAATCTAATTGCAAGTGATTTGGAGTCAAATGGGTTTTGGTTCATTTGATAATTTTAAGTTTAAAGGATGAAGATGGGTTTGACTTGGGTTAGTTTCATTTTGGCTTGGTGATTGTAGTTTATGTTTATATTTGGGCATGTGATTGAAGGAATGATTGTTTGAAAAGAAAATCCAAAGGTTTGGATTGATTTGAGAATTGATTGGCTAAGTTCAAGGGTTTTACTTGAAAGAGTATAAGTTGGATTTGAGTTGGATTTAGATTTGAGTTTTGAATTAATTTTGATTATTTGAATTTATATTTTATTTATATTTGAATATAAATGGGTTATGAGAAAATCTCTTGAGTTTGGAGTGATTTGGGTTTGGTTTGAGCTAAGTCCATAAGATGAAATCAAAGGGCTTAGGAAAGATTTTGGTGTTTGAATTCAATCATGGGCTTCAATAATTTGATTTGGAATTGATTTATGATTTGGATTTTGGAATTGATTTATGATTTGAGAAAATCAATTGAGTTGAAATTGATTTAAGATTTGAGTTTTGGAATTGATTTAAGATTTGAGAAAATCAATTGAGTTGGAATTGATTTAAGATTTGGGTTTTGGATTGGTTTGAAGGAGAGAAGCAAGGATTAGGTTCAAGCTATAGGGTAGGCAAATACCCCTAAGGCATAACTCATTTATATGTCAAACTCTTATAAGTCTCTAGGGTTAGGTTATGTGTTCACCTAATCATTAGAAATATCTTTAGACTGAGGGACTCTTAGTGTCTAGAGGAGTCCCATGTCTAAGGTGGAGAAATTGAGAGCTCACTCCAAAAGTGAGGCAAAGGGTCAAGTGGTGTGACGCCAAGATACATCAGACATATTGGTGTTGATCGAGACGATCAACAATGTTCAAATGATCACAAGCACTAATAGAAATGATCTACTCCTAAACTTGAGGTGTAGAAGGAATCAAGATCTTAGTGCAATGCATCTCTACTCATGTCAAAGACATAAGAGAGAGGAAGAAGAATCCACCAGGGATTGAGTATGTGAGCCTTCCACTAGGGGAAAAGGGTCAAGTTATCCACTGGGGATAAGAGGTTGTGAAATTTGCTAGGGGATTAGAATTTGGAATCCACTAGGGATTAAAATGTGAACCTTCCATTAGAGGAACATATTTGGGTTTGATTGAATCGACTCCACTAGGGAGATTGGAAAGATTTGCATCACACTGAGGAGAAGCTGATTGTTCTCCATTGGGGAGGTTGGTTGATTTGCATCTTATCAAGGAAAAGCTGATTGATTTGATTGTTTAATTTGACTCCACTGGGGAGGAGGGTTGATTTTGTTTCAAATTTTAAAATTTGAATTTTTGAGATGGACCCTATAGGTTTGCAATGGACCACACTGAGTAGAGGCCATATCGGCCTTGGCCTACTTCAGATTTACCAATCCAAAAGGGGTAGTCTACCAACCACATAGTAGGACTTTCCAACCAAAGGGGTTACCTTTCAGTTTGTAATGGTCAAGTTAAGAAGAAAGCACAGAAACTCACATCTTCCAAAATAAGGAACCACTGGGGTGATCAGTTGCTTGTGTAATAAATCGAACCTGACTTAGGGCTGACTACTGAGTGAATGTCACTGGGGGGACTTAATCAACTCAAAAATAGTCAAATTTAATTTTATTTATTGAATTGCATTTGTCTTAATTTCATTTGTTTTAATTTGATGGATCCTCTCGGTGTGCAATGGATCCACTAAGAAGGGGCTAATATCAGCCTAGATCTTTCTTAGATTTACAAATCCAAAGGGATAGTCTACCAGCCGTTAGGTAGAACTAACCAACCAAGGAGGTGCCTTTCTATTTGCAATGGTCAAGTTAAGAAGAAAGCATGGGGACTCACATCTTCCTAAATAAGGAACCACTGGGTGATTGGTTGCTTGTGCAACAAATCAAACCCAAATCGCTTGACGATGAGTCATGCTAAAAGAATGTGTAGACTTACATCTTTCAAAGTGAAATGATTGTTGGGGTAACTGCGAGAATCCAGGGAGAAATGCAAATTCTCCAAACGTGTGGGGTGGTTATTAGAAAAGGGGGGACTGTCCAATCCAAAAGTAACCGGGTAGTGTCTAAATGGGGTCGTAAAGGATGCAATCTAAGTAGAGTGCCCACAGGAGAGATGCCGCTAGGGGATTTATCCAAAATCCTGAAGAAGATAGAGCCTATAAGTATTTAGTGGCCAAATCAAGGAGAAAGCACAGAGACCCAAATTTACCAAGAGTGGTGTATCCATCGGGTGAGTCACTGTCAGCATAGCGAACATCAACCAACCTAAAGTGCCCATCGATTTGTAACAATCAACCTAGGAAGAAAGCATCGAGGACTCACATCTTCCTACAACAGAATTGATTGCTGGATAGTCTATCTTCATCTCGACAGGTGCTATCTGACCTAGGGAGACTACTGAGTGAGTGCCACTAGGGGACTTATATCAACTCAAAAGTAGTCAAGAAGAAAAGAGCTGCTGAACTCACCCTAAACCTCGAATATGCTTGACCTAATTAGTGCATGATGGTTAGTTCAAGAAGAAAGCACGGGGACTTACATCCTTTTAAACAAAGTGAACATGAGGTAGCTTACTAGCTACGTAGTGAAGCTTACCAAACTGATAAGGCGCTCATCATTTGCAATGGTCAAGTCAGAAAGAAAGTATGGCGACTCATATCGATAGATAAGTGACCATTGGAGTGACATACTAGCAAGGTAGCATGTCAACCCAACCTAGAGCAACTAATGGGTGAGTACCATAGGGGGCTTGCTCCATATTAAAATAGCCTGAGAAAAAAGTTATGTGTTTGTGTTTGTGTTTGTGTTAAAGAAGGATAGGATGCCGCCTGGGTTCTCTTACACCTATCCTAAAATATGCTTAAAAGTTGATAAAATGGTGCCACGAATGGCAATTGTGATCCCACCAAGAAAGGATGCTGCTTGGGTTTTCTTACACCTAATTTAGTTGTGCTAAACGGAGTAGGATGCCTCTTGGGTTCTCTTACACCTACTCTAGTAGCTAGAATTGCGTTTAATTTATTTTTGTGTCATGAATGAAGGATAGGATGCTACTTGGGTTTTCTTACACCTAACTTAGTTATGCTAAACGAAGTAGGATGCCTCTCGGGTTCGTTTACACCTACTATAGTAGTGTTTAATTGTTTTTTTTTATTTATTTTTGTGTCATGAACGAAGGATAGGATGCACTTGGGTTTTCTTACACCTACCCTAAACATGTCATGATGGATTTGCAAATAAGCAAACAATGCTTCAAATAAAGAGATTAGTTTGATGAATTGGAATATAATTTTTAAAAATAATTGTTTTCAAACATGATTTTATGGGTAATATTTTTTCAAATAGAGCCCATTGATTGGAAGCATCAGGCATTCCCCTTTACAATCAATAAGTTGGTAAGATCCTCCTTAGTAGGCTTTCTCTATGACACAAAAGCCTTCCAAAGTGGGTTCAAACTTACCTCCCATCTTTTGATGGACAACAATTGGTCTCCTTAGAACTAAAATAAGCTCTCATACTTGAAAAGCTCTAGGGTGGACCAGCTTATTGTGAGTTTGAATCATCTTGGCTTTATATAACTCGAGGTTCTGGCATGCCCATAAGCTTCTCTCCTCCAAACCTTTGAGCTCTTCTAACCGAATCAGATGTAGTGATTACTACCCATTGCTATCCTCGATGAGAGATGAACTTCTAATGGTAGAACGAATTGCACAAGGAGAATGGGGTAGATTAGGTTGGAGTTTTGTATGTGGTGCAGTATGCCAAAAAGCTTCAACTAGATACTCATGCCACTGTCGCTTGTTATCGTCAAGTGTATTCTTTAGTATATGGATGAGAGTTTTGTTGAATGCTTCTGCTAAGCCATTTGCCTTGGGATAGTAGAGGAGTATCTCTAAACTATACTATGTCTCCTGGCGAGTTGATCTTGGTGCTTTTGAATGCAGTACCATTATCGATATAATTCATCAAGGCACCCTAAACCTATATGATATTATCGAAAAAGCCGAAATGTGACCTCTCTAAGTGGGATTGCCTCCGCCCACTTGGAAAAGTAGTCAGTGGTAGATAAGATGAACTGATGACCCTTGGAAGAAGTATGATCGATAAGACCCACTATGTCGATACCCCAGCACTCAAATGGCCATGAGGCCAATGTAGGGTGTAGAATGTTGGGTGGTTGGTGCAAGACCACATTGTGCACCTGACACTGATGGCATCTCCAAGCTACGTCCATGCAGTCTATAATCATCGTAGGCTAGTAGTATCCTAGTCTCTAGATCTTTGCCTTCATATTTGAACCGGATTGATGCACTCCACATAAACCTGAATGTACCTCAGTCATGATCTTATGGGCTTTGTTTAAATAAAACCACATTTGATAGGCCGTCGGTATAAGGTGCCATCCACAAGAGTGTTGGAGAGAGCTCTCATTTCATCTGATGGGCTTGTTATTTTTCTTGAGATAGTTTGCCCGTGTTTAGATAATCCATGAATGGTTGCCTCCAATCTGACTCATTGTCCTCTTTGACAACAACAACCTCCCCATCAAGAGATAATACTTGTCTATTTTGGACCCTTATTGGAATGGACTCATCTTTCAGACATGCCAATTCGTTGGCAAGTTTGGCCAAAACATCTGCTACTGCGTTCTTTCCTCGAGGAACCTTGCAGATGGTGACCTCAGGGATTTGGGCCAACAGCTTCATGGTGTACTCACGACAGTGATGAAGTTTAGGTTTTAGAATCTTATCCAACAATCTAGTTGATGACTAGGTGAGAATCTTCATAGATGTTGATGACACACTATAAACTAACTCGGTAATCAAAGCCTCATACTTGGCTTCATTGTTGGTGCATGGATTGGAGAGATAGTATGAGAATCTCATCACATCACAGTATTTAGTTAAAAGAATGATTCCTACACCTGCCTTTCCTGGAAGAGTAGATCATGGTTATTCTGCTTTTTGAAAAGAAGCTGCACCATCAAAATACATCTCCCAATGGTGGATGCTAGTGTCCCCTAAGTTCATGATTTGTTCATTGGGGAGATCATCACTAAGCAGAGAATCAACAGGAAGTAGGTGCGCTACTCAAATTTGCTAATGCCTATCCTTTCACAGCACTGAGGGGAATGAATGTGATGTCAAACTATGACAAAATCACATACCAACGCACCAACCATATGGATAGCATCAACCGTGTCATGAGGTATTGTAGTGGATTGATTCTAGAGATCAAGTTCACCTTATGAGAAAGCATATAGTGCTGTAGCTTTTGGGATGCAAAGATAAGAGCCAGATAATGTTTCTCAATAGGTGGGTAGTTTGCTTCAGCAGGGATCAGATGATGACTGAGGTAATATAGAGCATTCTCCTTCCCTTCATCATTAGTTTGAGCCAACAAAGTGCCAAGGGAGTCATCCAATGCAACAGTGTAGAGGATAAGTGTCTTGCTCGGGATAGGAGCTGCTAGAACTTGCGGCTTCACCAAATACTGCTTGATGTCTTCAAAAGCATGCTCGCACTTGTCACCCAACTTGAACTTAGCATCCTTTTTGACAAGCATTAAAAATGGCTTGCATTTCCCCAATAGGTTGCAGATAAAGCATCTTAAATACGCCAATCGCCCTTGGAAAGATCAGAGTTGAGTTAGACTTTTAAGGGGTGGCATTTCTAAGATAGCTTTAATCTTTTTTGGGTCTATTTCTATTCCCCGATGTCAGACAACAAATCCAATGAACTTCCCTGAAGCTACTCCGAATGCACACTTTAAGGGGTTCATTTTGAGGTTGAATTGCTTTAACCGTTTGTAAATCACTCTCAAGTCAAAGGGATGACCTTCCTTTTCTATGCTTTTGACTACTAGATCATCAGCATAGCATTCAACTTGATGATATTTGAGTTCATTGAAGATCTGAGTCATGGCCCACTAGTATGTAGCATCAGCATTTTTAAGGCCAAAAGGCATGACCTTATATAAATAACGGTTCAAAAATAGTGTTTTCATCCTTGGGGCCATCTTGATTTGTAGTGATGACCCATCCATAAAGGAGAATACTGCATTAGATGAGGCAATGTTCACTATTAATTCTAGTGCATGAAGTGAAAATTCATCCTTAGGACATGCCTTATTTAAATCCATGAAGTTGACATATGCAAATTTGTTCATTCTTTTTCTTAGCTGGCACGACACTGGCTAACCAGGTAGGGTATTTTTCTTTTATGATGAAACTAGCATCAGTCAGTTTCTTGACTTCAGAAATGACCTGTTATTCAATTTTCAATCGCATGCATCTAGGAGTTTACTTGATAGGGTTAGCGTTATGGTCTATTGCTAGTTTATGGTCCGCTAAGTTAGGAGATAATTTGGGCATCTTGTCATAGCTCCATGCAAAATAGTCCTTAAACTCAATCAATAGCCTAACTAAGTCATTGGTTTCTATTTCATTCAGTAGAAAACTGATGTATGTTGGGAATGGATCTTTTTATGTCCTGAGGTTGATTTCTTTGAGCTTGTCGATAGTTGAATGGATTTTCTCTTCAAATTCTAGAGCTGCATCTTTGATTTGAAGATCACCATGATCATCTGAAGTTTCTAAACACACCTCCTCATAAGAGTTAGTGTAGTTTGAGAAGAACCTATCTGATGTGATGAGTGATAAGTAGTAATCATCGACTTGACCCAATCGCATCAATCCTAGTCTTCATCTTTATTATGCATCCCTGCCTTTGTTGTCCCACAACTTCTCAAAGTACTCTGACCTATGTGTGAACCATGTGCAAGGAGTCAAACCTTTCTTTATAAGATTATGAACACAAGGCGAGTACCAATCAAAAGGCAATTCTCTAAAATCTTTGTGAATTGTCCTCAAGTCTTACATCAGCTTCTTAACTTGAGGATGATGATCCCAACAAAAATCTCTTTGGCTTGACATCAATGGAAGATCTAGGGGCTTCCTTAACTACTAAACCCTCAACTTTATGAGAATAAAGTGGGGTTATAGCTAAAGTTCTCAACTGCAGCTTAATGGTTTTACATAATTTTGATTCAAATATGTTCATGCTTTGCTTGGAGGGTCTTCTCAGTATGGCTAAAGTGTCACGATGAGACGTGAGAGGGTTTGGTGTAATCACATGAGACTCATCCTTTCACCTGGATTCCAAGTATATGTGAATAGCCAGAGTGCTCCTATAAACTGGAATGTAGCCCCTGTTGGCTGGCTTCCAACCAGGGGGTCTTCCTCCTCTGGAACTACCTTTGTATCTACCATTACCTCTGCTTGGTGGAGGTCAATCATCCTACCCATATGTCCATTTGCTGGAATGAACAGTGTGTGGAATGTGACATGCGGCTCTACCTCTTCTTCTTTGTCCCTTTCTCGCTCACTCATATTTTTTTCTTTCTGTTGACCTCATTTTTAGGATGAGCTCTCAATCCCTCTATCTTAGACATATGATTCCTCTTAGAATTTAAGAGTTTCTTAGTCTTAAGATGCATCTAGTGATTGGACACTCTAGCCTCCAGACTTGTTAGCCATATGATTGGTTTGGGTGCTAGGAAAACTTTCCTACCCCTAGCTTGAACCATTCCTCACCTTCCTTCCTTCAAAGTCAATCTCTAAATCAATATTATTTTATTTTCTCCAATGTCAAACCAATAATCCATGATTGAAATCCATGATTAAAATTTCCAAGCTTGAAAATATTTCCTAAGTACTTAATTTTCTTCTTAAGGACTTAGCCTAAATCATGATCAAATCAATTCAAATTCATGAGATTTTCTCATAACCCATTTATATTCACACATATAAATGAAATATAAATTCAAATCAATCAAACTAAATCCAACAATCAATGCTCCAACCTCCAAAAAATTTCCTAAGTCCTTTAAATTCCCTTTTAATGCACTTAACCTAAATCATGATCAAATCACTTCAAATCCTTGAAATTTTCTCATAATACATTTATGTTCTCATTTATATTCACACATATAAATGAAATATAAATTCAAACAATCAAAACCAATTCCAAAAATCAAATTCAAATCCATTCAAAATCCAACCTAAGCCTTTCAAGTCAAAATCTTGAACTTAGCCAAATCAACTTCAAATAAAGCCAAACTCTTGATTTTCCTTCATGATTGAATTAACCCTACAATCATGAATCCTAATATAAATACAAACTCCAATCACTAAATCAAAATCCAATTCAAAAATCAAACCCCAAATCCTTTCATATTCTTCCTTTGAATATGAAATCATCAAATGAATCGAAGCCCATTTGCTTCAAACCACTTGCAAATAGATTTATATTTCAATTATAAGTCCATATATAAGTTCAATCAAACTCAAATCAAGCTTTGACCAAGCCATTTAACCCACTTAGGCTCACTTGACCCAAAGTGACTTAAAGTACCCTTATGAGCCAAATTCTAATCCTAACCAAATTGGATTGAACTAAGCCCATCTTTACCTCTCATCATGATCAATAATCATCATGGGATGATCAATCAACCAAATTGGGTCAAACCAAGTCAAACCTAAGCGTTGACTAAGTCAACTCTTAGCCAAAATGAAACCTAAACTAGCCAAAATTCACCATAGGCCAAATTGATTGAAACCATTGATCTAAGTTCATTCATGAACTATGTTTGAACTTGACCAAGCCAACATTTGAGCCTAACCTAGCCCAATTGGCCACTTGACCAAAGTTGACCCAACTTGACCTAAAAAGTCAAAATGTGTCAAAACTTAATCTAAGCCAAATTGATTGAAACTAATTGGTCAAGTTTACTCCAAATCACTTGTTGAACTTGGCCAAAGCCTCAATTAGCCAATTAGACCTAACCTAGCCTAATTGACCTTGAACCCAACTTGACCTAAAGGGGCCATGTTGAGCCAAATTCAAACTTAACCAAAATTAATTGAAACAAGGATATCAATCTACTTCATATGACTAACCAAACCTAAACCTACCCATGACCTAGCTTAAAATAGGTCAAATGGGTCAAATTGGTCAACTTGTCCCATTTGACCTAAATGAAGTCATATGAGCCAAACTCAAAACTAAACCAAATTGAATCAAATCAAAATCATCTAAACATTTCAAATGGTCATATGAACTAGACCCAACCCTTGGTTTGACCCAATTTGACCAATTGGTCAATTTGACCCAAGTTGACCCATTTTGATATAAATGGGTCAACATGAACCAAACCATGTCAAATGAACTCTACATCCAATGAAACTTGGCCAAACCCATTTTCTCCACATACCGAACATATTCAAATTCAAAAATTGGCCAAATGACCATTTACCCCTAGGCAATAGAACAAAATTTTGTCAAATCTATGGGGAATTTGGTCAAGCCCTCTTCATATCAACTTGATACCTTCCTAATAGGTCAAGTGAACCCAATGGAGAGTGGGGCACCCAACCCAATAGGTTTGGGTCAGCCCAAATGGACCCAAGGCCAAAACTTACCCCTAGCTCAAATTGGCCAATTTGAAAACCTCCCTCCACTTGATTTGAAGCACATGGGAGGTTACCAATCCACTCAAGAGCTCAAACCGACCATGTAACAACTTCAAATAGCCTAAATAACCCTTTCCATATGGCAATTGGATCAAAATGGCAACCTAAGGTTCGATCATTTGATTGCCATAGGGGGAGATATACTCCCCTAATTCCACTTGAATAGAACATCGCCATTGTCGATTGGAGCCTAGAGAGTGTTAGGAGCCATCAGAGAGCATTCTTAAGCTTTCTAAGATGGATTTGAATCTATCCTTTCTCAATTTTCTTCCTTAGAACATAGGGGAGATCATCTCAATTCCTAACTTCTCCCATACTCAAATTCACTTCAATTACTTTTGCACACTCCCTCAGGGGATCAAGTCAAGTGCACCTAAGCTCTCATTCAAGTTCCCAAAATTAGGAAAGGTTGAATTAGATCAAAGTCGCAAGCAAGGAGAAGAGGTGTTGGTCCATATAGAGATCTACTCAACGGCTGGCTACTCCACTAGACAAAGCTACCTCATCGAGCTTGAGCGCTGGTGATCACCTCCGATGAGGTATGAAATTTTCTGACCACTAGGCATAGGAGGTGTTGGTCCTTTGTGATAGAAATTATCATGGCATGAGAAATCCATCGTTGGATAGGCTTGTGATTAGCATAAGATGGTGTGGGTAAAGTCTCATTCCAATCTGAGCTCAATTGAGCACGAATCTTCCCTTAGATCATGAACGGTCCCCATTGATCCTTAGGGAAGAATTAGGAGAATCTTGGTTGTTCATCTATGCATTTTGGATGGACGACATAGATTAATCACTGGGGGACTTAAATCAACTCAAGGGTAGCCAAATATTAGTTTCATTTTTAGATTTATGTTTTGATGGAGTCCGTTGGTTTGCGATGGATTAAACTAAGAAGGAGCTCATATCAGCCTAGACCTATCTCAGATTTACTGAACCAAAGGGAGTAGCTCCCAGGCTGATAGGGGAGCTATCCGACCAAAGGAGTGCCTTTCAGTTTGCAATGATCATTTTAAGCGAAGATAGCTCAGGGACTCACATATTCCACTACAAAATACTATTAGGGTGATTGGTTGCTTTGGACATTGAACCTGACCTAGGGCCTCCTGTTAGTTTGCGATAGTTATGCTAGAAAGAATGCGCCATAGTCTTACATCTTCCAAAGCAGAATGACTGTTGGGGTAACCTGATTGTGGAAAAGTAGATTGAACCTAACCTAAGGGCGACTATGGAGTGAGTACCGACCCAGGGATTTATCTCAACTCAAGTAGTCAGGCAATTCCTATAGGGAGTTCTGTTGACATTGTCCTAAAGATAGGATGCCTGCTTGAGAAAAGGGGCCTTTTGGGGGCTTGAATTACTAATCCACAAACAAATATTTTTGTTGTTTTATTTGGTTTGTTTTATCATGGACCCTGTTGGTTTGTAAGGGATCAAACTGAGAATGAGCTTATATCAGCCTAGACCTATCTCAGATTTACTGAATTAAGAAAGAATCTACATATCACTTGAACAGATTCTCCAATCACAGAGATGACTACTAGGAAAGGGGGACTGTCCAATTCAAAACTAACCAGGTAGTGTCTAAATGAGGTTGCAAAGAACGTGATCCAGATAGAATGCCCACAGTGGATGGGGCTGCTAAAAGGCTTAATCTAACACCCTAGAGAAGATGACCTGGCTAGTTATATATCCAATAGGTATTCAGTGTCCAACTCAAGGAGAAAGCATGAAGACTCACATCTACTAAGAGTGGTGTACTCATTGGGTGAGTCGCTATCAATATAGCAAACATCAACCAACCTAAGGTGCCTGTCAGTTTATAATAATCAGCCTAGGAAGAAAGCTCTAGGACTCACATCCTCTATAAGAATTGATTGGGATAGTCTTTGGCTCAACAGTACTATTATCTCCAAGAACTACTGAGTGAATTCCATTGGGGGACTTATATCCACTCAAACGTAGTCAAGAGGAAAGGAGCCTCTGGAGGGCTTACCCTTAACATCACTTATACTCAACCTAGTTAGTGCATGATGGCTAGTTTAAGAAGAAAACATGGGGACTCACATCTTCTTAAGCAAAGTCAACATGAGGTGTCTTACTGGCTGGTCAGTCAAGCCTACCAAACTAATAAGGTGCTCATTGGTTTACAATGATCAAGTTAGGAAGAAAGTGCGGGGACTTACATCTTCCAACAAATGATCACTGGGGTAACATACTAGTAAGGTAGCATGTAGACCCGACCTAGAAAAGCTAATGAGTGAGTGCACAGGGGCTTGCTCCCACATCAAAATAGCCTGAGATAAAATATTTGTGTTTATTTTGTGTATGTGTTAACAGGAATAGGATGCCTCTTGGGTTCTCTCACATGTATCCTAAACACACTGGGGAGTTTGATGGGATGGTGCCATGGATGGAAGTTGGGGATTCCCACTAGGAAAAGATGCTATTCGGGTTCTCTTACACCTAACTTAGTTGTGCTAATCGAAATAAGATGCCTCTTAGGTTCTCTCACACCTATTCTAATAGTACTAGGAGGTTGTGTTTGTAATGTGAAAGAGGGATAGGATGCCGCTAGGGGACTCTTACACCTACACTAAACACATCATGATAGATTCGTAAGATAAACAAACAACGCTTCGAAAGAAGAGAAGATTTGATGAATGGAATCAGATTTTTATTCTTTTTATTAATAATTATTTTCAAACATGATTTATTTCATGGGTAATATTTCTTTAGGTAGAGCCCATTAACTGAAAGCATTGGGTGTTTCCATTTACAATCAATAAATCGATAAGATCCTCGTTGGCAGGCCTTCTCTATAACATAGGGGCCTTTCCAAGTGGGTTCAAACTTGTCTCTCATCTTTTGATGGGCAACAATTGGTCTCCTTAGAACTCACACAAGTTCTCCTACTTAGAAAACCTAGGGTGGACCAGCTTATTGTGAGCTTGAATCATTTTGGCTTTGCACAACTCAAGATTTTGGAACTCACGTAGGTAACTCTCCTCCAAACCTTCGAGCACTTCTAACCGCAACTTTGCATTCTGCTCTGAAGTGATCTTGCTACTTAATGCTATCCTTAGTGATGGGAGATGAACTTCTAAAGATAGAATGGCTTCAGACCCATACACTAAGGAAAACAAAGTAGACTGAGTTGGAGTCCAGTATGTGGTGCGGTAGGCCCACAAGGCTTCAACCAATAGCTCATGCCACTATCATTTGTTATCATCAAGAGTTTTTTTTTTAATATTTAGATGAGATTTTTGTTGAATGCTTCTGCTGAGCCATTTGCTCTAGGGTAGTAGATGGTGGAGTATCTCAATCTATACCATGTCTTCTGGTAAAGGTGTTGATCTTTGTGCTTTTGAATGTAGTACCATTATCAGATATAATTCATCGAAGCACCCCAAACCTATATACAACTTGGTTCCTAAAAAACTAAAGCACATGCTGAGCTGTGACCTCTCTAAGTGGATGGCTTCTGCCCACTTGGAAAAATAGTAAGTGGCAACTATAATGAACTGATGACCCTGGGAAGAAGGAGGATCGATCAGACCCACAATGTCGATATCCCAACACTCAAATGGCCATGAAGCCAATGTAGGGTGTAGAATGTTGGGTGGTTGGTGGAGGACCGCATCGACTTTATCAATCTTCAAGCTACATCCATGCAGCTCATCATTGTAGTAGTATCCTAGCTCTTGATCTTGATCTTCATGGGGACGGATTGATGGAAGCTTCAGACAAGAGAAAGTAAGGGAGAGCTCGTTTCACCCGATGGGGCTTGTGACTTCTCTTGAGATAGTTTATCGATGTTCAAGTAATCTATGAATGGTTGCCTCAAATCCAGCTCCTCATCCTTTTTGGCAACGGTAACCTCCCCTTCAAGAGAAAGTCTCTTGATGAGTTCATCATCAATAAGGGATAGGACTTGTCTATTTTGGACCCTTATTGGAATGGACTCATCTTTCAGACATGCTAGTTCTTTGGCAATTACACCAAAGCATCTGCTACTACGTTCTCTGCTTGGGGAACCTTGTAGATGGTGACTTCAAGAATCTGGGCCAACAGCTTCTTGGTATACTCGTGGTAATGATGAAGCTTGGGTTTGAGAACCTTATAGGACCCAAAAATCTGGTTGATAACCAATTGAGAATCCACGTAGATGTTGATGCTCTTGACACTGATAGTGATGGCTAACTCCGGAATGGAAATCAAAGCCTCATACTCAATTTCATTATTGGTGCAAGGGTTGGAAAGATAGTATGGGAATCTCATCACATTGCGATTTAGAGTTAGAAGAACTATTCTTACCCCTGCCTTTGCTGGGAGAATAGATCGTGGTGCTTACCCTTTATGAAAAGAAGCTGCACCATCAAAATACATCTCCCATCGATGATTGCTGGCCTACCCTAAGTTCATGATTTGTTCATCGGGAGATCGTCACTAAGTGAAGAATCAGCAGGAAGTGGTTGTGCTGCTAAGAAATCCGCTAGTGCCTATCCTTTTATCGCATGGAGGGGTACGAATATGATATCAAAGTGTGAAAGTATCATGGACTGCTGTGCCAAATGTCCGGATAGCATTGGCTGTGTCATGAGATACTACAGTAGATTCATCCCAGAGATCAAGTTCACCTTGTGAGAAAGCATATAATGCCATAGCTTTTGGGAGGCAAAGATCAAAGCTAGGCAATATTTCTCAATAGGTGGATAGTTTGCTTCAATAGGGATCATACGACAACGAGATAATAAAGAGTGCTCTCCTTCCCTTCATCGTTGTCTTGGGCCAATAGAGCTGAGTGAGTCATCCAATGCAACAGTGTAGAGGATGAGTGGCCTGCCCGGGATAGGGGCTGCGAGAACTGGCGGTTTCACCAAATATTATTTGATGTCTTCAAATGCATGCTGATAGTTGTCATCCCACTTAAACTTGGCATCCTTTTTGACTAGTACTGAGAATGGCTTGCATCTCCTCGATAGGTTGGAGATAAAGCATCTTAGATACACCAGCCATCCTTGGAAGAATTTGAGTTGAGTTAAACTCTTAAGAGGTGGCATTTCTAAGATAGCTTTGATCTTTTCAGGATCTATTTCTATTCCTAGATGTCGGACAACAAACCCAAGGAATTTCTCTGAAGCTACTCTGAATGCACACTTTAGAGAATTCATTTTAAGATTATATTATCTTAACCGTTCAAAACTACTCTCAAGTCAAAGAGGTGATCTTCCATTTTTTTACACTTGACTACTAGATCATCAACATATCACTCATCTTGATGATGGATGAGTTCATTGAAGATCTAAGTCATGGCCCGTTGGTATGTAGCACCAGTATTTTTAAGGTCAAAAGGCATGACCCTATAACAGAAGATTTTAATCGGGGTTCAAAAAGCAATATTTTTTCATCTTCAAGAGACATCTTGATTTGATTATAGCCAGATGATCCATCCATGAAAGAAAATACTGCATGAGATGAGGTAATGTCCACCATTAATTTTGGTATAGGAAGAGGAAACTCAATCTTAGGATATGCCTTATTTAAGTCCCTAAAATTGATGCAAATACTAATTTGGCCATTCTTCTTAATTGGGATGACACTGGCTAACTAGGTAGGATATTTTTCTTCTCCGATGAAACCATCATTGATCAATTTTTTGACTTCAGAAATGACTTGTTGTTCAATTTCTAATCGCAGGTGTCTAGGAGCTTGCTTAATAGGGGTAGTGTTAGGGTCTATTGCTAGCTTATGGACTGCTACGTCAGGAGATAATCTGAGCATCTCTTCATAACTCGATGCAAAGCAGGCTTTAAACTCATTCAATAGCCTAACTAAGTCATTGGTTTCTTCTTCATTCAATAATGAACTGATGTATGTTGGGCGTGGATTTTCTTTTGTCCTGAGGTTGATTTCTTTAAGCTTATCAATTGTTGAATGGATTTCTTCTTCAAATTCTGAAGGTGCATCCTTGACTTGAAGATCATCTGGATCATCTGAGATTTCTAAACAAACATTCTCATGAGAGTTGGGGTTACGTGAGAAGAACCTATCAAACTCTAAATGATTGGTAACAACTAAGCAATAATCATCATCATCAACTGGACCCGCTATACCGAATCCTAGTCCTGCTCTTGATTGCGCTTCCCTACTTGTATTGTTCCACAAATTCTCAAAGTACCCTAACCTGTGCTTGGACCACGTATAAGGAACCAAACGTTCTTGTATAAGATTTTGAACAAAAGGCGAGTAAAAATTAAGTGGTAATTCCATTTATTCTTTAAATGTATTCTCCTCAAGTTTTACATCCACTTCAGGACTCGAGGATGATGATCCCAAAAAGTACATCTTCTGCTTCATGTCACTGGAAGACTTAGGAACTTCCTTAACTACCAAACCTTCAACTTTCTGAGATGTAAGTGAGGTTAGAGCTAATGTTCCTAATTATTGCCTAATAGTTAAATATAAACCAAATTCAAATATGTTGCTTTATTTGGAGGCTTGGTCTTTGTCACTGTCTGGATTGAAAGTCACCTCCAATGGAACCTGCTGAGAGGGGTTGGCTGGTATACTAATTACATTAGGCTCATCCTCTGAGCTCGATTCCAAGTCTATGTGAATAATAGGGGTACTCTTACAAACTAGAACATGACCTCTGTTGGCTGATGGGAAACCAAGGGATCTTCCACCTCTAGAACAGCTTCTATTTCTACCTCTACCTCTGCTTGGTGGAGGTTGAGTCATTCTACCCTACACGTCTATATGACGGAATGGACTGTGGGTGGAATGTGATATGCGGCTCTATTTTTTCTTCAATTCTCCTTTCTTGTGGACTTGGATTTTCATTTTTCTTTTCTTTTTCTTGATTTTCCTTTTCTTTTGCTTTTGAATTTAAATTTTGTCCAAGTTCACGAGAAAGGGTGTTTTGAGGAAGATAGTAGGTTGTATCCTCATAAATCTCAACCTCTCTAACTGAAAATGGCTTTTCATCACCATTAACTCGATTCAATCCCACCCTTTATGAACTTGATGCACTATGGAGGGAGGATGGAATGATCTTATTCTAATGTATCCAAGGCTACCGAGCAAATCAATGAATGAAGTATTTGAATCAATGATGTAAAACTTGGCTTCAGCCTTCCAATCACCTATCTCAAAAGGTAACACTATGGAACCTAAAGCTCGCTCACCTTGTTCATTGAATCCTCTCAACATCATCTAATCTTCTCAAAGTGTGGAGATGTCAATCCTCAAATAGGGAATGGTCTTTAAACTCATAATGTTCACTGATGCACCTAGATCCATGAGAACTCTTGTGAGTCTGAACCTGTCCATGTTGACTCTGATGTAGAGGGGATGGTTGTGCTCCAAGTCCCCCAGAAGAAGGTCTTCATCTGTGAAGGTGATCCCCTGAGATTCTTTTGTATAATGTGCCTCCTCGCCAATAATGGTCAGCTGAGCTAAGCATAATTTAGGATCAAGGAGAGCCTTGATTAATGATTTCCTCATCTCTTTGGATAAGATAAGGGCATCATATATGCTTAGCTTAAATGGCAGCTTTCTTACATGAGAGAGGACATTGTAGTCCACCTTGGGAAGATCCTCCACAAGTATATCTAGTGGAGCATCGGAGGGGCTTCTCGATCCTCGCATCAATGACTTATTTCCCTCATCTTGAGGTGCCCCTAGAGGTAGAACCTTGCCACTACGGAGGTTGACTTCGGTGATCTCTTGTGCCAGGGTAATGGAAGGTTCTACCTGCACATCAAGCTCACCTACAGCTTCTCCTATGGGACCCTCAAAATTAGATGATTCCAAGTATATCTCAAGAGGTGAACCCATAGTATTCAGAGTAAGAAAGTCTAACTCTGAATCAAAGAGGAAGATCGAAATTGTTATAGTTATTTTGACTTGAAGAGTTATCATTGGGAATTGAAGAAGATAACCCATCAAAAGTGACACAGATGTAATTCAAGCTAGCTTTATTCTTCAATTTCTTGGAATTATTTAGAGGTACAAAGTGTAAATCAAGTAAAGTAAGGGGGTAAGGGATTTGGTGCCTTATCCACCGATATAAGAGTTCTACTAGTAGAAGAAGAAGAAGAAGAAGAAGAACTAATTGAAGTGGAAGAAGTCACCGAGAAGCTGCAACTGTAGGCTGGAGGATGGACTCGATCGGTGGCTACGCTAATGGGCTATCCCTAGCTGACACATGCTACTACTGCTGAGCTCCCCTTTCTAGAGTTGGCACTGGAAACTTGCAAACCTTCCATGATGTTGGAGGTTTGAGCTGACTCAGGCAGGAAAGCTTCTTGACCTTTTGGATGATCTTCTTAGAGGTTTTGGATAGAGAAATATCCCAACCTTCTTTAGTTTTGGAAGGATCACATGTATCCCCAAGGATTACCCTATTGGAACTGGATAGTTGTTCCACAAGGTATTCTTTTGGGATTACTACAACACCGGTCTTGAAGCTATGTTCAAGCCAGTCCTTAAATGTGAAGTAATCCTCCAAAACATGGCCTAGCATATGGTGGTAGGGGCAAAAATTTGGATCATGATTTTTGCCTACTTCCTCCGATCTCCTAGGCTCGGGTAGCTAAAAATTAAGTTTCTTTAAGATATTCTAAAAGATCTTCCTAATTACCTCCCTCTTAAAAGAATAAGATTTGTTTGGCTTATCTAATAGAGTAGGTGGACCATAATTACATGGCGGTGGGTATGCATGCCATTGCTGGTGGTGGTATGGTTGAGGAGGTAGTGGTGCTGGCCGTGGATGCTGCTATGGAGGCCAGTAGGGTTGCCTTGGTGGTGGCAAAGGAGGTAGAGGATGGTGAGGTCATGGTCTCTTCGACCGATCTCTAATTAGCTGCTTTCTTATCTACCGCTATCACTGCTCCTAGCTTCTTCTCATAGACCTTCTGTGACTTCACTTGGGTAATTGGTCTTGAAAAGGCAACTGTTTGGCCTCTCCTTATAGATTATCCGCCTTATTGATTAGCTTCTCAAATATCTTGGTAGTGAAGCCCTTAAGTATAAAGGCGACTGTGCCATGGATATTCTTCAAAAGAATCTCAATGGCATGCTGCTCAGACAGCTGCGCTCACATTTTATACTCAGGTTATGCCATCAAAGAATATAATTAATAAGGGACTCACCTGGGTGCTATTGTGCTACAGCGAGATTGCCTACAGTAACCCTTTGCTGAGCTCCAGTAAACCTCTTGATAAAGAGTTGCTCTAACTTAGCAAATATCTTTACTGAACCGTTGGGTAGTTCAGCATACCAATAAAAAAAAATACCTACTAGGCTACTAATGAAGAGGCAGAATAACAAAGCATCATTGCAATCGGTGTTGCAACAACTGGTCTTGAAGTGTGCTATATGCTATCTTTGGTTTCTTCTGCCATCAAAGCTTTTGAAGGAATGAGGCACGAAACACTTGGGATATTGATTGAATTGAATTCCTCGGGGTAGGGTCTACCCTTTGCAATCAATAATCCTCCCAAGCTTGAGCCAATGTTTCCTTCACTTGCTACTCAACCATGGATCTGATATCTTTTTCTTATATGGAGATACTTTCCATTACCTTCCTATGCATTCTAGTGCTACCTTGCTCAACGGGAGGTAAGTTCTTGGCTGGGTCCAAGACATGCACTAACTCAGGCTGACTAATGTCAGCTGTAGTAGGACGAATTGTTGGGGCTTATTTCTGAAGTATTGAAATTGATGCTAACAATTCCTCTAACTGCTGCCATCCTATCTATCTGCTTATCTTTTTATTTCAACTAATATGAGAGGTGTTGGGCTGATTGGGATGTATCTTTCTGATCACCCTCATCACCTTTCATGGTCTGTTGCTCCCTACGAAGAGATATGCTAGTATCTACCATACAGACTTTAACTGAGTCTCCCAATAAGTCATCTTCATTAGGATCAAAGCTGACTCTCTCCTCATCTAATAAATCATACCATAGAATTTCCTTCTTTTCCATGAAATAATGGGCCACTATCTCATCTAAGGAACTGCCAATTTATGTAGGTACAAATATCTTCGGCTAACTGGTGTGATCACTATCGTGTAATGAGAGGGATGGGACCTTGCCTACTAATGGGGAGTCAATCCTATGAAGACTGTACTCACTAGAAGAGATAATCCTGACTACCACTAGCTATGAGAGGAGTGACATTCCTAGGATGTTCCACTATCCTTAGTGCAACTAGACTATCTTTTGCCACCTCTAAAATAACTGCCACCATGTCCACGTCCTGCTGAACTGGCGGAGTTGGTGAAGGGACGACCACTATGCTTCGGGGTTGCCACTCAATAAGTGTGGAAGCTACCGACTAGCGACTGAACTTTTGACTCTCTCTACTGGTAATGTGAGCTGTATGGGACTCTCTGGCCCTCTCCTGATGGATATGTTTCCCCACACTATGGGGGATGATGGATCTCAAATCAAATTGAGTTCTGGACTCTAACGTCCATAAGCTCCAATGACCTGGCACAAGACTAATCGTAGACCGGCATGTGACCTCCTGCTCCTAGTAACTGTTGGATGATGTTGTACCACTGGTGGAGGTGATGTGTGAATCCTCCAAACATCCTCTCTGTTTGACCCAGAGAGAGAGGATGAAACTAGTTTACTATAACCAGTGGTGAGGTAAAAATAGGAAACTCCTTGACAGCTGATCGGGCGGTTGCCTCCATCTCTCTAGCAATCCTAGTGTGATACCACTTGATCATGCAATTTTATTCCTTTGATGTTTCCTGATAGGATGGGAGGAGTGAGAGCTAGACCCATACTCAAAGGTAGGGTAGGCAATCCTTGAGATCAGGGGAGCCTTACCCTTAGAGGGTACCGATGAGAGGGTGCTAGCCCTCACTGGGGAAGCATGAGAAACCATGGAGCGCACTGAAGCTGGGGCTGGCATTACTGGTACTACTACTGCTGAAGCCTATGGGACTGCCACTGCTTTCCTCTTCAGTGAGGAGATGTCAGAATTGAAAGGGAGATCAATCCGAATGACCAGCTTCTGCCCGATCACCATGGTCCTACTGACGGTCGTGAGGGGAATGCCCTCACATGTAATCCTCGCTCCCTCAAATCCCTTACCGAAGTGGATAAGATGTGTTTGAATCCAATCAGGGGAAGTTATCTTAGTCCAAAGCCAAATCCATACCATGAGGGAAAGTGAAAATGAATTTCTATGAGCCTGCCATTTCAGATCAACTGTAAAGACTGAGAAACTGAACTATAGCTGTACTATAATTGACTGTAAGAATCTGTAATAGAAAATGAGCTTGTATCAGATTTCTATCTTTGTTGATTTTTTTTTGAATTTGAATCAAAAATTTGAACCCACATCGAACAACTTGAAATTCTTAAGTGGTAATAAATTTGAGAAGATTTGATTGAAAGAGGAATTTTGAATATGAATCCAACTTCAACAAATTTGGGTATGTTGAAAGATGGATTCAAATATTTTTGAGAAGGATGCTTCCATAGGTTCATGTTTTTTTGAATTTAGATTTTTGATTTGAAGACCATTTCCTTTAACAAATTTGGGTATGTTAAAGTAAGGGTCAATTTATTTTATTTTTGTTTGATGATTTTAGAATTTTACTTAGCAAATTTGGGTATGTTAAGTGAAGTGTTTGAAAATAATTTATTCTTTTTTGTGAATTGTTGTTTGATTTTGAAAATTGGAATTTCTTCTTAGCAAATTTAGGTATACTAAGTGAAGAATCCAAGTATGTTTTGTTTGATTTTTTGAAAATAGGATTCTTAGCAAATTTGTGTATGCTAAGAAAATCCTAAGGTGTTTCATTTATTTTTGGATGTTTTAATTTTTTTGAAAGAGTAGGATCCTTAGCAAATTTGGGTATGCTAAAGATATCCTAATGTGTTTTATTTTTGTTTTGATTTGATTGAAAGTGGAGACCTTACTTTAGCAAATGTGGTATCCTAAAGATGAAGTCCCACTTAATTTTGTGAAATGAAAATTTCACTTAGCAAATTTGAGTATGCTAAATAAAATTTCAAATGATGTGTTCAAAAATTTTTGTGTTTTGTTTTTTTTTAAAATGGAAACTTCTCTTTAGCAAATTTGGTATGCTAAAAAATAAAGTTCCAACGGTGCTTGAAAATTTTTGGTTTTAGATTTGGAAACTTTACTTAACAAATTTGAGTATTCTAAATGAAGTTCCAAATATGTTTGAAAAGTTTTTGATTTTAGATTTGGAGATTCACTTAGCAAATTTTATATGCTAAATGAAGTTCCAAATGTGTTTTGAAAGTTTTTTTTTTATTTTGGATTTGGAGACTTCACTTAGCAAATTTAAGTATGCTAGATGAAGTTCTAAAATGTGTTTTGAAAGTTATTTTTTTCTATTTTGGATTTGGAGACTTCATTTAGAAAATTTAAGTATAATAGATGAAGTTCCAAAATGTGTTTAAAATTTTTTGATTTTGGATTTGGAGACTTCACTTAGCAAATTTGAGTATGCTAAATGAAGTTCCAAATGTATTTGAATTATTTTTTTTTTGATTTTGGATTTGGAGACTTAACAAATTTATCTATGCTAGTTGAAGTTCCAAAATGTGTTTGAAAATTTTTTGTGTTTTGAATTTGGGGACTTGACTTAGCAAATTTAAGTATGCTGAATGAAGTTCCAAATGTGTTAGAATTTTTTTTTTTGATTTTGGATTTGCAGGGTTCACTTAGAAAATTTAAGTATGCTAGATGAAGTTCCAAAATGTATTTTAAAAACTTTTGGTTTTGAATTTGGAGACTTCACTTAGCAAATTTGAGTATGCTAAATGAAGTTCCAAATGTGCTTTGAAGATTTTTGGTTTTGGATTTGGAAACTTCACTTAGCAAATTTAGGTATATAAATGAAGTTCCAAAATGTGTTGGAAAATTTTTGGTTTTAAATTTGAAACTTCACTTTGCAAATTTGAGTATGCTAAATGAGGTTCCAAATGAGTTTTGAATTTTGAAAATATGATTGTTAAGTTCTGATTTTTGAAAATAACTCTTCCATTTCACAAATTTGGGTATGTAGGAATGGAAGTCAATCTCATTTTTGAAATGTAAAAATTTTGTTTTGTGTTTGATCATTGCTTTTGAAAGAGGGAGTTCCAACCTAATCATATGTGGGATATGTTTAAGTGGGATTTCAGAATAATGTTATTTTTATTTAGGAATGAAATCTTCATTCAATATATTTGGGTATATTGAATGGAGATGTTCATATGTGCTTTTATAAAATTTAATTTTGTTTGATAATGAAACTCTCATTCAATAGGTGTGGGTGTATTGAATGGAAAGGTTCATGTGTGCTTTTGAAAATTTTGATTTTGATTTTTTGAAGGATGATTGTTCACTTTATTATTTTTTTTGGAAATGGAATCTTCATCAAAGTAAATTGAGGGAAGATGTTCATTTGTTCTTTTGGAAAATTTAATTTTGTTTAAAAATGAAACTTCCATTCAATTTGAATGGAGAGGTTCATATGTGCCTTTTGGAAATTTTGATTTTAATATTTGGAAAGATGATTGTTCACTTTGTTTTGAAAATGAAATCTTCATCAAAGTGAATTGAAGGAAGATGTTCATTTGTGCTTTTGGAAAAGATTATTATTTTTATTTTGAAAGTTCCTACATGTAACAATTACAATAATTGTTAGATGAGAGTGATTTAAGAAATTTTGTGAAAGGTTTTATTATGTGCTTTTTTGAAAGAGTGTTTTTATGAAAAATTTATTTTGTCTTTATTATTTTAGAATGAACCATTCTTCATCATAAAGATGGTAAAGAGGAAGTCTTTAAATGTTTTTTTATTAGATTTTTTATTTTTACTCATTGGAGAACCCAATGGGGGTTTTAGGACCAACACAGGGTGAGGTCCTAAAACCTAAAGATGTTGGCTAGCTTAACTTAAGAGTGAAATAAGCTTAGTGCCAACGAAAAGAAAGATAGTCTATGGTTCATACAAAAGTACAAACCCACTATCGATACTTAAAGACAATGATCATTTATCAAAGTTGGAGAGAGGAACCATCCCCAGTGGAGTCGCCAAAAAAATCTATGGCAGAACAATGAATATGATTCACTGACCATGCTAATTGCCCATAAGGCCTACTTTCCAGGAAGGAGGGGCAATGGAATACACTATAGAAATAAATAATAGATTCTGCTATTACAATATCTCGCTCCTTAGATGGGAGCAGCTCTAGTTGAATCTTTTATGTACCATGAATGACATACCAAAAGGAAAAGTGATTTGCGCAGAGTGTGTGCTCCAGAAAATTCTAGATTTCCCAACAATGTCCTCTTCATCATCATTTATTTTCTTCCTTTCCTTTCTATGGTGGAAAGAAAGAAATAAATGAAAAAGAAGAACATAGGGGAATGTAAAATCGTCTTGGTAGGATGCCATGCAGATCCACAGATGTACTTATGTGGGCTCCAAAAATTCACCACCAACCTCTCGATAAATATTTTTGAATGAATTGAAGAGAGTATGATTTGAAGTGTCAGTGTAATTTTCAGAAGGCAGATGAGATAGTTGATAAGGACACTACCTAGAGATTTCACCCTCATTTGGTGAGGACTTTAGATCTAGTTTTAGGTTTCTATAGGCACAAGCCCCTATAGTTAATTACCCCTCTCAATAAGTGAGAGAGAACTTTCGATTAAGGCTAGTCATTAGATTGCTAAAATGCATAGCATATAGTAGTAACATATGGAGTTTTAGAATTTAAGATATGAAATTCATCATTTCAGCTTAAATCGGATGGTTGGGGGAATGATGATGTGCCCGATCTGGATCCCATGGTTCCATCATCCCTGGCAGTCGCGGTCCCTAGTTTACTTAATCAGAGGAGGTAGTCGACTCAACCTGATAGAAGGATCCTCATCAGCAACACATGGGTTACGTCGTCCAAAAAATTCTTGTAGACCTGTGGTGGTGTTTGTCTAAAAAGACATGCTTAAGTCTACCTTAGCTGACAAAAGGCCTGTTTGCCCTATCAAGTATACCCTATGATTCACAACTGCTATTGGGGAGCATACGGGCTATGGTCGGTGATCTTAATATAATTGGACCGCCAAATCATCCATCAGGACTCGGTCATGACCGCTTCATCGGAGCCTATTGGCCAAGCCACAAAGTCGGTGAGAGCATCCCCATCGGCAAGAGATTAATGAGAGTGAACATAAGAAAACTTGATTTGACATTGGCCTTTTGTGAGCTAGAGTTTTCTTAATTTATCACCAGATAAATAGTTGCGGGTGGATGGAATTTGATTTAAGTTATTAATGATAGAGTTTCATTTAAGCAGTTTCAGATTGCTACTTAATTTGATTTGAAAAATTAATTAATTTGAATATGTTTAAGAGCTTTAGATCTTGTCAACTCTATTTAGCTGCTAATAGAGGAGTAGTTCTATCACCGACAGTAATCAGTTGATATTTCATTTAAAACTCTTATTATAGGTTTTAGATTTTGTTAACTGCACCCTAAGACTAAACGGGTAGCAACCCACGCAGACATCCTCTGAATTTAGGCATAAAGATACATATGGGTGTAGAGTAATTTTGGGTAATTTTATGTTTGAATTATGAGCTTTGATTTTAGATTTGTCATTTAATTCCAACTTTAGCCCGCGCAGCCTTTTCAGACATTAAAATTCACACTTGAAATCTCTATGTCTGAGCACATGCAGGTATTTATAGCTTAGATAATTTTACTTAATTAGTGATTTCATTGATTTTAAAAATCATAATTAGAATAAAATTCTTTAATTTTTGATCAAAGGAAGCCTTATGATGTCTGTAGATTTTTATTTAATATCGCCTTCTGTCTGCTTGTACAAAGGGTTGATCCGGTGGCGAATAAGGCATTTTGATTTAGATTGTAATTTAAAATACTACTTGCACTTAGTTTACTTGTTGAGTATTTTTGTAATTTTCCTAACTTGATTATGCTCAATTTACATCAATTTTGATAAGTTATGCCGATTTTAGCATTTATTACTTTAGCCCTACTCATGCTTATTAGCTAGCACAGTAATCACCTCTACATTCGTATAAGAATTGTTAAACCCGATTTAGATTCATCTTTAGACTTTAAGTTTATTGTAAGTTTGTTATGAGTTTAGTATTAGTTGCCCCCAAATTTCAATTAAAGCTTATTTAATTTTGAGGAATTTACAAAAAAAGAGAACTCACTTATTACTTCAATTTACTCTATAGAGAATTGCAATTAGAGTTTGTGAATTTAATATTAGTCTCCCCAAATTTCACTTAGATTTTAAATGAATGTTCCATTCTTTTCAAAATTTTCTTTAAAGGCTCCCCCCTTTTCTTATTTGACACTTTTAGTTTAAAATTAGCTGCAAGTTTCTTTACTAAGCATTCTTAAGTCAGCTCCTTTCACTCTTCCCTATTTTCTAAGTCAAAATTTGACATTTCAGTTTCCACCATCCTTGTAAAGGGATCAGAGGTATTTTGCTTACTCGGTACACTGTGAGTGTAGCTGTATTGTGACACACCATTTTTTTTATCTCATCATACCCTGTTGAGCATGAAGAGGCCTTTACACCTGAAAGAAGACAAATGCAATATATATTCATTCTGCTTCTTCTCCCTCTTTTTTTTTCTAAGTCTAAAAATTAGACAAAATTTTGGCAGCATTTCGTCTAGGTGAGTGGCATCTAACAAGTGTTGGCTTACTCGGTATGCCCTATTGAGCATAGCGAGCAGTGTCTTGCAACTACCACAACCTATTTTTTCATTTTGTCGCACTGTTTAGCACAATGAAGTCTTCAAACCTGCAAAAAGAAACATATATATATATATATATATATATATATATATATATATATATATATATATATATATATATTTATATTCCAGATCTCACATGTTCTGATGCATTTTTCGGCATGCTGCAATGCTCGACAAAGGAATGGAGTTAGGTATGCAATTGGGAATGCAAGGTAAGGAGTGTGACGCCGAAAATTGAAAGAAGAATTCACCTATTGACAATGTTCTTTCCCGATTTGTGGTGGATTGAAAATGGGACAACTAAAGCTAGGGAATGTCATTGAAAGAAGAATTCTCCTGTTGACCATATTCTTCCCCTGATTGTGGCAAAGAAAAAATAGGATGATTAAAGTGAGGGGTGCGACGCTGGAAATGAAAAAAAGAATTCATTTTTTGACGATGTCCTTCCCCCGATTGCGGCGAAGCCAAAATGGGATGGCTAAATTGAGGGGTGCGACACCAAAAATCGAAAGAAGAATTCGCCTGTTGATGATGTTCTTCCCCGGTTTGCTGTGAAGCAAAAACAAAGAAAATTGGATGGGTCATGAAGTTTACGGAAGGGTTGAGCTATGGAATTAGCTGGTCATGGAATAATTTGACGCCATGGAAAGGTTGGACGAGCCATGGAAAGGGTCACTGGCCGGTGAGCTGGCAATGAATGGATGGGAAGAAGAGGAATGGTGGGTGCGGGAGATGGATCCGCAGCTTATGGTGGTAAAGAATGGCGATGGGTTCTGAATGGGTGGTGGCTCAATTTGTGGAACGGGCCCGCTTGATAGTCAGTCGCAGGTGTCAGCATGCGGGCAAATGGCTTTCATGGGACGAGTGGCCGGTGGAGCAGTTTCGCTTGTTGGGCCAAGGGAGACTCTACGGTGGGAGCAAATTGCGGCGGATTGCAGCGCCAACAGGATTGGATTTGTGGAAAAGTGCGAGACAGAGAAAATTCAGCGGGGAGGAGAATTACCTTGTGTGTAGAGGGAGAATGCAGGGGGAGTTTTTTCTTCTTTTTTTCTTGAACGTGGGAGAGAATGAGGAGGGAGTATGGAGAGTGGCATTTTCAGTTTTTATTTTCTTTTTTGAAGCAATTGAAAAAAAATTGAAAAAAAATAAAAAATGGGGGTAACGGTTAAGCATGGGGGTAATTTAGGAATTTTTTTAAATTACTTTTTAAATGGATTAAATGGTTCTAATGTGGATTTCATATCGATAGATGTACATAGTCAATATATATATCAATTGAACATAACTTTATTATTTTGAACACAATGGCACAATCCATTTTGCGATCGGAGGCCATTTGGTTCAAGTTGGCGCCAAATTGAGTCCATTTCAGCTCAAAATGCACATCATTGCTTTCGACCACTGATTTTTATGCAAACTCATCCAAATTGAGCGTGAATAGTTTTACTTGATAAATTTTAACATTTCAAAGCCATTGGCACAATCAATTTTGTGAACGGAGGTCATTTGATCATTGGCTGCCTCGACCTTTTATGCGCGTTGACACTCGACTCCGCTTGATCAGTTGATCATCAAGTTGTGTAATATTAATATCCTGACCAATTTCAATATTTTGAACACAATAAAAAATTTTATTCATCGATCGGAGATCAATTGGGTTGATTTTGGCTACGTCCATTAAACTTTAGCCTTGATTTGCGCACTATTACTTTAAATCATTTGATATTTGCATAAACTCATCAAATTAAGAATGGATAGTCTCATTTGATAGTTTTTGATATTTTAAAGCTAACAACATGATCAATTTTATGAACGGAAGTCATTTGATCATTGTCATAGCTTCCTGACTCTGATATGCATGTCGACATATTGATAGCTCGAGCACTTAATCGATTGATTGTTAGATTTTCCAATATCAATATTCTGATCAATTTCAATATTCTAAATGAGATGGAGAAGTACGTTTACTAATCAGAGGTCATTTTGACTATTTTTAAGGACATCCAGTGAATTTTGACCCTCAATTTGCGCACTATCACCTCCGAAGTCCTTCAAATTTGATTTGTGGATTTATCTTGATTTATGACACATATGTGGAGGTCAACAACTTATTAGTGTGATTGGGTACGGCATTGAGAAGAGGTGTACTATCTCAAAAGATAGAAGTCACCTCCCTACAATGGACCTAATCACCAAAATAAGGACTCCTAAGGATATTGGGTCTTCGAGGTGTACCAGAGATTCTTCCCCTTCTTTACATGGAAAAGTAAAGTAGGGTTTCTTTTAAATTGGGTTCGTTAAGTTCCCTACAGGGGCAAACCCCTATAGTTAATTACATCCTAAGGAATGGGGATTCATTAGGAAAAGTCTCGATCATGGTAAATAATCATTGTTTCTAAATATTTCAATAGGAAAATGACTATCAATCGATTGGTTCATTTTTGAAGATCAAATAGGATTGATAAAAGAAAGAATTATTATCGAAGCCAAATGGATATAAGTAGGAGATGCACATGATGCTAGAAAACCTGGTGAGTATCTCAAATTATCATATGATTGGGCTTTACATTTTTGAAATTGATTTAATTTATTTGAGTTAAATTTTTGATTAGATTGTTAGGGCTTATAATTCCATAATACAAGGTTATAAAAATGCCTAAGAGGCGAGATTTATGCTTAGAGCCCACAGAAGGGAAAAGCAACCTCAGAACCTAAATCTGGGGAGCTTTGGCAAGGGCTGAAAGTACAACCTAAATCTAAGGTGAAAAATGGGTATTTAGTTTTCCTCCATAAGAGAGGACAAACCACCCAATTGCTTGGACTTACAACTGCCCGGGGATGGTTGCCAAATAACTCCTCCTACAATTTCAAATTCATGTAGGCAAGTCTTATGCTCTATGCAAGATAGCTTGGCTATTATTTATTTAGAATGAGACTAAGTCCTTAAACTTACTCCCTAAAGAGATTAGATCATGTAAAGGGCATGCTTCAAATGACCTAAATCTAATGCAATTCAAATTTTAATTTATTTTCATATGTGGACAATCATTTTGACTCAGGAAAATAGGATTCACATGCCTAATGCATGAGAAATGAGATTATGAGCCAAAAATCAGCGAGAAGGGAGGTGTGTTTCCACCATGGCTCTCATAGGTCAAGCCAAGTTTCTCTGGAAAGGGTGGACTCCAATCAAGAGTGAAAGAAGATGCATTTGTGTATGATGTTATAAAAGAAATACTCATCTTTCTAAGGGGTTGCTAATTCTATTATCTTGATTTTAAACCTAAGCTTTAGGTGAGGTTATGAGTTCTTTATTTTTAGTTTTGAGTTGTTAGGTTTGGTAAAAGATTTATTTTTTTCCTAAGAAGAAACTTAAATGCTAAACAAATCATCAATCAATTTATAAAGCTTGCAAAAGAAGAAGAAACAAGAAAAGGATGTTCTTAAGATTACAAATGAATCATCAGCTCATTTCTTCATTCTTTGGTTCCTTCTTTTGGATGGTTGGAAGGTAGATGCTCCAAAGGCTTCACATGGTATATAAGATGAGATCTTATGACCAATGCTCATCCTAATCCTCATAACAATTATTTCAAAATCCTAATTGCAAAATTTACATGAAAATGAAAAGTAAATCTAGCTAACACTTGAAAAATAAAGGTTAGCTAAACAAACCACACAAATCCTAAGCATGTATATTGGACTTATCACCCCACACATGAGTGACTAAGTCCACCTTACCTATTGTATTATGCTTAGGGGTATAAGCACCTGCAAGCAAAAGCATTTATAGTTTATTTATTACAGCACCCCTTAAGCACAATCCCCTGTAGAAAATAATGGTTAGACTAAGATTGCCCTACCATTCATTCTACGAGCATACACCATAACATCCAGTCTAAAACATATATCACAAAATAGAAATAAGCATCAAACCATGCACCATCCTAACCTAAAGCTAGAAGTGGTGACTTAGCCTAATGTGTGTGCTTTGGAGGTTTGTCTGGTATGCTTAGCTATGGATTTAAGTTAAAATTTTCTAAGTGTAAAGCATGTTCAATTTTGAGGAGGGTTTCATTTAATTGGTTTAATTATTTTGGGTTGATTTTATTTTATATTTTGATTTGGTTCAAGTGAATCCTATAATTAATTACTAAGTTATAAAGAGAGGGAAAGAGAAGAGAACTTCTCTTTCCTTCCCCAACCTATGCAATTTCTAAAGTAGATTCACATTTTAGTTTTATTTATTCAATATTTTGATTAAGTATTTTTGATTAATCCTAAGTTTAGATGAACTCTAAATAAACCTATTCAAACAGAAAGACATTTTAAGATTAAGTAAAATTAACCAAATTCACAAAACATACATCACTTCATTTCTTTTCCAACATGTATAACATGCATATGAATGAGTCATAAGCATATCTATACACACAAATGAGAATGTTTAACACACTTTATGATGCATGCTAAGCAATTCATTTAAGAAAATTTGGAAGTTTAAGATGCATGATTTTCATTAAGAAGAAAAGGGATTTCTTATCCAAATTTCACATGCACACATGAAAGTAAGAAAGGCATAAGTGAGTACAGTGTCATTGTTAACTAGAGGTACAAGGTATAAAACTTACTTAGGGCTACTTAAAGCCTCATAACCTCAGGGTTGTCCAGACAAATATATCACTTTTCTTAAATACAAATACGTGTACAAAAGAAATGAATGAAAAAAGAAAGAATGCAAAAGTGTTTTAGCTGATTCATTTTGTTTATGCAATTTATATGTGCAAGCATAGGTATCCTTCTTAAGTAATAATATAGGAATGAATATGATATGCAATTTGGCGAGTGTTAGGTTCTTTTCAAATGAACCATACATCTTACCAAATCCTAATCAAAACTATACTAAAAGAGAAGAGAAGGAAAACCTATACTAAGCACATCTTTATATCTTACTCACATGCAAGCTTATAATTAAAATATAAGTATCACACATTTAATTTTGATAATTGATTCATATATTTTGAAAATAATTTAAATTTAATAGTGATAATAGCCACTCATATTTCTGCTTTAGCCAACACATGCAAATTTGACATAGATAAAACATTTTCATTTTAAATTTGAATTTTGAAAAGTATGAATGCATGAAATCACATGACATACATATTTAACATATTGGGGAAAGCACTAAAGCAATGAAAGCATGTAAACACATTCACTTTAATTAAATCCTAAAGACAATCTTATGAAATAAGAAAGCTTAAAGTAAATCAAAGTTTGTTTAATGTGATTTTTATTTTATTTTGAATTTGATTTAATTTTTAAAATGTGAGTTGAGTTTTCTATTCCTAACCCATTCTCACATGTGTTTGACATTTTTGTTTAATTTTTAAGTGATTAGATTTGATTAGGTTAAGGTATGAATTAAGCATGTTAATTAACCCTCACCTATACCACCTTTTCATAGTTAACCAAGTAATTATGAGCCAATGAGATGACATAAAACCTCACAAAGAATTTAAATTTGCAATGCACCTAGGAAGAAAAGAGCCTAATGCAATTTGACTCATGATTAATGGTTAATTAAGCTAAGGGGTTTAACTTAAGTAATTTCAAAACACCTCTCGCACATATGTGTTGGGTTTTGATTTCCTTAATTGAACTTAAGCTCTTGAACACCTAAGCATCTACCCAAAGTAGATTAATTAAGTTCTAGAAGGTTTCTAAAATTTTAGAAATTAATCAGGAGGGTAATTAGTGAATTAGCCCTTTATTAAGAGAGGATTAAAGAAAGCAAAGGGGGTTTAGGAAATAGCTTAAGGAAAATACCCCAAAATTATTCCTAAGCCTCATATCCACTGGATCTAACCTTAATCAACTCCAATGAGGGATTAAAACACTAATTTAACCCTTAATTATCCTTAATTACATAAGGAGGGTAATTAGGAAATGCATTTGCAATTCCCCCAATTAAGCTTTTAATAAATCCCAAGAAAATTAGGGGAGTCAGAAGTCATCCACCAAAACATACCCAAGAAGTTTGGCATTAATCAAAGCATTAATTAATGGATAATTAGCAAAATAAAATTTCTATTAAAACCCAAAATCAAATAAAAATATAATTCAAAATCCATTAAAATCATTTTAAAAATATTCTTGATTGAATTATCATTCCATAGAAATTTACCTCATATTTTTTTGATTTTTATTGAAGGAGATATGAATTTTTGAAGCTTACGGATTAATTAAAATTAATTAAATCCATAACTAATCCACTCAACTCACAGTGCGACACGTGGTGGTGGTAGTCAGGACACTTTACACTCGTCGTGCCATGAGGAGATTACTTAAATGCCGCATCACAAAGGCGATGCGGCAGCGGGATGCGATTTGATCCCCACCGTTCGATGAAGGATTGAATTGCCAAGGATCATCCTGTGATTTTAAAATAGATAAATCAATTCTAAAATGTGCGGTTAATCTAGTCCGTCCATCTAAAATGTGTGGATAGATGGCCAAGATTCTCCAAGGTTCTTCCCTAAGGATCAATGGGGATCGTCCATGATCTAAGAGAAGATCGGAGCTCGATTGAGCTCGGATTGGAATGAGACTTTACCCACACCATCTTATGCTAATGACATGCCTATCCAGGGGTAGATTTCTCATGCCATGATAATTTCTTTCACAAAGGACCAACACCTCCTAGAAAATTTCATAATTTCACCCACAGCTCGATGTGGTAGCTTCGTCTAGTGGAGACGAATCCCCGTTGAATGTTTTAAGCCTTGGGGTTGAGTAGATCTCTCTATGGACCAACACCTCTTCTCCTTGCTTATGGCTTTGATCCAATTCAACCTCTCCTTACTTTGGGAACTTGAATGAGAACTTAGGTGCACTCGACTTGATCCCCTGAGGGAGTGTGCAAAGGCAATTGAAGTGAATTTGAGTATGGGAGAAGTTGGGAATTGAGATGAGCTCCCTTATTTTCTAAGGTAGAAAACCCAGAAAGGAAAAATTCAAATCCCTCTTAGAAAGCTTAGGAATGATCTCTGATGGCTCCTAACACTCTCTTAGGTTCAATCAACAATGGGGGTTTTCAATTCAAGTGAAATTAGGGGGAGCATATCTCCCCCTATGGAAATCAAACGACCAAACCTTGGGTTACCTTTTTGATCCAATTGACCATATGAAAAGGGTTGTTTGGGCTGTTTGACGTTGGCACATGTCGGTTTGAGCTCTTGAGTGGATTGGTAACCTCCCATGCGCTTCAAATCAAGTGGAGGGAGGTTTTCAAATTGGCTAATTTGAGCTAGGGGTCAATTTTGGCCTTAGGTCCATTTTGATTGACCCAAACCCATTGGGTTGGGTGCACCACTCTCCATTAGGTTTCACTTGACCAAATAGGAAGGTATCAAGTTGATATGAAGAGGTCTTGACCAAATTCCCCATGGATTTGACAAAAATTTGTTCTATGGACTAGGGGTAGAATGGTCATTATCCACTTTTTTAATTTGAACATGTTGGGTATGTGGAGAAAATGGGTTTGGCCAAGTTTCATTGGATTTGGAGTTCATTTGATATGATTTGGCTCATGTTGACCCATTTAGGTCAAAATAGGTCAACTTGGGTCAAGTTAACCAATTGGTCAATTTGGGTCAAATCAAGAGTTGGGTCAAGTTCATATGACCATTTGAAATGTTTTGATGGTTTTGGTTTGATTCAATTTGGTTTAGTTTTGAGTTTGGCTCATATGACTTCATTTAGGTCAAATGGGTCAAGTTGACCAATTCATTATTTGACCTATTTGAGCTAGGTCAGGTTTAGGTTTAGGTTTGTCATAGTAGAGGTATCTTTGTTTCTAATCAATTTTGGCTAAGTTTGAATTTGGCTCCCTTTAGTCAAGTCAAGGTCAATCAAGGCTAGGTCTAGTTGGCCAATTGGCTTTGGTCAAGTTCAACAAGTGATTTGGAAATGAACTTAACTCATTGGTTTCAATCAATTTGGCTTAGACCAAGTTTTGACATTTTGACTTTTAGGTCAAGTTGGGTCAACTTGTCAAGTGGCCAATGGGCTAGGCTCAAATGTTGACTTGGTCAAGTTCAAACATAGTTCATGAATGAACTTAAATCAATGGTTTCAATCAATTTGGCCTATGGTAGATTTTGGCTAGTTTAGGTTTCTTTTGGCTAAGTGTTGACTTGGTTAATGCTTTGGTTTGACTTGGTTTTACCCAATTTAGTTGATTGATCATCCCATGATGATTGTTGATCATGATGAGAGGCAAAGATGGGCTTAGTTCAATCCAATTTGGTTAGGATTAGAATTTGGCTCATAAGGTTACTTTAGGTCACTTTGGGTCAAGTAAGCTTAAGTGGGTCAAATGGCTTGGTCAAAGCTTGATTTGAGTTTGATTGAACTTGTATATGGACTTATGATTGAAATATAAATCCATTTGTAAGTGGTTTGAAGATAAATGAGTTTCAATTTCATTTGACAATTTCATATTCAAAGGAAGAATATGAAAGGATTTGGGGTTTGATTTTTGAATTAGATTTTGATTTAGTGATTGGAGTTTGTATTTATATTTGGATTCATGATTGTAGTGTTGATTGAATCATGAAGGAAAATCAAGAGTTTGGCTTGATTTAAAGTTGATTTGACTTAGTTCAATATTTTGATTTGAAAGGCTTAGGTTGGATTTTGAATGGATTTGACTTTGATTTTTGGAATTGGTTTTGATTGTTTGAATTTATATTTCATTTATATATGTGAATATAAATGAGAATATAAATGTATTATGATAAAATTTCTAGGATTTGAGGTGATTTGATCATGATTTAGGCTAAGTCCATTAAAAGGGAATTTAAAGGACTTAAGGAATTTTTGGAGTTTGGAGCATTGATTGTTGGATTTAGTTTGATTGATTTGAATTTATATTTCATTTGTATATGTGAATATAAATGAGAATATAAATGAGTTATGAGAAAATCTCATGAATTTGAATTGATTTGATCATGATTTAGGCTAAGTCCTTAAGAAGGAAATTAAGGGCTTAAGAAATATTTTCAAGCTTGTAATTTCAATCATGGATTATTGGTTTGAGGTTGGAGAAAATCAAATAATATTGATTTGGAGCTTGACTTTGAAGGAAGGAAGGTGAGGAATGGTTCAAGCAGGGGTAGGCAAGTTTTCCTAACACCTCTAAGGCATGACATAATCTATGGCTAACCCTTCTAAGTCTCTAGGGTTAGGTTGAGTGTCCACCTAATCATTAGATGAGTCTTAAGACTAAGGAACTCTTAAAGTCTAAGAGGAATCCTATGTGTAAGTTGGAAGGGTTGAGAGCTCAACCTAAAAATGAGGTCAACAGGAAGAGAAAGAAAAAGAAAAAGAAAAAGAAAAAGAAAAAGAAAAGAAAAAGGAAAGTACAAGTGAGCGAGAAAGGGACACTAAGGAAGAGGTAGAGCTGCATGTTACATTCCAATCACAGTTCTTTTGACCATATAGACATATGGGTAAGATGACTCGACCTCCACCAAGCAGAAGCAGAGGTAGATATAGAAGCAATTCCAGTGGTGGAAGACCCTGGTTGGCAGCCAGCCAACAAAGGCTATGTTCCAGTTCACAGGAGTACTCTTGTTATTCACATAGACTTGGAATCCAGCTTGGAGGAGGAGTCTTATATGATTAGCACACTAGCCAAACCCTCTCAGTGGATTTGATTGGAGGTGACACTCAAGCCAGACAGTGATGAGGACCAGGCCTCCATTCAAAGCATGAATATATTCTAATCAAAATTATGTAAAACCATTAGGCAACAGTTGGGAACTTTAACTCTAACCTCACTTTCTTCTCAAAAATTTGAAGGTTTAGTAGTTAAGGAATCCCCTAGATCTTCCATGGATGTCAAGCCAAAGAGATTCTTATTGGGATCATCATCCTCAAGTCCAGAAGCTCATGTAGAACATGAGGATAATTCATATAAAGAGTTAATGGAATTATCATTTGATTGGTACTTGCCTTGTGTTCATAATCTTGGAAAGAAATGTTTGATTCCTTATACATGATCTAGACACATGTCAAATTATTTTATGAAGCTGTGGAACAACAAAGGTATGGATGTATAATCAAGATCATGACTAGGATTCAGTATAGTGGGTCCAGTTGACGATGATGGTTACTGCTTACTTGTCATTAATCATCTAGAGTCTGATAGTATCTTCTCAAACCACACTAACTCTTATGAGGATGTGTGTTTAGAAACTTTAGATGATCATGATGATCTTCAAATCAAAGATGCACCTCCATAATTTGAAGAGGAAATCCATTCAACTATCGACAAGCTCAAAGAAATCAACTCGGGACACAAGAAGATCCCCGCCCTACATACATCAGTTCTCTATTGAATGAAGAAGAAATAAATGACTTAGTTAGGCTATTGATTGAGTTTAAGGACTGCTTTGCATGGACATATGAAGAGATGCTCGGATTATCTCCTAATGTAGCAGTCCACAAACTATTAATAAATCATAACGCTAACCCTAACAAGCAAGCTCCTAGATGCATGTGATTAGAAATCGAACAACAGGTCATTTTTGAAGTCAAGAAACTGATCGATGCTGGTTTTATCAAGAAAGAAAAATACCGTACCTGGTTAGCTAGTGTCATGCCAGTTAAAAATAAGAATAGCAAAATTTGCATATGCATCGATTTCAAGGACTTAAATAAGGCATGTCCTAAGACTGAATTTTCACTTCCTATACCAGAATTAATGGTGAACATCGCCTCATCTCGTGCAGTATTCTCCTTCATGGATGGGTCATTTGGCTACAGCCAAATCAAGATGGCCCCTGATGATGAAAGAAATACTATTTTTCAAACCCCGATCAGAATTTATTATTATAAGGTCATGCCTTATGACCTTAAAAATGTCGGTGCTACATACCAGTGGGCTATGACTCAAATCTTCGATGAACTCATTCATCATCAAGTTGAATGTTATGTTGATGATCTAGTAGTCAAAAGCTAAGAAAAGGAAGACCATCTATTTAACTTTAGAGTAATTTCAAATGGTTAAGGCGATTCAACCTTAAAATGAACCCCTTGAAGTGTGCATTTAGAGTAGCTTAAGGAAGTTTTTTGTCTAACACTGGGGAATAGAAATAAACCCAAAAAAAGATCAAAGCTAACTTAAAAATACCACCCCCTAAAAGTCTAACTCAACTCAGATCTTTCTAAGTGCAGTTGGCATATCTAAGATGCTTTATCTCCAACTATCAGGGAGATGCATGCCATTTTCAACACTTGCCAAAAAGGATGCTAAGTTTAAGTGGATGACAAGTGCCAATAATTTTGAAGATATCAACTAGTATTTAATAAAGCCATCGGTTCTAGTAGGACCTATCCTGAGCAAGCCACTTATCCTCTACACTACTGCATTGGATGACTCCCTTGACACTTTGTTGGCTCAAACCAACGATGAAGGGAAGGAGAATGCTCTCTACTACCTCAGCCATCGTCTGATCCCTACTGAAGCAAACTACCCATCTATTGAGAAATATTGCCTAGCTCTTATCTTTACATCCCAAAATCTATGACACTATATGCTTTCTCATAAGGTGAACTTGATCTCCATAATCAATCCACTGCGATATCTCATGACACGACCGATGCTATCCACGGTTGGCGCATTGGTCCATAATTTTATTGTAGTTTGACATCACATTCATACCCCTTTGTACTGTGAGAGGATAGGCACTAGCAAATTTCTTAGCAGTACACCCACTTCCTGCTGATTCTCTGCTTAGTGATGACCTCCCCGATGAACAAATCATGAACTTAGGGGACACTAGCATCTACCATTGGGAGATGTATTTTGATGGTGCGGCTTCTTTTCAAAAATTGAGAAGAACCATGATCTACTCTTCCAAGTAAGGTAGGGGTAGGAATTATTCTTTTAACTTCATATCACAATGTGATGAGATTCTCATACTATCTCTTCAATCCATGTACCAACAATGAAGCTGAGTATGAGGCTTTGATTATCGGTCTGGAGTTAGTTATTACAGTGCGTGTCAAAAGCATCAACATCTACGGGGATTCTCAACTGGTCATCAACCAAATAGTTGAATCCTATAAGGCTCTAAAACCTAAGCTTCGTCACTACTATGTGTACCCATGAAGCTGTTGGCTCAAATCTCTGAGGTCACCATCTATAGGGTTCCTCGATGAGAGAACGCATTAGTAGATGCTTTGGCCAAACTAGCTAAGGAGTTGCATGTCCGGAAGATGAGTCCATTCCAATAAGGGTCCAAAATAGACATGTCTTTTCCCTTATTGATGCTGAACTCATCGAGAGATTCTCTCTTGAAGGGGAGGTTGTTATTACTGAAAAGGATAATGAGTCAGATTGGAGGCAACCATTCATGGATTACCTAAACATAGGTAAATTACCTCAAGAGAAATCACAAGCCCATCATATAAAATAGAGAGCTCTCTCCTACGCTATCGTGGATGGCACCTTATATCGATAGTCTTTTGATCAAATGTGGTTATGTTATTTAGACAAGCACGAAGACCGTAAGATCATGACTGAGGTACATTCAGTTCTATGCGGAGCGCACCAATCCGATCCAAAGATGAGAGCGAAGATCAAGAGACTAGGATACTACTGGCCTTCGATGATTACAGACTGCATGAACATAGCTAGGATATGTCACTAATGTCAAGTACATGGTGTGGTCTTACATCAACCACCTAACATTCTACATCCTACATTAATCTCATGGACATTTGAGTGTTGGGGTACCGACATAGTGGGTCCTATCGATCTTCTTTTTTCCAAGGGTCATCAGTTCATCATAGTTGTCATCGACTATTTTTCCAAGTGGGTGGAGGCAATCTTACTTAGAGAGGTGGCAACTCAGCATGTGCTCTAGTTTTTCAAGAACCATATTATATATAGGTTTGGGGTGCCTCGATGAATTATATCTAGTAATGGTACTGCATTCAAAAATACCAAGATCAACAGCTTCGTGAGGAGACATAATATAGATTGGAGATACTCCACCATCTACTACCTCAGGGCCAATGGCCTAGCAGAAGTATTCAACAAAACTCTCATCCAAATATTAAAAAAGACACTCGACGACAACAAGCACCAGTGGCATGAGCAGCTATTGAAGCCTTATGGGCATACCGCACCACATACAGAACTCCAACCTAATCTACCTCATTCTCATTAGTGTATGGGTCTGAAGCCGTTCTACTAGTAGAATTTCAGCTCCCATCACTAATGATAGTAATTGATAAAAAAATACTACTAAATAGAATGTCAAGTTGCGGTTAGAAGAGCTTGAAAGTTTGGAGGAGAAACGCCTATGGGAATGCCAGAACCTCGAGTTTTAAGATGATTCAAGCTCATAATAAGCTGGTCCACCCTAGAGCTTTTCAAGTAGGAGAGCTTATTTTAGTTCTGAGGAGACTAATTGTTGTCCGTCAAACAATGGGTGGCAAGTTTGAACCCACTTGGGAAGACCCTTTTGTCATAGAGAAGGCCCACAAAGGAGGATCTTATCAACTCATTAATTGTAAAGGAGAATGCTCGATGCTTCTGATCAATGAGCTCTATTTAAAGAAATACTATCCATAAAATCATGTTTGAAAATAATTATCTTCAAAAAATTCCATTCTCGTTCATCAAAATATTTTCTTCATTCAAAGCGTTATTTCTTTGTTTGTGAATCTACCATGACGTGTTTAGGGTAGGTGTAAGAGAACCCAAGAGGCATCCTATCCCTCTTTCATAACACAAACATAAATTAAACATGATTCTTTAGTGCTAGTAATAAGTTTGAGAGAACCTAAGAGGCATCCTATTTTAACTAACAGAACTAAGTTAGGTGTAAGAGAACCCAAGAGACATCCTATTCCCTTTAACACAAGCATAAAATTAAACACATATCTTTTATCTCGGACTATTTTGATGTGGGAGCAAGCCCCCTATGACACTCACTTATTAGCTGCCTTAGGTCGGGCTGACATACTACCTTGCTAGTGTGTCACCTTAGTGGTCATTTGTCTGGCAAATGTGAGTCCCCTTGCTTTTTTCTTGGCTTAGCCATTGCAAACCAATGAGCTCCTTGTTAGTTTGGTAAGCCTCACTACGCAACCAATAAGCTACCTCATGTTGACTTTGCTTAAAAGGATGTAAGTCCCTGTGCTTTCTTCTTGAACTGACCATCATGCACTATATAGGTCGACCATATTCAAGGTTTAGGGAAGTCCCCCAGCGACTCTTTTCCTCCTGACTACTTTTGAGTCGATATAAATCCCCTAGTGGCATTCACTCAGCAGTCATCCTATGATAGATAGCAGCTATCGAGCTGAAGATAGACTATCCCGGTAATCAGTTTTGCTGTAGGAAGATGTGAGTCTCTGATGCTTTCTTCTTAGGCTAGTTTTTGCAAATTGATGGGCACTTTAGGTTGGTTGATGTTTGTTATGCTGACAGCAACTCACCCGATGGATACACCACTCTTGGTAGATGTAGGTCCCCATACTTTCCTCAGAGTTGTCCACCGAATACCTATAGGCTTTATCTTCTTCAGGGTTTTGGATAAAGCCCATAGCAGCACCTCTCCTATGGGCACTCTACTTGGATTGCGTCCTTTGACACCCCATTTAGACACTACTTGGGTTACTTTTGGATTGGATAGTCCCCCTTTCCTAATAGCCAACCCTATAGTTGGAGAATTTGTTCAGCGAACGCATAGATTCTCTCTCAGACCAGTAAATCTGATATGGGTCTAAGTTGATATAAGCTCCTTCTCAGTGTGATCTCTCACAAACCAATAGGGTCCACGATAAACAAAAAAACAAACAACCATCCAATGACCCCTTTCCCAAGCAAGCATCCTATCTTTAGGGCAGTGCCAGCAAAACTCCTTATAGGAATTATCTGACTACTTTGAGTTGAGATAAGTCCCTGGGTTGACACTCTCTTAGTAGTCGCACCACATCTATTGAGTGCCCTTTGTTGACCTCACTTTTGGAGCAAGCTCTCAATTTTTCCACCTTAGACATATGAATCCTCTAGACACTAAGAGTTCCTTAGTCTTAAGACATTTCTAGTGATTAGGTGAACACATAACCTAACTCTAGAGAATTAGAAGAGTTAGCCATATGGAATGAGTTATGCCTTAGGGGTCTAGGAAGATTTGCCTACCTTATAGCTTGAACCTAATCCTTGCATCTCTCCTTCAAACCAATCCAAAACCCAAATCTTAAATCAATTCCAACTCAATTGATATTCTCAAATCATAAATCAATTCCAAAACCCAAATCTTAAATCAATTCCAACTTAATTGATTTTCTCAAATCTTAAATCAATTCCAAAACCCAAATCTTAAATCAATTTTAACTCAATTGATTTTCTCAAATAATAAATCACTTCCAAAATGCTAATCATAAAGCAATTCCGAATCAAATGATTGAATCCCATGATTGAATTCAAACCCTAAAATCTTTCCTAAGCCCTTTGATTTCATCTTATGGACTTAGCTCAAACCAAACCCAAATCACTCCAAACTCAAATAATTTTCTCATAAAAATTTATATTCTCATTTATATTCATAAATATAAATGAAATATAAATTCAAATAACCAAAATCAATTAAAAACTCAAATCCAAATCCAACTTATAATCTTTCAAGTCAAACCCTTGAACTTAGCCAATCCATTCTCAAATCAATCCAAACCTTTGGATTTTCTCTTCAAACAATCATTCCTTCAGTCACATGCCCAAATATAAACATAAACTACAATCACCAAACAAAAATCAATCTAACCCAAGTCAAACCCATGTTCATCCTTTTAACTTGAAATTGTCAAATGAACCAAAACCCATTTGACTCCAAATCACTTACAATTGAATTTATATTTCTATCATAAGTCCATATGTGAGTTCAACCAAACTTGAATCAAGCCTTGATCAAGCCAATTGACCCACTTATGCTCACTTGACCCAATGTGACCTAAAGGACCTTTTTGAGCCAAATTTCAATCCAACCCAAATTGGATTGAACTAAGTGCATCTAAGCCTCTCATCATAATCAAGAACCAACATGGAATGATTAATCACTTAAGTTGGGTCAAACCAAGTCAAACCTAGCCTTTGACCAAGTCAACACTTAGCCCAAATGAAACCTAAACAAGCCAAAATTTATTATAAGACAAATTGATTGAAACCATTGATCTAAACCAATCCATAATTAATGATTGAACTTGACCAAGCCATCAATTGAGCCAAACCAAGCCTAATTGGACACTTGACCTAAGTTGACCCAAATTGGCCTAAAAAGTCAAAATGGGTCAAATCTTGATCTACGCCAAATTGATTGCAACCTATCGATCAAATTCATTTCAAATCATTTGTTGAACTTGAGCAAAGCATCAATTGATCAATTAGACCCAACCTAGCTCAATTGACCATGAACCCAACTTGACCTTAAAGGTTAAATCAACCTTAAACCAAACCATATCAAAATTGATTGAAACCAAAGATTGTAATACAGTTTAAATGATCAACCAATCCTAAACCATCCCATGACCTAACCCAATTGGGTCAAATGGGTCAAATTGGTCAACTTGACCCATTTGACCTAAATGAACATAAATGAACCAAAACCAAATCTAAACTAAATTGAAGCAAACCAATGATACCCATAGGCTCCAAATGATCATTTGAACTTGACCTAACCCATGGTTTGACCCAATTTGACCAATTTGGTCAACCTAACTCAATTTCACCCAACTTAACCTAAATGGGTCAAATTGAACCATTTCGAACCAAATGAACTCAAATCACTTGAAATTTGGCCCAACCCATTTTAAAATCATTTTAAATCTGCCCAAATCAAAATCATGGCCAAATGACCACTTTGACCTTAGGTCAAAGGATATCCTATTGCCAAATTCACTTAGAATTTGGCCAATTCTTTCTCAAGGCCACTTGGCATCCTTCTAGTGTTCCACTTGGACACTAAGGAGGGTGGTGAACATGACCCAACCCAAAGCCAAACTTACCCCTCCAATGGAAATTGAGCACTTGGATCACCAAATGCACTCACCTAGCACCTGGGCACTCACTCTCCTCCACTCATCTACCTAAAATGACACACATGGGGTGTTTTGCAACTCAAACTGTGAACCTAATCTCACCCATTGATCAAAAATACCATTTCAGCCTTCCACCATTCGATCAAAGGAGGGGGAGATATACTCCCCCTCATTCCCACTCAAACCACAACCACTCAATTCGATTGAGCTCTAAGAATCTAGATCAAGCATCCCTAAGCTTCCCAAAGCCTTTTCCAAGCTCCTTTGATTTCTCCTTCTCGATTTTGCTCAAAGTCAAAATAGGGGAGGTCCATCCCAATCCCAATTCACTCAATTCTTCATCTAAACCAAATTAACCTTGCACACACCCTCAGTGGACCTCATCAAGCTCTACCAAGTTGTTTCCCAAGTCTCCAAGCCATGGGAAGCATCACCTTGATAAAAGTTGGTCACCATTGAAGGGGAGCTTGGTCAATCGAGCCATCTACCTCAAATTAAGATCCAATACCTTCAACAGGGCTTTGTCTCTACTAGACAAATCTACCTCCTTTGTTGGAAGCATCGGTGAGGTAATTTCTTGAAATTATAGCCTTAGTAAATTTTGCTTGGTAATTTTTGAAGAAAAAGTATCACTCCATTAGATCTTGACTGTTGGATGTGCATCCCCCCTCCTTACGAAGGTGTGGGATCATTTTGATCCCAATCTGAGCTCATGTGAGCTTGAATTGAATGGGGAGAGATGAACGGTGTTCGTCTCTCATCGCTCATGAAGGAGAAGGATCACACGCTGTTCGTTCCGCATGATTGGAATGGATGGTTGTCATTAGATCATGATAGATCCCATCTAATTTAAGCCTAAACTGAGGGATTAATCTCGACCTTCCGATTTTAGATCGGATGACCTGTAGAGAAAGCACGTCCATCACTGGTTGACTCAGCGATGAATGTGACAACTTAAATAACCTATCCCATCACACCACATGACAAGCGCGCCGTGTGAACCGCCACGTGGCCTGACAAAATTAGGGATTTAATTAACTCTAATTAATCTAATTTTAATGGTGAAACTTCCAAAATTCATAACTAATTATAAAAAAAATACAAACTCAAGTTCATTTTGAAGATAATTCAAAGAAGAATATTATAAAATTAAAATCAATTGATTTTGAACAATAATGTTTACTCAATTTGGGTTTTCTTGGAATTGTAATTAGGCTAATTTCTCCTTAATTACTTCAACAATTAATTCCAAACTTCTTAAGGTTGATTAGTGAGATGACCTCTACCTCATGATTTTTTTGGAATTTATTATTGGATTAATTAAGGGAATTGCTTAGTTCATCTTTAATCCCTCCCTTAATTAATTAACCTATTAAACAGTGATAAATTCATTAATTAAGCTTGCTAATCATCATAAAATTGTGAATGAATTTAGAGAATGAGATTATGATTTCTTTTCCAATCTTTTCCCCTAAGTTTATTTCATTTGGATAAACACTTAACTAATTTGCAAATTGATTAATGACTTAATCACTTCATAAATTGGTTCAATTAATCAAATTCTAAATCAAATCATTCTAGAACTTAATCATTCAATGCTTGGGTAGATTCTTAGGTGTTCAATAACCTACAAGAATTTTAAAGGAAATTATAATCAAACTACATGTGTAGGAGGGTTATGAAAGTACTTAATTAATCCATTTAGCATAATTAATCAATAATTATGAGCTATTTGCATTAGGCCCCCTTTATTACTTAGGTGCATTGCTGATTTAAATTCCATGTGGTAGCATATCATATGCTGGCTCATAATTGCTTGGTTAATTATGTTAAAGTAGTATAGATATGGGGTAATTAATGGATTTAATTCATACTCTAACCTAAACAAAATATAAAATCAACCTAATTGTTCTAAAATTAGACTAAACCAATTCACATATATGGGAAATGGGTTAGGAACAACAAACCCTTTTCATATTTCTTAAGTCAAATCAAATTAAAAAATAAAAATAAAAATCTCCCTAAAGAATTTTGATTCATTTTAAATAATCCTATTTTATATGATTGTCCTTAGGAAGTAATTAGGGTGAATGAAGTCATGTGCTTACATCCCTTTATTTCTTTGCAAGCATGCTGAATTTTGTTTTCCATATGAAATCATGCATTCATGTATTTAAAAAATAAATTAAAGAAAATATTTTCTTTTATGTCAAATTACATGTGTTGGCTAAAATTAAGAATATGAGTGGCTATTATCACTATTAAAACCAAAAATTACTTTCAAAAACCTATGAATCAAAGACTATGAATGGAGTGATGCTACTTATAAATATTTAAAAGATTGCATATGATTATAGTGTGAGATGTATATTATGAAGTTCTCTCTTCTTCTCTTAATTTGGATTTACATAGGATTTGCAAAATGTATAGTTCATTTGAAAAGATCACAAGGCTTGCTTAAATCTATTCCTATGCATTTCTATGTTATGACTCAAGAAGGATCTTCATGTTATACATATAAACTATATAACTAAATCAAACACAATCTTTTGCATGATTCTTCATCCATGTAGCTTTGTACATTTACATGTATTTAAGAAAAGTGGCATATGTGTTTGGACATCCCGGGGTTACGAGGCTTTAAGTAGCCCTAAGTAGGTTTTGTACCTTACGCCCCTGGTGTAGAAAATAATGGCACTGTACTCACTTATGTCTTTTATACATGTGGATGTGCATTATGCTAATAGATGAGAATCCCTATTTTCTACATAGTAAAAACATGCATTTATGGAATATCCAAATTTTAAATCATATATCTTAGCATTCATCATCAAAGTGTGTTAAAATTTGTATTGCATGTATAGCTATGCTTAGGATCATTCATATGTATGGTATACATGGTGGAAAAAAAAATAAAGGGGTGAGTGTATTGTGATGATAATCCACCCTAACTAATCCTAAGAAGCCTATCTTATTGAATATGGCTATTTAGAGTAAATCTAAATCTAGGATTAAAAATATATATAATAAAACATTCACCAAAGAAAATTCACTAATGAATTTACCTTAGAAATCACTTAAGGAGGGATAAAAGGGAGTTCTTTGTCTCTTTCTTCTCTTTATAGCACTTAGTTTCTAAGTGTAGGTTCATTCAAACCAAATCAAATCACCAACTAAAATTGACAAATCAACTAAATCACTTAAATTAAATCACCATCTAAATTGAATCCTTTACACTTAGAAAATTCTAACCTTAAAGCCTAGCTAAGACATGCCACACAAGCCTTAAATGACACACACACTAGGCTAAGTCACCACCTCTAACTCTATATTAGGGCGGTGCATGGTTTGATGCCTCATTTTGTTTTATGATATGATATTTTAGACTGGATGTTAGGGTGTATGTTCATAATGGATGTTAGTATTAATCATCATGTTTTCTAGTTGGGGGGCACGCATTGTAAAAATCTAAATGCTTTTTCTATGCAGGTTGCTTATATCCTTATGCATAATCCAAATTAGGACATGTGCATTTGGTTACCCATGTGTGGGGTGCTAAGCCCAAATTATTTATATAACTTGGGTTATGTGGTATGTTTAACTAATCTTTGTCTTGTAGGTTTAGTTAGATTTATCTTTCTTTTTTTGATGTAAATTTTGCAATTGAGATTTGGAATGAATGTTATAGCGGTTAGGATGAACACTGGTTATAAGACCATGTCTTATGTACCATGTGAAGCCTTGGAACAAATTACATCTCAAGTCAAATCAAAAGAAAGAAAGAAGCAAATCAAAATGAAGAATGAAGAATGAAGAATGAATGCCACCATAATAATAATTCCTTCTAATTGTGAATTATTCATTTATAATCCAGGTTGTATAAGGGTAGACCTCGGCTACCCACATTTCTTTTCTAGTTTGTGAGGTCGTGGTGTATTATTTTCTCAAACTTTAGGATTTGAGAAATGTAGTGAATTGGTTTGTTAGGACACCATGTAGATCTGCAGATGAACTCATTAGGGTGATCAGGTGTGACATTGAGGAATGATGTACTATCTCAAAAGATAGAAGTCACCATCCTACAATGGACCTAATCACCTAATGAGGACCCTTAAGGATAATGGGTCTTCAAATGTACTAGAGATCTTTTCCCTACTTTACATGGAAAAGTAAAGTAGGGTTTATTTTAAATCGAGTTTGTTAAATTTCCAATGGAGGCATGCCCCCATAGTTAATTATAACTTAAAGAATGAGATTCTTTAAGAATACTCTCGATTAAGATAAATGATTGTCTCAAAGATTTTAAAGATATGACTATCAACAAATTGGTTATTTTTACAAAATCAAGTGGGATTGATCAAAGGGAAAGAGTTATTATCGAAACCAAAATAAAGATGAGTAGGGGATGCTCATGATACTAGGAAACCTAGTAAGCATCCCATACTACCCTATGGTTGGGCTTTATATTTTTAAATTTTGAAGAGGATTATGTGTTTGAGTTAAATTTTTATTAGAATCTAAGGCTTATAATTCCATAACATGAGATCGTGGATATGCCTAAGATGTGAGGATTTATACTTGTAGATCACAAAGGTAAACAATAACCTTAGATCTTATCTAAGGAGCTTTGGCGAGTGCTAAGGCATGACAAAAATCTAAGGTGAAAATGGGTAAATGATTTATCTCTAAAAGAGAGGATTAACCACCTGACTGTTGGACTTATAACCACCTAGGGGTGGCCACCAGCTAACTCCTCCTACGATTTTAAATACATGTAGGCAAGTCTTATACTTTGCAAGATAGCTAGGCTATTTTTATTTAGAAAAGAGACTAAGTCTTTATACTCACTCCCTAAGAGACTAGATCATAAAGGGCATGAACTCATGACTTAATCTAATACAAATTTTGTTAAGTTTTAATTTTTTGGACATTTTTATTTGACACATGCCATGGGATTTTATATGCCTAATGCATGAGATTTTAGTTATGGGCCAAAACTAGAAAAAATCAAGTATATTTCCACCATGGCTCTCAAAGGTCAAGCCATTTTTCTAGCAAAGATGGAAGCCCTCCATTAGTAAGAGTGAGGCAATATGATTTTTATGCATGATGTGAGACATACAACATCCAACTAAGGGGTTGCTAATTATTTTATTATCATGATTTATGTTTTAGGTTTTAGGTGAGGTTATGAGATATTAAATTTAATTTTGAGTTGATTAATTGGTAGAAAATTTATTTTTTTCCTATGAGCGTAATCGCATCCAGGCCATTCATCAAATAATGAAAAAACTAGAAAATCATGGCATCCTAATTGCCCAATCATAAATAAAACATTAATCAATTTATGAAATTAGCGTAAAAGAATAAGAGACTGATGTGGTCGAGCTCCACTACACAATCCCAAAAAAAGGGTAGTCGAGCTCTACCCTTATACAACCTGGATTATAAATGAATAATTGTAATTAAAAGGAATTCATGTTATGGGAATCTTCATTCTTCATTTCCTCATTTCTTCATTTCTTTTTTTTCTTTTGATTTGATTTGGTATGTGGTTTTCTCCAAGGCTTCACATGGTATATAAGACGTGGTCTTATAACCAATGTTCATCTTAATTCCCCCATAACATTCATTCCAAATCTTAATTGCATTACATTAAAATGGAAAAGATAAATCCAACTAAAATTGTAAAATATAGATTAGCTAAACATACCACACAACCTAAGAAGTTATAGGAATAATTTAGACTTAGCACTCCACACATAGGTAACCAAGTCCACCTGTCCTAATTTGGATCATGCTAACCTGCACAACAAAAATATTTTTATATTTTTATTATAGTGCCCCTTAAGCACAATCCCCTCCAAAAGATATGATTAGACTAAGACCATCCTATCATCCAGTCTACAGACATGCACCCTAACATCTAGTCAAAAAATATTACATCACAAAATAAAATCAGGCATCAAACCATGCACCGTCCTAACATAGAGTTAGAAATGCTGACTTAGCATAATCTGTGTGCCATTTAAGACTTGTGTGGCTTTACTTAGCTAGGCTTTAATGTTAAAATTTTCTAAGTATGAAGGATTCAACTTAGAGGGTTGTTTCGTTTAAGTGATTTAGTTGATTTGATTTGGTTTGAATGAACCTACACTTAATTACTAAATATTGTAAAGAGAAGAAAAGAGAAGAGAACTTCTCTTTCATCCCTACCTTAAGTAACTTATAAAGTAGATTCATTAATTATTTATTTTCTTTAGTGAATGTTTTATTATGTGTTTTAATTAACCCTAAGTTTAGATTTGCTCTAAATAGCCCTATTCAAATAAGAATGACATCTTAGGATTAATTAAGGTGAATTAATTTTACATAATAGATAATCATTTATTTCTTTCCACTATGTATACCATGCATATGAATAAATCCTAAGCATACATATACATGCAATACAAATTTTAGCACACCTTGATGATGAATGCTAAGAGATATGATTTGAAAATTTGGATATTCCATGAGTGCATGTCTTTATTATGTAGAAAAGAAGGATTTTCATCCATTAACAAAATGCACATTCACATGTATGAAAGACATAAGTGAGTACGATGCTATTATTTTCTATACAAGGGGCATTAGGTACAAGACCAACTTAGGGCTACTTAAAGCCTCACAGCCCTGAGATTTCCAGACTGATATACCACTTTTCTTAAATACATGTAGATGTACAAAAAGAAATAAATGGATGAAGAACCATGCAAAAGGTTTGTGTAAGATTTTTGGTTGTCTAATTTATATGTGTAATGAGAGGATCCTTCTTAAGTCACAACATAGGAGTGCATAGGAATAGATTTAAGCAAGTGTTATGTTCTTTTCAAATGAACTATACACTTTGTAAATCCTATACAAGTCTATGTTAAGAGAAGAGAAAAAACAACACAAATCACATCTTATGCTTGTAATCACATGCAAGCTTATAAGTACTTATAAGTAGCATCACTTTATTTATGATCTTTGATTTATAGGTTTTGAAAATAACTTTTATTTAATAGTGATAATAGCCACTCATATTCTTAACTTAGCCAAAACATGCAATTTGATATAAAGGAAACATTTTATTTAATTGATTTTTCCAAATATATGAATGCATGATTTTATATGACAAATAATATTTAGCATGCTTGGAAAGAAATAAAGTGATGTAAGCATATGACTTCATTCACCCTAATTAATTTCTAAAGACAATCCTATAGAATAAGGTCATTTAAAGTGAATCAAAATTCTTTAAGGAGATTTTATTTTTTGGATTTGATTTCACTTAGGAAATGTGAAAAGAGTTTATTGGTCCTAACCCATTTCCCACATATGTGAATTAGTTTAGTTTAATTTTAGAATAATTAGGTTGATTTTATATTTTATTTAGATTAAAGTGTGAATTAGGCCCATTAATTACCCCTTACCTTTACCACTTTAACAGTTAAGGAAGTGATTAGAGATGAAACAAGCAATTTTGCTAATTAATCTAACAATAAATTCCAAAAAAAATTATGGGAGGCAGAGGTCATCCCACTAATAAATCTTGAGAAGTTTGGAATTAAATGCTGAAGTAATTAAGGAGTAATTTTAATTATATTTCTAATAAAACCTAAATTGAGTTAAGGTTACTATTTAAAATCAATTAAACTTAATTTTATATTATTATCCTCTGAATTATCTTTAAAATGAACTTGAGTTTGTATTTTTAGGATTTTTTTGCAATTAATTATGAAAGTTTCAACTAAAAATTAATAATTAACCCCTTAACCCCGCAGGCCACAAGGCGCTTTCCGTGGATGATAGGTGTTGTCACATCCAGTTATCTAGTGAGACGCTTTCTCCATCTTCCAATCTAAGATCAAAGCCGATTAATCACGTGAAGCTTAAATCAAAGGAGCTAATCTAATTCCATTCCAATCATGTAATGTGATGCATCTCATTACGGCGAGACGGATGCCGTCCATCGATCGTCGCTCGATCCGAGCTCACCTGAGCTTGGATGGAGTTCAAACTCACCCCACACCTTTGAAGGAGCACAAGCAAGGGATGCAACAGCTAAGCTCTAATGGGATTATAATTCCCTTCATAAAGGACCAAGCAAAAATTCCTATGGAAATAGTTTTGAGCAATACCTCGCCGGAGGCTATCACCGCGCTTCCAACGGAGGAGGTAGCTTCATCTAGTAGAGACGAAGCCCTGTTGAAGGTATCAAGCCTTGATTTGAAGTGGATGTCTTGGTTGACCATGCACAACTTCAATGGTGATCGCTTGATCAAGGTGAGGCTTCTCGTGGCTTGAAGACTTGGGAAACACCTTAGTTGAGCTTGACGAGGTGCCTTGATGGTGGTTGCAAGTTTAATTTGGGTTTAGTGGAGAATTGGATGAGTTGGAGTTGATTTGGATCTCCCTTATTTCAGCTTTGAAGAAAATCAAGAAGGAGAAAATGGGGGGAGCTTGGGAATGCTTGCCAAGGCTTGGAGAAGCTTGCTTTCGATTCCTAGAGCTCAATCGAATTCAATGTGTCTGGTTTGAGTGGGAGTATATCTCCTCCTCCTTGGATTGGATGGCCGAGACTATCGCTTTTTTTGCTCGTTACTCACGATTGATCGAGTTGGGCTGTGGACTCCATGTTTTTTTAGACAGAGGAGGAGAGGGAGTGCCCATGTGCTAGGTGAGTGTATGGGATGATTCAAATGATTAATTCCCATTGGAGGGGTCAGTTTGGCCTTGAGTTGGGTCATGGCTGACCCAAACTCATTGGATCATGTTCACCACCTCCCTGGATGTCCAAGTGGACCACTAGGAAGATGCCAAGTAGCTATGAGAAGGAATTGGCCAAATTTCAAGTGAATTTGGCCATAGGATACCCTTTGACCTAGGGGTAAAATGGTCATTTGACCTTAATTTTGATTTTGGTAGATTTGAAATGATTCAAAAGTGATTTGGAGTTAATTTGGTTTGAATTCGTTCAATTTGACCTATTTAGTCAAGTTGGGTTAATTTGGGTTAGGTTGACCAATTGGTCAAATTGAGTGAAATCATGGGTTAGGTCAAGTTCAAATGATCATTTAGATCATATGGGTGTCATTGGTTTGGTTCAATTTGGTTTATATTTGGTTTTGGTACATTTAAGTTCATTTGGGTCAAATGGGTCATGGGTTAGGTCATGGGTTGGTTTAGGCTTGGTTGATCATTTGAAATGTATTGTAAGCTTTGGTTTTAATCAATTTTGATTTGGTTTGATTTCAAGTTGATTTGACCTTTTAGGTCAAGTTGAGTTCATGATCAATTGGGCTAATTTGGGTCTAATTGATCAATTGAAGCTTTGGTCAAGTTCAACAAGTGATTTGAAATGAATTTGACCCATTGGTTGTAATTAATTTGGCTTAGATCAAGATTTGACCCATTTTGACTTTTTAGGTCAATTTAGGTCAACTTAGGTCATGTGGCCAATTAGGCTTGGTTTGGCTCAATTGATGGCTTGGTTAAGTTCAATCATTGATTATGGATTGGTTTAGATCAATGGTTTCAATCAATTTGGCATATAATAAATTTTGTCTTGTTTAGATTTCATTTGGGCTAAGTGTTGACTTAGTCAAAGACTAGGTTTGACTTGGTTTGACCCATTTGAGTGATTGATCATTCTAAGATGATTTTGATCAAGATGTGAGGCTTGGATGGGCTTAGTTCAATCCAATTTGGGTTGGATTAAAATTTGGCTAAAAAAGGGTCCTTTAGGTCACTTTGGGTCAAGTGAGCCTAAGTGGATCAATTGGCTTGATCAAGGCTTTATTCAAGTTTGGTTGAACTCACATATGGACTTATGATAGAAATATAAATCCAATTGCAAGTGATTTGGAGTCAAATGGGTTTTGGTTCATTTGATAATTTCAAGTTCAAAGGATGAACATGGGTTTGACTTAGGTTAGTTTGGTAAAATTAGGTCAAACCATGGGCTTGGTGAAGTTCAAATGATCATTTGGAGCCTATGGGTATCATTAGTTTAGTTCAATTTGATTTATATTTAGTTTTGGATCATTTGGGTTCATTTAGGTCAAATGGGTCAAGTTGACCAATTTGACCCATTTGACCCAATCAAGTTAGGTCATGGTTTAGGCTTGGTTGATCATTTGAAATATATTGCAAACTTTGGTTTCAATCAATTTTGGTCTAGTTTGATTTCAAGTTGATTTGACCTATAAGGTCAAGTTAGGTTCATGGTCAATTGGGCTAGCTAGAGTCTAGTTGGCCAATTGAAGCTTTGGTCAAGTTCAATAAGTGATTCAGAATGAATTTGACCCAATGATTGCAATCAGTTTGTCTTAGATCAATATTTGACCCATTTTGACTTTTTAGGTCAATTTGGGTCAACTTAGGTCAAGTGGCCAATTTGGCTAGATTTGGTTCAAATGATGACTTGGTCAAGTTCAATTATTAATTATGGATTAGTTTAGATCAATGGTTTCAATCAATTTAGCTTATGGTAGATTTTGGCTAGTTTGGGTTTCATTTGGGCTAAGTGTTGACTTTGTCAAAGGCTAGGTTTGACTTGGTTTAACCCAATTTGAGTGATTGATCATCCTAGGATGATTGTTGCTCACAATGTGAGGCTTAGATGGGCTTAGTTCAATCCAATTTGGGTTGGATTAAAATTTGGCTCAAAAAGGTGCTTTAGGTCACTTTGGGTCAAGTGAGCCTAAGTGGGTCAATTGTCTTGATCAAGGCTTGATTCAAGTTTGGTTGAACTCACATATGGACTTATGATTGAAATATAAATCCAAATGCAAGTGATTTGGAGTCCAATGGGTTTTGATTCATTTGACAATTTCAAGTCAAAAGGGTGAATGGGTTTGACTTGGGTTAGTTTGATTTTGGTTTGATGATTGAAGTTTATGTTAATATTTGGGCATGTGATTGAAGGAATAATTGTTTGAAGAGAAAATCCAAAGGTTTTTACTGATTTTAGAATGATTTGGCTAAGTTCAAGGGTTTGACTTGAAAGAGTATAAGTTGGATTTAAGTTGGATTTGGACTTGAGTTTTGAATTTGATTTTGGTTATTTGAATTTATATTTCATTTATATTAGTGAATATAAATGAGAATATAAATGGGTTATGAGAAAATCTTTTGAATTTGGAGTGATTTAGATTTGGTTTGGTTAAGTTCAAGAATTTGACTTGAAAAGGTATAAGTTGGATTTAAGTTGGATTTCAATTTGAGTTTTGAATTTGGTTTTGGTTATTTGAATTTATATTTTATTTATATTTGTGAATATAAATGAGAATAAAAATGGCTTATGAGAAAATATTTTGAATTTGGAGTGATTTGGATTTGATTTGAGCTAAGTCCATAAGATTAAATCAAAGGGCTTAGGAAAGATTTTAGATTTGGAATTGATCATGGGTTTTAATCATTTGAGTTTCGATTCATGATTTGGTTTTTGGAATTGATTTATGATTTGATAAAATCAATTGAGTTGGAATTGATCATGGGTTTTAATCATTTGAGATTTTATTCATGATTTAAATTTTGGAATTGATTTATGATTTGAAAAAATCAATTGAAATGAAATTTAGTTTAAGATTTGATTTGAGTTTGAAGTTTGACTTGAAAGAAGGAAGCAAGGATTCAGTTCAAGCTATAGGATAGGCAAGTCCTCTTAATACCCCTAAGACATAATCTGTTCTTAGGGATAACTCTTCTAAGTCTCTAGAGTTAGGTTAAGTGTTCACCTAATCACTAGAGGTGTCTTAAGACTAAGAAACTCTTAGGGTCTAGACGAGTCATATATCTAAGATGGAAAAGTTGAGAGCTCACTCCAAAAGTGAGGTCAACAACGGTGTAGCCCGATCACATCAGCCTCTTATTCTTTTGCACTAATTTTATAAATTGATTAATATTTTATTTATGATTGTGCAATTAGAATGACATGATTTTTCTAATTTCTTAATTGCTTAATGTTGTTGAATGGCCTAGATGCGATTAGACTCTTAGGAAAAAAATAAATTTTCTATCCAATTAATCAACTCAAAATTAAATTAAACAACTCATAACCTCACCTAAAGCCTAGGAAATAAATCAAGATAATAAAAGATTTAGCAACCCTTTAGATGGATGTTGTATGTCTCACATCATGCATAAACCATATTACTTCACTCTTGTTAATGGAGGGTTTCCACCTTTGCTAGAGAAAATGGCTTGACCTTTTAAGAGCCATGGTGGAAACACACCTCCTTCTTTCTGAGTTTGGCCCATAACCAATCTTTCATGCATTATACATATGAAATCCCATAGCCAGTGTCAAATAATAATGTCTAAAAATCAAAATGAAACTTAACAAAATTTACATTAGATTAAGTCATGAGTTCATGCCCTTCATGATCTAGTCCCTTATGGAGTGAGTTTAAGGACATAGCTTTTTTCTAAATAAATAACAGCCTAGCTATCTTGTAAAGCATAAGTCTTGCCTACATGTATTTAAAATCATAGGAGTTAGTTGGCGGCCACCCCTAGGAGGTTTTAAGTCCAACGATCGGGTGGTTTATCCTCTTTTATGGAGGTAAACCATATACCCATTTTCGCCTTAGATTTAGGTCTCGCCTTAGCCCTCTCCAGAGCTCCCTAGATTTAGGATCCGAGGTTGATGTTTTCCTTTATGGGCTACAAGCATAAATCCTCACCTCTTAGGCATTTTCATGATCTTGTATTGTAGAATTGTAAGCCCTAGATTTCTAATTAAAATTTAACTCAAAACACATAATTCTCCATAATTTCAAAAATATAAAGCCCATCTATAAGATTGTTTGGGATGCTCACTAGGTTTTCTAGTATCATGAGCATTCCCTACTCATCTCCCTTTAGTTTTGATAATAACTCCCTCCTTTTGATCAATCTCACTTGATTTTCTAAAAATAACCAATTTGTTGATAATCATATCTTTGAAATCTTTGGAGACAATTATCATTTATCTTAATCGAGGATATTCCTAAAGAATTTCATTCCTTATGATGTAATTAACTATGGGAGATTGTCTCCATAGGGAACTTAACGAACCCGGTTTAAACAAACCCCACTTTACTTTTCATGTAAAGTAGGAGAAAAATAAGATAGATTAATTGAATGTTTAATTAAGGTGTAATTAAGCTAATTAGATTTTGAATAAAACCCTAATTAAGCCAAAGTCACTATTCAAAATCAATTAATTGTAATTTTCCTAGATTCTCCCCTGAAATATCTTCAAAATAAGTCTGAGTTTGAATTTTATTGGATTTTTCTATGATTAGTTATGATTTTAGGAAGTTTCAGTATTAAAATCAAATTAATTAAGCCCAATTAACCCCAATCCGTTGGGCCACATGGTGGCTAACGTTATGCTTTCCACGTGGTACGATGGGATATGTTATTTAAGTTGTCACATCCATCGCTGAGTCAGCGGCGGCAAACATGCTTTCTCTACGGGCCATCCAATCTAAGATCGGACAATCAAAATTAATCCCACAGCTTAGGCTTAAATCAATGGGGAATCTAATGTGATCTAATCACAAACATCCATTCTAATCATGCGAAACAGACAACATGTGATCCTTCTCCTTTGAAAGTAATAAGAGATGAAAATTTGAGCTCACCCGAGCTCGAATTGGGATCAAAATGATCACACACCTTTAGAAGGAGGGGGATGCACATCCAACGGTCAAGATCTCAAGGGGAGATAATTTCCTTGAAAAAGGACCAACCATAGTTTCCTATGGCTGTGGTTTTGAGCAATTACCTCCCCGTAGGCTATCATTGGTGCTTCCAATGGAGGAGGTAGCTTCGTCTAGTAGAGATGAAGACTTGTTGAAGGAATTAGGTCTTGAATTGAAGTGGATGGTTTGGTTGACCAAGCTCCCCTTCAATGGAGATTGGCTTTGATCAAAGTGGTGCTTCCCGTGGCTTGGAGACTTGGGAAATGACTTGGTTGAGCTTGACAAAGTCCCCTGATGGTGTGTGCACGATTAATTTGGTTTTGATGTGGAATTGGATGAGTTAAGCTTGGGATTGATCTCCCCTGTTTCGGCTTTGAGTGAAACCAAGAATAGGAAATAAATAGAGCTTGGGAAGGGCTTGGAAAAGCTTAGGGAGGCTTCCATTGAATCTCTTTAGCTTTGTGGAAATGAGTGCTTGTAGTTTGAGTGGAAATGAGGAGGAGTATATCTCCCCCCTCCTTGGATCGGATGGTGATGGGTAGTTTTGCCATTTTTGATCAATGGCATGTATTGGAGGCACAGTTTGAGCTATCAAACATCCCATGTGAGTCATTTTGGGTAGTGGAGGGAAGGAGAGTGGATGCCCATGTGCTAGGTGAGTGCATTTGGATTTCCAAGTGTTCAATTTCCATTGGAGAAGTCAGTTTGGCCTTGGCATGGTCATGGCCGACCCAAGCTCATTGGGTCATGTTCCCCACCTCCCTTTATGGCCATGTGGACCAATGGTAGGATGGCAAAGTGGCCTGAAAAGGAAATGACCAAATTTCAAGTGAATTTGGTCATATGATACACTTTGACCTAGGAGCAAAGTAGTCATTTGGGCATGATTTTGATTTGGACAGATTTAAAATGAATTGAAAATGAGTTGGGCCAGATTTCAAGTGATTTAGAGTTCAATTGAATTGAATTGGTTCAATTTGACCTATTTAGGTCAAGTTGGGTCAAATTGGCTTTGGTTGACCAATTGGCCAAATTGGGTTAAACCATGGGTTAGGTGAAGCTCAAATGATCATTTAGAGCCTATGGGTGTCATTGATTTGGTTCAATTTGGTTTAGATTTGGTTTTGATTCATATAGGTTCATTTGGGTCAAATGAGTCAAGTTGACCAATTTGACTCATTTGAACCAATTGGGTTAGGTCATGGGTTGGTTTAGGCTGGGTTGATCATTTGAAATGTATTGTAAGCTTTGGTTTCAATCAATTTTGATTTAGTTTAATTTCAAGTTGATTTGACCTTTTAGGTTAAGTTGGGTTCATGGTCAATTGGGCTAGGTTGGGTTTAATTAGTCAATTGAAGCTTTGGTCAAGTTCAACAAGTGATTTAAAATGAATTTGATCCATTAGTTGCAATCAATTTGGCTTAGATCAAGATTTGACCCATTTTTGACTTTTTAGGTCAATTTAGGTCAACTAGGTCAAGTGGCCAATTAGGCTTGGTTTGGCTCAATTGATGGCTTGGTCAATCTCAATCATTGATTATGGATTGGTTTAGATCAATAGTTTCAATCGATTTGGCTTATAGTGAATTTTGGCTTTTTTAGATTTCATTTGGGCTAAGTGTTGACTTGGCAAAGGCTAGCTTTGACTTGGTTTGACCCAATTTGAGTGATTGATCATTCTAAGATGATTGTTGATCAAGATGTGAGGCTTGGATGGGCTTATTTCAATCCAATTTGGGTTGGATTAGAATTTGGCTCAAAAGGGGCCCTTTAGGTCACCTTGGGTCAAGTGAGCCTAAGTGGGTCAATTGGCTTGATCAAGGCTTGATTTAAGTTTGGTTGAACTCACATATGGACTTATGATGGAATTATAAATCCAATTACAAGTGATTTGGAGTCAAATGGGTTTTGGTTCATTTGATAATTTTAAGTTCAAAGGATGAACATGGTTTTGACTTGGGTTAGTTTTATTTTGGTATGGTGATTGTAGTTTATGTTTATATTTGGGCATGTGATTGAAGGAGTGATTGTTTGAAGAAAAAACCTAAGGGTTTGGATTGATTTGAGAATGATTTGGCTAAGTTCAAGATTTGACTTGAAAGAGCATAAGTTGGGTTTTGGTATAATTTTGGGTTTAGTTTCAGTTGTTTGAATTTATATTACATTTATATTTATAAATATAAATGAAATTATAAATGGGTTATGAAAAAAAAATTATTTGAGTTTAGAGTGATTTGTATTTGGTTTGAACTAAGTCCATAAGATGAAATCAAAAAGGCTTAGGAAAGATTTTGGGATTTGAATTTAATCATGGGTTTCAATCATTTGATTTAGTATTGGTTTTTGATTTGTGTTTTGGAATTGATTTATGATTTGAGAAAATTGATTAAGTTGGAATTTGATTTAAGATTTTATTTGGATTGGTTTGAAGGAGAGAAGCAAGGATTAGGTTCAAGCTATAGGGTAGACAAATCTTCCTAAACCCCTAAGGCATAACTCATTCCTATGGCTAACTCTTCTAAGTCTCTAGGGTTAGGTTAAGTGTTTACCTAATCACTAGCAGTGTCTTAAGATTAAAGAACTCTTAGTGTCTAAGAGGAGTCCTATGTCTAAGATGGGGAAGTTGAAAGCTCACTCCAAAAGTGAGGTAAAAGGGCACCTAATAGGTATGGTGTGATTGACAAGGCATACCACACGTATTGGTGTTAACCGAGATGATCAACAATACTCAAACGATTGCAAGCACTAACAGAAATGATTCACTCCTAAACTCGTGGTGTAGAAGAAACCAAGATCTTAGTGCAATGCAACTCTACTTATGTTAGAGATATAATAGACTGGAAGAGGAGTCCACTAGGGATTGAGTAGGTAAGCCTTCCACTAGGGGAAAAGGATAAAGTTATCCACTAGGGATAAGAGGTTGTGAAATCTTGGGGATTGGAATTTGAAATCCACTGGGAATAAAAGATGTGAACCTTCCATTAGAGGAACAGATTTCGGTTGGATTGAATTGACTCCACTAGGGAGATTGAAAAGATTTGCATCTCACTAATGAGAAGTTTATTGATTTAATTTTTTTAATTTGACTCCACTAGGGAGGAAGGTTGATTTTGTTTTATATTTTAAATTTTAAATTTTAAATTTTGAGATGGACCTTGTCAGTTTGTGATGGGCTGCACTGAGTAGAGGCCATGTCAACCTTGACCTACTTCAAATTTACCAATCTAAAGGGGTAGTCTACCAACTACTCGTAGTAGGACTATCCAACCAAAGGGGTTGTCTTTTAGTATGTAACATCTGTACTAGGAAGAAAGCATAGTAGACTTACATCCTCTAAAGTAAGGATCAATCGCCGGGGTGATTTGTTGGCGACACAATGAATCAAACCCAACTTTAGGCTGACTACTAAGTGAATGTCGCTAGGAGACTTAAATCAACTCAAAGATAGTCAAGATTAATTTCATTTTAATTATATTTGATGGATTCAGTTGGTTGATGATGGACCACACTGAGCAAGGGTCGTGTCAGCCTTGGCCTAACTTCATATTTATCGATGCAAAGGGAGTAGTTTCCCGGTGGAGGGGAGAACTATCCAACCAAAGGGGTTGCCTTTCGGTTTGCAATGGTCAAGTTAAGAAGAAAGCGTGGGGACTCACTTCTTCCAAAATAAGGAACCACTAGGGTGATTGGTTGCTTGTGCAACAAATCGAACCCAACCTAGGGCTGACTACTAAGTGAATGCTACTGGGGGACTTAAATCATCTCAAAAATAGTCAAAATTAATTTCATTTGATTGAATTGCATTTGTCTTAATTTCACTTATTTTAATTTGATGGATCCCCTCGGTGTGCAATGGATCCATTGAGAAGGGGCTAATATCAGCCTAGACCTATCTTGGATTTACAAATCCAAAGGGATAGTCTTCTAGCCATTAAGTAAAACTAATCAACCAACGAGGTGCCTTTCGGTTTACAATGGTCAAGTTAAGAAGAAAGCACGGGACTCACATCTTCCTAAACAAGGAACCACTAGGGTGTTCAGTTGCTTATGGAACAAATCGAACTCGACCTAGGGCTGCCCGTCAGTTTGCGATAGTCATGCTAGAAAGAATCTGTAGTAATCTTACATCTTCCAAAGAGAAATGACCACCGAGGCAACCTGTTTGTGGAAAAATAAATTGAACCCGACCTAAGGGTGACTATTGAGAGAGTGCCAACCCGGGGCTTATCTCCACTCAAGAGTAATCAGGCAATTCCTATAAAGAGTTTTGCTAACACTGCCTAAAGATAGGATGCATGCTTGGGAAAGGGCCACTGAGGGATTGAATTCCTTAATCCATAAGTAAATATATTTGTTTACTTGTTTGTTTATTTGTTTATCATGGACCCTGTTGGTTTTCGAGGGACCACACTGAGAAGGAGCTTATATCAGTCTAGTCATATCTCAGACTTGCTGGACCAAGGGAAAATCTGTGCATCCGCTGAACAAATTCTTCAATCACAGGGGTGGCTACTAGGAAAGGGGGACTGTCCAATCCAATAGTAGCCCAGGTAGTGTCTAAATGGGGTCGCTAAGGACATGATCCAAATAGAGTGCCCACAGGGGAGGTGCCTTTAGGGGCTTTATCCAAAACCCTGAAGAAGATAATGTCTATAGGTATTCAGTGGCCAACTCAAGGAGAAAGTGCAAGGACTCATATCTTCCAAGAGTGGTGCATCTATCAGGTGAGTCACTATCAGCATAGCGAACATCAATCAAGGTGCCATTTTGCAACAATCCGAAAAAGCATCGAGACTCACATCTTCCTACATCGATTGCGGGATAGTCTATCTTATCGATAGCTATCCGACCTAGGGTGACTACTGAGTGAATGCCACTAGGGGACTTATATAAACTCAAAAAGAGTCAAGAGGAAAGGAGTTGTTGGGGGACTTATCCTAAACTTCAAATATACTTGACCTAGTCAGTGCATGATGGTTAGTTCAAGAAGAAAGAGTATAGGCTTACATCCTCTTAAATAAAGTCAACATGAGGTAGCTTAATGGCTGTGTACTGAGACCTACCATACTAATAAGGCACTCATCAGCTTACAATGGTCAAGTAAGGAAGAAAGTGTGAGGACTCACATCCGCCAGACAAGTGACCACAGGGGTGACATACTAGCAAGGTAGCATGTTGACTCGACCTAGAGCAGCTAATGAGTGAGTGCCACAGGGGGATTGCTCCCACATCAAAATTGCCCAAGACAAAAGATATGTGTTTGTGTTTGTGTTTGAAGAGGATAAGATGACTCTTGGGTTCTCTTACACCTATCCTAATTGTGCTAGTCAAAATAGTATGCCTCTCAGGTTCTCTCAACCCTATTCTAGTAGCGCTGGGGAATCAAGTTTAACTTGTGTTCTTATTATGAAAGAGGGATAGGCTACCTCTCGGGTTCTCTTACACCTACCCTAGACACGTCATGGTGGATTCACAAACAAGCAAACAATGCTTCGAATGAAGAGAATATTTTAATGAGTTGGAAAGAAATTTTTGATGATAATTATTTTCAAACAGGTTTTTTTATGGGTAATATTTCTTCAAAAAGAGCCCATTAATTAGAAGCATCGGGTGTTCCCCTTTATAATTAATAAGTTGATAAGATCCTCCTTGGTAGGCCTTCTCTATGACAAAAGGGTCTTCCCAAGTGGGTTCAAACTTGCCTCCCATCTTTCGACGGGAAACAATTGGTCTCCCTAGAACTAAAACAAGCTCTCCTACTTGAAAAGCTCTAGGGCGAACCAGCTTGTTGGAGCTTGTATCATCTTAGATTTGTATAACTCGAGGTTCTAGCATGCCTGTAGGCACCTCTCCTCCAAATCTTAGAGCTCTTCCAACTGCAACTTGGCATTCCACTCTGTAGTGATTTTACTACCAATTGGTATCCTTAGTGATGGGAGTTGAACTGCTAATGGTAGAATGGCTTCGGACCCATACACTAAGGAGAACAGGGTAGATTTAGTTGGAGTACTGTATGTGGTGTGGTATTCCCCCAAAGCTTCAACTAGTTGCTCATGCCACTATCGCTTATTATCGTTGAGTGTCTTCTTTAGTATCTGGATGAGAGTTTTGTTGAATGCTTCTACTAGGTCATTTGCCCTGGGGTAGTAGATGGTGTAGTGTCTCCAATTCATATCGTGTCTCTTAGAGAAGCCGTTGATCTTAGTGCTCTTAAATATAATACCATTATCAGATATAATTCATCAAGGCACCCTGAACCTATATATGATATGATTCTTGAAAAATAGGAGCACATGCTGAGATGTGACCTCTCTAAGTTGGATTGTCTGCGCCCACCTAGAAAAGTAATCGTTGGCTGCTAAGAAGAACCGATGACCCTTGGAAGAAGGATGATTGATAAGACCCACTATGTTGGTACCCAACACTCAAATGGCCATGAGGCCAATGTAGGATGTAGAATGTTGGGTGGTTAATGTAGGACCACACCGTGTACCTGACACTGATGGCATCTCCTAGCTACATTCATGCAATTTGTGATCATCGAAGGCTGGTAGTATCCTAGTCTTTTGATCTTTGCTTTCATCTTCAGACCAGATTGATGCACTCCGTATAGACCTGAATATACCTCGGTCACAATCTTATAGGCTTCGTGTTTATTTAAATAGAGTAGCCACATTTTATTGAAAGACTATTGGTACAAGGTGCCATCCACGATAGCATAGGAGAGAGCTCTCTTCATCATGATAGGCTTATGATTTCTCTTGAGGTAGTTTGCCTGTGTTCAAATCTATGAATGGTTGCCTCCAATCCATCTCCTCATCTTTATTGGCAACGACAACCTCCCCTTCAAGAGAAAATCTCTCGATGAATTTAGCATTAATAAGGGATAGGACTTGTCTATTTTGGACCCTTATTATAATGGACTCATCTTCCAAGCATGCCAATTCCTTAGCTAATTTTTCCAAAGCATTTGCTACTATGTTCTCTCCTTGAGGGACTTTGTAGATGGTGACCTTAGGTATTTGGGCCAACATCTTCATGGTGTACTCGTGATAGTGACGAAGCTTAGGTTTTAGAATCTTATAGGACCCAACAATCCGGTTGATGACCAGTTGAGAATCCCATAGATGTTGATGCTTTTGACACATTGTAATGGCTAACTCCAAATCAGCAATCAAAGCCTCATACTCGGCTTCGTTGTTGGTGCATGGATAGAAGAGATAGTATGAGAATCTCATCACATCATGGTCTGGAGTTAAGAGAATAATTCCTACCACTGCCTTTCCTAGAAGAGTAGATCGTGGTTCTTCTAATTTTTGAAAGGAATCCGTGCCATCAAAATACATCTCCCAACTGTGACCTTCAACCTCCCATAAGTTCATGATTTGTTCATCGGGGAGTTCATCACTAAGCGAGGAATCAGCATGAAGTGGGTGTGCTACAAAGAAATCTGTTAGTGCCTATCCTTTCACCACACGGAGGGGTACAAATATAATATCGAACTATGAGAGAATCATGGACCAATGCGCTAACCATCTGGATAACGTCGGCCATGTCATGAGATACTACAGTGGATTGATTCTTGAAATCAAGTTCACTTTATGAGAAAGCATATAGTGTTGTAGCTTTTGGGATGCAAATATTAAAGCTAGGCAATGTTTCTCTGTAGGTGGGTAGTTTAGGAATCAGACGATGGCTAAGGTAATAAAGAGCATTCTTCTTCCCTTCGTCATTGGTTTGAGCCAATAATGCACCAAGGGAGTCATCCAATGCAATGATGTAGAGAATAAGTGGCTTGCCTGGGATAGGGGCTGCTAGAACTGATGGCTTCACCAAATACTACTTGATGTCTTCAAAAGCATGCTGGAACTTTTCATCCCACTTGAACTTGGCATCTTTTTTTATAAGTGTTGAAAATGGCTTGCATCTCCCGATAGGTTAGAGATAGAGCATCCTAGATATGCCAACCACCCTTGGAATGATCTGAGTTGGGTTAAACTTTTAGGGGGTGACATTTCTAAGATAGCTTTGATCATTTTAGGTTTATCTCTATTCCTTAGTGTTAGACAACAAACCCAAGGAACTTCCCTGAAGCTACTCTGAATACACACTTCAGGGGGTTCATTTTGAGGTTGAATTATCTTAACAGTTTGAAAACTACTCTAAAGTCAAAGAGATAGTCTTCCTTTTCTTTGCTTTTGACTACTATATCATCAACATAGCACTCAACTTGATGATGAATGAGTTCGTTGAAGATCTAAGTCATGGCCCGTTGGCATGTAGCATCGGCATTTTTAAGGCCGAAAGGCATGAATTTATAATAATAGATTCTGATCGGGGTTCGAAAAGCAGTGTTTCTTTTATCCTCGGGGGTCATCTTGATTTGGTAGCCAGATGACCCATCCATAATAGAGAAAACTATGAGATGAGGTGATGTCCACCATTAATTCTGGTATATGAAGTGAAAATTCATCCTTAGGACATGCCTTATTTAAGTCCCTGAAATCGATGAATATGCAAATTGGCCATTCTTTTTCTTAATTGGCATGACGCTCGCTAACCAGGTAAGGTATTTTTCTTCCCTGATTAAACTAGCATTGATCAATTTCTTAACTTTAGAGAAATGACCTATTATTCGATTTCTAATCGCATTAGTCTAGGAGCTTGCTTGATAGGGTTAGGGTTTATAGTTAGTTTATGGACCACTACGTCAGGAGATAATCCAGGCATCTCTTCATAACTCCATGCAAAGTGGTCCTTAAACTCAGTCAATAGCCTAACTAATTCATTAGTTTCTTCTATTTTGCATTGAACTGATGTATGTCGTGGATCTTCATCTATCTCGAGGTTGATTTCTTTAAGATTATTGATAGTGAATGGATTTCTCTTCAAATTCTAGAGGTGCATCTTTGATTTGAAGATCATCTGGATCATCTAAGTTTCTAAACACACTTCCTCATAAGAGTTTGTGTGGTTTGAGAAGATCTTATCAGACTCCAGATGATTGGTGATAACTAAGCAGCAATCATGGTCATCGTCTGGACCCACTATACCGAATCCTAGTCCTTGTCTTGATTGTGCATCCCTGCCTTTATTGTTTCATAGCTTCTCGAAATACTCTGACCTGTGCCTGGACCATGTATAAGAATCAAATTTTTCTTTGCAAGATTATGAACACAAGGAGAGTAACAATCAAAAGGTAATTCCATTAAATCTTTATATGAATTATCCTCAAGTTCTACATCAGCTTCTGGACTTGAGGATGATGATCCCAATAGGAATCTCTTTGGCTTGACATTCATGGAAGACCTAGGGGCTTCCTTAACTACTAAACCTTCAACTTTTTAAGAAGAAAATGAGGTTAGAGCTAAAGTTCCTAACTACTGCCTAATAGTTTTACATAAATCTGATTCAAATACATTCGTGCTTTGCTTGGAGGCTTGATCTTCATCACTGTCTAGCTCAAGTGTCACCTCCAATGAAACCCGTTGAGAGGGGTTGGCTGGTGTGCTAATCACATGAGACTCATCCTCTGAGCTGGAATCCAAATCTATCTGAATAACAAGAGTACTCCTATGAACTGGAACATAACCCTATTGGCTGGCGGCCAACGAGGGGGTCTTCCACCTCTAGAATTGCCTCTGCCTCTACATGGTGGAGGTCGAGTCATCCTACACATATGTCTACATGGTGGAATGAACTATGGGTGGACTGTAATATGTGGCTCTACCTCTTCCTTGGTGTCCCTTTCTCGCTCACTAATACTTTCCTTTTTACTTTTCTATTTCTTTTTCTTTTTTATTTTTCTTCTTTTTCTTTTTTTTTTTTTTTGAATTTTGACCAAGCTCGAGAGAATAGACATTTTGGTTTGGAGGAAGATAGTAGGTCACATCTTCATATATCTCGACCTCTCTAACTGAAAATGTCTTTTCATCTCCTTTGACATAGTATTTGATTCCATCCCTTTGAAACTTGATGCACTGATCAAGGGAGGATGGAATCATCTTATTTTGTTGTATCCAAGGCCTACCAAGCAAAATAGTGAATGATGTATTTGAATCAATTATATAAAGCTTGGTTTTAGTCTTCCAGTCGCCTATTTCCAAAGGTAACACTATGGAGCCTAATGCCCTCTCGCCTTGTTCATTGAATCCTCTCAACATCATACAATCTCGTCAGAGTACAAAGATGTCAATCTTTCAAATAGGCAAAGGTCTTTAGGCTCATAATATTCACCGATACACCTAGATCAACTAAAACCCTAGAAAGTCTAAATCTGCCCATATCCACTATGATGTAGAGGGGACGGTTGTGCTCCATGTCCTCCAAGAGAAGGTCTTCATCGGTGAATGTGACTCCCTAGGCTTCTTTTGAATAATTTGCCTCTTCTCCAACAGCAGTCAGTGAAGCTAAGCATATTTTTGGATCAAGAAGAGCCTTGATTAATGCTTCCCTCACCTCTTTGGATAAGACCAGGGCATCATATATACTTAGTTTAGCTTACAACTTTTTTAGGTGAGCGAGGATATTCTAATCAACTCTATGTTGATCCTCCATAAGCATATCCATGGGTGAAGCATCTTGTGGAGGGCTTCTTGCTCGTTAGTACCAATGAGTTGTTTCCCCTTATCTTGAGGTAGCTGCCCTAAGAGGTAGAACCTTACCACTACAGAGATTAACTTCGGTGATTTATTATGGTGGGTTAGTGGAAGATTCTACCTGCTCGTTAGGCATACCTACAGCTTCTCTTATAGGACTCTCAGAATCAGATTATTCTAAGTCTATCTCAAGAGGTGAACCCATAGTATTTAGAAAAGGAAAGTTCATTTCTGAATTAGAAAGAGGATGATTGGAGTTATTATAATTATTATTCAATACTTAGAGAGTTTTCTAAAATAGTAGAATCAGCCAACCCATCAGAAGTGACACAGATGTAATTCAAACTAGCTTTATTATTTGATTTCTTAGATTTAGAAGGAGGTACATAGTAGAAATCTAGTAAAGTAAGTGGGGTGAGGGATTTGATGCCCTCATCCATCGATACAAGATGTCTACTAGAAGAAGACCTAGCTGAAGTAGAAGTTTCGACTGAAGAAGTAGCTGCAATGATGGAATGTAGGATGGGCTCGGTCGGTGGTTGCGCTACTTAGCTATCCGGGCAAGTGTTGGCTATTGTTGCTGCTGCTGAGCTCCTACTTTCCCTCAAGTTGTCATAGCAACTTGCTAACCTTCCTTGAGGTTCGAGCTGCTTTAGGCACCTGCAAGAAAAGTTTCTTGATTTTTGAGAGGATAAAGATATATCCCAACCTTCTTTTATTTTGAGAGGATCACAAGTATCCCCAAGGATTATCCTAGTAGAACTAGATGGTTGTTCACTAGATATTCCCTAGAGATAACTATAGTGCCTGACTTATAGCTATGCTCAAGTCCTTAAATGTAAAGCAATCCTTTAGAACATGACCTATCATGCGGTGGTAGGGGCAAAAGTTAGGATCATTGCTCCTTCCAACTTCCTCCGGCTTCCTAGGCTTAGGTAGCTAAAAATCAAGTTTCTTTAAGAGTTTCTTAAAGATTTTCCTAACTACCTCCCTCTTAAATGAATAAAGTTTGTTTAATTTATCTAAAAGAGTTGGTGGATGATAGCTACCTGGGGGCGGGTAAGTGTACCGCTGCTATGAGTATGGCTGAGGAGGAGGCAACAAAGGCCATGGAGGCTGCTGTGGTGGCCCATAGGATGGCCTAGGAGGTGGTAAAGGAGGTGGAAGCAATGGTTGTGGAGCACAAGGTCTCTCATACTGATCTCTGGGCAGTTTCTTCCCTATATCCAATACTGCTACTGCACCTGGCTTCTTTTCATAAGCTTTCTACGACTTTGGCTTTGTTGACTAATCCTGAAAAGGCAATTGTTTGGCCTCTCCTTGTAGACTAGCCACCTTGTTGATTAGCTTCTCAAATATCTTGATGGTAAAACCTTTGAGCATGAAGGCGACCAGGCCATGAATATTATTTAGTATAATTTCAATGGCATGTTGTTCAGACAGCTGCGGTTCACATTTCATACTCACATTTCATACTCAAGTTGTGCCATCTGAAAATATAATCAATGAGAGACTCACTGGGGTGTTGTTGTTCTATAATGAGATTGCCCATAGTTACCCTTTATTGAGCTCTAGTAAACCTCTTAATAAAGAGTTGCTCTAACTCAACAAAAGTCTTCACTGAACTGTTGGAGAGTTCAACATACCAATCAAAGGCTATGCATGCTAAATAGCTGACAAAAAGATGGAATAATAGTGCATTCGCCACACGCAACAAGCCACAAGTGCTTATGTCGAGTGGGTTTTTGCTGCCATCAAAACTCTTGAAAGAAGGAGGCACAAAACCCTTAGGATATTGGATAACATCGAATTCCTCTGGGTAGGGTCTACCCTTTGGAACCAATGAACCACCTCAGGCTTACGCTAGCGCTTCTCTCACTTATTGTTCAACCATAAGTTTAATATCTTTTTCTTGTACGGAGGTATTGTCCACTACCTTCCTATACAAGCTAGTGCTGCCCTACTCTACTGAAAGTGAAGTCATGGGTTGATCCAAGACATGCAGTAACTCAGGTTGACCAGTCTCCATAATATTAGGATGTGCTGTTGAGGCTTGATTCTGAAGTGCTAGAACTACTGCTAGTAAATCTTCAAGCCTCTTTCCCATCTTGTCAATATACTCATCCTTCTATTTGAGTTGTTGATAGAGGTGTTGGGTCGAATAGGATGTATCGTCCTATTCGGCTGCAACACCTTCCAAACTCTGGTTGTTCCAAAGGAGGGAACTCCTGTTGTCAACCATATGCACTTCTGCTGAATCTTCAAATAAATCATCTTCATTGGGATCAAGGCTAACCTTTTCTTTCTCTAGGTCAAACCACTCATACACAAGGATTTCCTTCTTCTCAATGAGATACAATGTTACGATATCATCTAGGGAGCGGTCTAACTGTGTAGGCACAAAAGATCGTGGCTGACCTGTGGTAGGATCATGTTCATGAATAGAGATACATTTGACCTCCCTTGCTACCAGAACACTAATCTTATGAGGGTTATGCTCACTGGAGGAAACATTCTCATGGCTATCATCTGCCATGGGTGGAGTACTACTCCTGGGAGGATCTATCACCATGGGAGTAATTGAATTATCTCTTTCTCTCTCTACTATGTCCATGATCTGTTGAGGTGGTGGTGGTGATGACATGACTACAATGCTACGAGGTCGCCACTCCTTCTTCAATAACTGAAGATGGAGGTCAAATAATAGAGCTCATCCTCGCCTTAGTCGACAGTGTAGATGAAATGAGATCTCTTGGCCATAGCCGGATCACTAGTGGAGCTTTCCTTTCCCTTGATGCTGCCTTCATGGCTTTAGATGGGACTGTGGAAGATGGAAGCTGTACTAGCGATGGCGGTTGTATAGTGGAGCGGTGTGGTGGAAGCAACACTGACTCTCTCTGTGCAGGAGCTCTCCTCCCATGGTGGGTAGTTCAAGTCAAAAGAATATTCTTAATATGACTGGTGCGGGTAGTGCGCCAATCGAGGAAATTCATGAGGGTGGAGGTAGCTGACTGTCTAGCATACCTTCGCCTCTCTCTTCTAGTAACATGCACTGATGCACAAGCCTCCCTAGCCCTCTCCTTTCGAATATGCTGCCTGTGAAATACTAGTATCAGGCGGGCCGGACTCGACCATCGAAGCCACCCATAGGTGTAGAACTTTCCTGAGGCTGACATATGACCTCCTCCTATCTCTGGTAAGAGCCTCATACTGAACTGTAGGTGGAGGTGACACTGTGATCCTTTTAACATATTCCTCTCCATCAGATCTAAAGAGGATGAAACTTATTCTGTGTAATCAGAGGAGGACTATCCTGGGTGACTCCTCTACTATAACCTAAGAGACTACCTCCATCTCATTGGCTATGCGCACATGATGCCACTTGATCTTGCGGCATCTGTTGCATTGTTGAGTTCTACTGGGAGGAGCAATATGGGAACTAGACCCTATCTCAAAGGTAGGGAGACTATGGGGCCTTCCCTGGAAGAAGGTGAGGGAATGAGTGAGTAGGAGATGCTCACATGATTTATTATCGATGTCAAGTGGCCAATTGAGCTAAGTTTTACTCAATTGATGACTTGGTCAAGTTCACTCATTGATTATGAACTAGTTTAGATCAATGGTTTCAGTCAATTTATCTTATGGTGAATTTTGGCTAATTTGGGTTTCATTTAGGCTAAGTGTTGACTTAGTCAAAGGCTAGGTTTGACCCAATTTGAGTGATTGATCATCCTAGGATGATTGTTGCATAATGTGAGGCTTAGATGAGCTTAGTTCAATCCAATTTGGGTTGAATTAGAATTTGGCTCAAAAATGTGCTTTAGGTCACTTTGGGTCAAGTGAGCCTAAGTGGGTCAATTTGATCAAGGATTGATTCAAGTTTTTTTGAACTCACATATGGACTTATGATGAAAATATAAATTTAATTATAAGTGATTTGGAGTAAAATGGGTTTTTAGTTCATTTGATAATTTCAAGTTCAAAGGATGAACATGGGTTTGACTTTGGTTAGTTTGGTTTTGGTTTGGTGGTTATAGTTTATGTTTATATTTGGGCATGTAATTGAAGGAGTGATTGTTTGAAGAGAAAATCCAAGGGTTTGGATTGATTTGAGAATGATTTGGCTAAGTTTAAGGTTTTGACTTGAAAGAGCATAAGTTGGGTTTTGGTATAATTTTGGGTTTAGTTTCAGTTATTTGAATTTATATTTCATTTATATTTATGAACATAAATGAAGATATAAATGGGTTATGAAAAAAAAAATTATTTGAGTTTGGAGTGATTTGGATTTGGTTTGAGCTAAGTCCATAAGATAAAATCAAAAGGGCTTAGGAAAGATTTTAGGATTTGAGTTTAATCATGGGTTTCAATCATTAGATTTGAAATTGATTTGTGATTTAGAATTTGAAATTTGATTTTTGATTTGAGAAAATCAATTGAGTTAGAATTAATTTAAGATTTAATTTGGATTGGTTTGAAGGAGAGAAGCAAGGATTAGGTTCAAGCTATAGAGTAGGCAAATCTTCCTAAACCCCTGAGGCATAACTCATTCCTATGGCTAACTCTTCTAAGTCTCTAAGGTTAGGTTAAGTGTTCACCTAATCACTAGCATTGTCTTAAGACTAAGGAACTCTTAGTGTCTAGAGGAGTCCTATGTCTAATATGAAGAAGTTGAAAGCTCACTCCAAAAGTGAGGTCAACAGTTTAATTTTGGTATGTGTTGTATGTGTATATGTGAGGGGACACCACACAAATCTGAGAATGTACTTATTGAGGTGATTAGGTATGACATTAAGAAATAGTATATTATCTAGATAGATTGAAGTCACTACCCAATAATGGACCTAATCATCTAATAAGGACCCTTAAGGCATGATGGGTCTTTGACTATATCAAATATTTTTCCCTACTTTATATGGAAAAGTAAAGTAGGGTTTATTAAACCGGGTTCTAAAGTTCTTTATGGAGGAAAGCCTCCATAGTTAATTACATCTTAAAGAAAGTGAATCACTTAAGAATACTCTCGATTAAAGTAGGTGATTTCTGTCTCCAAAGAATTCAAATATAGGATTATCAATAAATTTTTTATATTTTAGAAAATTAAGTGGATAGATCAAAAGGGGAGAGTTATTATCGAAACCAAAGGAGATGAGTATGGAGAGCTCATGATACTAGGAAACCTAGTGAGCACTCTAATCTATCCTATGGTTGGGATTTATGTATTTGAAATTGAGGAGATTTATTTATTTGAGTTGAAATTTTATTAGAAATCTAAGACTTATAATTTCACAATACAAGATTGTGGAAATGCCTAAGAGGTGGGGATTTTTTCTTGTATCCTGCAAAGGGAAATAACAACCTCAGATCCTAAATCTAGGGAGCTTGGGCGAGGGCCAAAGCATGACTTGAATCTAAGAAAAAAAGTGGGTATATGGTTTACCTCCACAAGAGAGAGTAAGTCATCCGACTGTTGGACTTATTACCGCCTGGAGTGGTAGCCAGCTAACTCCTCCTACGCTTTAAATTCACGTGGTCAAGTCAAATGTTTTGCAAGATGGTTAGGATGTTATTTATTTAGAAGAGAAACTAAGTCTTTAAACCCACTACCTAAGAGACTAGAGGATGAGGGGTATGGATAATGACTTAATCTAATGCAAATTTTTATCAAATTTTATTTAATTTAGGACTCCTTATTTTGACATAAGTTATAAGATTTTGTATGTCTAAATACATGAGAGTTGATTATGGGCCAAATCAAAAGAGAAAGAGGTGTTCTTCCATCATATGCTCTTGAAGGTTAAGCCCATTTCTATCTGGAAAAGATGGAAGCCCTCTCTTATCAAGAGAAAAATAAGATTGTTATGCATGATATTAAATATACAATCATCCAGCTAAGGTGTTGCTAAATATTTTATTATTTTGATTTAATGCCTAGGCTTTTATGTGAGTTTTTGATTTATTTTTTAAAGATTTAGTTATGAGTTGTTAATAGGGTAGAAAATTTATTTTCATCCTAAGAGCCTAAATAAATCTAAGTCATACAACAATCACTAATCATAAAAAAACTATGAAAAGACATGTTATTTCTAATGCACAAGCTAAACAAAATATCAAATAATTTTATAAAGCTATCACAAAAGAATAAGAGGCCGATGCAATCGGGTATCACCGTATAACCCGAAATGAAATGTGGGTAGCTGAGCTCTATCCTTATATATCTCGACATAATGAAAGAATAATTTCAATTATAAAATGATAAGTGTTATGTGGGTCTTCATTCTTCATCCTCCATTCTTCACTCTTCATCTTTCATTTCTTCATTTTGATTTGCTCCATTTCTTTCTTCCTTTTAGCTTGATTGGGATGTTGCTTGCTCCAAAGGCATCGCATTGTATACAACACCTAGTCTTATAACCAATGCTTATCCTAATCTCTCGTAACACTTATCCTAATCCTAATGTAAAATTACATTAAAAAGAAGGAAAGTAAATCTAGCTACACCTACAAACAAATGTTAGCTAAACACAACATACAACCCAAGCAGTTATATGAATTATCTGGACTTAGCACCCCACACATGGGTAACCAAGCCAACCTGTCCTAACTTGGGCTATGCTTAGGGGTATAAACAACCTGTATAATAAAAGCATTTATATTTTTATTACAACAGCCCCCTTAAGCACAACCCCCTATAGAAAATATGATTGGGCTAATAATGGCCTAACATCTAGACTACGCACATACATCCTAACATCCAGTCTAAAATAATATATCACAATACCAAACAATCACCAAGTCATGCACCGTTCTAACATAAAGCTATAAATGGTGACTTAATCTAATGTGTATGTGTTAAGGCTTGAGTGGTATATCCTAACTAGGCTTTAGAGTTTTAATTTGCTAAGTGTGAGGGACTTAATTTATAAAGGGTTGATTTCACTTTAAGTAATTTAATTGATTTAAATATTTTACTTAGTGTTTTTTTTATTTCATATAGCCTATACTTAGTAACTAAGTGTTATAAAGAGAAGAAAGAGAGGGAATCTCTCTTTTATCTTTACCTTAAGCCATTTCTAAAGCAAGTTAGTTAATTAATTTCCTTTAGTGAATGGCTTATTACATGTTGGATTAATCCTAAGTTTAGATTCACTCTAAATGACCTTATTCAATAAGAAAGACATCTTAAGATTAATTAGAATGGATTACTATCACATAACACACATTCATTCATTTCTTTCCATCATGTATATCATGTATATGATTAAATCTTAAGCATACCTAATGCAATTTATATTTTTAGCATACTTGAATGATGAATGCAAAGAAGTGTATGTGGAATTTAAATATTTCATTTGATTGAATTATAGATGCATGCCTTTTTTTAATAGAAAAGAGGGATTTTTCATCAATTAGCTAAATACACATTCACATGTATAAAAGTTTTGGGTGAGTACATCGCCATTATTTTTTGTACCAATGGCATAAGGTATAAGACCTACTTAGGGCTACTTAAATCCTCACAGCCTCAGGGTATCTAGATTAATATACTATTTTTCTTAGATATATGTAGATGTATAAGCAACTATAAGAATAGAAAAACCCATGCAAAAGTTATATTTTTGATTTATTTGATTTATGATTCTTATTCATGGTCATATCATACATACATATGTATAAGAGTTTTAAGGGTGTACGACGTCATTATTTTCTGCACCAGGGGCATAAGGTATAAGACCTACTTAGGGTTACTTAAAGCCATGCAACCCCGAGGTGTCCAGACTAATATACCAATTTTCTCAAATACATATGAATGTATAAAAAGAACCACATGAATAAGGAATCATACAGGATGTCATATTTGATTTGATTTTATGATTTACATATGTGATATGAAATTCTTCCTAGGTCTTAACATGGAGATGCATAGGAGTAGGTTTAGACAAATATTGTGTTCTTTTCAAATGAGTTATACACTTGCAAATCCTATATGAATCCATGTTAAGATAAGGAAAGAAAACTTCATATTACACATCTTGTATTATCATCACATGCAAACTTATAGATATTTGTAATTAACATTACTTCATATGTTCTAATTAGTTTATGGGCTTTTGAAAATAGATTTTGATTTAATAGTGATAATAGCTACAGATATTTTAAATTTAAGTCAACACATGCAATTCGCCATAAAATAATCCATTTCATTTAATTAATTCTAAAAGAAATGAATGCATGATTTCATATGGCAACAATATTTAGCATGATTGGAAAGAAATAAAGGAATATAAGCACATGATTTCATTCATCCCAATTAATTCCTAAGGACAATCATACTAAATAAGGCTATTTAAAATAAACCAAAATTCTTTAAAGATATTTTTAACTTTGAGTTCGATTTGGTTTAGGAAATATGAAAAAGGTTTGATAATCCTAATCCAATTCTCCATATGCAAATTAATTTGGTTTAATGAAGAATGTTTAAGTTGATTTCATATTTTAATTAGATTAAGGTATGAATTAAGTGAATTAATTAATCATTACCTATATCACCTTAAGTTAATTAACTAATTAATAATAAGCTAATATGATATGCAATCACATGAAAAGTAAATTTGCAATACTCATAAGAAAAGAAAGGGGCTTAATGCAATTGGCTTATGATTAATATTTAATTAGGCTTAAGGGATCTCACTTAATTGCTTTTATAGTTTTCTCACACATATGAGCTAACAATAATTTCATTATCTCTCACTTTGGGTTATTGAATACCCAAAGAGCTACCCAAGGTTAATTAAGGGTTGTTTAGGTGTGGATGGATTAATTTTTAATTTTAATTTTATTAAGCTTTTAATTAATTGATTAAACACTTTGGTTATATTTTAATTTGAATTATGAAATAACTTAGAGGAAAGGATTAAGGGCAAGGCCCCAATCCTAATCCCTAAATCATTTTTAATATTCAATTAAATTCTAATTTCCATATCTTGAAGATTAATCACTTAATTAATCAATTAATCATTCTATTAACCATTAATTAATTTGATTTTTAAAAGTAAATAAAACTTAGGAAATGAATTATGAAAAGTATCCCTAATCACATCCCCTAAGTTATTTTACTATTCAATAGAGGTAAATAGATTTAAATGATTAATCAAGTTATTGTTCATTAATTAATTAATTATAGTTAATTAGATTAAGAGAGTGATTAGAGCTTAATCAAGTTATTTCTCTAATTAAGCAATCAATAAAATCCCAAAAAAAGAGGGGAGGAAGAAGTCATCCCTAAACATCCACAGAAAATTTGAGATTAATTGAGTATTTGATTAAGGTGAAATTAAGCTAATTAAAATTTTGATTAAACTTTAATTAAGCTAAAATCACTATTTAAAATTAATTAATATTAATTTTCTTAGATTCTACTCTGAAATATCTTCAAAATGAGCTTAAGTTTGTATTTTTTTTTTAGAATTTTCTACAATTAGTTATGATTTTAGGATGTTTCAGGATTAAAAACTAATTAATTAGCCTTAATTAAAGCCTTAACCCCGTCGGGCCATGTGCCAGCTAACGCGGCGCACTTTCCACATGGCGCTATGGGATTGGTTATTTAAGTAGTCACATCCGCGTCGGACCCGGTGGACACTCTCCATGGGGTCGTAGATCGGACGCCCTGTCGATCTGATTAAGGGAGAAAATAGCGGGGATCTACCATGACCTAATCACAACCGTTCATTCCAATCACATGGAACGTATGATGTATGATCTTCCTTCTTCATGAGAGGTGAAAGAAGTGCACCGTCCGTCTTTCCCCGTTCGATCCGAGCTCGCCTGAGCTCGGATTGGGATCAAAATGATCCCACACCTTCGGAAGGAGGGGGATACACATCCAATGAGCAAATTCACATGGGATTTGAATTTACTTCACAAGAGACCAACCCATTTTTGCATACAAGGCTCAATTTGTAAAATTACCTCACTAGAGCTAATGTCCGGCAGTGGGTTGTCGGAGATAGCTTCGCCTAGTTAAGGCGAGGCCCTGTTGAAGAAGTCCAAGCATGATTTGGTGTGAAATGCTCTATGGACCAGGCACCTCTCCTTTGGCATTTGATCTTGATCGAACTCACTCCTCCCGTGGCTTGGAAGCTTGGGAATTGATTCGTTTGTACTTGACTAGGTATGATGATGGTCTGGCTAAGAGGGATTGAGATTTGATTGCAAAATGAGGGAGTATTGCTCGGGATTAGGATGTCATGTTTCAACTTTGCTCAAGAATGGGCAATGTCGATCGAGGAGGGATTGAGGATGCTTGAGATTGCTCTAAGGGGCTTCAGAATTTGGGTTGGATTAGAACTTGGCACAAAAAGGCCCTTTAGGTCAGTTTGGGCAAGTGAGCCTAATTGGGTCAATTGAATTGATCAAGGTTTGATTCAAGTTTAGTTGAACTCACATATGAGCCTAGGATTGAAATATTAATCCAATTGGTTTGGAGCCAAGTGGGTTTTGGTTCATATGATAATTTTGAGCCAAAGGGGTTAACTTGGGCTTGATTTGGGTTGACTTGGATTTGGTTTGATAATGGTGGTTTATGTATATATTTGGATTAATGATTAAAGGAATGATTGAATCATGAAAAAATTCAGGAGTTTTGAGTTGATTTAGATGTCATTTAGCCAAGTTCAAAAGTTTGGCTAAAATGGCTAAAATTGTGAATTTTATTTGATTTGGATTTAGTTTGAACCATTTGAATTTATATTTCATTTATATTTGTGAATATAAATGAAGATATAGATAGGTTATGAGAAAATTACTTGAGTTTGGAGTGATTTGAAAGCAAATTTGATAAAATTAAGAGATATAGGTCAAAAGAGGCTAACTTGAATTTTGAATTGGTTTGGTTTATTTTTGATTTAGTTTGAAGGGTTTTAACCAAGATTTCATTTATATTTATGAATATAAATGAATGAATGAATGATTAATAAAGAAATCGACCAAGTTTGAGTTAGTTTGAAGGACTTTTGACTAAGCATATGAATGTGGTTCGTATGGCTTAGAAAGAGATTTTAGAATTTGGACTTAATCATGGGTTTCAGTCATTTGTAATTTGGAATTGATTTATGATTTGGAAGTTAATTTGAGATTAAATTTGATAATTGAGAAAGTCAATTGGATTGGGATTGATTTGGATTTGGTTAAGGCTAAAGTCAAAAGATAAAATCAAAGGGCTTATGAAGGGATTTAGAGTTTGAATTTAGTGATGGATTTCAATCATTGGATAGTTGGATTTGATTTTGGGGTTTGAATTTGAATTTCAGGTTTGAGTTTGAAAAAGGGAGTAATGATTGGGTTTGGGCTATAAGGTAGGCAAGTCCTCCTAAATCCCAAACAACTATTCTGGCTCTTCTAAGTCTCTAGGGTTAGGTTAGGTGTTCACCTAATCACTAGAAGTGTCTTAAGACTAAGGAACTCTTAATGTCTATAAGAGTCCTAGATCTATGATGAGGAAGCTGAGAGCTCACGCCAAAAGTGAGGTCAACACTTAAGTAACAGGTTTGTGTTACTACGATTAGTTGCCACGAACCTCACCTATTTCATTAGAGGTTAAAATTTTATTTTCAGATGAGGTATGGAAGCGATAGCACCAAAAATTGATTACAGGGGTCTTCCAAAGACAGCATTATAGGCTGATTCTAATTTAACTACCATAAATTGAATTAAATGTGTGGCTTGTTTAGGGAATTTCCCAAAAGTAACTGAGAGTGTTATTGTTCCTTCTACCCTTACCGGTCGATTGTCAAAGCCATATAACAGCCTAGTAGCTGGTTGGAGTTTTTCTCTTACAAGGCTCAATTTTAAGAATGTCGAGTAGAATAATACATCGACAGAGCTACCATTGCCAACCAAATTTCCTTTAACATTATAACAAGGATCTCGAATCCCTGCATTGATAACTAAGGGACCATAATGTAGAGTTTGTATCCCTTCGAAATCAGAACCATCAAATATGATAGATTGATCAATTCGTGACCTCTTCATTCTAGGCTCTTCCAATGTGGTGAGTAAAACTTGATAAGAAAATTATGGTATGCTAGAAATAGTTTCTATTTCTCCGACTATTTATCGATTTTCTTGCGGTTGTCTTGGTTACTATCTTGGCTGGGGTTGGTTTTGCTCTCTAAGAGGATTATTATTATTTCTTTATTGATTCTGAACAAACTATCGAAGGTAGCCATGCTGTAACAACCTTTCAATTTCTTCCTTTAGATGTCTACAAGCCTCAGTGGTATGTCCATATCCTCAATGAAAATAACAACACTGATCCTAATTTTTGGTGTTCGGTCTTAGGGGATTAGGTCATTTGATATTATTTTCATTTTGAATAGCCATTAAAACATTCGTGCATGCATTTAAGGGTGTATATTCTTTTTGTATGGTCAAGGCTAGGTGATGATTGGGTAGGCTTAGGGGGTAGGTTCTGAAACTTTTGAAGATCATGCTTTTTTGGTTGAGATGCATGAAGACTGTCATTTGCGTCTCTTTTATGCTTCTTAGAAGAATGTTTGAACTACTTCTTAGGGGCATTGATGGCCTCATCTGCCATGATCTATGCCTCTACTCTCCATATGAGGTCTCCATAAGAAGAAATTATTTCTCTCATCAATGACGAATAGAATGGTCCAGGCCTTAGGCCTCCCAGAAAAACACCTCATAATAATTCAAGGTCTACTCTTGGAATTTGTCGAGCTTCACTCAAGAATCTTAAAAAAAATATTATTTTAGTGTTTCTCCTTCGTTATGTCGTATTCCAGAAAGGTGAGATGGATCATTAATGGTTCATCGATTTGAAATGAATCATTAGACAAAGAGTTTGGTCAAATGATAGAAGTTGAGAATGCTCCCGTAAGGGAGGGAATAGAACCACGTACAAGCATGTCCTTTGTGAGTAACTAGAAAAACTTGATAGAGTAAATCAACGAAGGCTTGTTGGATGTGCATAATAGTCTTATAATGATCGATATGCTCATAAGGATTAGAAGTCCCATCGTAAAGCTCCATGTTAGGTAGCTCAAACCCCATCGGGATGGGTTGTTGAAGAACTGTATCATGCAAAGAAGAAGATTCTTGAACTCCAATGAGGAATGAATTATCTATCTCTTTGAGAAAATTCTTCTCGAACTAGAAGCTGCAACTCATTTCTAATGGTTTCATGGAATGTTCTAATAAAATAGGTTGATTCAACCCCAGCAAAGAGGCAGGGGGATTAAAGGTTGGTCAGATGGCATAAGAATGGTGAGTTGAACTAGAAATATCATCAATATTCATATTTGTTTCTCCAACAAAATCAACTATATCTTGTTGTTTATATCATCGATTTCTTCCAAGTTGTGGTGCTCTTCTTGGTTGTCCAACTCCTAGTAAATGTTGAAGGATTTGAGCCTATTGTTCCTCCATTATTTGTATGTGCTCCTCAAAGGTACAAACTGTTTCACCTGGATGGTGGTTTTGATAAAGTTATGGGAATCACGTTCCCACAGACGACGTCAAACTGTTGTGTGCTAGAAAACTTGTAGCAGTAGAATAAAATTTCATGCCTTAGCTTCGCCAGGAAATCTCGCACACACATAGATAGTTGAAAATATAACAAGAAAGTCTAGAATTCTTATGTGAAAAAACCCCAGAAAAAGGGAAAAAAATCACAGCTAACCCAGTAAAAATGCTCCACTATATATCCACTTTGGAATATAGAGTTTAAATCTTCCCAACAACAAGATTACAAAATTATATGTAGGTAATTCTAATAATGGAATTTCTAGAATCATGTTACAAGAGCTATGCAATGATAGTTGGGCTGTAATTGTTGTTGGTGGCAGTCGAAAATAACAATATGCGATGATCGGCGACAATGATGGTGATGACGAACTTCGAACTTCTAGCTCTCTCTCAGCTTTCTCTCAAGTTTGCTTCTAGCTCCTCCCTCCTCCCATGACAAGAATGTGATCCTATTTATAGGATTCTGAGAGGGCATTTGGTCATTATAGCCAAAATTGCAAAACACTCCAACGGACAATCATATCGATTCATTTGATCATAAATATTTTTTATGATTTTATTGTTCAAATGACTTTCGATTTGAATGATTTTAGGCTCGTTGGATTCGCCTCGTCGAGCCGCTCGATTTAACTATAAGCACATCAAATTTTGAAGTCATTTGATCATCCAATTTGTGTATCAAAGTTTTCAGGTGCAGCCTTTAAGCATAATTCGAGCTCATTTGGGCCCTACTTCAACCAATTTTGGTGGTGTTGAACTTATCTTATTAAGATATTTAATTATTATTCAAAATAACATATATGCATTATTTTAAAATTTTATGTGTGATATATCAATCCTAATCTAATTTTAATTCGTATATCCTCACTTTTTTTTCATCTTAAACAGAAGATAACAGTACAAAACAATACAAACATTTTTGTGTGTAAATTGTTAAAGATATTTTTGAAAACTTTACAACAACAACAACAACAACAAGCCTTCATCCCACTAAGTGGGGTCGGCTACATGAATCCTTCGTCTCCATTGTGTCCTATTATTTGATAAATTCTCATTTAATTCAAGTATACTAAGGTCATTTTTTATACATCTTAACCAAGTCTTTTTATGTCTACCTCTACCTTTCTTAACATAAGGCAAATCTAATGCATCTAATCTCCTAATCGGGTCATTGGACGACTGACTTTTTATGTAGCCAAACCATCTAAGGCGACTCTTTCTAATCTTATCTGCCACTGGAGCTACTCCAACTTTTTCCCGAACATACTCATTTCGTATTTTATCTCTAAGAGTAAAGCCACTCATCCACCAAGTATCCTCATCTCAGTAACACTTAACTTAGTCTTATGCTTCTCTTTTATTGGCCAACATTCTGCACCATAAGTCATTGCAGGTCTCACCACCATCTTATAAAATTTTCCTTTAAGTTTAAGTGGAACTTTTCTATCACACAATAGGCCTGATGCATTCCTCCACTTCAACCATCCAACTTGAATTCTACTAATAACATCTCCATCTATTTCACCATCATTTTGAACAATAGAGCCTAAATATCTAAATCGCTCACTCTTATTAATGACTTGTTCAACTAATGTTACAACACTACCACTAGAACTTCTACAACTAAAAGTACACTCCATATACTTAGTTTTAGATCTACTTAAATGAAAACCTTTAGACTCTAATGTTGACTTCCATAATTCAAGTTTCTCTTGGACTCCCTCTCTAGTCTTATCAACAAGAAGAATGTCATCAGCAAAAAGCATACACCAAGGTACATCTTCCTGTAAATGCTTAGTAAAAACATCCATAACTAAAGCAAAGAGATAAGGGCTTAAAGTTGATCCTTGATGTAATCCAACTAAAATAGGAAAATATTTTTTCAATCCTCCTTGTGTTTGGACACAAGTGATAGCTCTAGTATACACATCCTTAATTACTTGAATATAGCCAATATTAACTCCTTTCTATTCTAGAACTCTTCAAAGAACATCTCTTGAAACTTTATCATAAGCTTTCTAAATCAATAAATATCATATGTGATCCTCTTTACTTTTCTATACTTCTCCATCAAACCTCTTAACAAATGTATAACATCCATAGTAGATCTACTTGGCATGAAACCAAACTGATTGTGAGAAACTTTTGTATCACATCGTAACCTATGCTCAATTACTCTCTCCCATAATTTTAATGTATGACACATTAACTTAATTCCCCTATAATTTGCACACTCTTGTGCATCACCTTTATTCTTATATATAGGAACTAACAAACTCTTTCTCCACTCATCTGACATCTTTTTAGTTTTTAAAATAACATTGAAAGATTTGTAAGCTAAGAAATTCCTTGATCTCCTAAACATTTCCACACTTCAATTGGAATATCATTAGTCCTCTTGTTTTCCACATTTCATTTTCTTTAAAGCTTATAACTTGATTTTCTAATCGATGATAAAAAACATTCTCTATTTATGTTAAGGGTATTAAGGTTACTAAAATCAATTGTACTTTTAGATCCTTCATTGAAAAGTTTATTAAAATACTTCATCCATCTATTTTCAATATCCTTTTCTAAGAAAAGTACTTTATTATTTTCATCCTTAATACACGTCACTTGAACTAGGTCTTTACTTCTTCTATCTCTTTGGTTGGCTAACTTATACATACATCTTTTACCTTCTTTGGTACTAATCTATTATATAAATTACTAAAAGCTAAATTTTTTGCATCATATATTGCTTTCTTAGAATCTTTACAAGCCATTTTATAACTCTCCCAATTCTCCAAGTTTTTACATCTAAACCAAGTTTTATAACAATCCTTCTTATTTTTTATCTTTTCTTGCACACTATGACTCCACCACCAACTATTATTATTAAAAAAAGTTTTTCCTTTTGATTCTCCAAGCATATTTTTAGCAACTTGCTTAATTTCACTTGCTACCTTTTCCCACATAACATTAGCTTCCTTATAAACATCTCAAATTCTAAGCTCTTGTAGTTTGCTCTTAAAAATATTTTTATTTGTGTTTTTAAGTGTGTCCATCTAATCCTAAGACAATAATTTGATTTATTTTTCCTCTTATAATCTTTTATCTTAAAATCTAAAACTAACAATCAATGTTGGGTACTTAAACTTTCACTTGGAATGACCTTGCAATCTTTACACTCTAAACAATCTAATTTGCTTATCAGAAAATAATCAATCTGTGTTTTACTAAATCTATTTTTATAAGTAATAATATGTTCATCTCTTTTCTTAAATAAAGTATTAGCAACTACAAAATCATAAGCTAAGAAAAAATCTAATATAGTCCCTTCTTATTAGTCATTCCAAATCCATAACCACCATGAATACTTTTAAAATCTTCTACCACTCTACCAACATGTCCATTTAAATCTCCTTCAATAAATATTTTTTCTTCAAGAGGTATCTTTTGTATTAATCCTTCTAAATCATTCCAAAAATTTTCTTTTGAGCTTACATCCAAACCTACTTGAGGAGCATAAACACTTATAACATTGATAATCTTAGTATCAACAATAATCTTCAAAGTTATAATTCTATCTCCACATCTATTAATATTTATAACATTATCCTTCAAACTTTTATCTATATTCACACCATTTCTGTTCGACTTCTGAATACCAAAGTTTAAAACCTAAACTATCAATCTCTTGGCCTTCTCCCCAACCCATTTAGTTTCTTGAACACATAAAATATTTATCTTTCTATGAATCATAATATTTATTAATTCCATTAATTTACATGTAAGAGTACCTATATTCCAAGATCCTAACCTAATTCTAGTTTTATGGACTAACTTCTTTTCCCGCATCCTTCTATAATGTGGGAACCCTTATTTAACGCGCGCAGGCGTCGATCGTGACTGCACATTTTTTCATCAGATTCAAGTCATATAAGCGTCTTCAGCTCTAACATTAACACAATGATTTAAAGGATTCATGTCATGGTTATTTCAATAAGTTTTATGCTGACTGTCGACTACCTAACACAACCCTCTACTTTTTACATCCGGACTTGGGACCGGCAATGATAGTGTTATAAAATGATTAAATTTATAAACGTTTTCGAAAGAGGAAAAATAAATCACCCAGGTTATATTTTTGAAAACTTTAATATTTATAATTAAATTTATTTTAAATTCGATTGAATCTATAAAAAAAAAATCTAGACTTAACTTATGCTTATCTCATTGATTAAATAAGCTCAAACCTATTTGCTTGAAATCATTTTTCACCAGATTTGTACGCACAAATTCATATATCAATCATTTATCTATAAGATGTTAAATAAGCAAAATGGACTAGGGTATTACAATCTTCATGTTATCAATTTCTTTTTTATCGAGTTCAAATTAAACTCAAACATGACCAGTTCATCATCAAGCCTAAGTTATCAAGATCCTTGCTCAATCTTAGTCCAGAATAAAAAAAATAAAAGTTACTCCAGAATACAAAGCAGGTAATTAAATGGTGATTAAGGTCTATTAAGAAGACAAAGCTTAATCCTGACACTGCACCTTTCGCATGCGGCACTTGGCGGCAGGGCCCGCTCAACCCGCACGTGGGAGTAAACAACCGCCACGTGAAGAGGAGACTGTGGCATGATGGGATTGGTTGCACAGGATACTCGTAGCCCAATGGGCCATAGAAACCATTTGAGCTTAGGGCCGAGCGTGTCGTTAAGGTCGGCAGATTCCCCAAAGGAGCCGGTGGGTGCCACTATGCCGTTGAGGACCGCGTTATCATGGGAGTTGGACGGCGTATGCTTCCTAATCCGTCGGATTTCGTTCTTGGGGCCCATTACTGTGGGTCCTACGTAGGTGTCACAAACTTGAGTCGCTTTTTTCGGGCGCATAGAACACTTGATTTTAACTGCAGAAGTGGCCGGTTTCCATCATCCAAGTCACGTTGAAGTGCCCTTTGTTGCACAATGAAGTGCACCCAAAACGCCACCCATGTCTAGCATAAGGCTTGCTGGGTTCACGTTATGGTCGTTTCTCAGTCCTCCACTACACCATCACGCCAAGAGAGACTGATTGTATTCACCCCAAAAAGAAAGAAATGACTATATAACTTAGTATTGGCTTGTCTAACTGTAAAGGGTGAGAATGATAGAATTTGATTGAGAAGTAGGAATCTTTTTAAATATGAAATTGAAATAAATTTAATAAGCATTTCTTGGGAGGAAAAGATTCTTGGTGAACAAAAGTATCAAAATAGCCATCTTAGATTTTGATTGATTTGAGTGCCATAAGAATCATCACGTGAGAGGTTCTTCATAAGCGATGAATGAGTGATGTATTGTAGAGAGAACATGCATTTGATGAGGGACTTGTCACGTCGAGATATTTTTCATTAGGAGAATTGAAGAGAGAGACATAAAAAAATGAGAGTTTCTCAATAGCCATACAAAAAAGAGGTGAAAAAAAAAATCATAGTTATTCATATTTATAGTCTACATCTATTATCCAAGTACAGAGAATGATTCACTATGATCAACAAAATATTACAAAGCTTAAGATTCCTTCTTCATATAATAATGAATGAGGATTACAAACAAGTACAAGAGTTACATTTTAACAACTTGCTCAAGAGTTGCAAAACCTTTATAATGGTCTAATGATGACTTATTTTTATACGTAAATCATGCAATGTGCATATTTTAGAGCATTGTATAGAATGTATATGAGTTAGAAGGAGCCAATTGATTTGACATAGCATACATAGATCACAAATAACTTTGGCACTATATGTTAGAATTTGTTAATCTAAGGGGCATTTAGCCTTCAAAAAGGTGGATTAAAAGAATTTGGCAAGTTAATCAACATGCAATAGATCAGCATGAGTAAACGCTCAAGTGGAGGCCTTCTTGCACCATGGGGAAACAAATGTGGTTTGCCTTATCTAAGATGGTATATAGCACATTAATAATTACTTTAGAGAGACTTTCTCTAGAAATTTCTCTAAAAATGCCTTATGGACTCAGAAGTCCTTTATATTCACTATGTTAGAGACACATCTTAGAGTGATTTGGGTTTATAATGGGTGTCAACCCAATCCAAAATTATAAAAAATAATCTTTTAATTAAAATATGAAGATATAATTAATCTCATAATTGAACTATGATAGTAACCAATTGTGTCAACTATTATTAAAATGTTAAGATTTCTTTAGCTTCAAATATTTTTTGTGATAGAGAGCCATTTAATAATTATGATCATCCAAAAATTTATCTTAGCAAGCCTCTTATTAAAGTGTGCAATCCATAGGATTATATATGTTAGTTAACTAAATTGTGCCTATCAAAAGTTTATTGGAGAATAGGCCATCATTTTACTAAAAAAATTTAATTCTCTCTCTCTCTCTCTCTCTCTCTCTCCCCCCCAAGTCTAAATAATATTTAGTGTTTACTTAGCTACCAAATGAAACATACATTATAATCTCCAATAGACCCTTCTATAGAACATTAAGCAACATCTAACAGATTAAAAATATGGGAATTTACATACATACCACTCAAAACTTCTTAAATAACATCTTCAACACCTAAAACTTTTAATTTACTTCTATACCGCCTAAAACACTTTCAATACAACAGATCTACCACTCTATTTTCTTATTTGTCAAATCCCTAACTATACCACAAAGGAAGCTTCATCACTTCGATGTTGAAGCTCGCAATGAAGCTTCTATTATTTGCATCGTTCATGTCCACGCTAGCCTCTCTCACGACCACATCACCATGGGGCTTTGTCACTTTGTTGTCGAAACTCGCAATTAAGCTTCTCTCGCATGCGTTGAGTCCTGAAGCTCATAGTCTATCACTTCACCACCTAAGCTTCTAGTAGCTCACAGGATTTGTAACTTGGCTGCCTAAGCTTCTCTGACTCCCCCAGATGCATGTGTTGATTCATGCACACCCACACAGTCCTCTCCAATGGGAATGGAGGTGGAGAAGCAAAGGAGGGAGGAAGGGAAAAGTAGTGGAACAGAGAATTATTTGATGGAGAAGTAAATTGAGTGAGACTTACATTATTTTGCTTATAGAAAGCATGATATTATCTAAAACAATCTCCACAGGAATGGGCCATATGGAGGAAGAGTTGAATAAATTGTGGTTAAAACTTGGATGACTAGTGCTAATTGGAAGAGGTGGAGTTTGAAGTTCTCTAAAAGAAGAAAAAATGTTTTGAAATATGAAGAGATTTGGAAGCATGAGCATACCACACAAGTTGGTGCGATGGGGATGATGTTAAAGTCTTTATGGCGATCCTCCCACATCTTGTTTAGGAATATAGGATTATGAATGAGTGGAAAAAAATTTTAAATAATGAAATTATAAGAGAAGCTTCGAGGTGTGCTTCAACGAAGAAGTGGCGATGCTTTCTACGTAGTATAGTTAGGGATTTGACGGAGAAGAAAATGGAGTGGTAGAACTGTTGTATTGAAACGATTTTAAATGGTTAAGTAAATTAAAAGTTTTGGGTGTTGAATATGTTATTAAAGAAGTTTTTTGTGGTATGTATGTAAATACCCCTCAAAAATAACAAATTATGCAAAAGAGTTATCAATGTAGCGTGTCAAAATACAATATGTTGTTGAGCAATAAGATAATGGGCCATATACACGCAACATTCTTCAATATATTGGTAACAATCTAGCATCAAAGGTTATATTTCCAAAGCTATGTTACTATCAAAGTTATCATAGGATATTATATGGTTTCTTGAACCCCAAAAACTGTTGTGTATTGGAATCTTACACTTTTTACTAGGGACTCTAACAAAATCACTTTTATTAGGGGGACTAATAGCATAGTTAATAGAATGGTGGTAAGAAGAAGGCTTCAATAAAAGTCAATTGCCTTATTAGTGAATGATAAAGCATTGAGGATAATAATGATCAAATATATTATTAGGGTTACTCAAGTCATCATAAATAATGTGACATAATCCAAAAGAATAAAATTTAAGATGAAGTTAATGACATATTAAAATTGATATTCATGCTATGAGATGGGTTAATAACATGAAGAATTTAAAAGGATTCTTATCTTTAAGAAAAAAAAAATACTTCAAAACCTATATCATCATGATGATCTATAGGCTATGAAGAGTTGTCACCTCAATTTTTGATATGATGTGTGAAGAAATTGGAGGTAAAAGGTGATGTTGTGAGTCAAATATTTTTATATCATATTTTTATCTAAATTAAAAAGGGCCTTAATAAGAGCACTACAATATATATAATGATAGAAATTTATCAAAGAGGAAATGGATACCTTTACTAATGAGTGATGCATTGATTATAATGTCTACCAATAAAATAAAAGATGGTGATTAGTGTGTGTGTGTATTAGTAATTGAAGCCACCACCTTTTAGAGGTATAATAAAATCTTTAGAGGAATAAGATTAATTATTGAGAACAAGATTTTTGGTTGTATGTAGAATTCTAATGATCACAGGTGTTGTTAGTTGTGTTTCTAAATGAAATAATTATAGTACTGGTGGCTAGCTAGTAAAGCATGAAATTATAAGAGAAGTTGAAATCTATGGTTATATAGTCATAATTCATTGGTGTGATTAAAGAGTGATGTTTTTCTCATCAACTAAGAAATATATGTTTTAATCCTTTATGCATCTACTAAAGAGAGAAAAATAGTGAAAAAAAATAGATGCTAAATTTATAGTTTTAGTGAGGATATACTCCATAAATGGTTAGTATTTTAGCAAAGGTTGGTTTTAAAAAAAAATTATGGGATTAAAGGATAATTAGAGGCATTTATTTTTATTATGGATTAAAAAATTTATAAGATTAGTGGAAAGAAGATGGTTATTACAAAATGATATGTCTCTAATACATCATCCAATGATGCTTACATTAAGAAATTTAAAATAAAGCTATCTAAAATTTTTGAGAGGGACTATGTTGTATCTATTAGCAATGCAATAGTATGCATAGTATGAAAGGGTGGCATCAAGTAATAAAGTAGTGCTTTAGATGTATTTAATATGGTTATAGTAATATAATATCAATAAAAAAGATGAAAAGAGAGATTATAGTTTAAAGATGAAATGAAGGTTTAACATAAGGTGGCGAAAGATTCATATACATAAAGCCCGGTGTAAATCAACTGGTGCCTACTACATAATACAACATTTATATTCATTATCTATATTAAGTAAAAAAAATGCATCTATTATAATGATAGACACTTATTTATACTCAATCTTATAGAATTATTTTAATTTAATTCATTATCATTTATTTATGATTGACTAGTTTTTTATTTTTGTTAGATTTATTTTCTAATATAATGCAAATTTATTTATTTATTTTATTTTTTATTAGTGATAATATGATAATTAGTTATATTTGTTCATATAATATAGAGATATCTGCTAAAATTTTAGAGCTAATAGCATCACTTTAGACTGATTTTGATGTGATTCTTCGATTGAACAAAGTTGGATAAATATAGTTCCATCATGTATGATAAAACGGAAATATTCTTGCATTAGGGTAGTGCAAAGATATGCATTTATAGTATTAACAAAGTATTATCATTAATGATTTTATAGATATACATATTGATATGACATAAAAAAAAAGAAAATCATTATAAATCTTGAACTGATAAATGATGAGTATAAACCATTAGGCTTATAAAAATATCTTTATAATTAATGAAGTCACTCATATATTTCTATGAAAAATTGGTAAACTTGTCAATTTATAGAAAAATAGAGTTATATTTTGAGATATTATTTAGCTCTTGCCGTCAAAACTCCTACAAGATAATACTACAAGATATGAACTAAAAATTTTATTATAAGAGTGAGCAAATATAGATTTTATTAGACCTACTATGTCTAATGATATACACCTATGCTATTTATAAATAAGAAAAATGGAATAATAGAAAAAGGCATATATTATAAAGTATTAAATAATGTAAGAACTAATTATAAGTATATATTATCCAATATTAATGGCTTATTTGGCCAATTAAAATATATATGCATTTTTTCTCTTTGAGATAGATTAATGGTTTCAATATTATTACTTTATGGTAAAATATGAGGATATTGAAAAGACAACAGTCAATACATTATGATTGCATTGAGTTTTTGATGCCGCCTATTGGTGTGAATAAGGCCACATTGAAAGAATCAAACATATCATCTTATTGATCTTGATGCTATGAATCCAGTGGAGTTAATAAAAAAAAAATTTATGAGCACATTAATAAAAATAAATTTAAAAATATTATTGGATCAAATTTAGGTTCATCATAAAAATAGTTAGATCCAATGCACCCACTGATCATATATTTTAGCCTAATTATCATTAGTGTTCAACTTTTTTTATAAAAAAAAAAAAAAGAAAGAAAGAAAAAAATCCAGTGTGACCACAAGATTAGTCAGTCTGATTGATTTAAGATTTTTTATATAGCAGTTTTTGTAATTTATAGTCGTTGGTATCATTGTTATATGGTGGTAAATAATTTTGATGATCATTGATATGATTTGGATCTCATTTGATTTAAAAAATAATTTTGAAGCCAAAATTTATAGTCCATGGAGTGACTTTTAAGTCCTTAGAGATTCATACTGGATATCAATATTGTGTTTAAATAAATATATAGATAGGATTTTTTAGATCCTAACAAGCTTAGTGGATAGGATTAATAACTCGAAATTTTTATAGTAATATATAATTTTTAAAATTATGTGAAATTAAACTATATATTGTTGAATGCAAGTGTTCATCTTGGATAAAAGGTTATATTCTCTGTCAGTAGTTAGATTAAAAGACATCATTTTTATGACTAGTTGGAATGATAGATTCTTATATAATTGATTCCGATCATATTTAAAATTTAATATAATTGTTAAGAGCTTGTTTGGGTTCAATTTTATTTTATATTTATTGTTTTAAATATATTTATTTGACTTATTTTTTCATGAGTTTTAATTTTATTTATTTTTAAAGATAAATCGCATTATTTTTAAAAATATTCAATATAATTTTTATGTATTTAAAGTATTTCTAAAAAATAACTATCACTAATATATATTTTTTTATTTCAAATCAAAATACAAGTAAAATAAAATAAAATAATCAAGAAACAAAAACGATCCTAAATGTTGAAACAACTTGATTTGGGTTTGCACAATTGGCCTCGAGGTATCAAATTTTAGATTTTAACACTATGAAAGCATTGTCTAGCACACGTTAGCAAATTTTCTCTAAACATATGATGTGATCCCACAAAGGGTGTAAGTAAGTCAACCTAATTTATGATCGAGTTAACTCAAGTGCAAGATGATAAATAGTTCATGAGCTAAATTGTTAAGTTAATGAGTCGAATTTGAGCTAGCTCTAAGTCAACTCACTAGCTTGTCAATAACTTATTAAATATTTATATAAAGCTTTTTTTAAATATATTAAAATTTAATGATTTTAACATCAAATGATTAAAATATTTAAAATTATACCACTCTATTTACTTCAAGTGATGTTTTATTATTTATAATATAAATATTTTTTTAATCATTTATCATAATAATTAGCTGAATTGAAATAAAATTCTTTCTTTTATAATAAATGAGTTGACTAATGAGGTAACTTAATTCATAGACCTAATTTTAAGTTAGTCCTCAAACTTGATTAATTGATCAAATTAAAACTTAAATCAAGAGTTGCTCAAGCTCCATTATATCATTTGCACCCCTAGGGCCCACTATATAAACTTGCCTACCCAATTATCTTAATCCTTCTATTAGCATTACCTCTCTCTCTCTCTCTCTCTCTCTCTCCTTTTTTCTTTTCTTTTTTCTAGTTGCAATATTATTTCTCTCTCGCCCTCTCTCTCTCTCTCTAGCCTTATCTAGTGTAGAATCAAATTAAGTTGGGTAGGAATAGGAAGACACAAATCTTTGATTGGCTTTTCCTTTTTTTTAATTTTTAGAATTTTAAGGAGATATAAGTAACTTAGAATGTGCTCATCCATCCAAGTTCTCTGTTATATGCAATTTTCTTCTGAAACTTAGGATTCCTTTTGTGCGGTTGTAGCTTGTTATAAAAGTGATTGTGGTTTCAAAAAAGAAATCAATGAGAAAGTTTCCCCAAATAGACCCCTACTTTGAGAAGTTAGGGAGTTATTTGAAAGAAATGATTGACGCAAGATCCAAAATTATAAGAGCTTAAAGGTTATCCTAAATTTTTCTTTTAATATATAATATAATATAAGACTTTTCAGCTATAGTAATGAGAATGCAGCTATTGTTTGAGTGATAAATATATCTATGACTATATATATTTATTTTAATTATGTATTTTTATTAAAATTTATTTTTAAAAATTTTTATTCATGTCAACAGTAATCAAACTTTTCATCAAAAAAATGTGATTAAAGATGTTACTTTTTAATTATAATTTAACGAAAAAGTATATCTAAATTTAATTTGCAATCTTTTTCTTTAAAAAAAAGTATTTGTACTAACTCAAACCTATGAGATTATATATTAGAGTTGCTTATTTACTATAATAATAATAATATATAATATAAAATTAGAATGTAGCAGATGTAATTGAAGGACTAAATAATATGTTATACTTCTAAGTGTAATGAACGTTCTCCGGATGATTTATATTTGAATGAGCAACCCACGTGTTCATATTTCTTATATTTGAATATGCCATCCACTATTTTTTTTTTTTGAAGTTAAATAAATTTTTATGTATAAAAAATAATATATATATATATATGGCACTAAAAATTTTACTAATCGAAGCACGAATCTTGATGTCGAAAGCAATATGATTCTGAATCAAGACTAACCCAGATCAAGTACTTAAAATATAATTGAAAATTTTGTGATATCAATCGGCTCCTAAATATGGAGTGTTTATAGTCAAATCGAGCGTCTTAACGAGCCGGATCTAACAAGCCTAAGATCTTCTAATTTTGACTTCATTTGAGCATTCAAATTCTTAAAATATATCAAATGATCGAAGGAATCATTTCGAACCGTTCGATGGAGTGATTTGAATTTTGTATGTATTTATAGAAACGTCACTACTCTAATCTATAAATAACTCCTCATTCTTCACATGAGGGGGAGGCCCCGTAGCTTTTTCCCCCTCTTTCTGGGGTTTTTTCACGTAAAAATTTTAGAGTTTTCTAGTTCATTCTTCAAACATTTGTGTGTGTGCTGGATCCCACAATAAAGCTAAGGCGTAAACTTTTATTTTACCGCAACTGGTTTTCTAGCACGCAATAATTTGGCACCGTCTATGGGAACATTCCATTTACATCTTCATAATGGTTAACAATCTGACTTTATGTTCATAATAGCACCACCTATATGGTGAATAAAATCTTACTCTCGAGGAACACATAAGAAGAATGAAGATTCATCAGACTTCGATCATTTAGCTTTTGTTGGAGACTGGGGGGCAACTCTTAATCTCAAAAGATTATCTAAATCAATATTTTGGATATCTAATTGATTATCAGTTCGAGAAGCAAGTTAGTAATATTAATGAAAAAGGCAAAGGTCAAGGAGCAACTTTGGCTACAAGCTTAAACAAATATTTTGATTTGACTCCTTCCACATAGGTTAATGTAATCGAGCAAAGATTCTGACAAACAACCTCGGATAGGTTAAAACTTCATAGTTTTGATTAGACCCACCAAAGTTAACATCATCGTAATACTCGACAAACAATCTTGATAAGTCAAAACTTCAAACTACTCCACACAGTTAACATCATCGAAAGTGAAGCTCTAACAAACAACCCTGATAGGTCAAAACTTTGCACCTACTCTTACAGATTAACGCCATCGAATACTCGATAAATAACCCTGATAGGTCAAAACTTTACCTACTCAAAGTTAACGCCATCGAGTAAAGACTCAAACAACCCTGATAGATCAAAACTGCATACCACACAAATTAACATCATCGAGTGAAGACTCTGACAAACAACCTTGGATAGGTCAAAACTTTACACCTACTTTCCACAGGTTAACGTCATCAAGTGAAGACTCTGACAAATAACTTTGGATAGGTCAAAACTTTATACCTACTCCACACAGGTTAACGTCATCGAGTAAAGAATCTAACAAATAACATCTGATAGGCCAAAACTTCACACCTACTCCACACATGTTAACTTCATCGAGCGAAGATTCTGACAAACAATCTCAGATAGGTCAAAACTTCAGACCTACTCCACGCAGGTTAAGGTCATCGAGAAAATACTTTGATAAACAACCTCGGATAGGTCAAAACTTTGCACCTAGTCCACATAGGTTAACGTCATCGAGTGAAGACTCTGATAAATAACCTCAGATAGGTCAAAACTTCGCACCTACTCCCCACAGGTTAACGCCATCGTTTAAGACTCTAAAATAACCCTGATAGTCAAAACTGCACCTACTCCAATAAGTGTTAACGCCATCGAAAAAGACTCTAACAAACAATCTCAGATAGGTCAAAAATTTGCACCTACTCCACATAGGTTAACGTCATCGAGCAAAGACTCTAACAAACAACCTCGGATTGGTCAAAACTTTGCACCGCCCCAGTGTTAACATTATCGAAGAAGACTCTAACAACAACCCCGGATAGTCAAAACTACCTACTCCACAGTGTTAACGCCATCGAAGACTCTGACAAATAATCTCGGATAGGTCAAAACTTTGCACCTACTCTACACAAGTTAATGTCATCTAGCAAAGACTATGACAAACAACCTCAGATAGGTCAAAACTTCAGACCTACTTCACACAAGTTAACATCATCGAGTGAAGACTCTGACAAACAACCTCGGATAGGTGAAAACTTCACACCTACTCCACACAGGTTAACGTCATCGAGCGAAGACTTTGACAAATAACCTCGGATGAGTCAAAAATTCTTGGCGGATTCAATTCAGCTTCTTCCATACAAGTTAACATCATTAAGTAACACTTTGACAAACAAACTCGGATGGGTCAAAAATTCTCAGCAGATTCGATTCAACCTCTTCCATACATGTTGCTATCATCAAGTAATACTTTGACAAACAACCTTGGATGGGTCATAAATCATTAGCGAATTCGATTCAACCTCTTCCATACAGGTTAACGTCATCAAGTATCACTTTGACAAATAATCTCAGATGGGCCAAAAATCCTCAACTGGTTCGATTCGACCTCTTCCATATAGGTTAACATCATCAAGTAACACTTTGACAAACAACCTCGGATGGGTAAAAAATCCCCAGCGGATTTGATTCAACATCTTTCAAACAGGTTAATGTCATTAAGTAACACTTTGACAAACAACTTCGGATGGGTCAAAAATCTTTAGCGGATTCGATTCAACCTCTTCCATACAGGTTAATGTCATCAAGTAATATTTTGACAAACAACCTTGGATGGGTCAAAAATCCTCAGTAGATTCGATTCTACCCCTTCCATACAAATCAACAGCATCAAGTAACATCATGAAGAATAACACTCTGAAATTATCTACCATAATTTATGAGGTTTCTGAGGAATGATTTCTAATCAATTCTTCCCCACCACCTTGGCAGTTGTCAACTATTGGAGTTTCAAGAAAATCAATTTTCTATGATCTACGGGTCTTAATTGCCTCCAAACACAGTCGGTGCGATGAGGACAGTTGATGCCTCTTTCGAGGGAAAACTAGAGCCTCGCTGTATGAACTACGGGCCTTGATTACCTTTGAACTGGTTGTGGGTGAAGAGGCGTTGGCCTCTCGAGGCAGGAGCCTCGCGCTATGGGTCGATGGCCTCCGAACACTGATCGGCGAGGCGGTGATGCCTCTCTGAGAAAAAAGCGCCTGTGAACTACGGGTCTTGATCACCTATAAATCCGGTCGGTCCAACGAGGATAGTTGACGCCTCTCTCGAGGGAAAACTGGAGCCTCGCCATATGAACTACGGGTCTTGATCGCCTCCAAACCCGATCGGTCCGATGAGAACAATTGACACCTCTCTCGAGGGAAAATTGAAGCCTCGCCGTATGAACTATGGGCCTTGATACTCATCAGTCCGGTCGAGAAGGATGACGTTAACTCTTTAGAGAGCCTCGCCATATATGAACTACGGCGCAGTCACCTCCGAACTCGGTCGGTCCGACGAGGATAGTTGATGCCTCTCTCGAGGGAAAACCGGAGCCTCGTCGTATGAACTACGGGTCTTGATAGCCTCCAAACCCGGTCGGTCCGATGAGGATAGTTGACGCCTCTTTCGAAGGAAAAATGGAGTCTCACTGTATGAACTATGGGCCTTGATTGCCTCCGAACCCGGTGGTCGATGAGGGCGATTGGCGCCTCTTTCGAGGAGAGCTATGACTACGGGTCTTGATATAAACGGTCGGACCAACGGTGGCGTTCTCGAGAGAAAGCGACCGTATGAACTATGGGTCTTGATCACCTCAAACCGGTATGCGATGAGGACAGTGGCAACTCTCAGAGGAGCCTTGTCGTATGAACTATGAGTCTTGATCGTCTCCAAACCTGGTAGGTCCGACGAGGACAATTGACACCTCTCTCGAGGGAAAATCGGAGCCTTGCCGTATGAACTGCGGAGTGCGGATCTTGATTGCCTCCCCGGGGTCGGTCAGATGACAATTGGCCTCTCGAGGAAAAATGGGAACCTGTATGGCCAGGGTCTTGATCAACAAAGCAAATAACCTTCTTCTAAGAAGAAGGTCAGAGCTTCGCTGACAAAAGAAAGAAAAAAAACAAAATTTTTTTTTTTTTAACTCCAATCCTTGAAATTCTGCTAGATAATTTCTCATATAACGCAGAAGAACACTAGAGCATATGAGAGTTGTGTCTCCTTACTTGACTATAGAGGGGTTTTTATAGATCCACTGTAGGGGGAAAGAGATCATAAATTTTTTTAAAAAAATCTCATCTCTTTATTATGACATTTATTTAGAAAAAAAAATCCTCTCCTCATTATAACATTTAATTAAAAAAAATCTCTCCTTATTATGACATTTAATTAAAAAAAACTCCATCTCTTTCAATTAAATACACACACACACATACACATATATATATATATATATATATATATATATATATATATATATATATATATATATATATGTATGTATGTATAATCAAACAAATAAACATTGAAAATTAATTAGTTAATAAATAAATTAATACATATAACATATGTAATTATAAATCGTAATAATAAGTAAAGTTGTTTTATTTTAAAAAAAAATTAATATATTTTTGGATGAAATAAGTAATGTCATCTAAAAATATGGGGGCAACTGATATGACACTGAAAATTCCACTAATCGAAGCACGAATCTTGATGTCGAAAGCAATCTTATTCTGAGTCAAGACTAACCCAAATCAAGTGCTTAAAATATAATTGAAAATTTTGTGATATCAGTCGGCTCCTAAATATGGAGTGTTATAGTCAAATCGAGAGACTTGACGAGCTGGATCTAATAAGCCTAAGATCTCCTAATTCTGACTTCATTTGCGCATTCAAATACTTAAAATACATTAGATGATCGAAGGAATCATTTTGAGCCGTCCGATGGAGTGATTTGGATTTTGCATATATTTATAGAAACGTCGCTCATCTAATCTATAAATAACTCCTCATTCTTCACGGGGAGCAGTAAGAAAAAGAGAAGAGAGGGGCAAGATCCTCCAAGCATAATCGTTACCACTCGACGATCACCGACCACCGCTGCCGATCATCGCCGCCGAACCAACCACCGCATTGCCGCCGCCGGGCCACCACCGTAGTCTCACCGCCAACCACTGCCGCCATCATTGCCGCCAACCACCGTCACCGGTCACCGCCGTCGACCACCGCTGGCCACTACCGTCGGCAACCACCATCGATCATCGTCGTCATCAACCACCGTCGCCGGTCACCACCTCCGGTCGCCATCACCGACCATCGTCGGTCGCCACTGTCGGTCACCACCGCCAACTACCACCAATCATCACCACTGCTGACCGCCGCTATTCGCCATCACCAATTGTCACTAATAACTATTACAAAGATAACCATTACCGTGATAGTTGCATTACTCGATTCTGGATTCTGCCGTGCTTATATACAATTTTATAATCGACGGAAAACTTTATAATTCAAACATATATAGTGGAAAATTTTGTTTGCCAGTCGCGTGATTTTTCTCCCTCTTTTGGGATTTCTTCACGAAAATCACAGTTGTTTTCATTCTTCAAATATTGTACTGAATTTTACAACAAGACTAAGTAAACTTTTATTCTATTATAACTGATTTTCTAGATGCAACAATATATATATATATATATATATATATATATATATAATTTCATCATTTGAAAGATATATGTAGTTAAATAAAAAGAAATTAGTATAATATATATATTTTTTAAAATATGTCTACAAGCAGCTAAAGAGTGACAGATATTTTTATTCGATATTCAGGTTATGCGATTCTGTAAGACTCGATGGCAAGGATGCTAGATTATTGATTCGATAGAATATTTTCTTGGATTTGTTTTAATTAAAATATTATTCATTAATATTACTAAATGGTGATTGATAGTAGCCTTCACGAATCTAATGTAAAAAGTGGAACCCAAGTGTTTACATAAATGTTTAGATAATTATTAGAGATAATATATTATTTGGATTTATCTTTAAATTGTATAGTTTTTTTTTAAAAAAAAAAAAATACTATCATAGTTCTAAATTATATAGTATTTTTTTAGCCCCACATCAAAATGAAATTTAAAATTATTGAAAATATAATGAGAATTTTAATAAGAATAGTATTAACATGAAAATTTATTGAAATATTTATAGATAACTATATAGATATATATGCATATAGTATAATTATAGATATTATAAGAGTACATAATATTGATTCATCTGACTTTATAATATAATAATTTTTCAATTCTGTCATTCGTGTAAAGAATAGCGGCCTATATCTTCAAATCCATTATTGATAATAGTGAATAATGAACGTACTACAATGCAACACATGTTCCTTACGGTGGATTTCAAATTGCCTGTGATGAACTTTCGCTTGACACAAATAGACCCCAAAACAACCTATTCTTTCTTATTATTAAATTCGCTGTTCCTTTGGAGGCTATAAGAAGACAAAGAACACAACTTGGATTACATAGGTGGCCACTAAGAAAAAGGATCAAATTAACTGATTTGATCCAAGAAAAGTAAAAAAAACATTGAGCGAGGGGGAGAGAGATAGAGAGAGAAATCTAATAATATATGAATCTAATCCATCTTTAGATTACAATGAATATGCTCAAAATTGATTGATAAGGTGACTAAACTAAGAAACTGATAGTCATTTGTTCATAATCTTGGGCCGATATATATTATTTGTCAAATAAAGTTGTTGATTTCCACTGCACTGATCACACTTTCATGAGATAAAGAGATAGGTTTTTAGTGGCCATGTCGACAAAGTGCACTCAAACTATGGCCTAGCTAGAAAGACAGATTTGAAACTAAAGTATATATGCCGATTAAGTGAATGGCAGCTCCTCCCTTTATCAACATTTTAAGTTTTGATAATATATTTAATTTTTAAATATAAATAGTTCGTATACTTAATAAAGAAGCAAGTTAAATGACGGAAGTGATAAGTTCATCTTCATCAGGTGCAATAACTTTAAAGCTTTCAAGATTATAATTCAAATATTAAGAAGGTAATCATACTTAAATTTGACGAAAAAGACAAATTGGATTATAATATAAATGATGAAGGCCTCACTTATGCTCGTAATTTTAAAGAAAATAACTGAAAATAACAGATCAATCAAGGAAGGAACTAGTTTATTCGGAAACAGTTTTATTAGCTAAAGGCCGATTTGGAAACAATTTTATATTTTATTGTATGTTTTTTTTTATTTTTTTTATTCTTAAATATATGCTTTTAGTATATTTTATTAGTATTTTTATTTTTAAAATAAATCAATATATATATATATATATATATATATATATATATATATATATATATATTGTGAAAAATGTAAATTTTATTATAACCACTGCAAGATTTTCGAGTTGAAACTGTAACATTTAAAAATTTTATAAAATATTACTTATTAATCTCTTCTTTTAACGTGATAAAACAAAATTTCTAGCTATCGTGTTTTCCTCATGTTTACCTGTCATCTTAATAGATTAGATTAAATTTTAAGTGATCCAAAAATAATTATTAAATCACATTTTAGTAAAGATTGTTACATATTAAATAATCAAACTCTTAAAAAAATGTAATATTTAAAACAAATGTCTTTTGCTATATTAGAATATACACCAACGTAAAATTACTAATATTATTAAAAAAATTAAATAAATTCAAAAAACCCAACAAGAAGAGAGTGATGATTTGAAGTGTATGTAATTTTGTCGATAGAATAGTAAATAAGACACTACCGAGAGATTTCTTATTTGGTGAGACTTTAGATCTAGTCTAGGTTCTATAAAGCAAGTTCCATATAGTTACCCCTCCCAATAAGTGAGAGAGAACTTTCGATTAAGGCTAGTCGTTTAGATCGCTCAAATGCTTAGCATATAGTAGTAGCATATGGAGTTTTTTTTTTTAGAGTTTAAAATTATGAAATTCATCATTTCAGCTTAAACCGGATGGTTGGGGAATGACGCGTTGACGGATCCCATGATTCCATCATCCCGTAGTGGTCCCCGGTCTTTAGTCGAGGAGGTACACAACTTGACGTAAAAAGATCCTTATCGGAACACATGTTACATCGCCCAAGAAATCCTTGACTTAGTGACGCTTCAAGCGAAGTTTAAGTCATCAGAGAGTTGTTTGTCCCATCAAGTATATCCTATGATTCACAACTCAACCATTGAGACAAGCTACTACGCCATCATAATATAATGGAGCCTTATTGGCCAAACCACCCAATGATGACTCGGTCATAACTACTTCATCTTCTGGCAAGCCATGCAAGAAGAGGAAAAGCCACATCCTTACTAGCGTGAGATTGATTGAGAGTGAACATAGTAGAATACTTGATTTGACATTGGCTCCTTTATGAGCTAGAGTTTTCTTAGTTTGTCAACCCCGACAAGCAGTTGAGGAATGTGGATGGATTGAGTTTGATTTAAGTTTTTAGTGATAGAGTTTCATCTAAGCAATTTCAGATTGTTACTTAATTTGATTTGAAAAATTGATTAATTTGAATATGTTTAAAAGCTTTAGATCCTATCAACTCTGTTTAGCTGCTAACAGAGGATTAGATCTACTATCTCCTGACAGAATCAGTTTCTCAGATATTTCATTGATTTGAAACTCTTATTATAGACTTTTTTAGGTTTTGTTAACCTCAACCCCCAAGACTAAACGGAAGCAACCAATGAAGATCCTTAATTTAATTTAAGCATTCAAAGTAGCCCATGCCGGTGTATTTAAGACTTTATTTAGTATTTATTTCTTAATTATGAGATTAATTTCAGATTTTCATTTAATTCCAACTTAGCTTGTGTAGCCTTTTGAGACATTAAAATTTACACTTGAAACTTCTATGTCCAAGCACATGATTTTGATATTTTTAAAATCATAATTTAGAATGAAATTTAATTTTATAATGATTATTAAAGGAAACCCTATGATTTTATATATTTTGAGTGTCGCCTCACGTCTTACAAAGAGTTGCAAATTCGGTGGCGAAGAAGGCATTTTGATTTATATTGTAGTTTAAAACATTTCTTACACTTAGTTTACTTGTTGAGTTTTTGTCATTCTCCCAACTTGATTATGTTCAATTTACATCACTTTTGATAAGTTATGATGATTTCAGTGTTTATTGCTTTAGCCCTACTCATGCTTATTAGCTAGTATAGTAATCACCTCTATATTCATATAAGAGTTATTAAACCCATTTTGGATTCATCCCTAACTCTATATCAAATTTTATAGACTTTAAATTTGTTGCAAGTTTGTTATTTAAGGCTTGTTTAATTTTGAGAAATTTGAATAAAATAGAACTCACTTTACCGTTTCAATTTAAGACATAGAGAATTACAATTAAAGCTTGTGGATTTGGTATTAGTCTCCTCAAATTTTACTTGTATTTAAATAAGTGTTCTATTCTTTCCAAAATTTTCTTTAACTGCTCTTCCCCTATTTCTCTTTGATTCAACATTTATCTTCATATTTATCATATATCCTTTTGTTTGACTTAAGTTTAGATAATTTTTATTTGAATTTATTTTAGTCTTGAGTTTTAGTCTAAATTTTGGGGCCTGAGGGGCTACATCGAGTATTTTGGCTTTCTCTGACGCCTCATGAGTAAGGTGATGACCACACCAGTGATCTCGTCGTGCCCTCTTGAGCACACGAGGCCTTCGACGAAGACATACAATATATATTCATCCCCTTTTTTTCTATGTGTAAAAATTAGATAAAATTTTGACAAAGATTTGCTGGGAACCACATCTAACAGATGTATTTGAAGATGCTCTTGAGAAAAAGTGAAACAATACTTTTTCATCTCGTCATGCCCTCTTGAGCACAACGAGGCTTTCAAATCTGCAAAAAAACACAAGCATGTATACATCCACATTCACACATCCCACATGTTCTGACATTCTGGACGCAACGGCGCAGCCCGTTTCGTAATCGAAGGTCATTTGGTTCGAGTCGGTGTCAAATTAAGTCAATTTTAGCTCAAAATGCGCATCATCACTTTCGACCATTCAATTTTTGTACAGACTTGTCTAAATTGAATGTGAACAATCTTACTTGATATATTTTGACATTTCAAAGTTAACGACATAATTAATTTCATGAACGGAGGTCATTTAGTTTATGTCAGTGCCTCCTGACCTCGATATGCATGCAAGCATGTTGATGACTCGAGCGCTTGATCAGTTGATTATAAAGTTATGTAATATTTATATCTTGACTAATTTTGATGTTCTAAATTTGATAGTGAAATTCGTTCGTCGATCGGAGGTCATTTCGACCATTTTCGGTGACGTTTAGTGTGTTTGTAGCCCCGATTTGTGCGCTGCCACTTCTGACCATTTGACGTTTGCACAGACTCGTCTGAATTGAGCGCAGATAGTCTCATTTGATAGTTTTTGATGTTTTGAGGCTAACGGCATGATCAATTTTATAAACGAAGATCGTTTGGTTATCGTCATAACTTCCTGACTCTGATATGTGTGTCGACATATTGATAGTTCGAGCGCTTAATCAATTGATCGTTAGATTTTGCAATATTTATATTTAAATCAATTTCAACATTCTGAATGCAATGGCTAAGTCCGTTCATTGAACGGAGATCGTTTCGATCATTTTTGGTGACATCCAGTGCATTTAGCCTCAATTTACGCACTATCGCTTCCGAAGTCCATCAAATTTAACTTGTGGGCTTGTCTTGATTTATGACACATATGAGGAAGTCAACAAATGCCCCCCAATAAATGTGATTCGTGCATGGAGCGTGTCACGTTTGTTGAAACTTGTTGACCTTTTTGACTGGCCATAGAACTTGGATCATTTCAACTTCGCTTGCAATAGATTACGAAGCTTTGATAGGATTTGTCATCAGTATGATGTCTTATCTTGGACATGCAAAGTAACATGATCGACTGATTTGTCAAAATTGATTTATCGGATAGATAAGAGTTTTTACACCATCTACTTTCTACTTTAATAGCTTTGCTGAAGATTTCTTTCTTTTATGTTCTTGCAGATTTGAGTCTCCTCCAACCTTAGCTTCACACTTGGCTGAGTTTGATGGAGGAATTGGTCTGTTTGTCTTGAAGAAGGACTCCACTGGGGAATCGATTTATCCATGCTTGATCAGATTTAAACTTCTTTTTGTCCTAGGTTTAAGCCTGACGGACTTGATGAAGGACTGACCTGATTTGTCCATATTTACTTATCAGGAAGTGTATGCACTTCATGAACCCTATGTTTTCTACTTTGACGAATTCGTTGAAGGTTGCATACAGATGACCCAGTCTTCTAGCTTATATAGGGTCAATGTTGAGTTATTAGTCTAGCAATGTGTGCATTAACAGATTGGATAACCTAAAATTCCTTTAGTTCGGCCATTGGCTTTGTATGAACTAGGGAATTACTTCCTTGGTCCTGTGCTTTCTACTTTGACGAACTTGATGAGGAGATTGACTTTGATCTGTGCTTTGAGCTTCATCAGATTATATGAGAATAAGTTGAGATATCACCCTGCGGGTAATATAAAGATTGGTTTAAGGTAGCTCTGAATTGAGAGTTTTCTTAGATTGTCTTGGTCCGTCAATCAAGTGGAAAGATCTCTTAGATCCTAATTTCTTATAATCACTAAGATGGATCTGGTTTGAGATTAGACAGCTATCATCATTGGACTAACGAACGGGGGCTCTTTCACGACTTTTCTTACGGCAGTGAGGAGAGAAAGAACCTGGCCACATTTGGGCTGGTTAGACCTTAGAACCTACTTGAGTTTTCGAGTTGATGGTTTTGTCATCAGAATGATGAACCGGCTCTTTCACCGCGATCTTTCTTTGCTTGTTGAGTGAGAGCCAAACTACCATTTGTGGAGTTGTTTTAGACCCTTCCGTGTCCTAGACTTCAAGATTTAAAAGTTGATATTTTTCCAACTTAATTGGTTGAAACTTCCGAAATTGGGAGTTCTTTTGACTTGGTCTCCCACATTTGACAAATTTGGAAGAAAATTTTTCTTGACATTTGAGACTTTCTTTTCATGCGTTGTAATAGATTCCTTTTGTTCCTGTGAGAACCTGCAACTTAACAGTAACAATTATGAGTATATTCAAGGATTTCGGCGTAAAGCTCAATGTCAACCTGAATCAGAATATATTTGAGAATCTCGTCTTATGGCATAATGTCAACTCAAATAAACTTAATATAAACTAAAAATATATCATCTATCTTGCAGGGAGAATTCTAAAGCACATTTAGAAAAACTTTCAAGATGAAATTAAGAAAATACATCAACATTTGAATTGATATGCTCTTAAGAGGGTTTTAACATACAACATTGATTTCATCTATGTATATAAATCTAAAAATGCACCCTGTGTAATAGGAAAATTTTCACGAAAAAGCTTTTCATCTTGAGTAAGTATATTTATTTAGGGATCTCGACATGAAGCACGATGTCGACCTAAATAGATATACTAAAAAAATATCCCTGTCTGGCAGGGGGATTTCTATTGTACATTGAGAATATATTTGTCATGTATAATACTTTTTCAAGTATCGACCATTAATTGACAGCATTGGTCTTTCACCCTTTATGTCAATGAGTTGGCATGCCCCTCCTTGATACACTTTTTCAATGACAAAAGGGCCTTCCCAATTAGGCTCAAATTTGCCACCAAATTTTCAATTAGGAATAATTGGTCTTCTCAGCACTAGGACCAATTCCCTTTTTGGAATGTTCGAGGTTGCAATGTATGGTCAAAAGCCCTTGACATCTTTGCTCGATAGACTTTCAAATTTTGATGAGCTTACAATCTAACTTCATCAAGTGCGTCAAGTTCCTTCATTCTCAGATGAGTATTTTGATCTTCAGTTAGGTTCTATTGGATGACTACTCGAAGTGAAGGTAACTCAACTTTGAGCGGAAGAACTACTTCAGTTCCAAATATGAATGAATAAGGAGTGGCTTTAGTCGGCATCTCGTAGGTGGTTCGATACGCCCATAGAGCCTCTATAGCTTGGTATGTCATTCTCTTTTATTTTTAGTGAGAATCTTCTTGAGCAGTTTGACTAATATCTTGTTGAAGACCTCCGTCAAATCATTTGCTCTTGGATTATATATTGAAGAGTATCGCTAATCAATTTTGTGTTGATCGACGAATCTATAAATCTTTGCACTTTTAAAGGTTGTGTCATTGTTAGAAATTATTCGACGTGGCACTCCAAATCTATAGACCACATTATGTTTGAAGAAGATGATCACTTGGTTAGTAGTAACTTCTTTAAATAGGGTAGCCTCAGCCCACTTAAAGAAATAGTCAGTCCCTGCTAGGATGAAGCAATGTCCAGTTGATGACAGTGGGTCAATTGGTCCATTACATATGTACCCCAACATTCAAATGGCCAAGACGCTACTGTTGGGTGTAATGGATTTGGAGGTTGATGGATTATATTCCTATGTACTTGATATTCATAACACCTCTTAGCATGATTGATACAGTCTCTCACCATAGATGGCTAATAATAGCCCTTCCTTTTGAGCTTTACTACCATCTTGGGACCTGACTGATGTGCACCACAAAGTCCTTCATGAACTTCACCCATCACTTTGGTGCTTTGATCTGTATTTAGGCATCGTAGCCATATTTGTTCAAAGGGTCTACGGTATAGAGTGTTGTTGACGAAAGCATAGTGTAGCATTTTCTTCTCGATTTGAGCTGTCAGTGATTTATTATTTGATAATTTTTCTTTTTTAAAGTAGTTGATGAAGGGTTGCCTCCAATCACGTGACTCTTCTACCATAAAGGCTTCACATTACTTTTTTGAGGCAATGTCATTCTGATCTCTTCTTGGTACAACTTCTTGTTGATTTTGGGGGGTATGAGGAGCAACTTGGGTCACATCCTGCTAGGTCAGATTTGATAACCCCTCTACCTACGGGGAGTGATACTTTACTGGCTCTAGAACTCGTCGAGTAAATATGCCGATCATGAAATAATCACCATTCATACTTGTCATTTCCTTAGCTAATTTTGTCAAGCAATCGGCTTTACTATTCTCAGATCGAGAGACTCAAGTTAGTGTGATATTTAGTATCTGCTTCATAAGCTCGAGAACTCGTTTATGATAGAAAGCTAACTAAATCTTGTTAATTTTATAGATGTCAAATACTTGATTTATAATAAACTGAGAATCGCCAAAAATATGCAAGTTTTGAATGCCTATGAAAAGAAATTCTTCCAGACCTGCCATTAATGCTTCATATTTAGCTTCATTATCAGTTCTTGGCTCGGTCAATCCATATGATCATCTCATTATCCCTTTTTCTTGTATTATGAAGACGATGCTGATTCTTGCTCTTGCTCTTGAGAAATTTAGATATTGGACTTGTTTGATTGATGAGGCTCCGTCAAAGTCATTTCTCAAATTTGTGATTTTTTTCTTTCATGAATGAGCATAATTTACTCATCGGGCAAATCTTCATTAAGAGAAGAGTCTGCAAGGATGGGATGTGTAGTTAGAAAATTCGCTAAGACTTGTCCCTTCACTGCTTTCTACGAAATATATGTGATATCGAATTGTAAAAGTAATACTGCATACCTTGGTAAGCGGACTGTCAATGCTAGTCTTATCATCAAATACTTCAACGGATTGATCCTTGAGATGAGGGTAATCTTGTGAGATAACCTATAGTGATGAAATTTTTAGACTACAAAGATCAATGCTAAACATTGCTTCTCTATCGGAGAGTATCTCATTTCTGCTCCAATCAGCCTCCGACTGACATAATAAAGAGCATTCTCTTTACTTTCTTTATTGTGTTGTGCCAATAGTGCTCCGAGAGACTCTTCTAATGCAGCTGTGTATAGAATGAGGGGCTTCCTAGAAGTAGGCGCTGTAAGAATTTGTGAATTTAACAGGTAGCTTTTAATCCTATTGAAGGCTTCTTGGCACTCTTTATCCCACTTGAATGGAGCATCCTTCTTCATCAACCTTACAAATAGTTGACATGGTCCTGATATGTTTGATATAAATTGATGGATGAATGTGAGTTGCCCTTGTAAAGAACAAAGCTGATGCAAACTCTTTGGTGGAGGCATCTCCACAATTACCTTAATCTTAGCAAGATTGATTTCAATACTTCTGTGACGTACAATGTACCCGATAAATTTTTTAGAGGATACCCTAAATGCACATTTTAAAGGATTCATCTCGAGAGATTATATTTTCTGATTCTCTCCTATACAATTCTCAAATCTTCAAAGTGATTTTCACGGTTTAAGCTCTTCACCACCAAATCATCAACATAGCATTCCACCTTCTCATGAATCAACTCATCAAAAATATGAATCATGGCTCTTTGGTATGTAGCTCCAGCATCTTTCAGGCCAAAGGGCATGACTGTATAACAATTTATGCCAATAGGTGTTCTGAACGATGTATGTTTTGCATCCTCATGTGCCATTTTGATTTGGTTGTATCCCGACGATCTGTCCATGAACGAGAACATGCCATAGTTGGAAGTGTTGTCCACCAATAGTTTTGATATTGTAAGTGAAAAGTCATCTTTTGGGCACGCCTTATTTAATACACGAAAGTTAATGTAGAGACGGATTTGGTCGTTCTTTTTTCTAACTGGGATAATTTGGCTATCCAATATGCATACTTCTCTCAGATGAAGTCTGCTTCAATTAGCTTTTTAGTTTTTGTAATCACCTGTTCTTCAATCTCCAATCTCATTTGCCTAGGAGCTTGCTTAACAGGTGTTGCATCTGGTTTAATAACTAGTTTATGAATAGCTAAATCAGGGGATAAGCCTGGCATTTCAGAATATGTCCAGGCAAAGCAATTCTTGAATTCATAAAGTAGCATTTTTAGCTCTTCAACTTTCTCATCAGGCAAAAAGAAACTGACGAAAGCTGGATGGGGATCATCCTCAACTCTTAGGTTGATTTTTTTGAGTTCATCCATAGTAGCTATTTGTCCACCATCTTCAAGTTCTGGGGGGCTACTAATCAGAAAGAATTTCATGAATCATCATCTCTTATTAATTTTGATCTAATTATATTATATTACAAGCAAGCTATTTTGATAAGTAATGAACCCAAGACCTTTAGTGATAAACTTATCACTTCTTCATGATGTCTGGGACTTATTTGGCTCCAAATCTTGTTAAAGACTTGAATCCTTTGTTTAGTAATTCCAATATGAATTCCAAGCTTATGCATCATTCTTCGTAATTTTTGTGGATAATATATTGGTATTCTTATCGACACTATCTCATCATAATTTTCATATTGAGTAGGCTGCTCAAAATTGTGAGGTTGAGACTCTTTAGATTTATAAAATAGAGTTCTTGTTCTGCCACTCTCACTCAACGATGGCATATGAAATATTATCAATTCTTCAATAATATGAACCTCCAGTGGACTGATTTCTTTAAAGCACTACTGAGGGATGGGTACAATTTTGAGTGAGTCATCTAACTCTACCAAGTGAGCTATCCTCCTTGATACAGACCATCTAAACTCTATTTTCATAAGTAGATTCAAAATCATAGTCTGAATCAGAATCACTTATTTCATACTCTACTTTTCTTGAAAGCTTATAAGTTTCCTTAGGTTTGACAGGAATGTCTTCTCCTTCTTCTGTGTTGCTTTCTAAATGAGGAACTGGCTTGCTTGACTTAGGTGCAGAATCAAGTGCTTTAGGGAAAGTCGGCATTATCTTCTTTCTTCCTCTTTGCTTCTGCTCTTTCACTTTATGAAATTACTTTTTAGTTCCTGAAGTGGATGCTACCACTTCAAGAGGCTCTATTGGCTTAGGCTCTTTAGGAATAAAATATTTTGCATCTTCATAGATCTTTGCTTTATTGACAGAGAATAGTTGTAGGTTACCAGGAATTCTGAATTCTTCTCCATCTTTCAGATACTTCATACATTGATGCATAATTGATGGGACCATGCCATACTCATGCAGTCATAGCCGACCCAAGTGAGCTCTAAATGATGTATCAGCATCGATTACATGAAACTTGGCCTCTGTATATAAATCTTTGAACTTGAGTGAGAGAATAAAAGAACCCAGAGTTTTCTGCCCTTTGTCATTGAAATCATGAACTATCAACTTATCTCTCCCAAGATGTTGGATATCAAGAGATAATCCTCTTAATACCTTTAGACTCATAAGATTGATAGAAGAACCTTGATCAATCAATATTTGCCTGATCGAGATGATATCACTCTCTGCAGTAACATATAGAAGATGGTTGTGATCTGCCATTCTCAACATAAGATCTTCTTCAAAAAATGTGATTACTGGGAGATCTTGAGTTTGCAATGCTTGCATGCATTTCAATAAAGTAAGTTTCATAACTCTCAGATCTTCTCCATGACTCTTGAGGTCTTTGACATCACACAGGATCTTTCTTAGGTGTGCTAAAATATTATAATCTATCTTCTTGCTTGATTTAAGCTTTATCCTAGGATTTTTGGGAATAATATCCTCGTTGACTTCAATTTAGTTGCCTTTGTCTTTATTTGTATTTCCCTTTTTTGATGAAAGTGGTAAGACTTTATCACTTCTCAACTGAACTTGAATCACTTTATCTTGCTCAGATTCTTCTAAAGAGGTAGTTTCTTCAAGTTCCCTTTATATTCTGAAAGATTGGCCAAAAGGGTTAGACTCATTTTTCAATGTCATACGTTTCATACGTGATGATATCGATGAGTCTGACTCTTCTCCATCAGAAAAACATAGATCTTCATCTAAATTATTATTATCTTATTGAGTCATTAAACAAAATTCAGACGTTATCTCCTCAAGCTCTTCTTGCTTTCTTGACAAGAATTGTAATTCGAGTTTTTTGTCATTTTGTCATGTTGAAAGAATATCGACATGAGATGATTCGACATATCTCTACTGGACAAGACTCATCATTATCTTCTTCATCTGATTCAGTAATGTAAAGTTTAGGCATGAAGTCTGCAAGCCTAAATGGTTGTCTTGCCGGCTGGTGATACTCTTCTAAATTATTAATGATCTTTTGAGTTGTAGTTCTCTTCTTGGTCTTCTTTTTCTTAGTCAGCTTCTTTGATTTATGAGGCCTGTGTTTAGTAGATTTTTTCTCATATTATGACGAAGTAGCCTTATTAGAATGCCATTGAGAAGCCCAAATACTTGGTTTAGGCATCTCTCTTAAGTCCAATATAGGTTCAAGTGGTGATTTTCACTTAACACTAGGGACATTTTTTAGCTGCTTCAGCATTTTAACGGTCTTTTTGGAGACTATCGTTTCCCATTCTTCAGTCTGAACTAATTTCTCCTTCTATTTGTCTTTGATGGATATTATGGAAGAGAATGTAATCATCCTTATAGACTCTCTTTTTGGGTTAATTAGAACACTGTCGGATAATGTAAATTCACCTCGTCAATATTTCCTTTCTAGCTAATCTTTGAAGACATAATAATCTTCGATAGGATGACTGATCATCTGATTATAGGGACAGTAATTTAGATTATTTACTTGATTAGCTTCTTCACGCCTTTTAATTTATGGTAATTATAGACCGGCTTTGATTGCTTGATGAAATAATTTAGTCACACTGTCCCTTCTAAAGGAATATTCTTTGTTCATCTTTTTCTTAGGAGATGGCCACATTCGCTCATCATCTCTTGTCACTTGTTTAGGGCACTCCCCACTACTTGAAAAAGTTTGAGATTTTTCATTGCCTCCTAATAATACCATTAAAAAAAATGTGCTTCTTTCCCTTATCATCATTGTACATTGGCTGCTTTCCTTTATCCACATTGTATATCACCTACTTTTTGCCATTTGAGCTATAAGAAGTGGCATGAATTTCATTTCTTCTTGAGTCTGAAGGTTTGTTTTGCTTTATCAGATAGACTCACTTAGGTTCAACTTTTTGAATTTACCCACTCTATCGAGCAAGTCCTAGAATGTCGCAATCGAGGCCATGCATAAAAATGGTGTCATTTTATCATCCATATTGCCTATTAGCAATTGGATCGTATGTTCTTCTTTCAATTGTTGCTCACTCTTCATACTTAGGTTGCACCAATGACTTATGAATTTTGTCACTTACTCATCTTTCCTCCTTTTCAAGGTTAGCGATTAGGTTGCACTTGTGAACCCTCTTCACAAATATAATCTCTAATTCAGTAAATATTTTAACTCAATCATTTGATAATTCTGCATACCATTCGAAAGCGGCTGAGGTCAGGCTACTGACAAATTGACAAAAAAGCAGTGCATCATTCCCTCCTGTGTTACCATAAGTAGTCTTGAATTAGGCTAGATGTTGCTTTGGATTACCAAGCCTGCTGAAAGTATTAAATTTCGATCAGTAACCTTTCTGCATATGACACTTGGTCATATTCACCGACTTTCACCTCCAGGTTATTATATATATCTTTATCTTTTTATTGATTATTGTTTCTAGCTGAGAAGATGTTTCCATTCTAGGTGTGCTAGCCAGATTTTGAATTATTTATTGGAGAGGTGTTTGGTTAACTTCATTTCTCGCTCTAGACATAGTGTGTATTGTAGGAGCTTGAGGTACCACAGTGGCTGGTGGTATAGAAGTTGTATTATTAATTGTCTATTGATTAGCAAACAAAATAGGTGCTGCACTTAATGTGATATTCTTCTACAACATCTCCATCATAATATTTATTTGTACCATCATATCATTCATTTTGGTACCAAGCTGTGTAATCTTCTTATCTTTGACCTCCATTTAACGCTGCATTTCTCTTTGCTCTCTAGCCAGCGCCATAGTGTCAATCAATATAAGCTCTTCTTCTTCTTCTATTTATTGTTGTTGTTCTGCTCCTTGCTCATTTTCAGGAGAAGAACTTGACTGCCCTTCTCCTTGTGCATTTGCAGGGGCAGCTATTGATAGGGCTGAATGACGACATTGATTATAAAAGCGTGTACCAGGCTGATCATTTCCTGGTTCAACCATATAGACAGTTTTGACACCCATGATATCTTTCTCATTCTAGTCTTCTTCTTCTTCATCTTCAGCAAAATCAATACAAGCCCTTTATTTACTTCTATGAAGACTCTTCTTCATAAATGTCAAAATCAGGTTCAAGTTCTCTGAGTTCATGTTGACGTTGATGGTGCTGAGTGGAGAGTTCATCTATATGTCTATTAACCTCCATATGTGTGTCACAAATCAATACAAGCCCACAAGTTAAATTTGACAAACTTCGGAGGTGATAGTGCACAAATCGTGGCTTAAAATGCACTAGACATCACCGAAAATGGTCGAAATGACCTCCGATTGGTGAACGGACTTCGTCGTTGCGTTCAAAACGTCAAAATTGATTAGAATATAAATATTGTAAAATCTAACGATCAATCGATTAAGCGCTCGAGCTATCAATGTGTTAACACGCATATCAGAGTCGAGAAGCTGCGACGATGACCAAATGACCTCCGTTCATGAAATAGATTGTGTCGTTAGCTTCAAAACATCGAAAACTATCAAATGAGACTATTCACACTTAATTCGGACGAGTCAGTGCTAATGAAGAATAATCAGCAGTGACAGTGCGCAAACATCGAAAACTCTGATATGCGTGTCGGCACATTGATAGTTCAAGCGCTTAATCGATTGATCGTTAGATTTTGCAATATTTATATTTTGATCAATTTCGACATTTTGAACATGACGGCGAAGTCCGTTCATCGATCGGAGGTTGTTTCGATCATTTTCAGTGACGTCCAGTGCATTTTGAGCCCCACTCACTCAGTCGAAATTGTGGTATTGATTCACACATATGAGTCAAGTACCATAACATTAGTTTTCTAGCACAGTCATAAGTTTTGGCAGATATAGGCATTCGAATAATTTATAGAAATAATTATTTCTTTGGTTACATTTTTCTAACTTTCACCCATATTTTACGCATTATAATTAATAATTGCATTGCTAATTACAATGTTAGCAACTAAAGATAAATATTTAGCACTACTATAGAGAAGTGTACTCAAAATTTTAGTCAATGTGAGTTATAAAAAAAGATTATAAAAACAAAACCAAGAATAACCTTTTATTTATTTTAATCACAATTAAAAAATGAAACTATAAATAATATTTAGATATTGCGATTCTCATAAATGTGTGACTACAGCGAAAAATTCTAGCAGTTTTATCTTTATTAAACTATACATATTTATAATATTGAACATTATGGAATAGTTATATATTAGACATTATGTCATATGTTGTTTTTTTTAGTGGAATATATTTATATTCGACTGAGTGATATGAAGGGTGTATTTAAGATAGTTTTTTGGTTGATTTACTTTTTCAAAAAACTTGTTCAATTGGCTATTAATTTTTTGGCTGCTTTTCAGAAAATTTTTTACTGAAAAAACTATTTTGATAATCAAAGGTGTTAGAGTATAGTGGTTTTTTGAATTTTTCAAAAAGAAAAATATTTGTTACGCACATAGAAATTTTTTTAAAAAGCTGATTTCTCTACAGTAGCTTTGCAACTAAATTTTCAAAAAATTATAGCTACCCCAAACAAATTCAAAGTTAAAAATTGACTAAAAATTAATTTGAGATAGAGTGGAGCTTGAAACTTGAGCAGTCTCCAATCCAACTCAACCAGTTATTATTATTTTTTTCTTAGAATTTTAGTGTTTCTAAGTATTTTTAAATGATCTCTACGGTATATTAGAGATATAACTACACTTTTTTTTTCGTTTTTTTAATATGACTAAACATATTGTTAAAAATATTGACTAAAAACAATATATGAATATTATTTTTGATAATATAATCAGTTTTTAAGAACTGTCATTATTACTATGACGGCTTAATTATTATTATATAAAATAATTAAATATTTATTTTAATTATTTTAAACTATATATATCAGTCATGGTCATAATCTTGGGAAAAACATGATTAAAATCTAAAATATGAGATCAAAAGATGCTTTTAGATTTATAAAAAAGTTACATTATATACATATATAAGATAGAAAATTATCCCATATTTTATAAAGAGCATAAGATCAATTGTAAGTTTTAAAGAAGAATCATTAAAGAGTACAAATCCCAAATTGAATTAGACACTTGCTTAGAAATAATATGAAAATTAAGAATCCAATCTATATCCTCATAGTTAGGTTGTCAGAAGCTTCTCCTTCTCACTCTCTCTCTCTCTCTCTCTCTCTCTCTCTTTCTCGCTTTATCTATATTTATGTAATTGCAGTGAATCTAGTTTTAAACATAAGCGCCGGCGCTTCAATCGTGAGAATCACATACCTACTCTAGATGATTATTATGGTATCATATGCCTTTTCTTTAATATAATTTGAACTCGTAATCTGAGGAAAATAAAATAAAATTCTTCTGCGACCACTCAGCCAACGATCCTCTCAGATGGTATCCTATGCTCTCCTTCTTGGTTCCATGCATGTGAAAGCTAGTCAGACGCAGAAGCATCACCATGCAGTTGGAGGTCCTGTGAGAACAATAATTTTATAATTTATTTATGCGAGTAAATATATATCTTAAAATATGAATATGAGAGTAACAGTTCCTTCCAAAATGATAGGCAAAAGCTATTGATAAAGCTGCTAGCTGAAAAACATATAATTAGTCAAGTCAGCCGTAAACCTGATCAAACTTTAATTAATTGAGAACATCTACTTAATTACATGTTTGATGATTATAATTATAGCATATAGTTTTAATTATATATACATAAATAAACTAATGATTTTTAATAAAAAATTAAAAAAAATTCAAAATATTATTTATTTGTTTGATCAAGTTCTAATATATATAAGAAAATATTATGCCTTAAATACATAATTTTTTTTATATTTCAGTATAGTTAAACATATGATAGTACATAACTTTAAAATATAGAGGATATATAAAAATTGATACAGTGACATAGAATTATTCATTAATTAATAAGTGTATCATCATTAAATTAGCATTTTATAAAACTCCGATGAGCTACTTTTTAAAGAAAAATAAGAGCAGGTTCATGTTCAAGTTTGTTGATTTTTATGTCAAATCTTTAAAAAAAATTTCAAACATGTTTAATAATTTAAATGAATAAATATTAATGAGTCTCTTATAAATGAATATCAAGTCATCCAATGAGCATACTATGTCTCTATCCCTGACCATATTATCTTTCCCATAAAAATTACATAGTTTTAATAAAAAGCCCACCACTACAATATTAGCTGTAGCCACACATTTTCAAAAAATGTGACTAACTATTAAATTAATAATCTATTTAATAAAATGTAAGTAAAACTGTATTTTAATTTGTTTTTTTTTTTTGTATTTGAATCATATTTTTAAAGAGTACTGTGTCTATATTGATTGTTTGAATAAAAATATTTGTTATAAAAGGGTCCTTTTTGTAAACAAATTTATAATTTTGTATTTGAAAGTCTTAGTCATGGTATATATAGGCACATATCCTGAAGTATATAATGCAAAATAATATATAATAGGTTAGGTGTGTTTTAAATTATTCAAGTAATATTATGATCTTTAGGTTTATCTGTAATTGCTATTTAAATTTGGTGCCTAATAAGATAAATTGCCTCCTGGCCTTTATTATGAGGTCACAAATTAGAATTTTGATTATTATTATTATTACATGATAAACTGTATGTACAGTTCCTTCCAAACTCTAACTACTACCTAGTACCTGCTCATTCTCCATCTCTCTTCTCTTTCCTCTTCTTACTACTCTATGGTCCCCTTCTGTCTGAAGCGAATTCTCACCTCAAGCAGCATATCAGGCAGCAGCAACAATGCACTGCCACAGAAGTTAAAGTGAAATTTTATTCAACTTTCTGTTTAATTTTAATATATATTCATATATTTTAAGAGAAATTATGATTAAGACTCACATTTTTAACTCTAACAAGCAGGCACATGACTGAAAATGCATTCCATCATTTCATATGAAAAATCAACTTGTGTCACAAAGATGCTTATCCCCTCCGTTAAACTACTTACGTACGTACTGCCTCTATAATGAGCTTATCCTTGCAGGTTTTACACATCTCTTAGCTGGAAACTTAACTGAAAACATTATATATGTATTTACGAGATATAAATAATTCTGAGAATAATTTCACAGCAATATTCATAAACTATTTATCAACTGTGTTACACAGATTACAGTCATCGAAAATATCGACATTCCTTAAAAATATTCAATACAGATGAGAGACCTCCATATATAAACCTCCTTCAATTTCAAAATAAGCTTCATGTATGATGTTCTCTAGTCTTCGAGAAAGCCAAAGCAGAATAGAATAAAGCTTAGCCAGCCTCGTGCTTGTCTGCATGCGTTAGGTAGTGGAATCAACTTATCAGAAATGCTTATTAACTAACAACGCATAAAAAAAGAAGACAGAAAAGTTGACAAGGGCATAAAGCTTGATATGCTAGCTAACTACCAAACTTATTGGTAAATAAAATGGACGATGGAGAGGAAGAACCTAGCCATGTACCAATTTAAAGTCTGTATCATACACATGTTGGGATTGAATGCAGTTGTCAGATGGAGTACTGTAAGAAGGGAACCTAAAACCCTAACCCTAAATCTTGTCCAGCCATGCCTTCCTTCACGATAGAGTTCAGGAATCTTCAGTCTGGGTTATCACGTGGGAAAAGGAGAAATGAGAAGAGCAAGCTTGCATGGTTTGGGGTGATTAGGTCATTATTGCTTGTCCTTTTGACCTAAGCTAGTAGTGATATATATACTCTTGGCATGCAATCAATTATATCGGAAGTTGGAAGTGCGCTTATAATTGAATCTATTGCTTGTGTAAAGTTCGGTGGTTTAAAATTATGGGAAACTTTGATGGAGTTGCTGAATACATTGTGATGGAAGTTGAGGATTATCTCAGTCGGATGTCTCTAGTACTCAACAATTGAATCAGTACATGAACGCAAAAGAGTTTTTACATTGACCGTTTTACCTTTGTGGTTTACCACAAAATTGCATCATTTTATTAATATAAATTCAGTGTATAATCACATTATATAAAACCTAACTAAATTTAAAATTTAGTCTCAGTTTTCTCAAATATTGCGACTGAACTTAACATCTTGAATCATACTCTTTTCACTTATAGCCAGATTTCTTTTAATAAGAATGACGACTAATAGAGAGAGTAAAAGTTTTGCCATAATTTTTTAAGAAATACTTCTGAAAAAATATTTAATTAGTCACATACATTTTTAGGCGCCAAAAAAAAATATAATATTCTTTAAAAAATAACAAATCTTTATATATATATAACATATAATTCTTTTGCATTTATATATCTAACAGTTTATGTTAGATTTTAGCAAATATAGTATATTGTTTGTTTATGAAAAGATATATTTTATTTTAAAATTTTAATAATGATGATATTTTTGATGTAATATTTTAATTATACTCGAGATTAATTAGTACACTCATTATCTATTGGTATTTAAGATATTCTAAATATATCCTAAATCTTAAAAAAAAAAAAAAAAAGTGAAATATACGTAGCATCTAGGCTTCGTGATATTTTCCGGCTCTCAATGCCTAGAGGGCTTTTGGGCTAAATAAAACTTAGTAAAAAACAACTTTTAGCTGGAATTATGTAAGCCCGGTCCATTAAAATTCAAATTAATATATAACTTTAGGCCCACCTATCTCTGGAAGCCTGCTCCCTCATTCATTCAGGCCTGCCATATAAATTTAAAAATATTTGAAGATATTTCCTCCTCCTCACTATGCTAACCTACTAATCCATATGAGACGCAAACTTGAATTGTTTATGGATTTTATTGATGAGCACGATATTGCAATAAGCTCTCTTTTTCATTTTCATTTTTTAATTTTTTAATTTTTTAATTTTTTATGCCGCTTTTGTCCACATTATTACAAAATAATAAAACAAACAATATTCTTGCTATATAGCTAGGGGTGTAGATAAGCCGAATTTGAGCGAGTCAGACCTTTGTTCTTATTCGACTCATTCAAAAATCATTTTGCGCATGTTCAGCTCGTATTCGAAATAGCACGAAAAATAATAATATGATGAATATATAAGAGAAAGAGGATTTAAATAAGACATAAAGCGGATATATATTTTTAGCTAAATCAACACAAATTAATGATTGTTTATATTTAGCTCGTTTATAAATTTAGCTTAAAATATTTATTTGTATTAGGCTCGCTTACTTAAAGAACGAGTCGAATATGAGTTATTTAACTAGCCGAATATGAGCTATTCGTGAACAATATTTTTTAACAATCATGTACATGGGTATACTTTTGATCATATATAGTTTTGAGATTATTGAATGAGTTTAAATAATCTATTTACCAATTTATTTTTCTTTGTTGTTGGCTAAAATATTCACAATATATAAAAATATTAAATTTTTGTGATTCAACTTAGACTGAGTTGAACGTTGATCAAAAATTTTGGTATGATTGTAACTCATAAAATTTTCTATTTATCAAAATCAAACTTTCTATTGATAATAATAATAATAATAATACCCCACAGCTTGAATTTGCAATAACGTGCAAGCCAATATTTTTATTTTTATTAAATTCTTAATAAATTAATGCAAAGAAACTCACAAATTAACTACTAATCAATCCTGAAACTCTTCAATATATCTTTTGTGATTTGAGGGGTATAGGCTTATTCAACATTAGATAATTTAAAAAAATAAAGTTGAAATATCATTTAGATGTCCCTATAAAGAGGTGTCAAAAATTGACCCGGCATGATAACTTGAATCGACTTGAAAAATATGAGTTTGAGTTTACCGGAATTAATTTTCAGTCGGGTTGGGGTCAAAGAAATTGACACGTTTAATTATTCGAGTTGGGTTTGAGTTGACCCGCTAATCCGAAATTGAATCGATTTTAACTCGACAATTAGGATTTGACTCATTTTTTATCCACAAACCTCAAAATTAACCAATTTTTTTACCTTTGAACCCTAATTTGACTCAATTTTGATGTGATTTTGACCTAATACATGCATAAATAAATCATTCGGGTCGTGTTTGAGTCAATTGGGTTGAAGGCAGGTTGAGATTTTGGAATTTAATAGTCGATTTGAGTCAAACCATCGAATTGACATATCATACATAAGTTAAGAAGTTTTTAGAATCACTTTTTCATTTTTTTATCTTTTAATTATTTTATTTATATTTTAATTTAAAATACAAAAATGTATTTAGCATCTTAAATACATATTTTATTTCTATTGATTAGTGCATAAGTTAGTTGATGATGATCATGCCTATGACGACTGGCACTAGCACTTAGTAATAGTGGTTGATGATGATGATAGTTGAGATCAGAGAAATAGTAGTAATATTATTGCTTAACATAATTTTATATTAGATTTGATCAATTAGTCAAAATAGTTAAGTGTATCAAATCACTTTATTAAAGCAAAACTTTTGTATTCATATTATTTTTTTATTTTTAAATAATATTAAAAAAAGCATGATTTAATTTTTTGTAATTAAATTATAATTAATATGCATAATCACAATTTAATCACATTTATCTCAAAGGGCAGGAGTGGAGCTAGAAATATTTTTTAGTGGGGCACAAGTATTTCTTTAATATGTATTATCTAAATTTGATAATAAATTTAATTTCATTAACTTTGTGTGTGCGTGTGCACATATATTTTCAAAATTATGAAAACTATAATATAAAAATATAATAAGTTTTTTTAACATATTAAAATTTTAATTTCATGAAATTATTTCATCAAGTACAAATCAATTGTGTTTCTTGTCCATAATTTCATGAAATTATTCAAATTATTTTTCTATTTTTTAATAATATTAAAAAAAAGTGATTTAATTTTTTGTAATTAAATTATAATTAATATGCATATTCACAATCTAATCACATTTATCTCAAAGGGCAGGAGTGGAGCTAGAAATATTTTTTAGTAGGGCACAAGTATTTCTTTCATATGTATTATCTAAATTTGATAATAAATTTAATTTCATTAACTTTGTGTGTATGTGAGCACATATACTTTCAAAATTATGAAAACTATAATACAAAAATATAATAAGTTTTTTTAACATAATAAAAATTTTAATTTCATGAAATTATTTCATCAAATACAAATCAATTGTGTTTCTTGTCCAATCAATTAATTGAAGCCTTCATTGTTTGAGAACCTCTGTTCAAATCTTGAGAAATGTATGTGTATGAATTTGTCATGAAAATGACTCTAATGATAAAAAAAAAAAACAAATCATTTAAAATTTCAATATATTTAAAAAATAAGAAAAATAAAATACTTAAAATAGTTATTCATATTGGCTTTATAATTTATTATTATTGATAATCCATCAACTTTAATTTTAATTTTTTTATTAAAAAAACTAGTTTAAGATTTTATTTTAATAAAATACTTTTATTTTTAAATTAATTAAAAAATTAGTAAAATTTACTTTTTATAGAAATATATTTTTATTTTAAAAATATATAAAATAAAACTTATAAATAAAAAATATAATTAAATTATATTGAAATTACTGATGATTTAGTTGGTGACAATAATCCTATTTTATAAATTATCGCCTATTAAAATTTTGCAGTTACTCTTTTTTAGTTGGTGACAATAAACCAGTTACTCTTTTTTAAAATTTTGCAAATTATGAGAATATATTAACTTTTTAAGGTTTTTAACGGGGAACGTTCCGTCACATGCCCTCTTGATTAAGTTATGATGGCTCTAATCAGTAGTGAAATCAGATTTTAAAAAAGGAGTGGTAAAATCTAAATGTGATGACTGTTCACTTAATTAGGAGTGTCGAAATCTAAGAGATTAATTAATGTATTATATAGCATTAAGAATTTAATAAAAATTTAGAAATGATAACTACCCTCTCACCAAGCCACCTCTAGCCATGGCCCTTCTTCAAAGTGATTAGTGATGCTTTTGAGTGTTAAGATAAGGAGCTCTTTTGTCATGCATGTACTTGGATGATAGTCATATTAAAATTCTAAAATAACAATAAAAAATCATATAAAAATAATTATCATAAAAATTAAATTTAAATAATTTAACATAAATATGAGAAGTTACATTTTCAAATTAGAAATAATTCATGAAATTAACTTAAGGGCAAGGATTAAGGGCAAGGCTTCAATTTTAATCCCTAAATTATTTAAACATTCAATTAAGTTTTAATTTACTTATTTTGAAAATTTAATCACTTAATTAATCAATTAATCATTCCATTAACCCATCAATTAATTTGACTTTTAAAGATAAAAAAGACTTAGGAAATGAATTAGGAAAAGTATCCCAAATCTCATTCCCTAAGTGATCTTACTGTTCATCAGGAATAATTATATTTAAATTATTAATCAAGTTATTGTTCACTGCTTAATTACAATTAATTAGATTAAGAGAGTAATTAGAGCTTACTAAAATGATTTTCCTAATTAAGCAATTAACAAAATCTGAAGAAAATAGAGGAGGCAAGGTCATACCCATAAACATCCACAAAAAGTTTGAGATTAATTGAGTGCTAATTAAGATGTAATTAAGCTAATTAAGTTTTTGATAAAATCTTAATTAAGTTAAAGTCACTATTTAAAATCAATTAATTATTATTTTCCTAGATTCTCTTCTGAAATATCTTCAAAATGAGCCTAAGTTTAAATTTTTTGAATTTTTTTATAATTAGTTATGATTTTAGGAAGTTTCAAGATTAAAAACTAGTTAATTAACCCTAATTAAGCCTTTAATCCCATCGGGCCACGTGGATGCTGACACGATGCACTTTCCAATGGAGAAACCTCATGAGTTTAAAAGTTTGAATTTAGATTTAATTTATATTTATGAACATAAATGAAAGAATGATTGATTTATAAAGAAATCAACCAAGTTTGAGTTAGTTTGAAAGAGTTTTGGTTAGGTTTATGGAGGTAAGTCCATATGGCTTAAGAAGAGATTTGGAATTAGAATTTAATTATATGTTTCAATCATTTGATTTAAGATTTGATCTGGAATTTGGGTTGAGATTAAATTTGATAATTAAGAAAATCAATTGGATTGGGGTTGATTTGAATTTGGTTAAGGCTAAGTCTACAAGATAAAATCAAAAAAGTCTAGAAAGGATTTTGGAGTTTGAATTTGGTGATGGATTTCAATAATTGGATAGTTGGATTTGATTTTGAAATTTGAATTTCAATTTGAGGTTTGGTTTGAAAGAAGGAAGCAAGGATTGAGTTTGGATTATAGGGTAGGCAAGTCTCTCCTAAATCCTTAAGGCACAACTTATCCCTATGATTAACTCTTCTAAGTCTCTAAGGTTAGGTTAAGTATTTACCTAATAACTAGAAGCGTCTTAAGACTAAGAAACTCTTAGTGTCTATAAGAGTCTTAGACCTATGATGAGAAAGTTGAGAGCTCACTCCAAAAGTGAGGTCAACGCCTTTTGGAATAGAAAAATACATTCAGTTGAACTCCCGTACATAAAAATGTTCAATGAGCATGATATTCCCACAAAAGCTAGACCATATGAGATGAATGAACATTATCTAGCTTTATGTAAAGACGAGATTGTTGAATTACTAACTAAAAAGTTAATTCGACTGTCTTACTTTTATGTTATGAATGTTGTGGAAAAGGAGAGAGAAAAACCTAGACTTGTAATCAATTATAAGCCTCTCAATAAAGTCCTTAAATAGATTAGATATCCTCTTCCTAATATAAAAGATTTACTTAATCGCCTGTATAAAGCAAAATCTTTTCTAAATTTGATTTAAAATCTGGCTATTGACATATTCAAGTCAAAGATAAAGATAGATATAAAACTGCATTCATTGTTCTGTTTGACCACTACGAATGGAACGCCATGTTATTTGGGCTCAAAAATGTCTCAATTGAATTTCAACATATTATGAATAATATTTTTTAAAGTTATTTCAAATATATTATTGTTTACATTGACAATGTTATAATTTTTTCAAATAATATAGACAAACATTTTAATGATCTACAAATATTTAAATGTCTTATCCAGAAAAATGGTTTAATGGTTTCTGCCCCAAAAATAAAATTATTTCAAACAGAAATATGATTTTTAGGACATAACATCATTAATGCTTTGATTATTCCTATTAACCGAAGTATTGAAATTGCTGACAAATTTCCAGACATTATCCTGGATAAAAATTAATTGCAGAGATTTTTAGTAGCATTAAATTATGTGACAGATTTTTATCAAAATCTAGCACAAGACGCCGCCCCACTTTTTGATGGACTCAAAAAGCTGTCTGATTTGCATCTGGCGGCTCAAAAAAATTAAGCAATGAGTTAAAAATCTCCCTTATTTGACTCTCGTTGATCCAATTAGTTTCAAAATTATTGAAACTGATGCCTCTAATCTTGGCTACAGTGGCATCCTTAAACAACGAAAAAATTCTTCCAAAGAATTAATCTATTTTCTTCTAGATGATGGAATCGTACTCAATCAAAATATTTTATTATTAAAAAAGAAATATTTCCAGTCGTCAAATGCATTTCTAAATTTTAAGATGACCTTCTCAATCAACATTTTTTTATTACGCATTGATTGTTCTTCTATTAAATATATTATCAAAAAAGATGTTAAAAATTTAGTCTCCAAACAAATTTTTGCATATTGGCAAGCTCAACTTTTGGTATTTGATTTCGATATTGAGTTTATACAAGGCTCTTCTAACTCACTTCCTGATTTCCTAACCCGTGAATTTTTGTAGGACAATCAGGAGTAGCTCACCTCTCATCATAAGATGAACCCCTCTAATCGAGGTGGTCCCGCTTTTGAGGGGGGGCGAGGTAGAAATCCGTCATTGGGATGATCAACCTTCGAACATATCTTTATGGTTATTCTTCTATTACTATTGAGCAAGGAGAATCATCTAAAGCTAAAAATGCTGCATCATCCCTCAAAGATGTGGTAGCTTAAGAACATATTTATTTCACACAAAAAATAAAGCAGAATATTCTTGAAATGAACCCTTCAAATTATTCAATTAATAATCTGTGGGCTTTTCTCGAATGATATTTACGAAACAATCCTTTCCCATATGTAGGAAATCTATCCCAAAAAAATTATGAAAAAATCCTAACATAGTTAAAATGTGTTGAGATTTTCCATGTTAGAGATCAATCAAGTCATACCATTTTTGTATAACAAATGTGTTATATAAAAAATTATTCATAAAAGTGAATAGGGTTTAACCACATTTCAAGAAAAAAATAAATTTTTTTATCTACTAATTTACAGAACAAACTTAGTGTTAATTACTGGTGTTACGTTCAAGCAATGATGAAAGCATTTTTTTTATCAATGATAAGAATAAAACACTCATGGATGATTATAATGAACAAAAAATTATAGCTAGAGAAATCCTAGCTTGATTCTTTCGGTGGTGGAATTATTTCGATGCAAATCTCAATATTCTCTACGATCCCATCATAGAGATTTTCAATGAATGAATGAAACTGCACCCAAAATCTGATCATCGAAAGATGATTTAGAGCAAAATCTTGCACTTATTTTCTTTTCTGGCATCAAATCTCATGGTTTTGTCCTCGAATGTGACTCTTGGAAAATCCTTCAACAGACAAGACAATTCTGTTAAAATGGTGGACTGTTAAATAGATAACTTAAAACCAATAATGACTAGTCATGGAACTATTGTGCCAAAAAACCAATCCCATTTGCGTTATCATGGTTGGGGAAGTTCTTCTAGCGCAATATCTTCATGAAGACGAAATCCAACATATGGAATGCTTAAAGAAAAAGCATACGAGCAACAGGCTTGCTGAAGCCAGCATCCATAAGAGTGAGAATCAATGGGATGTGTGTAATCATAATTTGAATGCTGAAGAAATTTAGTGAAATTAATAATTCTCTGCACTTTGGCTTAATTATTGCCAATGGAATAAATTATTGCCAGCATTCAATTGCTGATTTGACATAATCAGCTTTATAAAAAGATAAAGCTACTTTTGTACTATCTAGCATTAATGACCTTTCACCAAACCAAAAGTTTTGCAAATTTAAGCATTTGGTTCCCTTTACAATTGTAAAGGAAGTTAGGCTGAATAACTTTAATTAAATTTATTCTATTTTCATTTAATGCTATATTATTGTACTTTTGCTTAAAGCTTAAGCAAAGTTTTTGTATTCTGTTTAAATATTTTGATGTCTGCCTGCCCTTCCTTATAAGGAGGCTATCCCTTTAGTTGTACAGGGATGCTTGGTCCTTCTCTAACATGCTCTTCTCTCTTCTTCTGTGTGTGATCTATTAATTGAATTGAGTTCTGAATAAGGATTGTTTGCATTAAGTATTTCCTGGTTTTTGCTTTTGCTGGAACATTTTTAGGTGAAAAAATGATAATATTCTTAGAAAAAAATAAGGGATATTTACATGTATAGCATATAATTTTTTTGCATTTATAAGTCTAATAGAATAAGTTTGATTTTCGCAAATATAGTATATTTCCTATGAAGAAAAGATGCATTTTACATTAAAATATTAATGATGGTAATATTTTTGATATACTATTTTAATTATAAAAATAAAGTAGTATACTCATTATGTACTAGTGTTTAAGATATTCTAAATACCCCCTAAATCTAAAAAAAAAGGTGAAATATACATACTTAAAATTAGATTATATGCGAAATCCAGATGTATTTAGGCTTCGCACGTGATATTTTCTGGCTCTCAATACATAGAGGGATTTTGGGCCAAATAAAATTTAGTAAAAAGAACTTTGAGCTCGAATTATATAAGCCCAGTGCATTAAAATTCAAATTAATTTATAACTTAGGCCCACCTTGCTGTGTAGGCCTGCTCAATCATTTATTGAGGCCTGCAACGTAAATTTAAAAATATTTGAAGATATTTCATGCACGTCACTATGCTAGCCTACAAATCCATCTGAGACGCAAACTTGGCAGAATTTCATTGAGAGCACGATATTGCAATAAGTTATCTCCCTTTTTTTATGGGACTTTTGCCTACAAAATAATAAAACAAACAGTATTCTTGCTATATATGTAGGGGTGTAAATAGGCCGAATTTGAGAGAGTCGAACATTTGTTCTTTTTCAACTCATTCGAAAAATCATTTTGTGCATATTCGGCTCGTATTCGAAATAGCTTAAAAATTAATAATCTAATGAATATGAGGGAGAGAGGATTTTAACTTAGGTCAATCTTTTATATGATAAAAACTCAAATATATATTGTGGACGAAAAGATTATCTTCTGACTTATCACAAATCCTAAAGAAATTATTATCAATGAAATGAATAGACTTCATAATAAGTCTATGCATTTAAACTATTTAAAAGAAGAAATTTTTGATCTAACTATGAAACAAAAAATTTCCTCTCCTTTAATTAAGAGCAAAATCCAATCTTGCTTACAAAATTTTCAAAATTCTATATATGGTGAAAACTCAATAGTTTTTTGGAACAGAAAAATACATTCAGTTGAACTCTTGTACATTAAAATATTCAATGACCGTGATATTCCCACAAAAGCTAGACCATGTCAGATAAATGAACAATATCTAGCTTTATGTAAAGACGAGATTGCTGAATTACTAACTAAAAAATTAATTCCACAGTCTTACTCTCCTTGGAGTTGTATAGCATTTTATGTTATGAATGCTATCGAAAAGGAGAGAGAAAAAACTAGACTTGTAATCAATTACAAGCCTCTCAATAAAGGCTTTAGATGGATTATATATCCTCTTCCTAATAAAAGAGATTTGCTTAATTGTTTGCATAAAGTAAATATTTTTTTCAAATTTGGTTTAAGATTTAGCTATTGGCAGATTCAAGTCAAAGATGAAGATAGATATAAAACTGCATTCACTGTTCTGTTCGGCCACTACGAATGAAACATCATGCCATTTGGGCTCAAAAATGCCCCATCTGAATTTCAGCATAATATGAACAATATTTTTGAAAGTTATTTCAAATATATTATTATTTATATTGATGATATTTTAATTTTTTCAAATAATATACATGTATATTTTAACCATCTACAAACATTTAAATGACTTATCCAGAAAAATGGTTTAGTGGTTTCTACCTCGAAAATCAAACTATTTTAAACAGAAATGTGATTTTTAGGACATAACATCACTAATGTTTCGATTATTCCTATTAACCGAAGTATTGAATTTACTGACAAATTTTCAGACATTATCCTGGATAAAAAGCGATTGTAGAGATTTTTAGGCGCATTAAATTATGTGAGAGATTTTTATCAAAATCTAGCACAAGACGCCGCCCCACTTTTTGATAGACTCAAAAAGAAGCCACCACTTTGGACTATCTTGCATACCAAAGCAGTTCAAAAAATTAAGCAACGAGTCAAAAATCTCCCTGTTTGGCTCTCACTGATCCAATTAGTTTCAAAATTATTGAAATCCTCTAATCTCTAAGCCTACTTGCCAGATCCTTAAAAATTCTTCAAGAATTAATTTATTTTACTTCCGAACGATGAAATCCTACTCAATCAAAATATTCTATTATTAAAAAAGAAATATTTTTAGTCGTCAAATGCTTTTCTAAATTTCAAGATGACTTTCTCAATCAACGTTTTTATTACGCATTGATTATTCTTCTATTAAATATATTATCGAAAAAGTTGTTAAAAATTTAATCTCCAAGCAAATTTTTGCTTCTTGGCAAGCTCAACTTTCAGCATTAGATTTTGATATTGAGTTTATACAAAGAACTTCTAACTCACTTCTTGATTTTCTAACTCGTGAATTTTTGCAGGGACAATCAAGGGTGGCTTACCCCTCATCACAAGATGAACCCCTCTAATCAAGGTGGTCCTGCTCTTCGAGGGGGAAGAGGCAGAGGTAGTGGTGATCCGTCTAGCTTTACTGTTGGGATGATCGACCGTTGAACATCTCTTTATGGTTCTTCTACCACTATTGAGCAAGGAGAATCATCTAAAGCTAAAAATTCTACACAATCCCTCAAAGATGTCATAGCTCAAGAACCTATTTATTTCACAAAAGAAATAAAGCAGAATATCCTCAAAATAAACCCTTCAAATTATTCAATTAATAATTCGTGGGCTCATCTAGAATGATATTTGGGAAACAATCCTTTCCCATAATATGAAAATCTATCCCGAAAAAATTATAAAAAAATTCAAACACTGTTAAAATGTGTTGAGATTTCCCATGCTAGAGATCAATCCAGTCATATTATTTTGTATAGCAAATATGTTATACAAAAAATTATCCATCAAAGTGCACGAGGTTTAACCCCATTTCAAGATAAAAAATTTTATCTACTAATTTACATAACAAACTCAATGTTAATTACTGGCGTTCATTCAAGCAATGATGAAAGTATTTTTTTTTCTTATCAATGATGTTGACCTCAATATTAGAATGAGCTCTCAACACCTCCATCTTAAGCATAGGATTCCTCTTGGACTTTAAGAGCTCCTTAGTCTTAAGACACATCTGGTGATTAGGTAGACACTCCCCTAGCCCTAGAAGACTTAGAAGAGTTAGCCATAGGAATAGGTCATGCCTTAGGGGTGTTAGGAAAATTTTCTACCCTTTAGCTTAAACTATTCCTCACCTTCCTTCTTTCAAGTCAAACTCCAAATCAATTCTATTTGATTTTCTTCAAACTCAATTCAATTTCATGATTCAAATTCATGATTGAATTCCATGATTGGAATCCATGATTGAAACCCATAATCAAAATCCACTAAAAATTCCTAAGTTCAAATTTTGTTGAAGTCCTTAATTTTCCCTTAAGTACTTAACCAAAATCATGATTCAAACCTATTCAAACCTTTGAGATTTTCTCATAAATCATTTATATTCTCATTTATATTCATATTTATAAATGAAATATAAATTCAAACTCATCAAATCAAATTCAAAATTCCAAATCATTTCATGAAAATTTTCTTAAGTCCCTTTAATTTTTCATTAAAGGACTTAGCAAAAATCAACTCTAAACCTTGATCAAATCACTTTAAACCTTAGGGATTTTCTCAAAATTTATTTACATCCTCATTTATATTCTCATATATAAATGAAATATAAATATAAACCAATTAAATACAAAATAAAAAAATTAAATTCCAAATTTAAAATCCTTGAAATTCCTTTAAATCCCTTAATTTTCCATTAATGGATTTAACCTAAACCTTGATTAAACCTATTCAAACTCATAGGATTTTCTCAAAACTTATTTGTATTCTCATTTATATTCTCATATATAAATGAAATATAAATATAAATCAATCAAATCCAATCCAAAAATTAAATTTCAAATTAAAAATTTTCTTAAATCCTTTAAATTCCCTTAAATGGATTAATCATAAATCATGATTAAACTCTTTCAAATTCTTGAAACTTTCTCATGATCCATTTATATTCTCATTTATATTTACATATATAAATGAAATATAAATTCAAATAATCAAAACCAAATCCAAAAATCAAACTCAAATCCACTCAAAATCAAATCTAAGCCTTTTCAAGCCAAAATCTTGAACTTTGCCAAATCAAGCCAAACCCTTGATTTTCTCTCATGGTTCAATCAGCCCTACAATCATGAGTTCATATATAAATCCAAACTTCAATCACTCAATCAAAATCCAAATCAAAAATCAAACCCAAGACCCTTTCATATCCTTCCTTTGAATATGAAATTTTCAAATGGATCAAAATCCATTTGACTTCAAATCAGTTGTAAATGGATTTATATTTCAATCATAAATTCATATACAAGATCAATCAACTTTAAATCAAGCTTTGACTAAGCCATTTGACCCACTTAGGCTCACTTGACCTAAAGTGAGCTAAAGTACCCTTATGGGTCAACTTTTGATCCTAACCATATTAGATTGAACCAAACTCATAATTGCCTCTCATCATGATCAACAATCATCATGAGTTGATTAATCAATCAAATTGTGTCAAATCAAGTCAAACCTAAGGGTTGACCAAGTCAACACGTAACCTAAAATGAAACCTAACATAGCCAAAATCTATCATAGGCTAAATTGATTGAAACCTTTGATCTAAGTTCACTCATGACTTATATTTGAACATGACCAAGCCAACATTTAAGCCTAACCTAGCCCAATTGGCCAACTTGACCCAAGTTGACCCATTTTGACCTAAATGGTCAAAATATGTCAAAACTTGATCTAAATCAACTTGTTTGAAACTAATGGGTCAAGTCCATCCCAAATCACTTGTGGAACTTGACTAAAGCATCAATTGGCCAACTAGACCTAACCTAGCCCAATTGACCTTAGACCCAACACAACCTAAATGCGCCCCAAAATTGAACTTAACCCAAATTGATTAGAAACAAAGATACCAATCCACTCCATATGACTAACCTAACCTAAACCTACCCTTGACCTAACCCAAATAGGTCAAATGGGTCAACTTACCCATTTGACCTAAATAAAGTCATATGAGCCAAAATCAAATCTAATCCAAATTGAACCAAACCAAAGCCACCAAAACATTTCAAATGGTCATATGAACTTGACCCAACCCTTGGTTTGACCCAATTTGACTAATTGGTCAACTTGACCTAAGTTGACCCATTTTGACCTAAATGGATCAACATGAGCCAAACCCTATCAAATGGATTTCAAATCCAATGAAACTTGGCCAAACTTATTTTCTCAACATACCAAACATACCCGAAGTGAAAAAAAAGCAAAATAATCATTTTACTCCTAGGCCATAAAGCAAATTTTGGCCTAACCCATGGGTATTTTGGTTATACCCTCTTCACAATCACTTGAGGCTTTCCTAAAAGCTCAAGGACACTTTGTGATGAGTGGTGCACCCAACCCAATGGGTTTGGGCCAGCCCATTTTACCCATAGACCAAACCCGACCACCTAACATGAAATTGAGTTTTTAAATTCTCTCATAAGCTCAATTTCAGCACATAGGAAGTTGGCTTTCCACTCAAGGGATCAAACCGACCATGTGTACACTAAAACAACCTAAACATCCCTCATAATCTGACCAATTGGATCAAAATGACAACTAATGGTTCGGTCGTCCGATTACCATAGGGGGAGATATACTTGCTCAAATTCAATGAAATTTCATTACACACACTGTCGATTGGAGCTTAGGAACCCTTAGCAGTCATCAGAGAGCATCTCCAAGGTCTTTATAGAGGATTTGAATTTCCTAATTCTCAATTTTGCACAGTGCAAAATAGGGGAGCTCAATCCAATTGCCAACTTCCTATACACTTGATCTTAATCCAATTTCTCTTGCACACTCCATCAGAGGGTCAAGTCAAACTTGCCCAAGCTCTGATTGAAGTTCCCATTGCAAGGAAGAGATCAATTGGATCAAAGTCGAAGCCCAAGAAAAGAGGTGTTGGTCTTCCCATTGATCCACTCAATCTCAAGGCCTAGGAATTTTCACAGGGCTTCGTCTCCACAAGACGAAGCTACCTCATCGATCTCGAGCGCCGGTAAGGTATGTAATTTTTCGATCACTAAACTCAATGTGGTGTGGAGCTTTGTGAAGGAAATCTTCACCTCATTGAATTTTGATCGTTGAATTTTTCGCTCTTGGTCTTTAGATGGTGTGGGTTAAATTTTGTGTGATTCTATGCTAGATCAAGCTTGAATCTTCCCCTTGATCATGGACGGTCTCTGTTGATCAAGGGGAAGAACTTGGCTCATCTCAGCCATCCATCTGCGCATCTTAGATGAACGGCTAAGATTATTTAACATGTTTTAGAAATCAATTATCCTTTTAAAACTGTGGGTGAATACTTAGTCCTTCGATCTTTGATCGAACGGTCGAGGATATTGGCGCTCCGCTGCCTCCATTTGGGATGTGAAATTTAAGTGACACCCTCACGGTGCGACACATGTAAAGCGCGCTGACCGTCGCCGCCACGCATCGTGCCGTGAGCTGAGATTAAGTAGGGATTAGTTAATTACCTAATTAATTCCTAATTAATCCATATAACATCTAAAATTTATAACTCTTCATAGAAAAATTAGAAAAATATGGAAAAATACTATGGAAATATAATTTCATCAAGAATATTTTAAAAATAGTTTCAGTGGATTTTGAATTCTCCTTTTCTTTGAATTTAGGTTTCTTTGGGAATCTTAATTAACTAATTATCCTTTAATTAGGTCATCAATTGATCTCAAATTTTTAGAGTTCATTTTAGGCGATGACCTCTACCTACCCTAAGTTTCTTGAGATTTATTGAGGGATTAATTGCAAAATTTTCTATTTCATTCCCTTATTACCCCTTTCATGTAATTAAGGGTAATTAAGGTATAATTAGTGGATTTTTCCTATGATTAGGATTGATTAATGTTAGATCCAGTAATTGGAAGGTTTATGAAATAATTTTGGGGCATTTCCCCAAAGCTATTCTCTAAATGCCCTCTTCTCTCCTTAATCTCCATTTAATTAACGGTTAATTCATTAATTATCCTCTTAATCAACTTTTCAAAAATTCTAAAAAGTTCTAAAATTTAATTAATTTACCTTGGGTAGATGCTTAGGTGTTTAATAGCCTAAGTTCAATTAAAAAAATTGAAACCCATTTCATAAGTGTGAAGGGGTGTTTTTAAAGTACTTAAGCTAAACCCCATAGCTTAATTAACTTTTAAATGTGAGCCAAATTGCTTTAGGTCTATTCATTATTAAGTGCATTGCAAATTTAAATACCTTGTGAGTTTTATGTCATCTCATTGGCTCATAATTACTTAGTCAATTTTTCTAAGGTGGTGTAGGTAAGGGTTAATTAAGCCACTTAATTCATACCTTAACCTAATCAATGCTTAAAAATAGATTTAATTATCTAAAAATTAAACAAATATACAAAACACATGTGGGAATGGGTTAGGAATAGCAAACTCATCTTACCTTTTCAAAATTAAATCAAACTTCAAACTAAATAAAAAATATTTTGAAATTCACTTTGATTTATTCTAAATTTTTTTATTCCTTAAGAATGTCTTTAGGATTTAATTAAAGTGAGTTTATTTGCATGCTTTCATTGCTTAGGATGTTTCCTAGCATGTTAAGTTGTATTCCATGCGATTGATGCATTCATAATCTCATGTTACAAATTTTAAAAAAATGAAAATTGTTTACTTTATGTCAAATGTTCATGTGTTGGTTAAAGTAAAATACGAATGGCTATTATCACAACTAAATTCAAAATATTTTCAAAACTTATAAATGAAATATCAAATCTGAAAGTGTGCTATTCATATCTTAATTATAAGTTTGCATGTAATGGATTATAAAAGCATGTTTAGCATAGATATTCTTTCTTTCTTATGTAAGCATAGTTTTGAATAGGAGTTGGTAAGATGTAGGGTTCATTTGAAAAGAACCCAATACTTACTTAATTCCATACCCTATTCATCCCTATGCTCTCACTTAAGAAGGTTTGCCGATACTTGCATGCATAAATTGCATAAACAAAAAATGAATCAATTAAGCAACTTTTGCATTTTCCTTTTCTACTTCATTTCTTTTATATGCATGTTTGTATTTAAGGAAAGTGGCATATTAGTCTAGACAACCCTGAGGTTGTGAGGCTTTAAGTAGCCATAAGTAGGTCTTGTACCTTACACCTCTGGTTAATAATGGCGATGTACTCACTTATACCTTTCTAACTTTCATGCATGTATGTGAAATTTTGGATAAGGAAAACCTTTTCTACTTAAGAAAAATCATGCATATTCATCTTCTAAATTTTCTTAAACGGATTACTCAGCATGCATCATAAAGTGTGTTAACTACTCTCATTTGCATGTATAGATATGCTTAGGGTCCATCCATATGCATGTTATATATGTTGGGAAAGAAGTGAAGTAATCTGTGTTATGTGAATTTTGATTCATTTTATTTAATCTTAAAATGCCATTCTTTTTAATAAGATTGTTTAGAGTTTATCTAAATTTTGGATTAATTAAAAGATTTAATCAAAACATTCACCTAAATGAAACTAAAATATGAACCTACTTTAGAAAATTACTTTAGGTTAGGAAAGGAAAGAGAAGTTCTCTTCTCTTTCCCTCACTTAAACCAAATTAAAACATGAAATTAATTATAGGTTTCACTTAAACCAAATTAAAACATGAAATAAAACAAACTCAAAACACTTAAACAACTTAAATGAAATCCCCCCTCTAAGTTGAACATGTCCTTCACACTTAAAAAATTTGAACCCAAAATCCTACGCTAAGCATACCACATATACCTTCAAAGCACACACATTAACCTAAGTCATCACTTCTAGCCTTAGGTTATGTCGGTGCATGGTCTGATGCTTTTTTTGTTTTGTGATCTATGTTTTAGATTGGATGTTAGGATGTATGCTCATAGAATTAATGGTAGGACGTGCTTAGTCTTATACTTTTCTGCAGGAGATTATGCTTAAGGGGCACTATCATAAATAAAAATATAACTGATTCTTGCTTGCAGGTGCTTATACCCCGTAGCATAATCCATAGGACAGGTGGACTTAGTCACCCATGTGTGGGGTGATAAGTCCAATATACATGCTCGAGATTTGTGTGGTGTGATTTAACTAACCTTTATTTTACAGGTGTTAGTTAGATTTCCTTTTTTCCTTTCCATGTAAAAATTTGTATAATTAGGATTTTGGAATGATTTGTTATGAGAGATTAGGATGAACATTGGTCATAAGATCCCATCTTATGAACCATGTGAAGCCTTTGAACATCTACCATCCAACCTTTCAAAGGAGGAACCAGAAGTAAAAAAAAAAAGAAAATAAAAGAAGAAAGAAGAATAAAGCTTGAATACCTCCATAATAATGAATTCCTTTGCTTAATTGTAAATTCAATTCATTTGTAATCCATTTTATATAAGGGTAGAGCTTGACTATCTAATTTGATATTTTTGGATTTGTGTGGTGCTGCCTGACCACAAACGACCATTTATTCTTTTTTTGTGATTAGCTTTATAAATTAATTGATGATTTATTTAGCTTTTGAATTAAGTGGCATGCTTTTCCTAATTACTTCCTTGCTTTATGTATGGCCTGGATGTGAATTAGGGTCTTTAGGAAAAAATAAATCATTTACCCAACTTAAAAACTAAAATTAAAATTAAGCAACTCATAACCTCACGTAAAGCTTAGGTTTAAAATCAAGATAAAAGAATTAGCAACCCCTTAGCTGGATGAGCTTTTCTTTATATTATCATGCACAATATCTTATTTCACTCTTGATTGGAGGGCTTCCACCTTTTCCAGAGAACCCGGCTTGACTTGTGAGAGCCATGCTGGAAACTCATCTCCTCCCTTCTCGCTGATTTTGGCCAATAATATGATTTTTCATGCATTAGTCATAAAAATCCTATTAGCCTAAGTCAAAATAATTGTCCAAAAATAAAAATAAAATGAAATTTGAATTGCATTAGATTTTAGGTCATTTGAAGCATGTTCATTTACATGATCTAGTCTCTTTAGGGAGTGAGTTTAAGGACTTAGTCTCTTTCTAAATAAAATAACCTAGCTATCTTACATAAGCATAAAGACTTGCCTACATGTATTTAAAATCATAGGAGAAGTAGTTGGCGGCCACCCCTAGGCGGGTGTAGGTCCAAGTTGTTGGGTGGTTTGTCCTCTCTTGTGGAGGTAAACTAATTACCCATTTTCACTTTAAATTTAGGTTGTGCTTCTGACCCTCGTCAAAGCTCCCTAGATTTAAGTTCTGAGATTTTTTCTCTCCTTTGTGGGCCATAAGCATAATTCCTCACCTCTTGGGTATTTCCTTAATCTCGTGTTAAGGAATCATAAGTCCTAAAATTCTAATAAAAATATAACTCAAACAAACTAAATCAATTTCTAAAATGTCAAGCCTAATTTTAGGATAGTTTGAGATGTTCGCTAGGTTTCCTAGCATTGTGAACATCTCCTACTTATTTTTCATTTTGGCTTTGATAATAGCTCCCTCTTTTGATCAGTCTCATTTAATCCTTAAAATAAACCAATCGATTGATAGTCCCTCCTTATTGAAATCTTCAGAGACAATGATCATTTACCTTAATCAAGAGTTTTCCTAAGGGATCATGTCCCTTTAGGATGTAATTAATAATAAGGGTTTACCCTTGTAGGGAACTTAATGAATCCGATTTAAAATAAACCTTACTTTATTTTTCCATATAAAGTAGGAGAAAAATCTCTACTATATATGCAGACCCATCGTCCATAAGAGTCCTTATTGAGGTGATTGGTTCCATTAAAGGGTAGTGACTTCTATCTTTTGAGATAGTACACTATTTCCTTGATGATGCATCCGATCACTTGAATCAGTACATCTACGGACCTGTGTGGCATCTTACCAAGATGAATTTTTATATAGCGTGTTGCCTCTTTCATTTTTCACCAATATATTTGGAAGGCGACTCCCCTCTATAGGAAATTTTCTCCACAGATTTTTCTGGCTACTCCACTGGGGATGGTTCCTCTCTCCATCTTTGGTTAATGATCGTTGTCTTTGAGTATTAATAGTGGGTTTATACTTTGATATGAATCCAAGACTATCATTCTTTCCGTTGGCATATAGCTCATTTCAATATTGAGCTGAGTTAACCAACATCTTTAGATTTTAGGACCGCAATCCTTGTTGGTCTTAAAACCCCCGTTGGTTGCTCCAATGGGTAAAATGAAAATATCTAAATAAAAAAGGAAAACATCTAAAGACTTCCTCCTTATCATATAGGGATTTTCAAAAAAAAAAGTTATAAAATTAATAATATTTTCCAAAAAGCATAAATGTACATCTCCTTTCAAATTCACTTTGATGAAGATGTCATTTTCAAAATAAAATGAACAATCATCCTTTCCAAAAATCACAATCATAATCATAAAATTTTCAAAAAAGCACACACGAATTTTTCTATTCACTACACTCACTTATTGAATGGAAAGTTCATTTCCAAACAAAATCAAAATTTTCAAAAAGCTCACATGAACACCTTCATTTAATATACTTAAATTTATTAAATGAATATTTCATTTCCAAATAATAATAAAAATTATTTAGGAAATCCCACTTGAGCATATCTCACATAAGTTTTAAGTTGAAATTCATCTCTTTCAAAAAGCAACAATCACACACAAAAATTTCATATTCCAATAACATAAATAAATAAATAAAATGATCCCTATTCTACATACTTAAATTTGTTGAATGGAGGTCCTCTTTTCAAAACATTAAAATTTCAATAATCAATTTTCAAAAAATTTCGAAACACATTTTGGAATTTCACTTAGCATAATCAAATTTGCTAAGTGAAGTCTTCAAAATCCAAAATCAAATCAACAATCACATTTCAAAATAATTTTTTTTTTCAAAACCTATTTGGAACCTCACTTAACATGCCCAAATTTGTTAAGTGAAGTCTCCAAATCCCAAAATTCAAAATCTTTCAAAACACATTTTGGAATTTCATTTAACATACATAAATTTGTTAAGTGAAGTTTAAAAATCCAAAATCAAATCAACAATCATAATTCAAAATTTTTCAAACAATATTTGGAACTTCATTTAACATACCCAAATTTATTAAGTGAAGTCTCCAAACCCAAAAAAAAAAAAATTTAAAAATTTTCAAAATACATTTTGGAACTTCATTTAACATGCACAAATTTGTTAAGTAAGGTTTCCAAAATCCAAAATCTAAAAATTTTCAAAATTCGAAACATATTTTGGAACTTCATTTAACATACACAAATTTTTTAAGTAAGGTTTCCAAAATCCAAAATCCAAAATTTTTCAAAATTCAAAACATATTTTGGAACTTCATTTAACATACACAAATTTGTTAAGTAAGGTTTCCAAAATCCAAAATTCAAAAATTTTCAAAATTCTAAACACAATTTGGAACTTCATTTAACATACTCAAATTTGTTAAGTAAATTCTCCAAATCCAAAATTCAAAACTCTTCAAAAGATATTTTGGAACTTCACCTAGCATACTCAAATTTGATAAGTAAAGTTTCCAAAGTCAAAACAAAAATTTATCCAACACCTTTGGAACTTCTTCCTTTAGCATAGCAAATTTGCTAAGGAGAAGTTTTCATTTTTCAAAACCAAACATGAAATCAAAATTTTAAACACACCATTTGGAATTTCATTTAGCATACTCAAATTTGCTAAGTGAAATTTTCATTTCACAAAACCAAATGGGATTTCACATTTAGCATACCAAATTTGCTAAAATTGAATCTCCACTTTCAATCATTTCAAAAAAAAAAAAAAAAACAAAAAACAAACTGAAATACTTAGGATTCCCTTAGCATACCAAATTTGCTAAAGGATCCTACCCTTTTCAAGAATCAAAACTTTCTAAACAAACGAAACACTTAGGATTTTCTTAGTATACTTAAATTTGCTAAGGAACCTATTTTCAAAAAAATTAAACAAAATACACTTGGATTCTTCACTAAGCATCCTAAATTTGCTAAGTAAGAATTCCAATTATTTCCAAAATCAAAATAAATTTTCAAAAAGATATAATCACTTTTACTTCACTTAGCATACCTAAATTTGCTAAGTACATAAAAATTCCAAAACATTCAAGGAAAATAAAATCATTTGACCCTTACTTTAACATACCCAAATTTGTTAAAGGAAAGGGTCCTCAAAATCAAAAAAATTTGAATTCAAAATATCAATGAACTTATGGAAGCATCTGATCAAAATTTGGAATCCATATTTCAACATACCTTAATTTGTTGAAGTTTGGATTCATATTCAAATTTGTCTTTGAATCAATTCTTTCCAAATCTATTTGAACCCTACTTAACACTTCCAAGTTGTTGGATGTGGGTTTAAATTTTCAAAATTCAAAAATTCAAAATCTATGGAGATAGAAAACTGATATAAGTTCATTTCTCATTACAGATCCTTTTCGCAAGCAAGTAGCTTGCCATTTTAGTGCGAAATGGCGTTCCCAAAAAATTTGTCTTTACCTTCCCTCACAGCATGGACCTCACCTTAGATCAGGCTGACTTCCCTTGTTTGGGCCATACCCACTTGATCCATTTTGGCTAGGGATTTGAGGGGGCCAGGATCACTTGTGAGGGCATTCCCCTCACCACAATTAGCAGGAAGAAGGTGCGGCGGTCCATCGTGGTAGATTTACCTGATTCTGATATCTCACTAAGAGGAAAGCTATGGTAGTACCACAGACTTCAACTGTTTCAATACCGACAATTCCAGTCCCAGTTGAAGTTTGTCCTAGAGTTGCACATGTTGCCCTAGTGCGTGCTAGCACCCTACCATATGTACCCTCTAAGGGTAAGGCTCTCCTAGTTTCAGGGTTTGCCTCCTCGACATTTGAGTATGGGTCTAGCTCACACTCCTCTCATCCTACCCGCACCCAGCATAGAATCAAGAACTGTATGGTCAAACGGTTCCATACTCGGATAGCCAGAGAGTTAGAGGCTGCCAGATCAGCCATGGATGAGTCTCCCATGATCACTTCACCACTGGTTACAGAAAACCAATTTCATCCTCTCTCTCAAGATTAGTTAGAGAGGATGCCATCCGTTCATCACCTCCTCCAGTGGTGCACTTATAGCCATCAATTTCTAGGAGTAGGAGGTCATACGCCAGCCTTCGTTCTGTTCTACTCCAGGTAGGTGGAGCATACGGATGCTCGGAGTCCGGTACCCAATTCGATCTTTGATATGTTATCCCATGTAGCATAAGGAGGCAGATCTATCAGGAGAGGTCCCGTGAGGCCCATACATCATACATTACTAGCAGAGAGCGATGGAGGTTCAGCCGTCACCACTGCTTAACTTTCCATTTTTCCCCGACCACCATATTGATAGTATTCTCCTCACGGGGAGCATCCATCACAGGAGGCCAGTTCTTATACATAGAGAGTCAGTGGAGTCTCCACCCCACTGCTCTACCCCATGTCCGCCATCTCTAGTGCAGGTTTCAGCATCACCCATTCCATCTAAGGCCATGAAGGCTGCATTAGGGGAAAAATATACCCTGTTGGTAATCCGACTATGGCCAAGGGATCCTACTCCCCTACACCACCCATTGTGGTAGGGCCAAGCTCTCCTACTCGACCTTCTGCCCCAGTGGTGGTGCGGAAGGAATGGCAACCCCAGAGCATTGTGGTCATTCCTTCACCAACTCCACCCATATAGTCGGATACAGAGATGGTGAGAGCTATCACTGATATTCCAGATGACAGTTCAATTATAGCAGGAGCAGAGGATCATCCTAGGATTGTTACCCTTATTATAGCTAGTATCAATCAGGAGTATCATTCTTCTAGCAGACAAGATACACTTGGATGACTCCAGTGAGAGGTTGGTGCCTTCGGCATGATAGATCACACCGACGCCAAGCTATTTGTCCGAGTTAGATCGATCCTTAGATGAAATAGTTGCACACTATTTTATGGAGAAAAAGGAGATCTTAGGGTACACCTGGTCTAATGAAGAAAGAGTCAGCTTCGATCCCAACAAATATGACTTGATGGGGGGATTTAGCTGGTGTATACATGGTCGATACTAAAGGTTCTCTTCTTAGGGAGCAACAGGTCATGGAAGGTGATGAGGTTAATCAAGGAGACACAGCAGAATCAGTCCATCACCTCTGATTGCAGTTAAGAAAAAAAGATGAATAGATTGATAGGATGGCACAACAGTTGTAGGACTTATTGGCAGCAATGTCAGTGCTTCAGAAGCAAGCCCTTCCATTTCATCCTAGTACAGTCGATGTCAATCAGCCTGAACTAATGCATGTCTTAGACCCAATTAAGACTCTACCTCCCATTGAGCAAGGTAGCACTAGTCTACAACAAGGTAGTGGATAGTACCTCCATACATGAAAAAGATCTAAAATCTATGCTTGAGCAGCAGGTAAAGGAAGCTTTAGCTCAAGCTCGGGGAGGATCATCGATTCCAAAGGATAGACCCTACCTAGAGGAATTCGATCATATCTAGTATCCTAAGGGTTTCGTGCCTCCTTCCTTCAAGAGCTTCGATGACAGTGGGAATCTGAGGCAACATATAGCTCACTTCAGGGCCAATTATTGCAATGTAGGTGGCAGTGACGCTTTACTCTTTATACTCTTTGTCAGTAGCCTAACGGGTATCACTTTTAATTGGTATGTTGAACTGTCTAATGATTCAGTAAAGACATTTCCTGAGTTAGAGCAACTCTTCATCAAGAAATTTGCTGGAGCTCAGTAAAGGGTTACTGTAGGTGATCTCGTTGTAGCCCAACAACACTCTGGTGAGTCACTTGTTGATTATATTATCCGATGACGTAACCTGAGTATGAAATGTGACTCCACAGCTATCTGAATAGCATGCCATTGAGATTCTCTTGAAGAATATCTATGGTCTGGTCACCTTAATGCTTAAGGGCTTCACCATAAAGAGATTTGAGAAGTTAATCAACAAGAAGGCTAGTCTACATGGAGAGGCCAAATAGTTGCCTTTTCTAAATTAGTTTTCCAAGCAAAAATCCCAAAAGGTTTATGAGAAGAAACCTGGAGCAGTAGCAGTGGTTGATAAGGGGAAGCAACTAGCTAGAGATCAATCTGAGCAACCATGACCTCAGCAGCCTCCACCTCCTTTGCCACCAGTGAGGCAACCATACCGGCCTCCACCAGCCTCCACAGCCAGCATAGCCACCGTCTCAGCCATACCACCACCACCACCGGCATGCATATCTGTCGCCAGGTAAGTATGGTCCACCTACTCTATTAGATAAGTTAAACAAACCTTATTCTTTTAAGAGGGAGGTAATCAGGAAAATCTCTAGGAATCTCTTAAAGAAACTCGATTTTAAGATGCCCGAGCCTAGAAGACCAGAGGAAGTAGGCAAAATTCATGATCCAAACTTTTGTCCTTACCACCAAATACTATGCCACATTTTGGAGGATTGCTTTACATTCAAGGATTGGCTTGAACACAGTTTCAAGTATGGTGCTATCATTATCCCAAAAGAATACCTTGTGGAACAACCTTCTAGTTCCATTAGGATAATCCTTGGGATACAAGTGATCCTACCAAAATCAAAGAAGGTTGGGACATTTCTTTGTCTAAAACTTCTAGGAATATAATTCAAAAGATCAAGAAGCTTTCCTCGCAGGTCTTTGAGTCAGCTCAAACCTCCAACACCAAAGAAGGTTTGCAAGTTGTCAGTGCCAACTCTAGGAAAGTGGGAACTCAGTAGCAAGAAGATGTGTCGTGAGATAGCCGCTTAGCATACCGACCAGCCTTTCCACTTTCCAGCCTCCATATGGATGACTTCTACCATTTCAGCTAGCTCTTTTGTTTCTTCTACTAGTAGAACTATTGTATCAGCGGATAAGGGCATCGAATCTCTTACTTCACTTACTCTACTTGACTTCTACTTTGTATCTCCAAAAACATCCAAGAAATTATAGAATAAAGCTGATTTGAATTACATCTGTGTCTCTTCTGATGAGTTATCTTCTTTTATTCCTAATGATAACTCTTCAAGTCTAATTAACTATAATAATTTTGATCTTCCTCTTTCTGATTCAGAGTTAGACTTTCCAACTCTGAATACTATGGGTTCACCTCTTGAGATAGACTTGGAATCATCCGATTTCGAGAGTCCCATAGGAGAAGCTATAGGTGAGCCTGAAGTGCAGGTAGAACTTGCCAACACTTTACCTCTAGAGATTATCGAAGTCAACCTCCGTAGTGGCAAGGTTATACCTTATAGGGAAGCACCTCTAGATAGAGGGAAACAAATCATTGGTATTGAAGATCGAGAAGCCCTTCCATAGAATGCTCCACCCTTGGATATGCTTATGGAAGACCAGCCGAAGGTGGACTACAACGTTCTATCTCATCTAAGAAAGTTATCATCTAAGCTAAGCATATATGATGCAGTTGCCTTATCCAAAGAGATGAGGGAATCATTAATCAAAGCCCTCCTTGATCCTGAAATATGCTTAGCTCAGCTGACCGCTATATGTAAAGAAGCACACTATATAAAAGAAGCCTAAGGGATCACCTTCACAGATGAAGACCTTCTACTAGGGGACTTGGAGCACAACCATCCCCTATATGTCACAGTCGACATGGACATGTTCAGACTCGCTAGGGTTCTCATGGATTCAGGGGCATCAGTGAACATTATGAGTCTAAAGACCCTTGCCTATTTGAAGATCGACATCTCTACTCCGAGGAGATTGGATGATGTTGAGGGGATTCAATGATTAAGGCGAGTGGGCTTTAGGTTCTATAATCTTGCCGTTGGAGATCGGTGATTGAAAGACTGAAGCCAAGTTCTACATCATTGATTTGAATACTTCATTCACTGCTTTACTTGGTAGGTCTTGGATACATCAGAATAAGATTGTTCCATCCTCTATTCATCGATGCATCAACTTCAGAAAAGATAGAATTAAGTATCATGTCAACGGGGATGAAAAGCCATTATTAATTAGACAGGTTGAGATTTATGAGGATGCGACCTATTATCTTCCTCAAAACACCCTTTCTCATGAACTTGGATAAAATTCAAATGAAAATGCAAAAGCAAAAGAAAATGAAGCAAAAGAAAAGATAAAAGAAAATGAAAAGAAAAAGAAAAGTCCAAGTGAGCAAGAAAGGGAAATTGAAGACAAAATAGATTTTCATATCACATTCCACCCACAGTTAATTTCATCATATGGGCATGTGGGTAGAATGGTTCAACCTCCACCAGGTAGAGGCAGAGAAAAAAATAAAGGTAGTTCCAGAGATGAGAGACCCCCTAGTTGGCCTTCAGTCAATCGAGGTCGTGTTCAAGTTCATAGGAGTACCCCTACTATTCACATAGACTTGGAATCTAGCTTGGAGGACGAGTCTAATGTGATTAGTATACCAACCAACCCCTCTTAGTGGATTTCATTGGTGGTGACTTTTGATCCAATTAGAGATGAAGACCAGGCCTCCAAGCAAAGCAAAGTATTCAATCTGGTTTATCTGAAACTATCAGGTAGCAATTGGGAACCTTAGCTCTTACCTCACTTACATCTCAGAAAGTTGAAGGTATAGTAGTTAAGGAAGTCCCTAAGTCTTCCAGTGACATGAAGCAAAAGAGGTTCTTTTTAGGTTCATCATTCTCAAGTCCAGAGCTCGATGTAGGACTTGAGGAAGATACTTTTAAAGAATTAATGGAATTACCTTTTGACTTTTACTCACTTTGTGTTCAAAATCTTATACAGAAAGGTTTAGTTCCTCACACTTGGTCCAAGCATAGGTCAAAATACTTCAAAAAATTATGGAATAATATAGGCAGGGAAGCACAATCAAGAGCAGGACTATGATTCGACATAGTGGTCCTAGTCGATGACGAAGATTATTGCCTAGTTATTACCAACCATTTGGAATCTGATAGGTTCTTCTCACACATCCCCAACTCTTATGAGAGTGTGTGTTTAGAAACTTCAAAGGACCCAGATGATCTCCAAGTCAAAGAGGCACTGCCAAAATTTGAAGAGGAGATTCATTCAATAATGTATAAGCTAAAAGAAATCAACCTAGGGACAGAAGAAAATCCTTGCCCAACATACATCAGTTTGTTGCTGAATGAAGAAGAAATCAATGACTTAGTTAGGCTTGATGAGTTTAAAGACTGCTTCACATGGAGTTATGAAGAAATGCCCGGATTATCTCCTGACGTAGTTGTCCACAACCTAGCAATAAACCCTAACATTACCCCTATTAAGCAAGCTCCTAGATGCATGCAATTAGAATTTGAACAACAGGTCATTTCTAAAGTTAAGAAACTGATTGATGCTGGTTTTATCAGGGAAGAAAAATATCCTACATGGTTGGCTAGTGTCGTCCCAGTTAAGAAGAAGAATGACCAAATTTGCTTTTATATCAATTTTAGGGACTTAAACAAGGCATGCCCTAAGGATGAGTTTCCTCTTCCTATACTAGAATTAATGGTGGACATTGCCTCATCTCATGCAGTCTTCTCTTTCATTGAAGGTTCATCTGGCTATAACCAAATCAAGATGTCTCTTGAAGATAAAAGAAATACTGCTTTTTGAACCCCGATCGTAATCTTCTGTTATAGGGTCATGCCTTTCGGCCTTAAAAATGCTGGTGCTACATACCAACGGGCCATAACTCAGATCTACAATGAACTCATCCACCATCAGGTTGAGTGCTACATTGATGATCTAGTAGTCAAAAGTTTAGAAAAGGAAGACCACCTCTTTGACTTGTGAGTAGTTTTCGAACGGTTGAGACAATATAACCTCAAGATGAATCCCCTGAAGTGTGCATTCGGAGTCATTTAAGGGAAATTCCTTGGGTTTGTTGTTCAACACCGGGGAATAAAAATAGATTTTAAAAGATCAAAGCTATCTTAGAAATTCCACCTCCAAAGAGTTTAACTCAACTCAGATCCTTTCAAGGATGACTGGTGTATCTAAGACACTTTATCTCAAACTTATCAGGGAGATGCAAGCTATTCTCATCACTTGTCAAAAAGGATGCCAAGTTTAAGTGAGATGACAAGTGCCAACACACATTCGAAGACATCAAAGAATACTTGGTGAAACCGCCAGTTCTAGCAGCCCCTATCTGGGGCAGGCCCCTGATCCTTTATACTGCTACATTGGATGACTCTCTCAGCACTCTATTATCCCAAGCTGATGATGACAAGAAGGAAAGTGCTCTCTACTACCTCAGCTATCGTCTAATCTTTGATGAAGCAAACTATCCACCTATTGAGAAATATTGTCTAGATTTGATCTTTGCATCTCAGAAGCTACATCACTATATGCTTTCTCATAAGATGAACTTGATCTCTAGAACCAATCCACTATAGTACCTCATGATATGACCAATGCTTTCTGGACTTTTGGCTCATTGGTCCATGATACTTTCACAGTTTGATATCACATATGTACCCTTTCGTGTGATAAAAGTACATGCATTAGCAGACTTCTTAGCAGCACACCCACTTTCTAGTGATTCTCCGCTTAGTGATGATCTCCCCGATGAATAAATCATGAACTTAGGGGAGGCTGGCAACCGTTGATGGGAGATGTATATTGATGGTGCTTCTTCTTTTCTTAAAGGTGAAGCACCACGATCTATTCTCCCAGGAAAGACAAGGGTAGGAATAGTTCTTCTAACAATAAATCACGATGAGATGAGATTTTCATATTATCTTTCCAACCCCTGCACCAACAACAAAGCCGAGTATGAGGCTTTAACTATCGATTTGGAGTTAGCCATCACTATCAGTGTCAAGGGCATCAACATCTTTGGGGATTCTCAGTTGGTCATCAACTAGATTGCTGGGTCCTATCAGGTCCTCAAGCCCAAGCTTCGTCAAGTATACCATGAAGTTGTTGGCCCAAATTCCCGAAGTCACCATCTACAAGGTTCCCCGAGTAGAGAACACAGTAGCAGACTCCTTAGCCGAGTTGGCATGTCCGAAAGATGAGTCCATTTCAATAAGGCTCCAGAATAGACAAGTCTTATCCCTTATTGATTCGAAACTCATCAAGAGGTTTCCATTGTAAAAATGGATAAGGAGCTGTATTAGAGGAAACCATTCTAGATTACTTGAACACCGGTAAACTACCTCAAAAAAATCTCAAGCCCATCAGGTGAAATAAAGAGCTCTTTCCTATGCTCTTGTTGATGGCACCACGTACCACCGATCATTTGACCAGATGTGGTTACATTATTTGGACAAACAAGAAGCCCATGTCATTATAACTGAGGTACACCCAAGTCTATGTGGAGCGCATCAATTTGATCCGGAGATGAAATCGAAGATCAAAAGACTTAGATACTTCTAGCCTTCTATGATCATATTATAACGGGAGATTCCATCGTGTACACTCCTCTACCAGCCACCCAACATTCTACACCCTACTTTGGCTTCATGGCCATTTGAGTGTTGGTGTACATACATTGTAGGTCTGATCGATCCTCCTTCTTTCAAAGATCACTGATTCATCTTAGCTACTATCGACTACTTTTCCAAGTGGGCGGAAGCCATCCCACTCAGAGAGGTCACAACTCACCATGTGCTTCAATTTTTCAGGAATCATATCGTATATAGGTTCGAGGTGCCTTGACAAATTATATCTGATAATGATATACATTCAAAAGCACAAAGATCAACAGCTTTTCCAGAAGAATAGATTGGAGATACTCCACCATTTACGACCCCAAAGCTAATGATTTAGTAGAAGCATTCAACAAAACTCTCATCCAAATACTGAAGATGACTCTTGATAATAACAAATGACAGTGAAACGAGTAGTTGGTTGAAGCCTTGTGGGCCTACCGCACCACATACCAAACTCCAACTCGCCTACCCCATTTTCCTTAGTGTATGGTCCAAGTCGTTCTTCCTTTAGAAGTTCAACTCCGCCACTAAGGATAGCATTGGGTAACAAGATCACTAGAATGCAATGCCAAGTTACGTTAGAAGAGCTCAAGGTTTGGAGGAGAGTCGCCAGTGCCAAAATCTCGAGTTGTACAGGGCCAAAATGATTCAAACTCACAACAAACTGGTCCGTCCTAGGTCTTTCTGAGTAGGAGAACTTTTGTTAGTCCAAAGGAGACTAATTATTGCCCGTCGAAAGATGGGAGGCAAGTTTGAACCCACTTGGGAAGGCCCCTATGTCATAGAGAAAGCCTACCAAGGAGGATCTTATCAGGTTATTGATTGTAAAGGGGAACACTCGATGCTTCCAATTAATGGGCTCTATCTAAAGAAATATTACCTATGAAATAAATAATGTTTGAAAATAATCATTAATAAAAAGAACAAAATCTGATTCCATTCATCAAATCTTCTCTTCTTTCGAAATATTATTTGCTTGTCTTGCGAATCTATCGTGACGTGTTTAGAGTAGGTGTAAGAGTCCCCCTATGGCATCCTATCCCTCTTACACAACACAAACATAATCTCCCGGTGCTTTTAGAATAGGTGTAAGAGAACCTGAGAGGCATCCTATTTTAATTAGTATAACTAAGTTAGTTGTGAGGGAACCTAAACGACATCCTTTCTTAGTGAGAATTATTATTATCATCCGTGGCATCATTTCATAATTCCCCAATGTGTTTTAAGGTAGGTGTAAGAGAACCTAAGAGGCATTCTATTCTTTTTAACACATGCATACAACAAACACAAATCATTTATCTCAAGCTATTTTGATGTGAGAGCAAGCCCCTTATGGTACTCACTCATTAGCTGCTCTAAGTAGGGTCTACATGTTGCCTCACTAGTATGTCATCCCAGTGGTCATTTATTAGAAGATGTGAGTCCCCACATTTTCTTCCTAACTTGACTATTACAAATCAATGAGTATCTTGTTAGTATGGTATGCTTCACTGCCCAGCCAATAAACTACCTCATGATGACTTGCTTAAGAAGATATGATCCCCCGTGCTTTCTTCTTGAACTAGCCATCATGCTCTAACTTGGTTGAGTATATTTGAGGTTTAGGGTAAGTCCCCCAGAGACTCCTTTCCTCTTGACTACTTTTGAGTTGATCTAAATCCCCAAGTGGCATTCACTCAGTAGTTGCCCTAGGTCGGATAACACATGTCGAGCTGAAGAAAGACTATCCCAGCAGTCAGTTCCACTATAAGAGGATGTGAGTTCACGAGCTTTCTTCCTAGGCTGATTGTTGCAAACTGATGGGAACATTAGGTTGGTTGATGTTCTATATGCTGACAGCGACTCAACCAATGAGTACACCACTCGTGGCAGATATGAATCCCCATGCTTTATCCTTAAGTTGGATACTGAATACCTATTGAATTTATGACTAGCCATAATTTTTTCTCTAGGGTGTTGGATTAAGCCCTTACCGGCCCGATCCCATGTGGGCACTCTATTTGGATCAAGTCCTTTGTGACCCCATTTAAACACTACCCGGGTCACTTTTGGATTGGACAATTCCTTTTTCCTAGTAGCTACCCATGTGGTTGGAAAATCTATTTAGTAGATGCATAGATTCTCCCTTGGTTCGATAAATTTGAGATAGGTCTAGGCTGATATAAGTTCCTTCTCAGTTTGATACCTCGCAAACTAATAGGGTCCATGATAAAATAATCTAAAATAAAAAAATAAGATTATTTCCCTTATGGATTAGGATTCAAGCCCCTAAAGGGCCCCTTCTCCTGAGAAGGCATCCTATCTTTAGGGCAGTGTTAGCAGAACTCTCTATTAGAATTTCCTGACTACCAAAGTTGAGATAAATCCTTGAGTTGGTACTCACTCCGTAGTCGCCCTTAGGTCAGGTTCAATCTATTTTGCCACAAGCAGGTTACCTTGGTAATCAATTTGCTTTGAAAGATATAAGACTATGATGCATTCTTTTTAGCATGATTGTTGCAAATCGATGGGCAGCCCTAGGTCAGATTCGATTTATTGCCCAAAGCAACTGATCACCCCAATGGTCTTCTCTAGTGGAAGATGCAAGTCTCTGAGCTTTCTTCCCTTCAATTAATCATTGCAAACCAAAAGGCACTCCTTTGGATGGATAGTTCTTCCATCGGCCAGGAAGCTACTCTCTTTGGTTTAGTAAATTTAAAATAGGTCTAGGCTTCTATAAGCTCCTTCTCAGTTTGATCCATCACAAATCAACAAAATCCAAAAACAAATCTAAAAAATGAAATCAATTTTGACTACCCTAGAGCTGATCTAACTCTCCCAATGGCATTCACTCAATAGTCAACCCTAGGTCGGGTTTGATTTGTTGCCCAAAGCAACTGATCACCCTAATGGTTCCCTGTTTGTAGAAGATGTGAGTCCCCGTGCTTTCTTCTTCAAACTTGGCCATTGTGTACCAAAAGGCATTTCTCCTTGGTTGGATAGTCCTACCCTGTGATTGGTAGCCTACTCCCTTTGAATTGGCAAATCTGAGTTAGGCCTAGGCTTTCATAGCCCCTACTCAGTGTAATTCATCGCAAACCTATAAGATCCATCATAATCAAAATAAACAAATTAAAAAAGTGAAATCAATTTGGACTATCTTCGAGTTGATCTAAGTCCCCCAGTGGTATTCACTCAATAGTCAGCCCTAGGTTGGTCCAATCTGTTGCCTTGCCAATAGATTACCCCAACAACTAGTCCTTACTTGGAGGAGTAAGTCTACTATGCTTTCTTTCTAGTACAAATGCTGCATATCGAAAGGCATCCCTTTGGTTGGCTAGCTATACTATATGTTTAGTAGACTACCCCTTTGGATTGGCAAATCTGAGCTAGGTCTTAGCCTCCTTGGCTCCTACTCAGTACAACTCATTGCAAACCAATAGGGTTCATTCTAAAAATCTAAAACCTAACAAAAATTGAAAACAAATTCAACCCTCACCCTTAGTGGGGATCTCTCCCTAGTGAGATTCAAATCAAATCAAACTTTTCATCCCCTTTTGGATGACATGAACCTACTTCCCTAGTGGAAGGTTCACATTCTATCCCTTAGTGGATTTTTTCCCACTCTCTTATGTCTTGGACAAAAGTAGAGTCGCATTGCACTAAGCTCTGGATTCTTTCTTTTCCTTAGGTCAGGAATAGATAGTATCTATTAGTGCTTGTGATCTTTTGGTGTTGTTGATCATTTTGGTCAATACCAATACGTGCGGTGTTCTTGGTCAGTCACACCACAGCTATTGGTCACCTTCATTGACCTCATTTTAGAATAAGCTCTCAACACCTCCATCTTAGGCATAGGATTCCTCTTAGACTTTAAGAGCTCCTCAGTGTTAAGACACATCTAGTGATTAGGAGGAAACTCCACTACCCTTAGAAGACTTAAAAGAGTTAGCCATAGGAATATGTCATGCCTTAGGGGTGTTAGGAAAATTTTTTACCCTTTAGCAGAAACCATTCATCACCTTTCATCTTTCAAGTCAAACTCCAAATCAATTCTATTTGAATTTCTCCAAACTCAGTTCAATTCTATGAAATCCATGATTGAAACCCATGATCTAAATCCACTAAAATTCCTAAGTTCAAATTTTGCCTAAGTCCTTAATTTTCCCTTAAGGTCTTAACCAAAATCATGATTCAAACCTATTCAAACCTTTGAGATTTTCTCATAACTCATTTATTTTCTCATTTATATTCACATTTATAAATGAAATATAAATTCAAAATTCCAAATCAATTCATGAAAATTTTCTAAAGTCCCTTTTATTTTCCATTAAAGGACTTAGCCAAAATCAACTCTAAACCTTAATCAAACCACTTCCAACACTTGGGATTTTCTAAAAATTTATTTATATCATCATTTATATTCTCATATACAAATGAAATATAAATATAAATCAATTAAATCCAAGGCAAAAATTAAATTCCAAATTTAAAATCCTTGAAATTCCATTAAATCCCTTAATTTTCTATTAATGGATTTAACCTAAACCTTCATCAAACCTATTCAAACTCATGGAATTTTCTTAAAACTTATTTGTATTCTCATTTATATTCTCATATATAAATGAAATATAAATATAAATCAATCCAATTCAATCCAAAAATTAAATTTCAAATTAAAAATTGCCTTAAATCCATTAAATTCCCTTTAATGGATTTATCCCAAATCATGATTAAACTCTTTCAAATTCTTGAAATTTTCTCATGATCCATTTTTTTTCTCATTTACATTCACATATTTAAATGAAATATAAATTCAAATAATCAAAACCAATTCCATAAATCAAACTCAAATCCACTCAAAATCAAATCTAAATCTTTTAAGCCAAAATCTTGAACTTAGCCAAATCACTTTCAAATCAAACCAAACCCTTGATTTTCTCTCATGGTTCAATCAACCTTACAATCATGAGCTCATATATAAATCCAAACTTCAATCACTCAATCGAAACCTAAATCAAAAATCAAACCAAATACCCTTTCATATCCTTCCTTTGAATATGAAATTTTCAAATGGATCAAAATCCATTTGACTTCAAACCACTTGTAAATGGATTTATATTTCAATCATAAGTCCACATACAAGATCAATCAACTTCAAATCAAGCTTTGGCTAAGCCGTTTGACACACTTAGGCTCACTTGAGCCAAACTAACCTAAAGTACCCTTATGAGCCAACTTTTGGTTTTAACCATATTAGATTGAACCAAACTCATACTTTCCTGTCATCATGATCAACAATCATCATGGGATGATCAATCAATCAAATTGGGTCAAACCAAGTCAAACATAAGGGTTGACCAAGTCAACACTTAACATAGCCAAAATTCACCATAGGCTAAATTGATTGAAACCTTTGATCTAAGCTCACTCATGACTTATGTTTAAACTTGACCAAGCCAACATTTGAGCATAACCTAGCCCAATTGGCCCACTTGACCTAAGTTGACCCATTTTGACCTAAAGGGTCAAAATGTGTCCAAACTTGATCTAAGATAAATTATTTGAACCAATGGGTCAAGTCCATCCCAAATCACTTGTGGAACTTGACTAAAGCCTCAATTGGCCAACTAGACCCAACCTAGCCCAATTGACTTTAGACCCAACATGACCTAAAGGGGTCATGTTGAGCCAAAATTGAACTTAACCCAAATTGATTAGAAACAAAGATACCAATCCACTCCATATGACTAACCTAACCTAAACCTACCCTTGACATAACCTGAATAGGTCAAATGGGTCAACTTGACCCATTTGACCTAAATGAAGTCATATGAGCCAAAACCAAATATAATCCAAATTGAAACAAACCAAAGCCACCAAAATATTTCAATTAGTCATATGAAGTTGACCCAACCCTTGGCTTGACCAAATTTGACCAATTGATCAACTTTACCCAAGTTGACCCATTTTGATCTAAATGGGTCAACATGAGCCAAACCCTATCAAATGGATTCCAAATCCAATGAAACTTAGCCAAATCTATTTCCTCAACATACCAAACATACCCAAAGTGAAAAAATTAGCAAAATGACCATTTTACCCCTACTCCATAGAACAAATTTTACCACCATGGGTATTTTGGTCATACCTTCACAATCACTTGAGGCTTTCCTAAAAGCTCAAGGGGACTTAGTGATGAGTGGTGCACCAACCCAATGGGTTTGGGTCAGCCCATATGACCCTTAGATCGAACCCGACCACATAGCTTGAAGTTGAGTTTTCAAATTCCCTCATAAGCTCAGTTTCAACACATGAGAAGTTGGCATTCCACTCAAGGGATCAAATCGACCAAGTGCACACTCAAAATAGCCTAAACAACCCTCCTAATCTGGTCAATTAGATCAAAATGACAGTTAATGGTTCGACCGTCCGATTGCCATAAAGGGAGATATACTCTCCCTAATTCAATGAAATTTCATTACACACGTTGTTGATTGGAGCCTAGGAACCCTTAACAGTCATCAGAGAGCATCTCCAAGGTCTCTAGAGAGGATTTGAATTTCCTAATTCTCGATTTTGCACAGTGCAAAACAAGGGAGCTCAATTTAATTTTCAACTTCCTCTAGACTTGATCTTATTCCAATTCCTCTTGCACACTCCATCAGAGGGTCAAGTCGAACTTGCCCAAGCTCTGATTGTAGTTCCCATAGCAAGGAAGAGATCAATTGGATCAAAGCTAAAGCCCAAGAAAGGAGGTGTTGGTCTTCCCACTAATCCACTCAACCTCAAGGCCTAGGAATTTCAAAAGGGCCTCGTCTCCACCAGACAAAGCTACCTCATCGATCTCGAGTGCCGGTGATCACCTCCGATGAGGTATGCAATTTTTCGATCACTAAACTCAATGTCGTTTGGAGCTTTGTGAAGGAAATCTTCACCTCATCGAATTTTGATCGTTAGATTTGCCGCTCTTGGTCTTTAGATGGTGTGGGTTAAATTTTGTGTGATTCCATGCTAGATCGAGCTTGGATCTTCCATTGATCATGGATATTCTTTGTTGATCAAGGGGAAGAACTTAGTTCATCTTAGCCGTTCATCCGCACATTTTAGATGGATGGCTGAGCTAATTTAACACATTTTAGAGATCAATTATCCTTTTAAAACTGCGGCTGAATCCTTAGCCATCCGATCTTTGATCGGACGATCGAGGATATTAGCACGTGCACCACCACCGCCATTTGGGATGTGACATTTAAGCCACACCCTTATAGTGTGACACGTGTAAAGCGCGTTGATCGTCACCGCCACGCGTCGCCCTGTGAGCTAACATTAAGTAAGGATTAGTTAATTACCTAATTAATTCCTAATTAATCTATAGAACTTCTAAAATTCAGAACTCTTCATAAAAAAATCAAAAAAATATAAGAAAAAATACTATGAAAAGGTAATTACATCTAGAATATTTTAAAAATGGTTTCAATGGATTTTAAATTTTCCTTTTCTCTGAATTTGGGTCTCTTTGGGAATCTTAATTAGCCAATTATCCTTTAATTAGGTCGTCAATAGATCTCAAATTTTTAGGGTTCATTTAAGGGGATGACCTCTACCTCCCTTAATTTTCTTGAGATTTATTGAGGGCTTAATTGAGAAATTTGCTATTTCATTCCCTAATTTTCCCTTCCATGTAATCAAAGGTAATTAAGGTGTAATTAGTGGATTTTCTCTATGATTTGGATTGATTAAGGTCAGATCTAGTAATTGTGAGGTTTATGGAATAATTTTGGAGCATTTTCTCCAAGCTATTCCCTAAACCCCCTCTTCTGTCCTTAATCTCCCTTTAATTAAGGATTAATTCATTAATTATCCTTTTAATCAACTTTTCAAAAATTCTAAAAAGTTCCACAACTTAATTAATCTTCCTTGGTAGATGCTTAGGTGTTTAATAGCTTAAGTTCAATTAAGAGAATTAAAACCTTTCATAAGTGTGAAGGGTGTTTTAAAAGTACTTAAGCTAAACCCTTAGCTTAATTAACTTTAATTATGAGCCAAATTGCATTAGGCCTTTTCATTATTAGGCACCAAAAAATTTAAATACCTTGTGGGTTTTATGTCATCTCATTGGCTCATAATTACTTAGTTAATTTTTTAAGGTGGTGTAGGTAAGGGTTAATTAAGCCACTTAATTCATACCTTAACCTAATCAATGATTAAAAATGGATTTAATTATCTAAAAATTAAACAAAAATACAAAACACATGTGGGAATGGGTTAGGAACAGCAAACTCATCTTACCTTTTCAAAATTAAATCAAACTTCAAAATAAACAAAAATCATTTTGAAATTCACTTTGATTTATTCTAACTTTTCTTATTCCTTAAGAATGTCTTTAGGATTTAAGTAAAGTGAGTTTGTTTACATGCTTTCATTGCTTTGGATCTTTCACAACATGTTAAGTTGTATTTCGTGTGATTCATGCATTCATAATCTCATGCTTCAAATTTTTTAAAAAATAAAAATTATTTACTTTATGCAAATGTGCATATGTTGGTTAAAGTAAAATATGAATGACTATTATCACTACTAAATCCAAAATATTTTCAATACTTATAAATGAAATATCAAATATGAAATTGTGTTATTCATATCTTAATTATAAGCTTGCATGTAATGGATTATAAACACATGTTTAGCATAGATTTTCTTTCTTTCTTATGTTAGCATAGGTTTGAATAGGAGTTGGTAAGATGTATGGTTCATTTGAAAAGAACCCAATACTTACTTAATTCCATACCTTATTCACCCCTATGCCCTCTCTTAAGAAGGTTTTCCAACACTTGCATGCATAAATTTCATAAACAAAAAAAAAAGAATCTACTATGCAACTTTTGCATTTTCCTTTTATACTTCATTTCTTTTATATGGATGTTTGTATTTAAGGAAAGCAGCTATTAGTTTGGACAACCCCAGGTTTAATTTTAAGTAGGTCTTGTACCTTACACCCTAGTTAACAATGGTGTCAGACTCACTTATGCCTTTCATACTTTCACGCATGTATGTAAAATTTTGGATAAGGAAAACCTTTTCTACTTAAGAAAAATCATGCATATTCAACTTCTAAATTTTCTTAAATGGATTACTTAGCATGCATTATAAAGTGTCTTAACTACTCTCATTTGCATGTATAGATATGCTTAGGGTCCATCCATATGTAAGTTATATATGTTGGGAAAGAAGTGAAGTAATGTGTGTTATGTGAATTTTGATTCATTTTATTTAATCTTAAAATGGATTTCTTTTTGAATTGATTAGTTTGGAGTTTATCTAAACTTAGGATTAATTAAAAGATTTAAACAAAACATTCACCTAAATGAAACTAAAGCATGAACCTACTTTAAAAAATTATTTTAGGTTAGGAAAGAAAAGAGAAGTTCTCTTCTTTTTCCCTCTCTTCATAACTTAGTAATTAATTATAGGTTTCACTTAAACCAAATTAAAACATGAAATAAAATAAATCCAAAACACTTAAAAACTTAATGAACCCCCCTCTAAGTTGAACATGTCTTCACAATTAGAAAATTTGAACCCAAAATCCTAAGTTAAGCATACCACACATACCTTCAAAGCACACACATTAGCCTATGTCACCACTTCTAGACTTAGGTTAGGTCGGTGCATGGTTTGATGTTTATTTTATTTTGTGATCTATATTTTAGACTATATGTTAGGGTGTATTCTTGTAGAATGAATGGTAGGACGTGCTTAATCTAACTATTCTTTTCTGCAGGGGATTGTGCTTATGCATTATAAATAAAAAAAAATATAAATGCTTTGCTTGTGCTTATACTTAGCATAATCCATAGTGGTGGACTTAGTCACCCATGTGTGGGGTGATAAGTCTAATATACATGCTTGGAAATTGTGTGGTGTGATTTAACTAACCTTATTTTAAAGGTGTTAGTTAGATTTCTCTTTTTCTTTCCATGTAAAAATTTGTATAATTAGGATTTTAGAATGATTTGTTATGGGGGATTAGGATGAACATTGGTCATAAGATCCCATCTTATGCACCATGTGAAGCTTTGGAGCATCTACCATCCAACCTTCCAAAGGAGAAACCAAAAGAAGAAGAAGAAAAGAAAATAAGAAAGAAGAAAGAAGAATAAAGCTTGAAGACCCCATAACAATGAATTGCTTTTCTTAATTGTAAATTTAATTCATTTGTAATCCTAGTTGTATAAGGGTAGAGCTCGACTACCCAATTTGATATTTTCAGATTTGTGCGGTGGTGCCCAACCACAAATGGTCATTTATTTTTTTGTGATTAGCTTTATAAATTGATTGATAATTTGTTTAGCTTTTGCCTTAAGTGACACGCTTTTCCTAGTTTCTCCCTTGCTTTACGTATGGCTTTGATGTGGATTACACTTTAGGAAAAAAATAGATTTTTTACCCAACTTAAAACTCAAATTAAAATTAAGAAACTCATAACCTCACCTAAAGCTTAGGTTTAAAATCAAGATAAAAGAATTAACAACCACTTAGCTGGATGAGCTTTTCTTTATAATATCATGCATAATAGCATCTTATTTCACTCTTGATTGGAGGGCTTCTACCTTTGCTAGAGAATTTAATTTGACCTGTGAGAGCCATGGTGGAAACTCACCTCCTCCCTTCTCGCTAATTTTAGCTAATAATCTGATTTCTTATGCATTAGTCATAAAAATCCTATTGGCCTGAGTCAAAATAATTTTCCAAAAATAAAAATAAAATAAAATTTTAATTGTATTAGATTTTAGGTCATTTGAAGCATGTCCCTTTACATGATCTAGTCTCTTTAGGGAGTGAGTTTAAGGACTTAGTCTCTTTCTAAATAAAAATAATCTAGCTATCTTGCATAAGCATAAAGACTTGCTTACATGTATTTAAAATTGTAGGAGAAGTTAGTTGATGGCCACCCTAGGTAAAATGTTGTCAAGTGATTTATCCTCTGTGAGGCAAACCAATTACCCATTTTACCTTAGATTTAGGTCTGCCCAAGCTCCCTAGATTTAGGTTCGAGAGCTTCTTCCCTTTTTTTAAGCATAATTCCTCACCTCTTAGATATTTCCTTAATCTTGTGTTAAGGAATCTTAAGTCAAAATTCTAATGAAAAATATAACTCAAACAAACTAAATCAATTTCTAAAATGTAAAGCCCAATTTAGGATACAGATGCTCAAGTTTAAGCATCATGAACATCTTCTACTTATTTCCCATTTTAGTTTCGATAATAACTCCCTCTTTTGATCAATTCTATTTGATTCTTAAAAAAAACCAATCGATTGATAGTCCCTCCCTATTGAAATATTCAGAGACAATGATCATTTACCTTAATCGAGAGTTTTCCTAAGGAATCCTGTCCCTTTAGGATGTAATTAACTATGGGGGCTTGTCCCTGATTTAAAATAAACCTTCCTTTACTTTTCCATGTAAAGTAGGAAAAGAATCTCTATTATATATGCAAAACCATCATCCTTAGGAGTCCTTATTGAGGTGCTTGTTTTCATTAAAGGGTAGTGACTTCTATCTTTCGAGATAGTACATTATTTCTTTGATGCTGTATCTGATCACCTGAATAAGTACATCTATGGATCTGCATGGCATCTTACCAAGATGAATTTTTATATAGGGTGTTGCCTCTTTCATTTCTCACCAACAGATTTGGAAGGCAACTCCCCTCTATAGGAATTTTTCTCCATAAATGATAAGAAAAAACACTCATGGGTGATTATATTGAACAAAGAAATAATAGCTAGAGAAATCCCAACTTGGTTCTTTCGGTGTTGGAATTATTTTAATGCAGAACTCAATATTCTCTCCAATCCCATCAAAGAAATCTTCAATGAATATATGGAAGCTACACCCAAAATGCAGTCTATCACCCCAGGAAAGATGATTCAAGGGCAAAACCTTGCCTATTTCTTTATAGACTACCAAATCCCATGGATTTGGTCCTAAAATGTGACTCTTAGAAAAGATCTTTTCAACCAGTTAGTCCTCTAAAGATAATTCTTATTAAAATGGTGGACACAATTTAATGTCGAAGATAAACTTAAACAAATCTGAATAATTATCAAGTCTCATGTGGAACTAACTATGCCACAAAAACCATCCAATTTTGAGTTATCCATTGAGGAAGTTCTTGATAGTATCAAGCACAAATATCCTCATGAAGATGAAGTCCAACATAAGGATCACCTGAAGAAAATGTACGAGGCACAGTTTGCTAAGGTCTTCAAGCATCTTATCTACATCTGTGATAGTAGTGAGTCATCAGATGATGTTGACGTTGAATCCATAAAAGAAAATTAGTGGAATCAATAATTCTCCATACTTTAGCTTAATTATTGACATTGGAATCAATTATTGATAGCACTCAATTATTGATTTGACATAAATTAACTTTATGAAAAGATAAAGCTACTTTTGTACTATCTCGGATTAATGGAATCTTTTTATAACTGTAAAGAGTTTTTAGCCAGTAAGGAAGTCAAGCTTCCATCCATTATTTGTTCCTTTTACAACTAAAGTTATTCTCTAACTCATTAATGCTCTATTATTGTATTTTTGCTTAAAGCTTAAGCAAAGTTTTTATATTCTGTTTAAGTGTTTTGATGTTCGCCTTCCCATATATAAGGAGGCCTCGTCTCTGTATTAGGTGTGCAAGTTCTTAGTCATTCTCTGGTGTGCTCTCTTCGCTTCTCTTGTGTGCTTGATCTACGTCTGTAATAATTGAGTACGTTCTTAATAATATTGCACTATTTAATCACTTTATAATTGCATTAAGTATTTCCTGGTTTTCGCTTGTATTAGAGCCATGATGGGGTGAACCCTTTGGGGGGAAGGAATCTTCATATAATGGTTTTATAAATAGATTGAATGATTTATTATGTTGAATTCTATCAAAGTTTAGTTAGATTTGTTCAAACTTTTGTAAATCTTTGACTGGATATAATCTCATCATGATAAATCCTCTTGCGATTTATAATGAAAATATTTTCATAATCTCTCAGTATAATCCTTACTTCATCACATATGGCAGTAAATTTCTAATGTTTGGGTTGTAAGTCTTATTTATGTTGACTGTCTTGGATTTACTAAAAATTATGGATTTATTTTATTTTAACTCAAAATTGTTTGATTTATTTACTAAGCTTCTTTATTAGTTGAATCCTTTTTCCCCTACTCTTCTTATGGCTTCTTCTTTTAGCATAAATTCTAAACTTATGATTAGAAATTCAAAAAATAATAGTCTAATTAAAAATTTTGAATTAATAGAGTTTTATTTAAATGAAGAAGAATTAAATAAATAGGCTTTACCCAAAGTTGATAAATCCCTAATTTATCAAATCAGTACCTTTGATTTCAAAGGAAAAACTTCTATTAAAATAGTAGAACAATCTATCACTATTGATCAGATAGATAAAACCATTTATCTATTAACTCAAGAAGACTTACATAGATACATTCAAGATTACAAATATATGCATATTAGTTTAATCCAAAAAGCATTTAAACCTTTAACCTTAAAGGGATTAAATGCCTCCATTCTTGCCTGCCTAAGAGATGGACAATGCCTTAATTGGACTCAATCTCTAATGGGAGTAATTGAAACTATTCTGTGTCATGAACTAGTCTATTTTAAAACCTTTCTTAATTTAAGTCTATCTTTAATAGATATAAATCTATTTGAAGTAGTTAAACTTCAATTACAACTTCATGGTTATGATTTTCCTCTGGGATCTGAAACTATTGCAATTATTTTCCGATTACATTTTCGAGTTTTAAACATTTTAAATCCTAATATTAAAAGAATGTTTAACCCCTTGAATGAACAACTTTAATTGAAATAAATCTATAAGTTTTGCATATAGCCACTAATAGAGTGACAAAGTGGTATGAAGTTATTTTCCCTGAATCTTGGTCTATACCATCGGTTGTCACTCCACAGCCCTCTACAAGCCAAGATATTGATCAGATAATCTAGACTTCTGATGGTGATGTCAAAGTAAGGTTTAATTTGAGAAGATATATAACACTTCCAAGAGTCTCCTTTCCTTCGGAGACCTCCGTACGATCTAGATCTACGGGTTCTTTAACCCATATTGATGAAACACTAATCGAAGCAATTTGATTGACTCCCAATAATCTTTATCACCTAGTAAGAGAAAATAAATCTCCCACTCCCTCTGAAATGAAATTTAGTTTTAATGAATTATCAAATAGGATCTAAGTCTTGTGAGACGATTCTAAAAGAATTTATACAACCAAAATATGATAACTGCCATAAGTGGTATAGAAATATCATATCGGAAAGTCAACGAATCGAAATATTCAACATATATTTTGAAGAAATGACTAAACGTAATAAGAAACGAAAGGCAAGAATCCCCTTTGTTGCCTGATTTTTTTTCAAAAGTACACTTAATCAGACTAAAGAACTTTTTTTAAATTTTCAAATTCAAAATCATTTAGATATTCAAAAATTATCTTATCCTAAAAAGAATTTAGATAAACATTTTTATAAAAGACCCACACCTCAAGATTTACTCTTTGAAGAACCTATGGACTTCACTGGTAACTCTAATGATGATAATTCCCTCTATGAATGGAACATTGATGGCCTAGCTGAACATTAAATCCATCAAACATTGCATAGAATGTTAATGTTTGTGTGTGCCTTTGAAGCAAGACACTATACAATCAAATCTCCTAACTCTGCCTGAGCTATTGGCTGTGGCTTTTCAGGATTACTCAAAAGCTGGTAGGACATTATCTCTCTCAGGAGCAGTGCGATGATTTACTAAGTGAAATCAAGCTTAATACTAAGCACCTACCAGAAGAACCCCAAAAATCAAATGAAAATAATGTTTATAATCTGCTTCAGGCTATCCTGGATCATTTTGTCAGAACAATTGAAGATCAAAGAGAAAAAACTCACTCTTTACTCCAAAAATCATGTTGTCCTTCCCTTACACATTTTAGATGGTATAAGAATGTCTTCTTAGCCAGAGTAATGACTTTAAATGATGCTAATAGCTTACATTGGAAGCAAAAATTTATAGAAGGTCTACTAAATCATTTTGCTAAAAAGGTTAAGACCCATCTTCGATTATTTGATGGGACAATCCTTTATGAAACCCTTACTTATATAAATCTTATATCTACTTGTATTAGAACAGGTTTAACACTTTATTCTAATATAAAGTTGAATCATTAAATCAAACGGGAATGCCTTCTTGAGCGAAGTCAACTTGGTGAATTCTACGATTAATTCACTTGCAAACCCCCTCTGATGTATACTTCTACAAGAAAAAAAGGTAAAAAAAGGTAGAATATAAATTGAAACAAATAAAGAGGACTTATAAAACCTCTAAAAATAAAAATCTACCTAAGAAAAAATCTAATAAAGAAATTAAATGCTATAAATGCGGCCGAATAGGTCATTAAGCTAATCGATGTACTGTTAAAAAGAAATTAAATAAATTAAAAATTGATGAAGGGTTTAAACAAACCCTCAGGAAAATTCCTTTAACTTATTCTGAATCTAAAAAAGATGTCTCATCAAGTGAAGAAGAAATTAATAATTTTTCTTCTTCATCCGATGAATCTAAATGTTGCAACTCTTGTTAATAATCAGATTACTACAAAAATATAATAGAAATGTCTGGCCTTTTTACCTTAACAACTGATCGAAAAGATCAGCTCATAAAAATATTAAGCCAAGTTGATGACTCATCCACTCGGAGCAAAATCATTAAATTCTTAAATGAAAAAGGAACCAAATAATCAATTTTTTGGTTTCCTCCCCGTATACTCCATGAAGGAAGTATATTGTAGAATAATTGAGAAAAATATTCAGTCATCTGAAGTATCTCTGAATGATTTAAAACATGAAGTACAATTGTTACAATAAGAAATCAGAGATATTAAAGCTGAATAAGATCAAATGAATAGCTGAATAATTGATTTAGAAATAAATGAATATTCGGCTTATTTTCAACCTATTAATCCTAAAATGATAAAGATAATCCTGAAACTTCTGCTAATCCAGGATTATTACAGAGCATTCAAAAGGTAATATATCAAAAATGGTATATTTCTATCAAGTTAATTATAAATAATGAATTCATATTACCTAATCTTACTGTCATTATTGATAGTGGTGCAGATTTAAATTGTATCCAGGAAATACTTATACCTTCCAAATATTTTGAAAAAACCACTCAGAAGCTTAAAGATGCTGATGGCAAAACCTTAAAAATTGACTACAAATTATCTATTATAGCAATTTATTAGGATGATTATTATATTACTATGTCATTCTTGCTAGTCAAGAATCTGACTCAGCATATTATTTTGGAACACATTTTCTTCTCAAAATAATGACTATTATAAGAATTGATGATATCAAAATTCATTGTGAAATTTGGGATGAAAAAATTATCTTCCAATTTACCACTAATCCTAAAGAAATTATTATCTATGAAATGAATATGCTTCATAATAAGTCTATGCATTTAAATTATTTAAACGAAGAAATTTTTGATCTAACTATGAGACAAAAAATTTCCTCTCCTTTAATTAAGAGCTAAATCAAATCTTTCTTACAAGATTTCCAAAATTCTATATGTGGTGAAAACCCAATAGCTTTTTGGAATAGTAAAATACATTCAGTTAAACTCTTGTGCATTGAAATGTTCAATGAGCATGATATTCTGACAAAAGCTAGACCATGTATGATGAATGAACATTTTGTGGGTTTGCTGGTAGCAAAGCCATGATGGGGTGAACCCCTTGGGGGGGAATGAATCTTCATATAATGGTTGGATAAATAGATTGAAAGATTTATTATGCTAAATTCTATTAAAGTTGAGTTATAGTTGTTCAAACTCTTATAAATCTTTGACTGGATATAATCTCATCATGATAAATCCTCTTACGATTTATAACTAAAATATTTTCACAATCTTTTAGTATAATCCTTACTTCATCGTAAATAATAGTAATTCCCTAGTGTTTGGGTTGTAAGTCCTATTTATGTTGACTGTCTTGGATTTACTAAAATTATGGATTTATTTTATTATAACTCAAAATTGTTTGATTTATTTACTAAGCTTCTTTATTTATTGAATTATTTTCCCCTACTCTTCTTATGGCTTCTTCTTCTGGCAAAAATTCTAATCTTATGATTAGAAATTTGAAAAATAATAGTAAAATTAAAAATTCTGAATTAACGGAGTTCCCTTTAAAGGCAGAAGACCTCAATGAATGGTCTTTACCCCAAAGTCGATAAATCTCTAATTTATCGAATCGATACCTTTGATTTCAAAGGAAAAACTTCTGTTAAAATAGTAGAACAATTTATCACTATTTATCAGATGGATAAAACAATTTATCTATTAACTTAAGAAGGCTTGCATAGATATATGCAAGATTACAAATATATCCATATTGGTTTAATCCAAATAGCACTTAAATCTTTAACTTTAATGGGATTAAATGCCTCCATTCTTGCCTGCCTAGGAGATGGCTGATACCTTGATTGGGCTCAATCTCTAATGGGAGTAATTGAAACTAATTTGTGTCATGGACAAGTCTATTTTAATATCTTTTGTAATTTAAGTCTATCTTTAACAAATATAAATCTATTTGAAGTAGTTAAACTTCAATTACAACTTCATGGTTATGATTTTCTTTCGGGATCTGAAACTATTCCAAATATTTTCAGATTACATTTGTGAGTTTTAAACACTTTAAATCCTAATATTAAATAAGCTATTTAACCTTTTGAATGAACAACTTTAATTGAAACAAATCTATTAGTTTCACATATATCCATTAATAGAGTCATTAAATGGAACGATGTTATTTTCCCCGAATCTTGGTGTATACCGTCGGCTATCACTCCACGACCCTCTATAAGCCAAGATATTGATCAAAAAATCTAGACTTCTGATGGTGATGTCGAAGTAAGGTTTAATTTGAGAAGATTTATAACACTTTCAAGAGTCTCCTTCCCTTCAAAGACCTCAGTACGATCTAGATCTATGGGTTCTCCAACCCATATTGATGAAACACCAATCGAAGCAATTCAATTAAATCCTAATAATCTTTATCACCAAGTGAGAGAAAATAAATCTCTCACTCCCTCTAAAATGAATTTTAGTCTTACTAAATTATCAAATAGGATCTAAGTCTCATGAAAAGGTTCTAAAAGAATTTAGACAACCAAAATATGATAACTTTCGTAAGTGATATAGAAATATCACCTCGAAAAGTTAACGAATCAAAATATCCGACATATATTTCGAAGAAATGACTAAACATAATAAGAAAGGAAAGACAACAATTCCTTTTGTTGTCTGGTTCTTTCAAAATTACACTCAATCAACCCAATTAGCTATTTTAAGCAACAAAAAATGGATAAATGAGCAAAGAAAAATCGTGGAAACCCTTTATCCTCAATCGATTACCTGTATGATTGATAATAGACCATTAGATATTGTAACCTTTAAAAAAATTAATACTGATCCTCATGCTTTAAAAGAAAATATTGTTATAATTAAACAACTTAATTATAGCAATAGTACTCTCCAATTTATTTCTGATCACTTGTTTAGATTAGAGTCTAAAGTTGATCAGTTAATCAAACAAAAATTTCCTTGTCATGCAAGAAATACTGAAGAAACCTCTTCAGCTTCCCTCAAACCTTCTTTTCAATGTCCTCCTAAACTTACATTTAGATTAGGACAAACCAATGATGATATTCAAGATATAATTTTTAAATTAAAGGATCGTTCTTTAGAAACATTAGAAGATACTATCTCTAATGAATCTCTAGAAAATTCTGAAAATTATTAGATTGAAGAACTTTTTCAAAATTTTTAAATTCAAAATCCTTTTGATATTCAAAAATTATTTTATCCTAAAAGAATTTAGATAAGCATTATTATAAAAGACCAGCGCCTCAAGATTTACTTTTTGAAGAACCTACGGACTTCACTGGTAACTCTTATGATGGCAATTCTCTCTATGAATGGAACATTGATGGCCTAGCTGAACATCAAATCCAACAAACATAGAATATTAATGTTTGTGTGTGCCTTTGAAGCAAGACATCATACAATCAAATCTCCTGACTCTGCCCGAGCTATTGTGTGTGGCTTTTCAGGAATACTTAAGGGTTAGTGGGACCATTATCTCTCTCAGGAACAACGAGATGATTTACTATGTTAAATCAAGCTTAGTACTAAACACTTATCAAAATCCAAATAAAAATAATGTTTATAATCTGCTGCAAGCTATCATGGATCATTTTGTCGAAATTGTTGGATATCAAGGAGAAAAAATTCACTCTTTACTCCAAAAATTATGTTGGCCTTACCTTACACATTTTTGAGGGTATAAGGATGTCTTCTTAACTAGAGTAATGATTTTAAATGATGCTAATAGCTTACATTGGAAGCAAAAATTTATAGAATGTCTACCAAATCTTTTTTTTTGAAAAGGTTAAGACACATCTTTGATTATTCGACAGGACAATCCCTTATGGAACTCTTACTTATGAAAATCTTATATTTGCTTGTATTAGAATAGGTTTAACTCTTTCTTCTTATACAAATCTAAACCATCAAATTAAATGGCAATGCCTTCTTGAGTGAAGACAACTCGGTGAATTCTGTGATCAATTCTCCTACGAACCCCCTTTGATGCATACTTCTACAAGGAAAAAGGGTAAACAAAAGGTTGAGTATAAATCGAAACAAATGAAGAGGACTAATAAAACCTCTAAAAATAAAAAATCCACCTAAGAAAAAATCTAATGAAGAAATTAAATGCTATAAATGTTATTGAACATGTCATTTGCTAATCGATGTACTGTTAAAAAGAAATTAAATGAATTAAAAATTGATGAAGGGTTGAAACAAACCCTCATGAAAATTCTTTTTGCTTCTTCTGAATCTGAAAAAATGTCTCATCAAGTGAAGAAGAAATTAATAATTTTTCTTCTTCATTTGACGAATTTGAATGTTGCAACTCTTGTCAACAATCAGATTACTACAAAAATATAATAGAAATGTCTGGCCATTTTACCTTAATAGCGAATAAAAATACCAGCTCATAAAATAAGTCAAGTTGATGACTCATCCACTCGGAGCAAAATCATTAAACTCTTAATTGAAAAAGAACCAGATAATCATTTTTCTAGCTTCCCTATATACTCCATGAAGGAAATATATCTTAGAAGAAGTAAGAAAAATATTTAGCCAGTCGAAGTATCTTTGAATGATTTAAAACATGAAATACAATCATTATAACAAGAAATTAGAGATATTAAAGTTGAACAAGATCAAATGAATAGCCGAATAATGAATTTAGAAATAAATCAATATCTGGCTTATTCTCAACATATTAATCCTAAAAATGATAAGGATAATCCTAAAACTTCTGCTAATCTAGGATTACTACAGAGCATTTAAAAGGTAATATATCAAAAATGGTATATTTTTATTATGTTAATTACAAAAAATCAATTCATATTACCTAATCTTACTGTCTTTATTGACAGTGGTGAAGATTTAAATTATATCCAAGAAGGACTTATACCTTCCAAATATTTTGAAAAAATCACTCAGAAGCTTAAAACTGCTGATGGCAAAACTCTACAAATTGACTACAAATTATCTATTGTAGCAATTTGTTAGGATGATCTTTGAATTACTATGTCATTCTTGCTAATCAAGAATCTAACTTAACACGTTATTTTGAGAACACATTTTCTTCTCAAAATAATGCCTATTACAAGAATTGATGATATCAGAATTCAATGTGAAATTTGGGACGAAAAGATTATTTTCTCATTTATCACCAATCATAAAGAAATTAGTATAAATGAAATTAATAGACTTCATAATAAGTCTATGCATTTAAACTATTTAAAGGAAGAAATTTCTGATCTAACTATGAAATAGAAAATTTCCTCTTCTTTAAATAAAAGCAAAATCCAATCTTGCTTACAAGATTTCCAATTCTATTTGTGGTGAAAACCCAATAGGTTTTTGGAATAGAAAAATACATTCAGTTGAACTTCCGTCCATTGAAACATTCAATGAGCATGATATTCCCACAAAAGCTAGACCATGTTAGATGAATGAGCATTATCTAGCTTTATGTAAAGACAAGATTGTCGAATAACTTACAAAAAAAATTATTTTGACAGTCTTACTATCCTTGGAGCTGTACATCATTTTATGTTATGAATGCTGTTGAAAAGGAGAGAAAAAAAAACCAAGACTTGTAATCAATTATAAGCCTCTCAATAAAGTCCTTAAATGGATTATATATCCTCTTCCTAATAAAAGAGATTTGATTGATAGTTTGCATAAAACAAAAATCTTTTTTCAAATTTGATTTAAAATCTGGCTATTGGCATATTCAAGTCAAAGATGAAAATAGATATAAAATTACATTCATTGTTTCGTTCAGGCACTATGAATGGAACGTCTTGCCACTTGGACTCAAAAATGCCCCATTTGAATTTTAGCATATTATGAACAATATTTTTGAAAGTTATTTCAAATATATTATTTTTTACATTGACGATATTATAATTTTTTCAAATAATATAGATAAACATTTTAACCATCTACAAACATTTAATCCAAAAAAAATAGTTTAGTGGTTTCTACCCCAAAAATCAAACTATTTCAAACAGAAATGTGATTTTTAGGACATAACATCACTACTGCTTCCATTATACCTATTAACCAATGTATTGAATTTACTAACAAATTTTCAAACATTAAATCAATTGCAGAGATTTTTAGCCGCATTAAATTATGAGAGAGATTTTTATCAAAATCTAGCATAAGATGCCACCCCACTTTTTGATAGACTCAAAAATAAACCGTCACCTTGGACTGATTTGCATACTAAAGCAGCTCAAAAAATTAAGCAACGAGTCAAAAATCTCTCTTGTTTGATTCTCACTGATCCAATTGGTTTCAAAATTGTTGAAACTAATGCCTCTAATCTCGGCTATGGTGGCATCCTTAAACAAAGAAAAAAATTCTTCCAAAGAATTAATTTATTTTACCTCTAGACGATGGAATCCTACTCAATCAAAATATTCTATTATTAAAAAAAATGTTTTCAGTCGTCAAATGCATTTCTAAATTTTAAGATGACCTTCTCAATAAATATTTTTTATTATGCATTGATTGTTCTTCTGTTAAATAAATTATCAAAAAAGATGGTAAAAATTTAGTCTCCAAGCAAATTTTTGCATCTTGGCAAGCTCAACTTTTAGTATTTGATTTTGATATTGAGTTTATACAAGGCTCTTCTAACTCACTTCCTGATTTCCTAAGTCGTGAATTTTTTCAAGGACAATTAGGGGTGGCTCACCCCTCATCACAAGATGAACCTCTCTAATCAAGGTGGTCCCACACTTGGTATGGGGCGAGGTAGAGGGAATCCGTCCAGCTCTATTGTTGGGATGATCGACCTCCAAACATATCTTTATAGTTCTTCTTCTACTACTATTGAGCAAGGAGAATAGTCTAAAGCTAAAAATACTACACCATCTCTCAAAGATGTCATAGCTCAAGAACCTATTTATTTCACAAAAGAAATAAAGTAGAATATCCTCGAAATAAACCCTTCAGATTATTCAATTAATAATCTGTGAGCTTTTCTGGAATGATATTTGGAAAATAATCCTTTCCCATATGAAGGAAATCTATCCTAAAAAAATTATTAAAATATCCTAACACAGTTAAAATGTGTTGAGATTTCCTATGTTAGAGATCAATCTAATCATACTATTTTGTATAGCAAATGTGTTATACAAAAAATTATCCATCAAAGTTAATGGGGTTTAACCTCATTTCAAGGAAAAAATAATTTTTTATCTACTAATTTACAAAACAAACTCAGTGTTAATTATTGGTGTTACGTTCAAGCAATGATGAAATTATTTTTTTCTTATCAATGATAAGAAAAAAATACTCATAGATGATTATAATGAACAAAGAAATTATAGCAGAGAAATCCTAGCTTCGTTCATTCGATGGTGGAATTATTTTAGTGTAGAACTCAATATTCTCTTCGATCCCATCAAATAGATCTTCAATGTATGGATGGAAGCTGCACCCAAAATGCGGTCTATCACCCCAAGAAAGATGATTCATGAGAAAAATCTTATCTATTTCTTTACAGACTGCCAAATCCCTTGGATTTGGTCCTGGACCATGACTCTTGGAAAAGATCCCTTCAACCCTAAAACACTAAACTGTAAAATCTTAAACCCTAAACCCTAAACCCTAAACCCTAAACTATATAAACCTAAAAACCTAAAAACCTAAACCAAAACTAAATAAAACCTAAAAATAAAATAAATAAATAAAATAAATAAATAGTTACTAGTTATTAGTTAGTTTTATTATTATTAGTTTTAGTTATTAGTTATTATTAGTAAGTTTGTTTATAAGTTATTAGTTATTAGTTTTATTAGTTTAGTTAGTTAATTATTAGTGGAGACACCGCCGACTCTCTCAGAATAGGAGCTCTCCTCCTATGATGGGTAGTCTTTGTAAGTAGAATATTGTCTGTATGATCGATGCAGGTAGTGCACCGATTAGAAAAATCAATGAGCGCAGAGGCCACTGACTGCCGACCAAACCTCTGCCTCTCTCAGCTAGTGATATGAACTGTAGTATGGGCCTCCCTAGCCATATCCTGCCGAAGATGCTTCCTTACACTGTGGGGGATAACAGATCTCAAGTCAAATTAAGCCCCGAACTAAGAACGTCTGTAGGCTCTGCCAACCAGGCGTAGAATTGAACGGAGGCCGACATATGACCTCCTATTCTGACTAACTCGGGGTTGAAATTGAACCGCTGGAGGAGGTGAAGTAAGGATCCTCCTGGCATCCTCTTTGTCAGACCCAGAGAGAGGATGAAATGGATTCGTTGTAACCAGTTGGGAAATTAGAGTGGGTAACTCCTTAACAACTGACTGTGTAGCTGCCTCCATCTCCTTGATGATGCGTGTATGGTACTGCTTTATCATGTAATTTTTGTTCCTCCTCAGAGTCTTGGTGGGGTGGGTAGAGTAAGAGCTAGACCCGACCTCAAAAGAAAGGGAGATAATCCCTGGGATCAGGGGAGCCTTCCCCTTGGAAGGTGATAATGAGTGGGTGCTAGCCCTCACAAGGGCATCACGGGAAACAACTAGGTGCACCGGCACTATCACAAACACCAATGCGATCTCGCCGTGTAGGAACTAACCGCCTTCCTCTTGGTGAGTGAATATCGAGTTTGAGGGCATATCAATCAATGACCGCTTCTTCCCGGTCCACTGCTCGCTGCAGGTGAGGTGAGTGCCCTCACAGGTAATCCTCCCCCCTCAAAACCTTGTTTGAAATAAATGAGGTGGGCGTAATCAGAACAGGGAAGGTTGGCCTGATCCAAGGCCAAGTCCATCTTGTGGGGAAAGGTGAAAACATATTTCTATGCAGCCATTTTCGTCAACTGAAAACTGAACTGAGAGTGAAATTGAAATTATCGCTGAACAAGAGTCTGTAATGTTGGAAATAAATTTGAATCAGATTTCTGTTAATTTTCAGTTTTGAATTTAAAATTTGAACCCATACTAAACATTTTGAAAATGTTAAGTCGAGTTCAAATGATTTAGAATAGATTTCAATATTTGATTGGAAAGAGGAATTTTTTGGATATAGAATCCACTTTCAACATATTTGGATATGTTTAAGATGGGCTCAAATATTTTTATTTGAAGGGATGCTTCCATAGGTTCATATTTGAGTTTTAATTTTGATTTTGAGGACCATTTATTTAACAAATTTGGGTATGTTAAAAATAAAGGGTCAATTTGCTTTTATTTTGAATTTGAGATTTTTGGAATTTATTCACTTAGCAAATTTAGGTATGTTACGTGAGATGTTTAACAATTTTCTTCTTTTTGTTTCTTTCTTTGCTTTGCTTTATTTTGTAAATCATTTTGTGATTAGAAAATGGAATTCTCATTTAGCAAATTTGGTTATGCTAAATGAGAAAATCCAAGTGTGTTTTGTTTTTGGAAATTTTTGAAAATAGGATTCTTAGCAAATATGAGTATGCTAAGAAAACCCTAATGTGTTTCTTTTGATTTTGATTTGGTTTTGAAAAGTAGGATACTTAGTAAATTTAAGTATGCTAAGGAAGTCCTAATATGTTTCTTTTGATTTTGATTTGATTGAAAAAGGAGACTTTACTTTAGCAAATATGGTATGCTAAAATGAAGTTCCAAAAGTGTCTTATTTTTGAAATTTTTTGAAAATAGGATTCTTAGCAAATTTGAGTATGCTAAGAAAATCCTAATGTGTTTCTTTTGATTTAGATTTGATTTTGAAAAGTAGGGTCCTTAGCAAATTTATGTATGCTAAGGGAGTCTTAATGTGTTTCTTTTGATTTTGATTTGGTTTTGAAAAGTAGGATTCTTAGCAAATTTAAGTATGTTAAGGGAATCTTAATGTGTTTCTTTTGATTTTGGTTTGGCTTTGAAAAGTATGATCCTTAGCAAATTTAAGTATGCTAAGGGAGTCCTAATGTGTTTCATTTGATTTTGATTTGATTTTGATTGAAAATGGAGACTTAACTTTTAGCAAATATGGTATGCTAAAATGAAGTTCCATTTAATTTTGTGAAATAAAATTTCACTTAGCAAATTTGAGTATGCTAAATAAAATTTTAAAAGTGTTTAAAATTTTTTGTGTTTTGATTTTGTTTAGAAAATGGAGATTTTACTTTAACAAATATGGTATGCTGCAAAAGTGTTTTTGAAAATTTTGTAGAATGGACATTTCACTTAGCAAATTTGAGAATGCTAAATGAAATTCCAAAAAAAAAATGTGTTTGAAAATTTTGTTTTTGGAAAAGGAAGACTTCATTTTAGCAAATGGGGTATGCTAAATTGAAGTTCCAAATGTGTTTTGAAAAATTTTATTTTTGTTGATTTTTGAAAAGAGAGATTTCCATTTAACAAATTTGGGTATGTAAGATGGAAATAAAAGTTATGATTTTGCTTGAAGATGTAATATCCATTCAACACATTTGGGTGTATTGAATGGAAAGGCCCATCTTTCAAATTTTATGCTTTAGAAAATATGATTGTTGAAATTTTATTTTTGAAAATGAGGTCTTCAACAAAATGATTTGAGTGAAGAAACTCATTTGTGCTTTTAAAAATGTGATTTTGGAATTTTTTTTTTATAAAGATGATCCTACATAAAACAATCATGAAGATTATTAGATGAATGTGATTTAGGAAAATTTTTGTGCAAAACATTTTATTATGTGCATTTTTGAAAGAGTGCTTTTTGAGAAGTAAGATTTTTATGAAGGATTTATTTTGTCTTTATTATTTTAGAATGAACCTTTCCTTATCATAAAAATGGTAAAGAGGATGTATTTAATTAATTCTTTTTTATTAAGCTTTTATTTTCACCCATTGGGGAACCCAACAAGGGTTTTAAGACCAACACGGGGTGAGCTCTTAAAACCTAAAGATGTTGGCTAGCTCAACTTAAGGTTGAAATAAGCTAAGTGCCAATGAAAAGAAAAGATAGCCATGGATTCATACAAAAGTACAAACCCACTATCGATACTTGGAGACAATGATCATTTACCAAAGATGGAGAGAGGAACCATCCCTAGCGGAGTCGCCAGAAAAATTTATGGTGAAATTTTTATATGTTCAATTTCTAAAGAATGTATACTTCCATCTTCAATCAATATAAAATAAAATGAAGATTTAAATGTACTCTTTTTTATGACATTTTGGACACCACATAGATCCACAAATATTCTTATTGAGGGTGATCGGGTGCGACATTGAGGAGAGGTGTACTATCTCAAAAGATAGAAGTCACCACCCTACAATGGACCTAATCACCTCAAAGGACTCCTAGGGACAATGGGTCTGCATATATACTAGAGATTCTTCACCTACTTTACATGGAAAAGTAAAGTAGGGTTTATTTTAAATTGGGTTTGTTAAGTTCTCTACAGGGAAAAGCCCCCATAGTTAAATACATCCTAAGGAGGGGGATTCCTTAGGAATACTCTTAATTAAGGTAAATGATCATTGCCTCCAAAGATTTTAATAGGCATGAATATCAATCGATTAATTTATTTTGAAAGATCAAATAGGATTGATCAAAGAGAGAGAGTTATTATCAAAGCCAAAGGAAGATAAATAGGAGATCCTGAAGATGCTAGGAAACCTAGCGAACATCTCAAACTATCCTATGGTTGGGCTTTATGTTTTTTAAATTGAATTATTTATTTGAGTTGAATTTTTATTAGAAATATAGGGCTTACAATTCCACAACACAAGGTTATGGAAATGCCTAAAAGGTGAGGATTTATGCTTGTGGCCCATTAAAGGGAGAAGCAACCTCATAACCTAAATCTAGGGAGCTTTGGTGAGGGCAAAAGCATGACATAAATCTAAGGAGAAAATGGGTATTTGGTTTGTCTCCATAAGATAGGACAAACCACCCGACTGCTCAGACTTACAAACACCTGGGGGTGGCCACCAACTAACTCTTCCTACAATTTGAAATTCATGTAGGCAAGTCATATTCTTTATGCAAGATAGCTAGGCTATTATTTACTTTAGAAAGAGACTAAGTCCTTAAACTCACTCCCTAAGGGACTAGATCATGTAAGGGCATGAAAAATGGCCTAAATCTAATGAAAAATATATTACATGCTATTTTTATTTTTGGTCTATCATTTGACTCAAGCTTATAGGATTCATATGCTTAATGTATGAGAAATAAGATTATGGGAAAAAAAATTAACGAGAAGGGGGAGGTGTGTTTCCACCATGGCTCTCAAAGGTCAAGGTAAGTTCTCTAGGAAATGTGGAAGCCCTCCAATAAAGAGTGTAACAATATGCTTTTATGCATGATGTTATAAAAGAAATACTCATCCGACTAAGGGGTTGCTAATTCTTTTATCTTGATTTTTAACTTAAAATTTAAATGAGGTTATGAGTTGTTTATATTTTTAATTTTGAGTTGATTAATTTGGTAGAAGATTTATTTTTTCCTAAGAGCCTAATCATCATCCAGGCCATACATCAAGTAAGGAAGAAACTAGAAAGACATGCCATCTTAATGCACAAGCTAAACAAAAGATCAAAAATTTTATAAAGCTAACGTAAAAGAATAAAATGTCATTTGAGGTTGGGCACCATCGCACAAACTCGAAAACAAATTAAGTAGTCTAGCTCTACACTTATACAACCTGGATTATAAATGAATTAATTTACAATCAAGTAAGGAAATTCATGTTAAGTGGTCTTCATTTCTTATTTTCTTCTTTCTTCTTTCTTCTTTCTCCTTTCTTCTTTTGGTGTCTTCTTTCGGATGGTTGGAAGGTGTTTGCTCTAAAGGCCTCACATGATACATAAGATGTAATCTTATGACCAATACTCATCTTAATCTCCCATAACATTCATTACAAAATCCTAATTACAAAAATACATGAAAAGGAAAAATAAATTTAACTAACACCTGCAAAATAGAGATTAGCTAAATAAATCATACAAATCTCAAGCATGTATATTGGACTTAGCACCCCACACATGGGTAACCAAGTCCACCTGGCCTATTGGATTATGGTTAGGGGTATAAACACCTGCACAACAAAAGCATTTATATTTTTATTACAAGGCCCCTTAAGCACAATCCCCCTGTAGAAAATAATGATTAGACTAAATCATCCTACCATTCATTCTATGCACATACACCCTAACATCCAGACCAGAAACAATACATCATAAAATAAAAGTAAACATCAAGCCATGCACCACCCTAACCTAAAGCTATAAGTGATGACTTAACCTAATGTGTGTGCTTTAAAAGGTTTATGTGGTATGCTTAACTATGGCTTTAAGGCTTATATTTTTTAAGTGTGAAGATGTTCAACTTCGATGGGTGGTTTAATTTAAGTGTTTAATTAATTTGGGTTGATTTTATTTGATGTTTTTTTTAAAATTTAAGTGAATCCTACAATAAATTACTAAGTTTTAAAGACAGAGAGAAGAGAAGAGAACTTCTCTTTCCATCCCTACCCTAAGTAATTTCTAAAGTGGATTCATATTTGATTTTATTTAGTGATGTTTTATTATATATTTTAATTAATCTGAAGTTTATATTTTTCTTTAAACAAACCTATTCAAAAGAGAGGCATTTTTAAGATTAGGTAAAGTGAATTAATATCACAAAACACACATCATTTCATTTTTTTTCCCAACATGTTTAACATGCACATGGATGCATCATAAGCATATCTATACATAAAAATGGAAATATTTACCACACTTTATGATGAATGCTAAGAAATGTTACTTAAGAAAATTGGAATACTTTATGATGCATGATTTTCATTAAGTAGAAAAGAGGGGTTTCTTTTATCCATTATTCACATGCACATGTATATGTATAAAAGGCATAAGTGAGTACGACGCTATTATTAGCACTAAGAGTGTAAGGTACAAGACTTACTTAGGGCTACTTAAAGCCTCACAACCCCGGGGTTGTCCATACTAATATACCATTTTCCTTAAATACAAACACATGTGCAAAAGAAATGAATGAAAAAGAAAGATGCAAAAAGTTTATATTTGTTAATTTATTTTATTTATGCAATTTATATGTACAAGTGTGGATGTCCTTCTTAGGTAATAGCATACGAATGAATAGGAATGGGGTTAGGCAAGTTTTGTGTTCTTTTCAAATGAACTATACACTTTAACAAATCCTATTCAAAACTATGCCAAAAGAAAAGAGAAGGAAAGCCACACTATGCATATCTTCATATTTATATCCACATACAAGCTTATAAATAATTATAAGTAGCACACCTTCAGTTTTAGGTGTTTGATTTATAGATCTTGAAAATAGTTTTGAATTAAATAGTGATAATAGTCATTCATATTTTGACATTAGTCAAAATATGCAATTTGACATAAAGAAAATATTTCATTTTCAATTTGATTTTTGAAAAGCATGAATGCATGAAATTTATATGACATACACATTTAGCATGCTAGGAAAGAACTAAAGTGATGAAAGCATGAAACCACATTCACCCTAATTAATTCCTAAAGACAATCTTATGAAATAAGAAAGCTTAAAGCAAATCAAGTTGTTTTTAAGGAATATTTGATATTATTTTGAGTTTGATTTAATTTGAAAAATATGAGGTGAGTTTGCTGCTCCTAACTCATTCCCACATATGTTTATTGATTTAGTTTATTCTTATGATTATTAGATGATTTTTTATATGTTGCTTAGGTTTAGGTATGAATTAAGTGTGTTAATTACCCCTTACCTACACCACCTTAGCATAGTCAATCAAATAATTATGAGCCAATGATATGACATAAAACCACAAAAGGAATTTAAATCAACAATGCACCTAAGAAAGAAAGGTACCAAATGCAATTGGCTCATGAATAAGGATTAATTAAGCTAAGGGGCTAATTTTAAGTAATTTCATAACACCCCTCACGCATGTGAGTTGAATTTTGATTTTAATTGTACTTAGGTTCTTGAACACCTAAGCACCTACCTAAGATAGATTAATTGAGCTCTAAAAAGTTTTAGAATTTTATGAAATTAATTAATGGGGTAATTAGTGAATTAACCCTTAATTAAGATTGGATTAAGGAATAAAGGGGGTTTAAGGAATATCTTAAGGAAAGTGTCCCAAAATTATTCCCTAAATCTCATATTCCCTTAAGAAATACTTAATTGACTCAATCAGTGGGTTAGACCACTAATTATACCCTTAATTAAGTTTAATTACATTAAGAGAGTGATTAAGGAATGAATTAGCAATTCCTCTAAGTATACCACCAATAAATTCCAAAAAATAGGGAGGCAGGAGTCATCCCACTAATCATACACAAGAAGTTTGGAATTAATCAGTGGGATAATTAGAGAGTAATTAGTAAAATAACATTCTCAATAAAACCCAAATCCATAGAAAAGCACTGCTCAAAATCTATTGAAATAATTTGTAGAATATTCTATGTTCAATTATTTATCCAATGCAATTTATTTCATATTTTTCTAATTTGTCTAGGCTTAGATATGAATTTAGGAAGTTTCCATGATTAATTAGGTGATTTAATAGCCTAATTAAATGTTTAATCCCATTGGCACCACGTGGACCGCTGATGCGACATACACTTTCTATGTGGCATGATAGGATTCAATATTTAAGTTATCACATCGTAGCACCACATGGCGCTATGCGCTTTCTCCTCATCCGTCCGATCAAGGATCATACGACTAAGGTTAAAGTCGCGATTCTAAAGGGGTAAATCATGGGATCTACGTGTCTTTGATCATGACTGTCCATCTAAAATGCACGGATGGATGACCCATGATCTGTCTCTATATTTCCCTATGGGAGAGGACATTCGTCCATCTTTGAGGGCATAATTCGAGCTCGATTGAGCTCGGATTGATCCTAAATTCAACCCACTCCATCAATATGCAAAGGAAATCACATCTAATGGCTAGAATCTCATGGGGTGATACTTTACTTCACAAAGAACCAAACCACATTGAAATTATGCTCGGTTTAATGGCATACCTCATCGGAGGTGATCACCGACACTCGATTCTCTTGGAGAAGCTTCAGCTAGTGGAGATGAAGATTTTTTGAGAGTTTGAGGTCTTGAGATTGGATGGATCCTTTTAGAGGCCAAGCTTCCCTACAAGTAGGCTCGGTCTTAATCAAGATAACACCTCCCTTACCATAGGAACTTGGGAAAAGGTCTAGGCAAGTTTGATTTGATCATCTGATGAAGCTTGAGGGAGGAATTGGCTTGGTATGAAGTATTGGGCTAAGTTGGATTTTAAGTGGAGCTCCCTTATTTTCAATCTATGAAATTTAGAAAATGGAAAATCAATTTCACTCTAGGAAGCTCAGGATCACTTGGCAATGGCTCCTCTAGCTTCCTTAAGTTAAATCGAGTGTGAGAGTATTTTGATTGAATTGAATTAGGGGGAGTATATCTCCTTCTTGAAGGATCGGACTGCCGTGAAGGAGCTTGCCATTTTGATCCAATTGATCCTATTCAATGGGTTGTTTGACCTGTTTAGAGTGGCATGGCATTCAGTTTTGGCCAGAAGAGAAGTGGGTGAGGTGGCCATGTGCTCAAACAAGGTGGAAGAAGGATTATATGTGGCCATTTTCAAAGGAGGTAGTCAATTTTGAGTTTAGGTTGGGTTTGGCTGATCCAAACCCATTGGGTCATGTATACTAGGTCCATCAGTGACCATTTGGTCCACTAAGAGGATGCCAAGTGTCCACGAAAAGGAATTGATCAAATTTCAAGTGGTTTTAATTTTGGGTTACCCTATGGCCTAGGGGTAAAATGATCATTTGCCTTGGGTTTCAATTTGAATATATTTGGTATGTTTGAAAAATGGGTTAGACCAAGTTTCATTGAATTTGGAGTTGGTTTGATATGATCTGGCTCACGTTGACTCATTTAGCTTAAAATGGGTCGACTTGGGTCAATTTGACCAATTGGCCAAATTGGGTAAAACCAAGGGTTTGGTCAAGTTTTTATGGCCATTTGATATATTTTGGTGGCTTTGGTTTGATTCAATTTGGTTTATATTTAGTTTTGGTTCAACTGAGTTCATTTAGGTAAAATGGGTAAAGTGGATCAATTTGACCCATTTTATCTATTTGGGTTAGTCATTGGTGGGCTTAGGTTTCATTGGTCATATGAAATGGATTGGTATCTTTGTATCCCATCAATTTGGTTTATATTTGAGTTTGGCTTAATTTGACCTTTTAGGTCAAGTTGGGTTCATGGTCAATTGAGCTAGGTTAGGTCTAGTTGGCCAATTGGAGTTTTAGTCAAGTTCAACAATCATTTTGGAATGAACTTGACCCATTTTTCAATCAATTTGGCTTAGATCAAGTTTTGACACATTTTGACTTTCTAAGTCAAGTTGGGTCAACTTGGGTCGGCCAATTAATAGGTTAGGCTCAAATGTTGACTTGGTCAAGTTTAAACATTGATCATGAATGAATTTTGATCAATGGTTTCAGTCAATTTGGCCTATGGTAGATTTTGGCTATGTTAGGTTTCATTTTGGCTAAGTGTTGACTTGGTCAACCCTTATGTTTGACTTGGTTTGACCCAATTTGAGTGATTGATCATCTCATGATGATTGTTGATCATGATGAGAGGCTTAGTTGGGCTTAATTCAATCCAATTTGGATAGGATTAGAATTTGGCTCATAAGGGTACTTTAGGTCACTTTGGGTCAAGTGAGCCTAAGTAGGTTAAATGACTTAGTCAAAGCTTGATTTGATTTTGATTGAACTCACATATGGACTTATGATTGAAATATAAATCCATTTGCAAGAAGTTTGAAATCAAATGAGTTTTGATTCATTTGACAATTTCAAGTTCAAGGGGTGAACATATGTTTGACTTAGGTTTGATTTTTGAATTGAGACTTGATTTAATGATTGAAGTTTGTATTTATATTTGGATTCATGATTGAAGGATTGATTGAATCATGAAGAAAAATAAAAAAGTTTGGCTTGATTAGAAATTGATTTGGCTAAGTTCAATATTTTGACTTAAAGGCTTAGGTTGGATTTTGATTAAATTTGAGTTTGATTTTTGGAGTTGGTTTTGGTTGTTTGAATTTATATTTCATTTATATATGTGAAAATAAATGGGTTATGAGAAAATTTCATGGTTTTGAAGTGATTTGAACTTGATCTAGGCTAAGTCCTTAAGAGGGAATCAAAATGACTTAGGAGAGATTTTTGATTTAGATTTGAATTTTGGATTTAGTTTCATTGATTTGAATTTATATTTTATTTATATATGTAAATATAAATGAGAATATAAATGGGTTGTGAGAAAATTTTATGAATTTAAGGTGGTTTGAATTTGATTTAGGCTAAATCTTTAAGAGAAGATTAAAGGACTTAGAAAATATTTTGAACTTGGGATTGAATTTTGAATTTAGTTTCATTTATTTGAATTTATATTTTATTTATATATGTCAATATAAATGAGAATATAAATGGGTTGTGAGAAAATTTCATTAATTTAAGGTGGTTTGAATTTGATTTAGGCTAAGTCATTAAGAGGAGATTAAAGGATTTATAAAATATTTTGAACTTGGAATTGAATTTAAGCATCAATCATTTGGAATTGATCATAGATTTCAATCATGTTGGATTGATTTGAGTTTGGATAAAATCAATTAAGCTGGAATTGATTTAGATTTGATGTTGATTTGATTTGGAGTTTGACTTGAAGGAAGGAAGGAATGTGGTTCAAGTTATAGTGTAGGTAAATTTTCCTAACACCCTTAAGGCATGACTTATTCCTATGGCTAACTCTTCTAAGTCTCTTGGGATAGGTTGAGTGTCCACCTAATCATTAGATGTGTCTTAAGGCTAAGGAACTCTTAAAGTCTATGTATATATGTGTATGTCTATATGTATATATATATATACGCATATATGTATGTATATATGTATATACATGTATATATGTATGTATACATGTATGTTTGTACGTATACATGAATGTATGTATGTATACATGTATATATATATATATATATATATATATATATATATATATATATATATATGTGTGTGTGTGTGTGTGTGTGTGTGTGTGTGTGTGTAATACTTTAGAGCTAAATAAAATTGAACCCAATCAAACAAATGACTATTTATATTTAGCTCATTTATAAATCAAGCTTAAAATATTTATTCGTATTTGGCTCCCTTGCATAACGAACAAACCGAATATGAGTTACTTAACGAGCCGAACATTAGCTGCTCGTGAACAATGAGCTTTTTTAACAGCCTTGTACATAGGTATGCTTTTGATCATATATAATTTTGAGATTATTAATTGAGTTCAAATAATCTATTTATCAAGTTATTTTTCTTTGTTGTTGGCTAAAATATTCACAATGTATAAAAATATTAAGTTTTTGTGATTCAATTTAGAATTTGTTGAACGTTGATTAAAATTTTTTGGTATGATTGTAACTCCTAAATTTGTTCTATTTATCAAAATCAAACTGCTCCTATTGATAATAATAATAATAATAACTGATATGACACTTAAAATTCTACTAGTCGAAGCACGAATCTTGATGTCGAAAGCAATCTGATTCTGAATCAAGACTAACCCAGATCAAGCGTTTATTATCAATCGACTATTAAACATATAGTGTTTATAATCAAATCGAGCATCTTGATGAGCCGGATCTAACAAGCCCGAGATCTCATAATTCTGACTTCATTTGAGCATTCAAATATATAAAATACATCACATGATCAAGGGAATCATTTTGAGCCGTCCAATGGAGGAGTGGTTTGGATTTTGCATGTATTTACAGAAATGTCACCCCTCTAATATATAAATAGCCCCTCATTCTTCACATGAGTGGAGGCCAAGCTAAAGAGAGGAGAGAGCTCTAAAGCTTGAAAATCCTCCAAGCATAATCGCCACCACTGATCGTGCCCATCCCGGTAATTAACCACCGGCGATCGCCACCGCCACCGCCGGTTATTACTTCATCACTATCGTGGTTATCACTCGACTACCATCGCATTACCGCCATCGAATTATCGCTGACCATCTTCCTCTCGGCTACCACCATCATCGTGGTCATCCCACCGACTTGATGTTGCCGATTCACTGCCGCTGAATACTACTAACCACCATCGTGCTACCACATCAATCTCGTTATTAACCATCGCTATTGGTTATCTCACAACCACCGTCAGAAGTCACCGGCCACCATCATTATCGGCCAATTATCGCCGCATTGTTGCTGACCACCGTGGATCACCGCCACCAACCATCACCGGCCATCTCCACCGGTCACCACCACCGATGATCGTCATCGTCGGTCGCTGACCCCCGCTGTTCACCATCATCTACTACCACTAGCAACTATTACACTCTAACCATGACTATATAACTATTATTGCCTGATTCTGGGATTCTTATTGTCAGCCCTTCTCATATATAATTATGTAATCCCATTATCGAGAAGATTTTGTACTCTGAAACATATACATAATGGAAGATTTTTACTGAACTAGGCCCCGTGATTTTTTCTCTCTTTTTGAGATTTTTTCACGTAAAAATTTTGGAGTTTTATCATTAATTCTTCAAACATCTAGGTGTGTGCTGGACTCCGCAACAAAGCTAAGGCATAAACTTTACTCTACCGCAACTGGTTTTCTAGTACGCAATAGTTTGGTGTCGTCTGTAGAAAACTTATTCCCATCATTTCATCTTGTATGGCAACTAAATTTCCCAACAAGATCAAAACCACCATCGAGGTGGAGCATTTCAAGCTTTTAAGGAGCAAGAAGAATGAAGATTCATCAAACTTAGTTCCTTCAGAGTTTGTCAAAAACTGGGGGACAACTCTTAATCTCAGAAGATCACCCATGTTAATATGTTAAGCATCTAATCGATTACCATCCCAAGAAATAAGTCAAAGTTAGAGGATATTTCAACATTGAGAAGAGATATAGCATTACAAATTATGATTTTCCAATCATACTCATGAAAAAACAAGACCAAGGTTAAGGAGCAACTTTGGCTACAACCATAAATGGATGTTTTGATTCGACCTCTTCCATACAGTTAACATCATCGAGTAACACTCTGACAAACAACCTCGGATAGGTCAAAAATCCTCAATGGATTCTATTCGACCTACTCCACCCAGGTTAACGTCATCGAACAAAGACTCTGACAAACAACCTCGGATAGGTCAAAACTTCGCATCTACTCCACACAGGTTAATGTCATCGAGCAAAGACTATGACAAATAACCTCGGATAGGTTAAAACTCCTCATCTACTCCACATAGGTAAGAAGTCAAATAACACTTTGGCTAATACCTAGGATAGGTCAAAATATCCTTGGTGGAGTTCCCATGATCTCTTCCATACATGTTAACGTCATTGAGTAACACTCTGACAAAGAACCTCGGATAGGTCAAAAATCTTTAGCTAATTCAATTCGACCTCTTCCACACAGGTTAACGTCATCGGGTAACACCCTGACAAACAACCTCGTATAGGTCAAAAATTCTTAGCAAATTCAATTCGACCTTCTCCATACAGGTTAACGTCATCGGGTAACACTCTGACAAACAACCTTAGATAGGTCAAAAATCCTCAGCGGATTCAATTCGACCTCCTCCATACAGGTTAACGTCATTGGGTAACACTCTGACAAACAACCTCAGATAGGTCAAAAATCCTCAACGGATTCAGTTCAACCTCTTACATACGGGTTAACATCATCGGGTAACACTCTAACAAATAACCTCGGATAGGTCAAAAATCCTTGGCGGATTCTATTCAACCTCTTCCATTCAGGTTAATGTCATCAAGTAATACTTTGAAAAATAACCTCAGATGGGTCAAAAATCCTCAGCAGATTCGATTCAACCTCTTCCATACAGGTTAATGTCATCAGGTAACACTCTGACAAACAACCTCAGATAGGTCAAAAATCTTCAGCGGATTCAATTCAACCTCTTCCATACAGGTTGTCATCATCAAGTAACACTTTGACAAACAACCTCGGATGGGTCAAAAATCCTCAGCGGATTCAATTCAACCTCTTCCATACAAGTTAACGTCATCGAGTAACACTCTGACAAACAACCTCGGATAGGTCAAAAATTCTCAGCAGATTCAATTCAACCTCTTCCATACAGGTTAACGTCATTGAATAACACTCTCACAAATAACCTCAGATAGGTCAAAAATCCTTGGCGGATTTGATTCAACCTCTTCCATACAGGTTAACATCATCAAGTAATACTTTGACAAACAACCTCGGATTGGTCAAAAATCTTCAGCAGGTTCAATTCAATCTCTTCCATACAGGTTGCCGTCATTAAGCAACACTTTGACAAACAACCTCGGATGGGTCAAAAATCCTCAGCGGATTCAATTCAACCTCTTCCATACATGTTAACGTCATCGAGTAACACTCTGACAAACAACCTCAGATAGGTAAAATCTTCAGCAGATTCAATTCGACCTCTTCCATACAGGTTAGCGTCATCGGGTAACACTCTGACAAACAATCTCGGATAGGTCAAAAATCCTTGGCGGATTTGATTCAACCTTTTCCATACAGGTTGCCGTCATCAAGTAATACTTTGACAAACAATCTCGGATAGGTCAAAAATTCTCAGCAGATTCAATTCAATCTCTTCCATACATATTGTTTTCATCAAGTAATACTTTGACAAACAACCTCGGATAGGTCAAAAATTTTCAGTGGATTCAATTCAACCTCTTCCATACAGATTGCTATCATCAAGTAATACTTTAACAAACAACCACGGATAGGTCAAAAATTATCAACGAATTTAATTCAACCTCTTCCATACAGGTTGCTATCATCAAGTAATACTTTGACAAACAACCTCGGATAGGTCAAAAATTCTCAGTGGATTCAATTCAACCTCTTCCATACAAAGGTTGTTCAATACTTTGACAAACAACCTTGATGGGTCAAAATCCTCGCCGATTCAATTCAACCTCTTCCATACAGGTTAACGTCATCAAGTAACACTTTGACAAACAACCTCGGATGGGTCAAAAATTCTCAGCGGATTCAATTCATCCTCTTCCAGACAGCTTAACGTCACCTCTGACAAACAACCTCGGATAGGTCAAAAATCCTCAGCAGATTCAATTCGACCTCTTCCATACAGGTTAACACCATCGGGTAACACTCTAACAAACAACCTTAGATAGGTCAAAAAATTTTGGCGAATTCGATTCAACCTCTTTCATACAGGTTAACGTCATCAAGTAATACTTTGACAAATAACCTCGGATGGGTAAAAAATCCTCAGCATATTCGATTCAACCTCTTCCATATAGTTATCAACTATTGAACCATTGACCATTGTCATTATTAACCGGACGCCGTCATCGCCGCCGACCGCCGTGTGGGTCGTAAGCCTCGCCAGTATGAACTACGGGCCTTGATCACCTTCAACGGCCGGTCCGACGAGATAAGTTTTCGAGGGAAAATCGGAGCCTCATCGTATGAAATACGAGCCTTGATCACCTCCAAACTCGATCGGTCCGACAAGGACAGTTGATGCTTCTTTCGAGAGAAAATGAAGACTCATCGTATGAACTATGGGCCTTGATCGCCTCCGAACGACCTACTCTTGAGAAGAAGAGGAGCACTAGAGTATATGAGGAGTGCACCTTCTCCCTTAGCCATAGGGAGGTTTTTATAGAACCCCTATAGGGGCAAAAAGATAAAAAATCAAAGAAAAATTGCTGAAAATTGCTGAAAATGGACCAAAATGAACATTTCATCGATAAAGGCAGGGACTGCTTTGCCGCCATGAGGCTGGCGGCCATGCTCGCTGCCTGACCCGCCTCTTCCGCCGACTCCCCGTGGCCGGGACCCGCTAGCCCAAGGTCTCAGACTGCCATTATTTTCGCTGCTCGTGTGACCCAAACCCATCAGAACCCCGATTGAACTCATCGACCAAGGCTCCATCACGACCCAGCTCCTGATTCCCAGATCCAGCACCATAAGCGCGGTAAAGCGCCTGAAGTGCCCGGGATAGGTCCATAACCCTGAAATCTTGTGCCCACGCGTGCCCACACACATCCGCTACCCTGCAACCGCTTCCGCGATCATAATCTTGTGCTCTCATGAAGATCTGTTCTCTCAAAATGTATGGTTAATGGACCTGCAAATTTCATTGAAGAATTTGCTATTTTCAAGTATTTGGCATATATATTTTTGAATGATTGAGATAATGTCATCCAAAAATAGGTGGCAACTGATATGACACTTAAAATTCTACTAGTCGAAGCACGAATATTGATGTCGAAAGCAATCTGATTTTGAATCAAGACTAACCTAGATCAAGCGTTTATTATTAATCGACTCTTAAATATAGAGTGTTTATACTCAAATCGAGCATCTTGACGAGCCATCTAACAAGCTCTAGATTTCATAATTTTGACTTCATTTGAGCATATAAATATACAAAATACATCAGATGATCAAGTGAATCATTTTGAGCCATTCGATGGAGGAGTGGTTCAAATTTTGCATGTATTTACAGAAATGTCACCCCTCTAATCTATAAATAGCCTCTCAATATTCACATGAGTGGAGGCCAAGCTAAAGAGAGGAGAGAGCTCTACAGCTTGAAAATCCTCCAAGCATAATCATGCCACCACTGACGGCGCCAAACCACCACCTCACCAACCACGCGGCGCCACTACCGCCCGGCTATCACCGCCAACTACTGTGCGGACCAGAGTGACCATCATCGCCATCTCCGGTTTACCATTATCGCTGATCATCTCGCTGATTAGACGCTGGCAATTGCTGACTACTATCGCGGTTGCCGACCATCGCTAAGGTTGCTATCGGCGACACCATCAATCTCATCACTAGTTATCTCGCTGACCACTGTTGCGACACGGCTGACCACTATCGCTGCCACTTTTCGACATTGCTGATTAATTTCGACCGCTACCATCGCGGTCATCTCCGCGGTACCACCACCGACGACGTTTTTCGGCCGCTGATCACCACCATCATCTACTACCACTAGCAACTGTTACACTTTAACCATGGCTATATAACTGTTGTTGTCTGATTGTAAGATTCCTATTGTCAGCCCTTCTCATATACAATTCTGTATTCTCCTTATCGAGAAAATTTTGTACTCTGAAATAAATATATAATGGAAGATTTTTACTGGACTAGGCCTCATGATTTTTTCTCTCTTTTTGAGATTTTTTCACGTAAAAATTCTGGAGTTTTATCATTAATTCTTCAAACATCTGGATGTGTGCTGAACTCCGCAACAAAGCTAAGGCGTAAATTTTCACTCTACTGCAACTGATTTTCTAACACGCAACAATAATAATAATAATAATAATAATAATAATAATAATAACCACAATGTGAATTTGCAATAACATGCAAGTCAATATTTTTAATTTTATTTAATTCTTAATAAATTAATGTAAGTAAACTCACAAATTAACTACTAATCAATCCTGAAACTCTTCAATATATTTTTTGCGATTCAAGGGGTATAGACTTATTCAGCATTAGGTAATTAAAAAAATAAAGTTGAAATATTATTTAGTTGTCCCTACATAGAGATGTCAAAAATTAATCAAATACGATGACTCGACTCGAACCCGATGTGAAAAATCTGAGTTCGAGTTGACTCAAATAATTTTTAGGTCGGGTTCGGGTCAAAGAAATTGACACATTTAATTATTTAGGTTGGGTTTGAGTATGCCCGCTAACCCGAAATTGAACCATTTTTGACCCGACAATTAGGATTTAACTCATTTTTTATCCACAAACAAATTTGACAAGTTTTTTTACCTATGAAGCCTAATTTGACTCAATTTTGATCTGATTTTTATATAATATATGTATAAATAGAAGATTCGGGTCTTGTTCGAGTTAATCGGGTTAAAGACAAGTCGAGTTCAGGTTGAGATTTTTGATCCATTTAATAAACGGGTCGGGTTCGGGTCAAGCCTATTCGTGTCGGTTCAATTTCGAGTCATACCTGAACCCGACCCCCTTACCCGAATTGACACCCCTATCCCTACATATTAGTTAAGAAGTTTTTGGAATCATTTTTTCATTTTTTTTATCTTTTAATTATATTATTTATATTTTAATTTAAAATAAAATTGTATTTAGCATCTTAAATATATATTTTATTTCTATTGATTATTGCATAAGTTTTTTTTTTGGAAAAATGAGGGGAGAGCCCAATTGTATTACCCAAAGGAAAACAGAAAAGTTACACTTTAGAATATAAAAAAAAGAGAGGAAATCAAGGATCAATTAGATCCCAAAAATGAAGGACTCAGGGATGGATAAACCCTTAGCATACAATCTAGATTAGAGCAAGAGTCTCCTGGTTTCCTTTAAAACTACAGTATAAAAAGAAAATTCAGGGACGATGGCAAAACCCCTGTAAAAGTATACGTAATGAAGCCAAAGTCAATCCAGAGGGTATACCGAGTCTTACCAACAACCAAAACAAAAGATAGCAGCTTAGAGGATGGCACGGAGAATAGAGAAAACTCAGCGGGTAGCGATAAAAGCCATCCAGGGGGAGGACCCTGCAGTGATCTATCTGTAACACCCAAGAGCATATCCACCGACATCATCATAGTCCAGTCACCAACTAAAGAGCTAACCCGCAAAGACAGCGAGCCAAAATCAAAAACTGGAGAGCCCAACAAACTATGCCACCCAGAAATGCTCAAAACAAAGCAAAACCCAATACATAAATCAAACATTTGGCAGCAAATCAAAATTCTGCCAATTTTCCAACGTAGAAATAACATTGGGCGGCCAAGATGCTTTAAATTTTCAACGATGAAGCTTGGAAGCCACCTTGATTTTGATGGTATGGCAGAGAACGGGAAGAGGACTTTCCTTCATCTGAAAAATTCTAGAATTCCTTTAACACCAAAGAGAGTAAGTAGTGATAGCAGTTGTAAGTAAATAGAGTCTCCTCAGAGCATTGTGGTCAAAAAGAGGAGCTGCAGCTAATACCTGCTTTAAAGTAGGCTGGAGTAGAAAGAAATTATCATTTGGCAAAATACTCCGGATAAGAGATATGGATAAAGAGCAACCAACAAAAGATATGAGAGTGTGATTCGGGCTCAAGCATATAGAAGAAATAGACCCTTGAAGTCCCAATCCCACGATGACTAAGCAAGTCAGATAACTTAAGCCGCTCTAAAAAAGCCATCCAGCAAAAAATGGAATAGTTTAACGCATTGCCTTTGAACCAAATCTCTTTAGGCCAATCCACCATAGGGCAATTTTGAAGGGAAGCAATCATAATCATCTACCATTCAAGGTTTTCACACCATCCCAAAGTATAGAATCTTTACCTGAAGATAGGAGAATACCATGTATGGCCTGCACATAGGCCGGGAAGCCAGCCAAAACAGGCACAGGCAGTGCCCATCTTTGATTTACAATAATGGAGCTTAAAGGAGAGTCCATTGGGAGGTTGAACAGAGAAGAACAATTTGGCCCACATATTTCCAACAGGGATTTACCATGGCACCATGGATCATGAAAAAGAAAGCAGGTAGCTCCATCAGCTATAGAGTAGGAAATCTTATCTTTAAATTTTATGGCAGGGTGTTGCAGTTCCCTCCAGAGATTAGAGCAACTATTGGACCTAGACCATATGGATCCATATTTGTTAGCCAACCAAACAGCCAGTAAGGAAGATCTGTGCAAAATTTTCCACATCATTTTGGTTTAGCTATGGAGGTTAAGGGAGCTAGCTGACAGTAACCCGGTTCCCCCCATCTCCCTAGGGAGTGTGGTTTTAAACCAAGAGATAGGGTGAAATTTCTTGATCGAAACCCCATGATAGAAAAACAAAGAAGAAATCTGCTTAATGATACATTTCGGAATGATCGCTGCTCTCATCCAGTAAGAGAGTTATCCGTTTATGGAGGATCTAATGAGCTAAAATCTTCCTCCATAGGAGAGCCACTTGGACTTCCATCCGGCAAGCCAGAAGGAGAGCCTATTTAATACAAAGGCAAAATGACTTGATTTAAGAGATCCGGCAAACAAAGGTAGACCCAAATATTTAAAAGGGAAAGCAACTCTATTAATGTTTAACACTCTACAACAAAGATCAGTCTCCGGGTGGTGGTTGGGGAAGCAAATTGTAGACTTGTTATAATTCACTCCCAGCCCAGTAAAGGAGGAGAAGGCAGTCAAGACATCTTTAAGAGCATGATAGATTGTAAGCCATTTTCCCAAGAACAATCATGTCATCAGCAAAGAGGAGATGTGATATAGAGCAACTACCAGAAGTGAAAGGTATAAAACCCAAACTGGAAACACTATTGTCCATTTGGTAGGAAAAGATATCCATTAAGATAACAAAGAGAAAAGGAGAGAGCGGACATCCTTGCCTCAGACCATTTGAAGAAGAAAAAACCCATGAATTTGACCATTTAGCACAATGGAAAAGGGAATGTTTGAAATACATCCTTTAACCCAATTAACAAACACCTCTGGGGAAGCCTTTCTGAATCATTCTATTGAGTAAGCTCTCCCCATTGACACTATCAAAAGCCTTATGGAGCTCTATTTTAATACAAAAGGCTTTGTTTGAATAGTTTTTCTGTAAGTCAGCACAAATCTCATAAGCTAAGGCAATATTTTTTGAAATATCTCTATTTTTGATAAAAGCCGACTGCGATGGATGAATGATATCAGGCAACACCTTCTTTAGTCTATTCGCTAGAATTTAGCAATGACTTTGTAAAAGGTATTACACAGGGATATCGGTCTAAAATCTGCTAAGGAATTGGCATGCTTTGATTTAGGAATAATAGTAATGATACTATGCTTAAAGAAGGATGACATCTTATTCGTTTTAAAAAAATGCTTAACAGCAAGCAAAAATTGCCTTCCAATGATATCCCAAGATTGAATAAAGAACTTTGATGTAAAACCATCCATCCTAGGAGATTTATCCCCATGGATCTTCTTCAAAGCAGAAAGGATTTCTTGATCTAAGATAGGAGCAATAAGGTCGGTACAATGAGCAGAGGGGACTAAGTTACCTGCCAGAAAATCCATATAGTGGATAGAATAGGTCGGCTTATTAAAAAGAGAGGAGAAATAAGTACAAACTTCATTTGCAATCTCAAGCGTGTTAGTAAGGATACCCCTTTTTGTGTACAGCTCTTTAAGAAGGTTGTAGTTTTGTCTCTCCCTAATGGAACAGTAGAGAAACTTGAGGTCGTCATCCGAATGTGTCATCCAATGATTTTTGGCACGTTGTTTAAACCAAAGACTTTCTTAATCGCGACATCAGTGTATCTATGATTAATTTTGTTAAGGCTCTAGAGGAGGGAATTATCAGAAGGAGAATTCTCTAAGAGGTTCAGAAGAAGCTCCTGGCCTCTCTTAAGACTGTTAAGTTGGTGATCAAGAGGAGTATTCTCCCATAAACTTGACTTCAGCATGTCTTTGACCATCTTCAGCTTTTAAATAAACAAATATCGAGTCTCCTGAAACGTATGTGGCCCAAGCTTCCTTAGTAATATCAAGGAATTTAGGATGAGTAGTTCAATAATTCCGGAATATGAATCTATGATGGCCGTTTACCCGAGGGTGGATCTGCACAATCAAAGGGGAATGATCCAAAGATAGAGGAGAGGTTACTTTGTAGAAGGAAGAGGGGAAAGATTCCAGCCAAGAAGAGTTACATAAAACCCTATCAATCTTAGTTTGAATGGGGAGATCGACTCTCAGATTCGACCAGGTAAAAAATAGTCCAGTGTTTGGAAGATCAATGAGACCAACATCATTTACACATTCTTTAAAATCAATAAGTCTACTATAAGGGGTAGGGTTGCCCCCTACCTTCTCATTAGTGTTTAGAATGCAATTGAAATCCCCCAAGAGAAGCCAAGGAGAATCCATATAGGTCGCAATAATACAAATAGACTCCCAGAGCTTCTTTCTTTCAGAAGCATCATTTGAACCATAGATCCAAGAGACATAGAAGCTTTGAGAAGGGAAAGTGATCATGCCGTGAATAAGTTGAGAAGTGGTGATGAGAGGAGTGAAGGAAAGAGCATTTGAATTCCATTTCAGCCAAATACGACCTCCAGAGCAAGTGTTGAAATTATTACAACTTCCTTCCGGAAAAAAGAGAGTACATTTAGCACAGAAGGGGGCCTCCAATAAGGCATCCTCGATTTATTTTGGTTTCCAAGAGACAACACATATCTAGATGGAAATCCCTGATCAATCTCGAGCAATCACGAAGACGGCATTCAGCCATAAGTCCCCTAACATTCCAGCAGCCTAGCTTCGGAAAAATCATTGGGAGGTTAGTGAAAGGATTTTCCTTTCTTTTTAGCCTTATGGGCTAAAGTAGAAGGGGTATTGGACTGCTTAGTGTTGGCTTTGTCCTGTGTCTTTTTTCTAGGAGTTTTAGGGATAGAGTCTTGAGAAGAAGAGGGGTTTGATTTGGAGGGCGAGATGGCTCCCGACCTAGTAGTTATGCTATAGAGATTGTTCATATCATGTGTTAGATTTTCATCCGCAATAAGCTCAGCTGATGAAGGAGCAGTATCCTCATACTCTGGGAGGGGAGGAGATGGAGCTGGCAATTGATTCAGATCATTGATTGAGGAGGGGGTTTGAGAGGAATGCTCATTTATTGGAGTAGAATTTGAGACTAAGGAATGAGGTTGAGTGTCAGGAATGTGAGCCTCAATATCAGGATCGGGTGCAGTGACCAATCGAGCAAGTCCTTCCTTTCTTTGAGGTTTTTCAGGCCGAGTCTGTGGTCTCCTGCTTCGACTACGACCCCTGGCCAAAATATTAGTTATGAGATGGCAGGGACACTGTGATTCTTCATGAGAGAAGTTGGAGCACTTCTTGCAAGGTTGAGGTTTCCAATCGTACAGAATAGTCTGCTCAAATTTGATCCCATTTAGGTTCATCGCCACCGAATCGGGGAGAGGTGAGGAAGGACTTACTTGCACACAAATCCTTGCGAAGCTGAGACGAGATTTGGTTGCAGTAAGATTGTCCACGGTAAGTGGCACCCCGACCTTGCTGGCCACTCGAGAAAGACCTTCCTCATTCCAACAACACAAGGGGAAGTTTGGGAGTTTAATCTAGAGAGGAATATCCGAAAAATTCTCTTTTACAGGTCGAAAATCCCAGGACCATTTTTTGGATATAAAAGGTCTCCCGTTTAAGAAACAAGGGCTGCCATTCCAGACAGTGTCGAAATCTTCCTTGCAGGAGAATTTAAATAAGAAAAAAAACCTCTTCGAGAGTAAGAAGGTCGAAATGCCCCTTGAGAGGCCACTTCTTTTTTATCACAGCAATGAGGGAGTCGTAGAAGGGCCTTTTCCCTATGGCATGACCCACCAAAGAGAATAACCATTCGCGTTGCCTAGCTTCGAGTTCCGCTTCAGAAAAACTAATTTCATCCTCAAGTGATGGAATATAAGAGAGGTTAAGAGATTTGCCAGAATCATTATGTGATTGGAGCAATGCCTTCCAATTACAAGTAGGGTTAGGGAGAGGAGGTCTACGTAGCAAGGGAGGTCCAGTCCCGAGTGGGCTAGCAAAGAAGTGAAAACAACTGGGTGGAGACGTAGAAGTGATGTCCATTTGTGCAATAGAGATAGGACCCCCAACCTAAGCCGGAGGCCGAGTGCCGAGGGAGACGACCACCACTAGGGAGAAGGGAGGGCACTTACCAGAGAACCCACCCCGGAGGGAGAAGCGGCGGAAAGGACGAGAACCCTAGCGCTCATGGACTCACTTTTTTTATTAAATCCTACTTCACCTTGTACCGTCCTATTATTGCATAAGTTAGTTGATGCTGGAAGGTGGTAAGGCGGCCGAGGTGATGACATAATCTGATGATCATGCTTGTGATGACTAGTGCTAGCACTAAGCAACGATGATGCCTGATGATGATGATAGTTAGGATAAAAAAAAATAATGGTAATATTATTGCTTAACATAATTTTATATTAGATTTGATCAATTGGTCAAAATAGTTACGTATTTCAAATCACTTTATTAAAGCAAAACTTTTGTATTCATATTATTTTTCTAATTTTTAATAAAAAATATTAAAAAATGTATGATTTAAATTTTTTGTAATTAAATTATAAATAATATGCATAATCACAATCTAATCACATTTATCCCAAAGGGCAGGAGTGGAGCTAGAAATATTTTTTAGTGGGTACAGGTATTTCTTTCATATGTATTATCTAAATTTGACAATAAATTTATTTTTATTAACTTTCTGTGGGTGCGCACACGTGCATATAATTTCAAAATTAGGAAAACTATAATATAAAAATAGAATAAGTTTTTTTAACATATAAAAAAAATTTATCTCATAAAATCATTTCACCGAGTACAAAATAATTGTGTTCCTTACCCAATTAGTTGATTGAGGGCTTGCTTCCTTATTTGAGAACTGGAGTTCGAATCTTAAGTAATGTATGTATGTATGAGTTTTTCATGAAAATGATTCTAATGATTCAAAAAAGTACAAATCATTTAAATTGTCAATATATTTAAAAAGTAAAAAAATAAAATACTTAAAATAGTTATTCGTATTGACTTTATAATTTATTATTGTTAAAAATCCATCAACTTAAAATTTAATTTTTTCTATTTAAAAAATTAGTTTAAGATTTTATTTTTATAAAACATTTTTTAAAATTAATTAAGAGGCTATTTGGTTTGAAGAATTTTGAGTGTAAAGTAAAATAAATACAAAGATTTTAAATTTTTTGATATTTAGCTTGAAGTAAAGTAAATTTTTAAGGTAATGTAATATATTTCAAATACATTATAAAGGCCATTTTTGGTTTATTTGGAATTCATCCGATTTGATGAATTCTAAATACATCTGGCCATTAAAGTTGTCATTGGTGGTTTACTCGCCACCCGCCGCCGCGCCACAATGCCTCTCCGATCCGCCTCACCACCGTCAGCCGCCCAATCCCGCCATCCTGGCCATCGACGCTTCTCACTTCGTTAGCCAAAACCTTTAAAATATTTTACATTATATTTTTTTAATCAAACGAAAAAAAGAAAGTTATAAATTTAAAACTCAACCAAATAATCAGAAAAGTAATCTTTACATTATTCTTTAGCGCATTCCTTTTCAAAACCAAATAGCCCCTAAGAAATTTGTTAAATTTACTTTTTTTAGAAATATTTTTTATTTTAAAAAGTATAAAATAAAACTTATAAATAAAATTTATAATTAAACTATATTGAAATTAGTGATGATTTAGTTGGTGACAGTAATCCAATTTGATAAATTATCGCTTACTAAACCCTTTACTCTTTTTTAAAATTTTGCAAATTATGAGAGGATATTAATTTGTTAATTAAATTACAAAATTAAAAAAATTAAAGGTTTTTAAGGGTGAACGTTCCGTCACATGCCCTATTGAATTAGCTTATGCCTAGGATTGTCATTGAGTCGAGTCGAGTACTTATCAGATTGAATTTGACTTGGACAAATTAAAAGTTGCTCGTGTTTAGTTCGAGTTCGAGCTAAACTTTCGTATGGATGTTCAAGCTTGATTTGAACTTGACTTGTTTGAAATAAATAAACAAATATATAATCGAGTTAATGAGAGACATTGATCAACCAACATAAGTTGAAGAGGAAAAAAAGGGAAGTTGAAAAGGAGAGGTGGGAAGTCAAAAAGGAAGAGAGAATGATTGGTTCAAGCTACGGTTTACCTCTGCTTTACCTCATGAATTGACTAAAAAGGATAGAGGGAGCGACCGACAAAAGTTGATAAGAAAATGAGGGAATGTCGATGGAAGTTACGCAAGTGAGTGAAGCTGCTCAGGCGGCTCACTCATTGTCTATATGCTCGAGCTTATGTACCAAGCTCGAACTTGGCTCATGAACAGTAAATTAAGCTCGAGCTCGACTCATTTTAACAGGCTCGATTAGAAGCTCGAGCTCGGCTCGTATATAAGCTCAATTTAAACTCAATAACACTAATAAAGAGCACCAAAAAAAATTGAAGAGCAATTAAAAAAAATTACAGAATATTTATTGAATTAATTTGAGCTTTTTGGAGGTTTTATATTACAAATATATGCAATTCCAACTCAAATAAAGTACAATAAAAAAACTTACAAAATATTGAAAGAAAAAAATTAAATACTAAAAAAATGAGCTACATAAAAGTTACAGAGTTAAACTCCCAATCACCATCTATTTATAAAAAGAAAAACATAAAATAAAATTGAAATCAACATTATCTCTTGATCCCTTTGAGAAATGCAGAAGCCACAGCATTTTCAAGTTTTCAACGGAGAGAATATCACTCCAGTTCAAGTGATCCAAGACTCCAACTTCAAGTCTTCAAGTATCCAACCACCTAAACAAAAATTTTGCAAGATTCTAAAGAGAAAATAATCATAGATAAATAGAATAAATATATAACATAAATATAAGGGATAGAGAAAGAGAAAGGCTCAGACTCAGTCAAATCATCTCTAGGAGCAACAATATATGTGAGCATTCAAACTTCATTAAAAATAGTTACAATCACATATAATGCTACGAGCCTAACAGTCAAAGAGAAAAAAAAAGAGAAACATCATAGCCAGCATAGCCAGCATACCTAATTCAAACCAATCAACCAAGTCCATTACTCGATTAGTGTTCCAACTTCCAACTTTCAAGACTGCGCAGACTGCACTGAAGAGAAAGCCAACACAAGTAACCTCGGTCACCCAAGAAAAGGAGCAATTAAACCAGCAAAATTATCAGCTAAATTATCCACCAAAGACCACCAAACAGCCACCAAATTCCAAACTGCATTAAACAGACACCAAAGATCACCAAACAATCACCAAAGACCACCAAACTGCACCAAACTGCCACCAAAGATCACCAAACAACCACCACAGACTACCAAACTATGCCAAACAGCCACCAAAGATCACAAAATAACCACCAAAGACCACCAAACTACTAAACCAGCAAAATGCATATAGGAAGGCTAAACCAACAAATTTATCTGTTAAACTGTACACCAAAGATAACCAAACAGCCACTAAAGACTACCAAACAGCCACCAAATATCACCAAACAGCAACCTTACAATCAAATTCTCATGAATGACAAATTTGGATACAGAACAACAATTGGGCATAGGGCAAACACAACAAAGTAGTTTTCTCAGGACTTCTACAGGCATGCATGTCAAAGCCATAGTAGGAGCACTAGCCAAAAAAAATAGCAATAGATAAGATCCAGAACCACATTATCCTATGAATTCGGTACGCATTGAGTTAGGGAATCCCAAAAGACAAGATGCAGAAAATAATCCAAAGAACATAAATAAGCCACCTGGTAAATCGATCAGCACAACCCAACAGCAGATAGGAAGGCTAAACCAATCAATAGAACTCAACAGCAGCAAGAAAAAAAATAGAGCAGATAGGAAGGCTACCAGCAATAGAACCCAAGTATAACTAATAAATAATGCATCATTACTAAATATTTAGAGGGCATTGATTCAAGCTCAGAAAATTTCTTGTGGTTGAATGAGCACCAATTAAATTTTAATAAAGTAGCTACCAACATGCTAGGGATACATGGGCAACTACAATAAAGTACCTAGGTAGCTACCACCACACATCCAAGAGATGGACAACTATAATAAAGTAGCTACCAACATCCAAGGGATACATGGGCAACTATCTAAATTTCAAATTTTAAATTTCAAAATCATAAGCACCTGTAATAATTTATTTAACTATCTTTTGGCATCATAGCTATCATCATCAATCTCCCTCTAATATTTCCAAAAATTAGCACTTTTGTAAAGATAACTACTATCAAAACATCCAAAAAATGTTGTTTACTAAACCAAGAACTGAAAGTATGAAAATCATAAAGAGCTTAAATGTCAAATAGAAACCACATAAGCCCAACTATGTAAATATAAAGCCTCTTAAAGAAAGCAAGTAATGTCAAGTCTTTTTGGTGTTGAAGAGTAATCGTTCTCAATTTCTCATTTCTCCATTACGTTATTTGTAGAGGACCTAGGGGTATCTCAATCTCTTCATATTCATCTTCTTCCTAATAAACATACAATATAGTATAATATTAATGTCATTAAAAATAATATGATACTAATGAAAAAAATTTAAATTGTAAAATAAATACCTTGATTCTCCCTTTCAAGCCATAATGAGAGAGAACCCAGTTAAAGCCACATATTAGAGCTTGAATAATTTCAACTCCAAGATTTGAGCGGTAAGTATCAACAACTCTCTCTATCTCAAGGTCCTAAACAACTATGCTAATTGGAATAGATAAAATATCAACTGCCATTCTTAAAAGTATACGATATTTTAGATGGTTGTTTTTCCACCAAGCAATTACATCAAAACTACGACCTTCTGGATTTATCTCTAACCCATCTTCAAGATAGTTATCTAGATCTGATTTGGTGGGTCTTCTACTTGATTTCTTTGATACATAAGCAGTAAAGCCATGCCAACCACTATATTTTCTAATTAAAGTATCTTGGGTTGACTTGCTACTGTTGTCTGTGCTACTTTCTCCTCTAAATGTCCCACCACTTGTAGCTTCAACTTATGGTTCAAAGCATTGAACATATTCTTCATATAACTCAAATAGTAAACTATAAACATATACTATATTTCGAATGCTTTCATCTCCTTCATAGATCATAGGGTATGCAAACTCAATAACAACAAATTTTATTCTTGGGTCCATGATAGCACCAAATGCCATCAGAAGGTTACATTTGCCCCAATATTTTTTAAATTTTTCTTTCATTTTGCTCGTCATGTCCTTGATGAAGTCATCAGAAGATAGTGCACTATCATTCAATACTTTTTTTATAGTACAAATTTGTGAGAGAAATAGATTGGATGTTGGGTATTCAGTGCCTGAAATGATATTGGTGGACTCATTAAAAAACCCAGAATATCATAGACCTTTTCTATTTTATTCTATTCATCCTCTGTAGGGCAGTTATAATGTGTAATCTCCCTCTTGTTGTATGAAAAGAAAGCTTCTTTTAGTTGAAGTGAAACTACCAACATATTATATATTGAATTCCAACATGTTGGGCAATCCATGATAAGCTTTCTTGTTGGTAGTTGTAACTGTTGAACGACATCAATAAATTTCATAAGTCTACCTTCTGAAGCATTGATAAAACTAACAGTATCGCGGATTTTTTCAACAACAAATTCTATACATTTAACCCTCATCCTTCACCATTAAATTCAAAATATGTGCACAACATGTTCATGTTGACCTCCACATGTGTGTCATAAGTCGAGTCAAGCCCACAAACTGAATTCGACGGACTTCGGAAGTGATAGTGCGCAAATTGGGGTTCAAAATGCACTGGACACCACTGAAAGTTGTCAAAAAGACATCCGATTGACAAGACTTCTTCGTTGCGTTCAGAATGTCGAAATTGATTAGAATATAGATATTACAAAATCTAACGATTAATCGATTAAGCACTTGAGCTATCAATGTGTTGACACGCGTATCAGAGTCGAGAAGCCGTGATGATGTCCGAAGGACCTTAGTTCATGAAATTGATTGCTTCAAAATATTAAAATCTATCAAATGAGACTGTCTGCACTCGATTCAGACGAGTCTATGCAAATATCGAATGATTTGAAGTGGTAGCATGCAAATCGAGATTGAAATACATTAGACATTGCCAAAATCAATCCAAATGATCTCCAATTGACAAATAGACTTTGTCATCGTGTTCAGAACATCGAAATTGATCAGGATATAAATACTGCTCAACTTAATGAGCAATCGATCAAGCGCTCAAGTCATCAGCATGCCTGCACGTATATCGAGGTCAGGAGGCACTGGAATCTATCAAATAAGACTGTTCACACTCAATTTGGATGAGTCTACATGAAAATCAAGCGAGCGAAAGCGGCGACGTGCATTTCGAGTTGAAATGGACTCCAATTGGCGACTCAAACCAAACGACCTCCAATCGTGAAAACTATCAGAATAATGGAATTATGAGTATATATATATATATATATATATATATATATATATATATATATATATATATATATATATATATATATATATATATATATATATATATATATATATATATATATATATCGACCATGCATTTACCGATGCAAAATTCACATTTGAAATATTTTATAAATTCAAAACTTATTAAAAAATTTCCAAATTACCCCTATTTCTACCTTATTTTTAGTTTTCGGCCAGAAAAATAATAAAATAAAATAATAAAAAAAACTACTCCCTTCTAATTCCCTCCCCCCCCCCTCCATTTCTTTCCACTTCTGGCAACTTCCACCAAATTCTCTCTGACATTTCTCTCTCCTGATTTCCCTTCTCTGCACATAAGGTAATCCTCCCCCCTTTTTCAAGATTTTCTTTCGGTTTCAATTTTTTCTTCCGTTCTGTAAATCATGTGAATTGTTCCGAATTCCAGACCGACCAAAACCGGGCTCTGCCTCCCGCGTCCAACCTTGGCCTGCTTCCATCGCATGCCGCGCGTCTCAAACCCGATCGCGTCCTGAACCTGCCCCAGTTACTCTGCGTGTCTCACTGACCATGACTTTCTCTGCCGACCCGCTGTCCCAGTCTCCCCGTTGACTTATCTGAGCTGGTGCCTCAGACCTGCACAGGCCCAACCTGTGGCTAAGCCCGAATCGGAATCCCGCCAGACCCACGAAAACCAGCCTCCCGTGCGTCTCACTGCCGACTTGCCGACCCGGAATCCCGCCAAACCCTCGCAAACCCGCCTCCAGTGCGTCTCACTGCCGACCCGAAACCGCTGCAGCGACCCTTGCCAACCCATCCTGATCGGCCCGTTCCGTAAATCATTACAGCCTCTAGCCCGCCGGCCCAGCCCATTTTCTGCAGCCCTCCAAACTTGCCACCCACAACCCGTCTAGCCTTCAAACTGACCCAAACCGGCCCGTTCTGCGCAATCCAGCCCATTGTTCAGAACCCGAACCTTTTTCCTCTGCTGGCCGCTGAATGGGAAGAAAATCATCGATGCTAATTCTTCATTCAATTTTCCAGACTCCTCACTTTAGCCTTCCTACTTTCGTTGCGTCATGAATCGTGGAAGAAAATCGTCTGCAGGAGAATTTTTCTTTTGATTTTCGACTCCTCGCTCTACTCTGTCTCTCTTCCGCTCACAATCGGGAAGAACATCGTCGCCGTAATTCTTCTTTGATTTTAGCGTCGCACCCTTACCTTGCATTCCCAATTGATACCCAACCTGCTCCTTTTCACAAAACCGCAAAATATGTCAAAATATGTGAGGATTTGTGAATGTGAATATATACATATACTTGTATTTCTTGCAGGTTTCAAGACCTTTGTCGAGGGCATAGTGATGATATAGTGGTGTCGCAAAGACACCGCTCACCCAGAAAGCCACCATATAAATATCGTTCCCCAAAGGAAATGATGAGAAATTTTGTCTAATTTCCAGACTTAGAAAAAATGGGGGAGGAAGAATATATATTATATTGTATGTCTTCTTTCAGATTTAAAGGTCTCGTCGTGCTCAGCAGGGCTTGACGAGATGAAAACCAGTTGTAGTGTCACAAGACACAACTCACTATGCTCGCAGAGGCGAAAGAAGCCAAAACACTCGACCTCTATACAGGATGACGGAGGTCGAATTTTCACAAATCTTTTGACTTAGAAAAAAAAGGAGAGTTAAATGAGCTGACTTAGGAGCGCTAAATAGAAAATCTTGCAGTTAATTTTAAACTAAAAAGCGTTAAACAAAAAAAAGGGGGGAGCCTTTAAAGCAAATTTTGGGAAGAATAAAATATTTATTTAAAATCTACTTGAAATTTGTGGGTGGCTAATATTAAACTCACAAGCTTTAATTGCAATTCATTTTGGCTTAAATTGAAGCGGTAAAGTGAGTTCCCTTTTCTTGTAAATTCCTCAAAATTAAACAAGCTTTAATTGGAATTTTGGGAGGGGGTACTAATGCTAAACGCATAATAAATTTGTAATAAACTCAAAATCTAAGGATGAATCCAAAGTGAGTTTAATAATTCTTATATGAATATGGAGGTGATTACTGTGCTAGCTAATAACCATGGGTGGGGCTAAAGCAACAAACACTGAAATCGATATAACTTATTAAAATTGATGTAAATTGAGCATAATCAAGTTGAGAAAATTATAAAAGCTCAATAAGTAAACTAAGTGTCAGTAGTGTTTTAAACTACAATCTAAATCAAAATTCTTCTCACCGGATCGAATTCTTCTTATAAGCGCAGGCATACTAAATCAAAATCAAATGAGAAGATACTAAATCAAAATCTACAGAAATTATAGGGCTTCCTTAAATCAAAAATAAGAAATTTCATTCCAATTATAATTTTTAAAATCAATGATTTTATTAATTAGATAAAATTAGCTAAGCTATCAACACCCGCATGTGCCCCGATACTATGCTAAATGCTTAAATTCAAGTGTCGAGGATCTTATTTCCTAGAGTCTTAAGACTAGGTCAAGTTAACAAAACCTAAAAAAACCTATAATAAGATTTCAAATCGGAAACATCTAAAATTGATTATGTCGTGATGAGATCTAATCTTCTTAGCCTAAACAGTTGACAAGATCTAAAGCTCTTAAACATATTCTAATTAATCAATTTTCAAATAGTAATCTGAAATAGCTTAAATGAAATTATATCATTTAAAACTTAAATCAAATCCAATCTATCCACTTTCTGCAACTATTTATCGGGGATGACAAATTAAGAAAACTATAGGTCACAAAGGAACCAATATTAAATTAAGTGTTCTGCTATGTTCACTCTCAATCAATCTCTCACCAGTAATGACATGGCCCGTGTCCTCTGACTGTGTGGCTTGGCCAGTAGGCTCTATAGATATAGCAGTTATAACCAGAGTCCTCTGATTGGGTGGTTTGGCCAGTCTGACTCCATTATATTATGATCATGATCGATCATGCTTAATGCCCTTTGAGTTGTGAATCATAGGGTATACTTGATAGGGCAAATAGCCCTTTGTCAGGTAAGGTAGACTTAAAATTATCTCCTTAGAAAAATACCACCCCAAGTCTATAAAGATTTCTTGGACGACATAACTCATGTGTTGTTGATGAGGATCCGTCTGTCAAGTTGGGTCGACTATCTCCTCTAACTAAGTAGACTAAGGACCGCGATTGCCCGGGATGACGTAACCATGGGATCTAGATTGGGCACGTCATCATTCCCCCAACCATCCGATTTAAGCTATAATGATGAATTTCATATCTTAAATTCTGAAACTCTACATGATGCTACTATATGCTATGCATTCAGTGACCTAATGACTAGCCTTAATCGAAAGTTCTCTCTTACTTATTGAGAGGGGTAATTAACTATAGGAGCTTGCGCCTATAAGAAACCTGGAACCATATATAAAGTCTTCACCAAATGAGGATAAATCTCTGGGTAGTGTTTTATCTACTATCTCATCTGCCTTCTGAAAATTACACTGACAACTTTAAACACTATATTCATCAAAGAGGTCGATGGCGAATTTTTGGAGCCCATAGTACATGAAATAGTCTTCCCCCAAAGAATAATTTCTTCCTAATCCATAAACCATCTTTCAATAACTTGATAGCCCGGTCATTGTTTGATGCATTATCAACTGATAAGGTAAATATTTTATTCTCAAGACCCCACTCACTTAGGCATGAATGTGTGTCAATAATTTCAAAAGCCGTATGCGGAAGTGGTAGATGTAAAAAATTAAGAACTCATTTTTGGAATTTTCATTTGAGTTCACATAATGCGGATATATAAGATATCCACCGATTCTCGATTTTCAAATATCGCCAGAAAAACTCATATTATTCAATGTGTTCTTCAATTTTCTTTTCTCTTTTTCATATACTAGCATCACATCGGTATGAGCAGTTGTTCTAGAGAATTTAGAAAAATATGGTGACATAGACTTTAGAACAAGATTAAATCTAAATTCCTCCACAATTGAAAATGGTTTTTCATTAATCAAAATATAATGAGCAATCATCTCCCTAATTTTTGTTTGATCAAACTTAAAAGTTATCGAAGTAAATCCCTCCTGATTTATTTCCAATGAACTGTCATAATCTTTTGGCTGGAACTATAAAATTTTTTGTTTTCATTATCATACCTAGTTACATCGATTTAAGTGTCTCTTAAATTTTGTGGTTGCACGAGTGTTACCTATAGCAAGCATTTTTTGCAATGACAACATTCCCCTTTTCTATGGCCATCAGGAAGAACAACTTCTTTAAACTCCTCCCAAGCACGTGATGTTTTCTTTCTTTTTTTTAATTCAATTGGATTTGTAAGATCAACATCATCATCTCCCTTTTCAACCAAATCATTAATAACATCATTCTCCCCCTCATAATTATTACTATCTACATTACTATTATGTTCCTCAATACTTATTTGGACACCCACAACTGGGTTATCACTATTTACATCCAATGACTCATTTTTAATCTAAAATAAAAACAATAAATGATTGTTCATTATAGAATGAAGAAGATAGCTGATTTATTAAATATTAAAAATTTTAAAAATATCAAATTGCTCACTGTATGTTTGCAACAATCAAAACCCCAATACTCTGCTTTTATTGAAGCATAAACACTCACAACAACCCTATAATTCACTGCAACATAGAAGCCAGCACAAAATCAATTCATTGTGAGCAAACATAGCCACTATGACATAAAGAAAATAAACATAACATAGACATTTCAATATTTCATAATCCTGCTGTGATAGAGCCACTACCACAGCCTACGAAGAGCAAGCAAAATCACGGAACCACTCCAATATTTCATATCCACAAATTACAATCCACTGTTCAATATTTCATCATGTACACAGCATAACATAGATATTAGACACCTAATCCTAAAGATCATACATAATGTACATAGCATAACATAGCATACACACCGAACTGAAGTTACCGAACCAACATAAAAATGATTTCCGCTGTTGAGCAATAGTTACAACATCATCAAATCCGTATCATCATCAAAACCGATCATAGCCATTAGACACCTAATCCGAAAGATCATCAAAACCAAATATAGACAGGACACACCTAATCCGAATCATCATCAAATCAAAATACCAAAGATGAGCAAAAGGAAAATGAACCTAACCAACCAAGATCAAGTCGATTTGCTATCTACTAAGAGAGTAGCAAGACAATGAACCTGAAATATCGCTTTCATCTGCTACCAACGTGATCATGGATTTGAAGCTAGGAAGATGAGGGAACTCAGATGTGAGAGTGGGTTGAGAGACTAGAGGCGAGCCGAAAAAAAGTGAGAAAGGAGAGATGCAGCCACCGGTGAGAGAGTCAAGAGTCGAGACTGACGAGAGGATTGGAATTAGGGTGACCAGAGACGCAAGGCTGAAAACTATGGATATAACTTGCGAATATCTGAACCAGCTTTGAGCGGCTCAACAAGTTAACGATCCGAGCCTCTAATTACTCAAACTTCGAGCTCTTTAAATGAGTTGATCGGTCCCTTCAGCTCGAGCTCGAGCATGAGGCTCGATATGCAAGAACGCAGCATTATCGAGTCGATCGAGCCGTAAGTTAGCTGACTTTGCACCCCTGGAAGTCGATCTTCAAGGCAAGTTAGGACTTCGGCGCTTCACTTCAAGGGACGAACCGACAAAGCTTAGAGCGTGAAATCTTGCAATTGTATGAATGCCAATGCGAGAATAAAGCCTCGACCCTTAGCGGCTTAGGCTTTAACTGAGCCTTTTATGGTCGTTTTATTTGGGTGACTTGGGTCACCCATTTAGCCATTTATAATTAAATAAAAAAACTTGATAACTTTAATTAAATATTTTAATAATTAATATATGAGTTTTTTTTATTTTTTTGTGTATTTATCCTATAATTTATAAAATAATATTATCAATTATATTTTATAAATATTTAATTAAATATATCATATATTTTATAAATTATACTACTAAATTCAGTAAATTATTATATTTTTTATTAAATATATAATTAAAGAAATTATAAGTTATTTTTACTCTTATTTTGAAGATAATATATGAATTATTACCAAATTTAATATCAATTATTTAACAAATTATTTTTCGAATAATAAACGAGTATGTTCATGAATATAAACAAACGAGTAAGATCATGTTCATGTTTAGTTCATTTAACCTTCGATTTTTCAATAATTATTCAAACTTGCTTTTTTATTAATTTGAACAAACTTGAACGAGCATTAATCGAGCCAAGTTCACGTAATTTAATAAGTGCACTAGTTCATTTACAGCTCTACTTATGCAAAAGAGAATTCAATATCACTACTTAGCATTAATGTATAGTGATCGAAGATGAACAAAGTGAGATATTTGAGTATTTTTTAAAAAAAATCATAGTAATTATCATCAAATAACTTTGATTAAGTTATGATGACTTTGGTTAATGGCGAAATCAGAATTTAAAAAGAGGAATAGCGAAATTTAGGGATAGCGACTACTAGCTGGGTGGTGAAATCTAAGAGAATAGTTAGTGTGTATATAGTATTCAGAATTTAGTAAAAATTTGATAGCGACTGATTTGCACTTGGCTTGTTTGAAATAAATGAACAAATATATAATCGAATTCATGAGAGACAGTGACCAACCGACATAAGTCGAAGAGGAAAAAGAGGAAAGTTGAAAAGGAGAGGTGGGAAGTCAAAAAAAGAAGAGAATGATCGTTCAAGTTACCACTGCTTTATCTCGTGAATCAATCGGGATAGAGGAGCAATCAAGTTGATAAGAAGATGAGCAAAAAGTTGATTAAGGCAAGTTAGGTTTAGCGCTCAAAGGACGAACCAACAAAGCTTAGGGCGTGAAAGCTTACAATTATATGAATGCTAATGCGAGAATAAAGCCTCGGCCCTTAGCGACTTAGGCTTTAACTGAGCCGTTTATGATTGTTTTATTTGGGTGACTTGGGTCACCCATTTAGCCATTTATAATTAAATAGAAAAACTTATTAACTTTAATTAAATATTTTAATAATTAATATATGAGTTTTTTTTTGTGTATTTATCTTATAATTTATAAAATAATAGTACCAATTATATTTTATAAATATTTAATTAAATGTATCATATATTTTCATAAATTATACTACTAAATTTAGTAACTTTTTATATTTTTTATTAAATATATAATTAAAAAATTATAAGTTATATTTACTAAATGTAATATTAATTATTTAATAAATTACTTGTCGAATAATAAATGATTATATTAATGAACATAAACAAGCAAGTAAGTTCATATTCATGTTCAGTTCATTTAACCTTCGAGTTTTCAAAAGCTGTTCAAACATATTTTTTTTACTAATTTGAATAAATATGAATGAGCATTAATAGAGCCGAATTCGAGTAGTTTAATAAGTGCACTGATTTATTTACAACCCTACTTATGCTAAAGAGAATTCAATATCACTACTTAGTACTAATGTATTATGATCGAAGACAAATAAAGTGAGATATCTGAGTTTTTTTTTAAACCATAGTTATTATCATCGAATAACTTTGATTAAGTTATGATGCTTTGGTCAGTAGCGGAATCAGAATTTAAAAAGAGGACGGCTAGCTGGGTGATAAAATTTAGGAGAATAATTAGTGTATATATAATATTAAGAATTTAGTAAAACTATAAAAATAGCTACTGCATCCTCTCAATCACTCTCTCATTCAACCACTGACTATGACCCTTCTTCATAGCAATTAGTGATGAGAAAAGGAGCTCCTTCATCATGCCTGACTTGGATGATAGTCATATTAAAATTTTAAAATAACAACAATAAATCAAACGAAAATAATTATCATAAAAATTAAATTTAAATAATTTAACATAAATATGAGAAATTACATTTTCAAATTAGAAGTAATTCATGATTATTTTAGTTTAAAACATTTGTATCATCTAAAAAATTTAATTTATTGTATATTTAGTTTAAATATTTAAAAGAAAATATTATAAAAAAATCATTACCTCATGAAAGCATAATTTTAAGTTGCGTTTCCATTGACAACGCAACTCTAAATAGCGTTTTCTAACTTCGTACGTTTTTTCAGAGAAAATGAAAATTAAAATTACATTTTTACTCGTTTATAATTTTTTTTCTTAAGCAGATTCCTTCGGTTTAATAATAAACATTAGAAGCTCCATTTTATATTTAACCTTCCAAGTTTGACCATCAAATTAAAAATATTGAAACTAACCATATATTTTAATGACAATCTTTCAAATAATATAAACGTGTGTGTGTGTGTGAGAGAGAGAGAGAGAGAGGGAGAGAGAGGGAGAGAGAGAGGTCATAGTTCAATATATTATAGCAGCGTAAGAATTAGGTAGCGCTAATAGCATCAATACCAATAAATTATTTAAAATGTTTTGGAATCTTATTTTATGTGGTAAGAATGCATTAATTACCTCCTAAAAAGGATTGTAGGGGCAATGTGGAAGAAATGTGAAAGGCAACACCAAACTTTCATTGATACAAATCTACATCTACCCTTTCTCTTAAATGTATGAAGCAGACGGAACCTCCTGACCAAGTTGAATCTCCGGCGGAGCATACCTTGGGGAAAGCAGTAAGTGACGACACGTGGTGATGAATGTGGCCAGCCCACTAATTACACATACTTCACTCACAAAGATAGATGCAGGTGGACATTGAAAAAAAAAAAAAAATCTCTTACATATCTTTCACGTTTTATTGGTGTTTTCATCGCAACTTTATGATAAAGTTCACATTCATGAATACAGTACGGAACCAAATGGATCACTGATATGATACTAAATATAATTTCCTTAAATTAAATTATTATATATTTTTAAAGTGATAGTGGCAAGCTAAGAATTATTAAAATAATCTATAATTAATTCAAATACTCTGATTAACTCTATCATAATTTATATTTAGATTATCAATACTCAATGAACTTCTTATAGAATTTTGATTTTTGTAATTTGTATATCATTCAATAACATTAAGATTTATATCGACCTCTTAATTTGTTATTAGAAATATATCTCATGAATAAATATGAGAGAAGTTCTCACATAAATGTGGCATTTTGATTTAAATTCTCATCAACTTCCATGTGAGAGTTATTAATTTATATGAGAGGAAAGTGTGATGTCTCATATTTTATGGTCCATCTGATGCAATATTAAATACAATGATCCAATTAGTTCTATTCAACATTCATGAATGTCGACATCATAAAGTCATAATTAAAACACCAATGAAATTAATCAGATATATGTATTCATTTAACATATAATTATATAGCTCTTCATTTAATGTTTTCATCATATATATAGTTTTAAATTGTTTGGTAATACTCATCTTTCATGTTTTATTGATGTTTTAATTGTGACTTTATGATGTCGACATTCATGAATGTTGGATGAAACTAATTGGACCATTGATATGAGGTAAAATAAGATTTAGTTACATTAAATCATTTTATTTTTTAAAATGGGAGTGGCAAACTTGAAATTATAAAAATAATCTTTAATTAATTCAAATGAACTGATGAATGTTATAATTTATATTTACATTATCAATACTCAATAATAGAATTTTGATTTTATAATTTATATATCATTCGATCACATTAAGATTTATATCGATCTATTAAACAATTGATAAAATTAAATCTCATCAAATAAATATGGAAAAAGTTCTTACATAAATGTGACATTCTAATTTAAATTCTCATCAACACTAATATGAGAGTTGTTGATTTGTATGAGAGGAAAGTGTGATGTCTCATGTTTTATGATCCATTTGAATCATATGCATGATAGATGCGGATATTAAATACAATCAAACAAACATAGGAATTGCCAACCAACACTAAATTTATATGGCATAACCTCAATCTTTTATATTACGTCAAAAATATATTTTTATAATTATAAAAAAATATTAGATAAATAAATATGTACAAATTATGTGATATGTATGTAAATAATTTTAAGAAAATCATATAATAAGTTTCAAATCAGTTGATTGAGATTAAAAAATTGTCACTTCAATCTCAATGCATTGTTTTATTAGCTGCCTTTCTATGTTTTTTTTTTTCTTGTAGAAAATAGTTTATTCCAGCTTCCACAATCCATACCCAATCCATATCTATAGAGGGGTTGTTTGTTTACCTATATTTGAAATACAGTATAAATTAAATACAGAGATTTTAACCTTTATTTTGATTTGAAAAATAAATTTCTAAAAAGTAATATAATTATTAAATATATTAAATTTTTCGATGTATTTGAAATTATTTCGATTTTAATTAATCATCGCCATAATATAAAGTGATAAATATATATGTCAAAATTTGAAATTATATAATTATTTCGTTTTATCATTTGAATTTATATTTTTTTTATCAAAAAAATAAAATCATGTATTTATAAAATTCTGAATCAAACAACTATAAAATAATTTTTTTACACTTAATTCTTTTTACAGTCAACCGAACAGCCCCAGAATTGCCAAGCGGGATGATAGCATTAATAACAAGGCAAAATATAGGCAGCTTTTAAACTAATATTTATTTGGTATTTTTTTAAAAATAAAGCCTCGAGAGTTCAAAGATTTAATCAATTTTTTAATATTTAATAAATTAATTATTGATACGTCACCGAGAAAATTAATCACATCAGCGAATCTCAGCGCTTTTGATCTGGATTTTGGCCGATTAAAGATCTCGAACACATTACATCAAGCATAGTACGTCAGAGCTCGAATCGACTGATCAATTTGCTCGCATGAAAATGGATCACGATCCAAATGGTCACAAAATGGACATATTTATAGTCGGTCGGCGGCTCGTCAGGCGAATCCAAGAATCCAAGATCACCCAATTCCATTAAGGCACGGATCATCAAAATACCGTCGATCGAGGGATCGCTGACGTCGATGGGAGTGGTTGGAGTTTTCCGCAATTTACAAAACGCCACTCCCAAAATCTATAAATGAGCTTCATTCTCACCTTAGAGGGGCCGAATCGATTTTGAGGCTCGAGAACCGGTCGACCTTGGCCACGATCATCACCAAGTGCCACCAATGGTGCTCGAAGATCAGGAGATCGCCTCAGGACTAGAAAAGACCGCGCTCCTTTCTCACGAAGATCAAGAGGTTGCTCCCAAGATCGGTTCTGCTTTTGGGAAACTTCTCCTGGGTTGGAGTTGTCGATATTGGAATATTGTTTTCAGCAAACACCTTCTTCTCAGAACTAAGAAGCGAGGACATCTTTTTAGTGAAAGTTCTGCGGGCAAGGCCAGTGGTTTTCCCTTAAGGGTTTTTTCCGTATAACCCGTGTTCATATCCCCTGTGTGTTGGATGAGAACGGCGAAGATCTCGCATCCGAATAAAATTCTACAACCTTTAGGCGTCGTGGATCAGCCAGTTCCCCATTGCAATATGATTGGTGAGGGTGGTCGGGCCCCTCTTTGGAAGATCGTTCAAGGATGGAGGATTCCCGAGCATTCTTGACTCTGCGAGAAGGGCCGCAAAGCGTTCCAACACGCTGGAAGAGCCACGAGGTTCGACCCTCTCATATCGATTTTCTTCACGAGAATGATGATTGCAGGAATCGGATCAAAGTAGAGAACCCGCCACCACATCCGGATCTTTGAAACCGGATCGCGATTCTACTCACCCCACGAATGGCTCGTTTCGTGGTGGTGAAACTCCGCACGTCATATCTGCGATGAACTTCGACGGCAGTGCGGGAAGAGTTCCGGCAAACAATCGAATGATCCATTCTCCGCCTCTTCCAAAGCTTCGTCCTTCGGAGCATCTCTCAATACCCGTTCACGAGATTCAAGCTTCCCGGCATGGACCACTTACGATGGCACCGTCCGTGCGAGCATATCGATCACTTTCGAACGATCATGCACATTCAGCGTACAAATGACTCTGTCTTGTGTCAGGTATTCCTGACTCTCAAAGGGACGGCTGGTACTTGGTTCTATTACATTAAGGTCCGTCAGATCATTTGGAGAGCTTCGATTGTTTGTAGAACAGTTCCTGGCGAACAAGAGAATCATCAGGGATTCATCACATCTCTCCGAATCGCCGAGCGATGGAGAGTCCCTCAAAGAATACTTCGAGGTTCTCCTCGAAGCCGGAGAGTAGATCCGGAACTTTTGAGGCGTGCTTCTGGGAGGACTCGCGGGATACTTATTCATCATTAATGCGGGGAGACAATCCATTCTATCTTGACTGGTCCACGAATAGAGGCACAAATCTCTCCGTGGCTTTCGGTGCTCATCAACAGTTTGAACCACCAAGCGGCGGAAGAAGGTTCCCAAGGTGATGTTCAAACATCTCAGAGAAAAGAAGAGAGACAACCTCCCCAAAACCTCCTCGGCGGCGACCTCGGATGACTCAGAGGAAATATATGACTCTCAACCGTCATGCGAACATCCTGCTGCGGAAGAGGATAGCGTCAAGTGGTAGCGACCTTTAAAGCGGAATTGGAAATCGAGAGAATTCGCCACTTTCACGCTAGAGGCAGCGAAGAGTGCCACCAAGCGAAGGAGGAGATTGAAAGACTAATCGTCGGTATCTAGGCGTTTTATACAAAACCAACCCTCGTCCGACAAATCTTTGGGGCAACCAACTCGAGGAACCGGTTGGAGAGATAAACAATTGCGGGAGGGCGGTGTGTTATCGCCAAATATTCAGCCCTTCAAGAGCGGAGCGAAGAAGTCTCGGGTTGACCATTCTATCACCTTTGATGATTTAGATCTAGAGGGGCTTAGCATCCCACATCAAGATCCCCTTGTCATCGGTCAGTCATGATCCATGCTTCAATGTTAAAAGGATATTGATCGACAATGGGAGTTCGGTTGATGTTCTTTTTACTCCACTTTCCTTAGCATGGGTATAGAAGAGAAGCTTCAACCAGGCGGTCCCTTGTATGGATTTGATAATCTATTAGTGGAAGGGACAATCGTCTTCCGTAACTCTTGGAGAATTTCCCGACACGTAACCCACTTGATACAATTTATTGTAGTCAAGTCCAGTCTGTCTGATATTTGGGAGACCTCTCCGGTCTATATTAGCGATCATCGTGCCTCACCTCAAGATGAAATTCCGACACCCGGCTGGCGTGGTAAGTGGGAATCAACAGATAACCTGGCGTCTATATCAAGCAAACGACCATTTACGGTAACCCTCAACATCGAGAACTTGACTACGAGATGAGGATACGAAGGGCTTCTCCGGTTGAAGATGTAATTTGTCTTCCTATCTCGAAGTTGATCCATCAGGTGAAGGTGGGATGGATTCTTTGTCGCGAATCGAATCGTAGATTTTCTGCGTAAAATCAAGATATCTTTGCACGGGCGCTCGACATTACGGGCATTGATCCGTCATTACGCATTCCCTCAAAGTTGACTCAACCTATGGCCGGTGTCTGAAGAAAAGAACCTTACGAGCGATTGCGGGTCATAGAACAAGAAATCACCAAACTTACGGAAGTCAAGTTCATTCGAAGTCTACCCACTGGTTGGCTAGTGTTAGTCAAGAAGGCCAAGTTCTGGAGAATGTGCATCGACTGCGACCTTAATGTCGTGCATGCCCAAAAGATAGCTTCCCCCTTCCTCGTATCGACCAACTAGTTGATGCGACATCAGGACATCAGATGCTGAGCTTCATGGATGCCTATTCTGGCTACAATCAAGTCAGGATGAACAAAGCAGATGAGGAAGCAACATCCTTCCAAGCAGATAAGGGATTATATCTTTTGTCAGGTCATGCCATTGGACTAAAAATCTTTGGAGCAACATATCAGCGCTTATGAATAAGATCTTCAAGGATCTTATAGGGCACAATATGGAGGTGTATGTTGATGATATCTTTGGTGAAGAGCTTGGAAATATCACGACATATTTTACGATGCACGGCTTTGATATTCTTCGACACTACAAGATCGGCTCTCAAGCAAGTGCATTTTGGAGTTTCCTCAGGAAATTCTAGGCTTCATGGTCACTTTCGGGATAGAGGCCAACCAGAAGATAAAAGCACTCAAGGACATGTCACCTCGAGCGATCAAGGAAGTCCAGCGTTTGGTGGAAGGATTGCGCTTTATCACGATTCTTGGCTTCGGAGATAAGTACTACCATTCTTCAAAATCTTAAGGTGCGAGGAAATGGATTCCGATTAGACGGATGAATGTCGGCTTTTGAGCAACTTAGTCTATTTAGCTTCCCCTCATTATCAAAGCCTATCCAAGGAGAGAAGGTACATCTATCTTCTTTCTTCTCATGTAAGCTCCGTCGCGTCTGCGAGGAGAATTCATTACAGCGACCCATTTACTATGTCGAAAATCCTTTCGATCTGAAGGGCGCTATCCACTAGCGAGATAAGGCGGCGTTATAGTGCATTCACGCGAAAATTGCGGTACTTTAGGCCCACACCATCAGCGTCTACACTCATCTTCCATTAAGAACTATTACGCAAAAGCGATGTATCACGGAAGGTTGATGAAGTGGTCGGTCGAGCTTAGTTTGACATCCATTTTCTTCCGCGTCGATATAAAGTCACAAGTGCTCGTGACTTCGTTGTAGAATGTACCATCCCATCACCACCACGAACAAATCATTCATCACAATGACAAATCAATGGACATTATATGTTGATGGAGCAGCTTGGTCGCGGGAGCGAATTTTGCTTATCTCCCAGTAAAATAACTTTAGAGTCTTAGTTCGACCACCAATAATAATGTGAGGCCATTAGCGGGACTAAGGCTCGCCATTATTTGTGAGGTCGAACTTAGCCATCTACCGATTCCGCGACTTGTGGTTTCACGTTGAAGGAGACTTGATACCCATCATCCATGACTTGCTCGATCGTCTTTTGGCAAAGTCACTTCTTGCGATCGAGACCCATCTAACAAGAGAACACCGGCGGATGCCCTCTCAAGTTAGCCATAACAACACGGAGATCTTTTCAAGAGAAAATACATAGAGGACATCCACTTTCCCGTATTGGCCCTTGGGTCTACAATCTGGAGGACCAAAAAGAATCTTCATGGATTGACCGATCATGTCCTTTCTAGCGGGGCCTTGCCAGCGGACCGATGCTATCGTCTCAGGCGTAGAGCATTGAACTTCACCATAATCGGTGGCGAACTCTACAAGCGGTCCTTCTTAGGGCCTACTTAAAGTGTCTACCACCTTGGAGGCTAAATGCAGAGGTTCATTCAGAATTTGTGGTGAACATTTGGGAGGAAAAGCTCCTGCCCTCAAAATCATGAGGCAAGGTTTTCTTGGCCTACAATGAAGAAGATGCATTGGAGTTTGTAAAGAAGTGTAACAAGTGTCGGTTACATTCCAATCTCACTCATACACCATCTAGAACTCACCACATCGAGGCGTGGCCCTTTGCTCAATGGGGATCGATATAATGGGACCCTTTCCCATTTGCCAGCAGCGAAAATTCATAATCTTGGCCGTTGATTACTTCAGTGGGTGGCGAGCGCCGCCAAAATCACAAACAAATGCCAAGCAATTTATTTGGAAAAATATTATTTGTCGGCATTCCAAAATCATCACCGATAATGGGGCCAGTTCACGGGAAAGACATTCACATCTTTACGCGAGTGCATATCCAGTTAATCCACCGGTATCCCATCCACAAAATGGGAAGTCACCAATAGGACAATACTAAAAGGGCTAAAGACACGCGAACCAGCAATGGGGTAGAACTATCCAATGTTCTTTGGGCTTACCGCCTATCGAGACCCTGCAGCTGTCGTGTTTGGGCGAAATTATTCGGTCGACATCGGGTCCGAGCCTAGAACCCATAACTTTGATCTTGCGGACAACGATAAGCGATTCCATTTGGATCTCTGAGACGCGACATGTCGACACTCAGAATGGCTTCTATCGACAAAAGGTTGCTCGAGGTTTCAACCAGAAGGTAAAACCCGACCAATATCTGTTGGGGACCGTCGAAGTCTCTCGGCGGAAAAGGCCCACAGAACAAACTCTCACCGGTTTGGGAAGGCGGTATGTGGTGGTGTCGAAAATCAAGCGCGCGTTCAAGCTTAAGGATAGTATGGGAAGACTCTCCACGTGCACGGAATGCTACAAACCTCGAAGTACTACCCGGTGATATCGACTTCTTATTCTAGTGAATGCGAAAAATATCATCGTGTATATTTGTATTACAATTATTGTTATCGAATTAACACATTTATCGATACTGTTTATGTCCCTTGGCATCAAGGTGTATGTTAAAGTTCTCATACATATTGTGACTTTTTCTTACTTACGCTTGCATTTTAAAACACGGACTCAGAGATCACTATTGTTGTATCTCATTCGAGGTAGATCGATCCCAGAAATTCGATCTTCTATCTGAGTTAACGTCAGTAAGCTCGATAAACAACAACCTTGGATAAGTTGGCAATCCTCTACATGCCTTTCTCCATAACGTTAACATCATCGAGTAAGCGCTCAGATACACAACCAGGATAGATCAAGAGGTTACGAGAGAACCTCATAAATATATTTATGCAAGTTGTGTAGCATCGATAAACAACCTTGGATAAGTTGGCAATCCTCATAGCAACTTTCTCCATAAGTTAACATCATTCTATCACAAAGATAGATCAAGAGGTTGAGAACCTTTTTTCTCTTGTTCATCTAATGATCTTGAATAGATCATCTTTATCATCAGTACACTTTGACACACAACTCAGGAAATATTCACAAACAATTTTTTTATGGATCGTTAACATTTCTCATGAGCATACAAGTATAATCAACCGAAATAAATACAACATTGCCATAAAGCTACAACTACAGGGCAGATGGTCTCATCGTAGATGATGAAGAACTATCGAGTCATCTCGTCATCGCTAGAAGGGTCGGGAAGGGCTAGGAGAAAGGACCTCAACACCGACTCCCCAGCTTGCGTCATGGCGTGTCCCCTTCAAGAAACCTCGGATGAAGCCTTCATCAACACTGCGCTCAAAGCCTTCACCTCTACATCACACGTGGTCTCGGCCTCACGAGCGTGATCTGTATGATATGCTCTTGAAGTGTCGAGTTCTTGAAGTCCTCGCGACGTGATCGGCTCCGCTTCTACGAGATAAAGGCGACCTCTTTCTCTCGAAAGCGTCGGCGTCTCGATTCTTTGCCTCAAGACCTGAAACCTTCTCAGAAGAGATCTTCAGATCCTTTGCGCTAACCTCAGCCTCCACTAATTCATCCAGTTCAACTTCACGACGAAAAGAAAGAGAAGTCGCGAGTCGCCAACTTCGGTCTGCACTCATCAAGTTGATTCTCCAAACGGACATCTCTTTTACTTTCTCCATATTCTTATATTCACCATGGAGAAACTTGACCTTCACGAACTCTGAATTCTAGTCATTCAGCACAATGTTCATTTTGAAGTCAAGTTCTTGCTTCTTCAGTATCTGAAATAAGAAAAATTACGTTAAGCACCAGGAAATGGGAAATAAAAGATGATGAAGAAGGATTGTTACGTTCTTGCATCTCGACGAACGAATGATTCGTCTCGGGAATGAAGATCCTTGGGGGGCGACTACTCGAAGGGCCGACTCTTTTGGATCGATATCACCATCACCTCTTCTCCTTTTCCTCTTCTAGTGGAGCGGGTCCTTGGGAAGAAGCGGGAGGGCAGCTTGGGAGATCATGGAAACCTCTTTGTTGGGCTTTCTCAGCAGAGTAAGGCAGATGAATAGAAAGCCCGCTCGAACAAAGATTCCTCCCAAATCTGTTAATATATCGAATCTCAAATCGAAGATCTTCAATTTCTCAGGTTTCAGCTTACCAACGGAATGGGTAAATCTCTGCTTTTCCATTTCTGAAGACCCCATCATTCTTCACAAAAAAAATCGCTTGCCCAACCCTTGGGAGGATCCTTCGTCCAAGGTCAAGTAGCCGACTCTGCGGTGATACGACCATGTGCATGAGTAAACTTGCACATCTGCGGTAATCAATATTCAAGGTCACGCCGCAGCCCTACGAAGACTATAAGTCATCGCGTCGTCGCCTCGCCGAATGCAAACCTCGCATCTTGACAAAATGGCGATCATCTCGGGGATGGGAAAGGCAATCCAGCGCCCAAACTCATCTCATAAGTGGTGAAATACCCGGCGGAGATTTTATCGAACTTCTTGGACCATTGAAAATAATATTTTTTCCGAAGCACGATCAATGTGTCTCCCGTGATCGACGACTCCCACGAACCTTCAGTCCTCCCATTTTTAGAAGCTTCTCCCTCGCCTCGTTACAAGGGTGGACGTGTCCCTTTCAAAGATTATCACCCATCTTCAAACACCGACTCCTACGATCGAGGGGAAAATATTCCAAGGAGGTGCCCAAACCCAGGGGGAGGCTATGCACTCTCGGCAGTGAGATGAGGAGGTGGAGGTTGGTCCAAGAAGAGTGCCCAAACTCCCAGGGGAGGCATGCACTCGGCTTGGAGATGAGGAGGTGGAGATTGATCCAAGAAGAGTGCCCAAACTCCCACCGGGAGGCTATGCACTCGGCTTGGTAGGATGAGGAGAGTTGATCCAAGAAGTGCCAAACTCGGAGGAGAGATGAGATGATCAAGAGAGTGCCAAACTCATGGGAGGCTAGGAGAAGATAAGAGGAGATGAAGTTTCCCTTCTTCTACCCTAGGGGTTTTATAGACCCCTTAGGGGTTAAAGGGTAAAACCCTAAAAACCCAAAAAAAGCATTCAAAACCCGCCAAGGGCCCTTGGCTCGGTCGGGCCCATGGGCACGCCTGGGCCATGGGCGCGCGCCAGGCACAGCGCCTCCAGCCTGCGCACCAGCGCGGTGCGTCTGTCGCGTCGCGTCTGGCCCGTGAGCCTCTGATGCCGCCAGTCCCGGGACCCACCGCCTCGTGACGCCGTGGTATGCCCCGATGACCCGCGGGCGATGCGCCACGTGGCCGTCGTGTTACGGGCGCCGCCATTACGTGGTACGTGGCCATACGTGGATGGGCATGACCGCGTCGTGGCGGACTGCCACCCATGACCCGCGTGCCCGCGACCCGCGCCCGCACCGGCCGCGTGCGCCCGCGACCCGCGACCTGTTGCTGCGGGGATCCGCAGGCGCTACCCCGTGGGCGCTCGCCCGCGCGCCGTGGGCGCTCTCCCGCCCAGCCAGCTGCCTGCAGCACCGCGGGCCGATGGTCCTGAAAACTCGTAGTTAATGAGATCCATAACCTCAAAATATCACTCGCATACTTATGCGCATTTCGCGACCTACATCGACTTCCCGGTTATAAGTTTGGTTATGAAGATTTGTTCTCAAAATCGCGGTTGATGGACTCTTAATTTTCATTCTATTTTTTAAGTATTTGGCATATATTTTGGATGGAGATAATGTCACCCAAAAAAATGCGATACGTCCTCGAGAAAATTAATCGATCGCACGAATCTCAGGCATTTTGAACGCTTGATCGATCACGATTTTCACTGAGCCGGAGTCTCGATGAGACGAACATCGCATCAGCAGATCCGAGCTCGAATCGACTCGGATCAAGCTATCGGGCATGAAAATGGATCCGATCCGCCAAATGGTCACAAAATGGACATATTTATGGTCGGCGGCTCGTCACGAATCCAACGAATCCAAGATCACCCAATTCGACATCATTAAGGCACCCGGATCATCAAAATACCGTCGTCGGGGATGGGGAGTGGTTGGAGTTTTCCCAATTCTGAGCCACTCCCAAAATCTATAAATAGAAACTCACCTTACCTTGGAAAGGGGCCAATCGATTTGACAGAGAGCTCAGAACCACGTCGCCGCGATCTATCATCCGCAGAGGTGCGAAGATCGATCCCGACTAGAAAGAATAGGCCACCTCCTTTCTCCCCGAAGATCAAGAGGTTGCTCCCAGATCGTTCTGAGATATTTGGGAAACTTCTCCTTGGGTTGGAGTTGATCGATATTGCTTTCGAATATTGTTTCGCCAGCCCTTCTTCTCCTAACGAAGCGGGATATCTTTTGAACACATAGTGAAAGTTCTGACCAGAGCCGTGGTTTTCATCGGGTTTTATAACCCTGTTCATATCCACGTGTGTTGGATAATTTTTTGAGAAGAAGATCTCGCATCTAAGAATAAAATTCAGCAACAATTATAATTATTAAAAAAAATATAATCAATTTATTTGAATTTATAATCAACACCTCCACCACCCTTAATCACACAATCTTAGCTATTTAATCTTATAGTTAATGGAGAAATTATGGGGGCTTGAGGTATTCGTGTAACCGTGTTCCTACAAATTTAATTTTTATACAAAAATAATTCAATTTATATCGTTTCAAAATTTTAAAAATTAAAATTATAAATTTCTATTTAGAATTATTGATAATATTTTTAAAATAATAAGCTAAAAAAACTCAACTTCTCAAGAACTTTAGGAAGTTTTACAGTACCAGCCCCCTTATTTACTTACCGACAGAAATTGATAAACCAGCACCGGACCCCACATCCACTTTTATAAGTGGGAAATCGCAACACCAATAAACCGTCGACAATATCCCAGCATTGACCACACTCTTCCAGACCATGGCCACCGGAGCCGCTAGGACGCTCTCCGTTCTGCTCATCCTCTTCTTCGCCGCCGCCGTCACAGCGGCTTTCAACGTCCATTCAATCAAAGTACGATCTCCCTTCCTATCTTCTCCGATGAAACTTTCGATAACTCTCTATTGATCGTTTTCTTCTTCTGATTCTGCAGGCAAGCGACGATGACGATACCTGCGTTTACACCATCTACGTCAGGACGGGAACCATCTGGAAAGGCGGAACGGACTCGAAGATCAGCGTGGCGCTCGCTGGATCGGACGGCTGGGGCGTGCAGATCACCGATATCGAGAATTGGGGCGGCTTGATGGGCGAAGAGTACAACTACTTCGAGAGGGGAAACCTCGACATCTTCTCCGGCCGAGGACCGTGCCTCTCCACCCCACTGTGCTGGCTGAATCTCACGTCGGATGGATCTGGCGCACACCATGGATGGTACTGTAACTACGTTGAGATCACCACAACTGGACCTCATGTCGGATGCAACCAGCGTCAGTTCACCATAGAGCAGTGGCTCGCAACCGATACTTCTCCTTATAAGCTATATGCGACTATAGATTACTGTTCTACTGAGGTAGATGGCGCATTTAAGGGTCCGCGGCTGCTGAGGCCCGCCGTCGCCGGCCGTAGGGAGAAGGCGGAGCTGGAATAGGGTTTCGCTGTCGATCAAGTTGGGTTTTGGTGTGGTCACCATTGGTGACCGACAAGTAATGAGATGAGACTCTATGGTGTTGCATTGTCTAGTGTGGATGTAATAAATGCTGAAGTCTATAATAAAATGTAGTGGTTGTTTCGACGGCAGATCGGACCGCTCTGTATTGTAGTTGGTTAATGAGGAGATCTCGGCCGTTGGCTTATCCTAATCTTTGGCGGTATGTTTCACATGTTTTTTGCGGTGATTGGGTACATATTAATTCTCTGTGACGGTATTTGGTGACGAGACCTCCGTGAGCAGTTGTCAATGGCCGATTCCTGGTCGACTTTGTCGATAGTATACGGTGGCCATGTGAGCGCTAAGCATTTGTATTTTTTTCTATATTGGCGTTGTCAGGCAGACAAAAAAAAAAAACCGTCAGGATATGCTAACAGATTTTGTATCAATTAGACCTTAATTTTATTATATATTTTTATTTTTGTAAGGTATATATTATCTCTTAATATGATTAAACTATTTATAATTTATAATTAAATTAAAAAGATAAATACAATTAAATTATTAAATAAAAGTTTACATTTTTATAAATGTACTATGATTAAAAGATTTGTTTAATAATTTAATTGTATCATCTAAATAGTTAAACATATTATTTTGTACTTTTTGTTGTATTATAATGTAACACGTAAAATGTGAAAAAAAATATTATGTAAAAAAATTAATCTTATCTAGATATAAAATATATTAGGATAATATGTAAATTAATAAAAGTTGTAAAGGAAGCATAGCCCTGTAAGGTTCCGAGACTTGGAAGGTTTATATGCCAAACCTAATTTAATGAAAAATATTTATTAATCGTTTGGAAATATCTGAAAATATATATGGCTCAAAAATGCTTTGAATATTCTTGAAAGAATTTGAGATTCGATTCATGCAAGAATATTAGTATGCCATCAGGAGCTTTTTGATCAAGCCCAAAATCAAAATTGATTTTTACATCTCAAAATATCTCAATATTGGAGGAAAAATTACTTAATCTAAGTTGGTCAATTCATGGTGTCTATGTTAGACCTTTAAATAGGGGTGCGCATTATTTGGTTTTAACCAAAAATCAATCCAAACTAAAGTTTTTGAGTAATTTGGTTTGGTTCTGAACTTAGTATTTGGATTTTGGTTTTAATTATTGAAAACTTTGGTTTTTAGTTTTTGGATTGATTTGTTAAATAAAATTTTTGATGGAACCAAATAAATCATAGAATTATATATGTAATGCGATATTATTAATTTTATAATAATATCTAATATATATCTTTATTTTATTTATTTATTTATGATAATATGGTTTCATCAAAATATCTTTAAGATAAGTAAAATTAATTTTAAATATTTAGCTTAAGTAGTTAATTGTCATTATTTTTATATTACATTTTTTTAATATGATAAAAATTATAAATAATTTTAAATGTAGCAAACTTCAGTTTATCCAAAGCCAAACCAAAATTATGCAAAGAGAAGACTAGATTGTTTCTACAACTTTAGGCTCATTATATAACACACAATTCTTATATATTTATGTATCAAATCCTTTAATTTTCATATTTGCATAAATAGCATTCAAATATTTAATATTACATTAAAAAATAGTAACATCATTTATTTTTTAACCATATTATATCTTTTTACTTGTAAATCCGAGTTACTCAATACATCCGTATCCCACATCCTCTTTTCAAGATAAAGATTTTGATACATTTTGTATTTAAATACTCTATACTTTATACTAAATAATTTTTTGTATTTTATTTAAAAAATATTTTCAACTTTATAGAATAAATTTTAAAACAAGAACATATTTATGATATAATTTCTAGAACGTTTAAACTTGCGTAAAAGAAAATAACAGGACAGTTAAGCCATATTGACCAGGCTCTAATATGCCTCCCCACTAATTGGGCTGCGCAAAGTGGGCCTCTTTACGGAAGGAACGAAAGGGGTTTCCAATTCATTTTGATCAGTAGGCTACCTTTTTACTAACCTCTCAATTGTTCTTTATAATTTTATTGTAACATCAATTTAATTATGAAAAAGACAGATCATCGAAAGTTTCAGCTCCTCTCTATATCTTTCCGATAATAGAAACGAAATATCAAAGCACCTTATTTGCATAGAAGAGAATAAATACAGTTTATGAGGAGAATGTTTAGATTTATATGTAAAATTTTAAAATTTAAATGTCATTGGATTTAAATTTTTAACTTCGAAGAAAAAAATTAATTTTCATGAGAAAAAGTATTAACTAATTACATGAAAATCATTAATTAACTAATTAATATTTCTAAAATTTTAAAATAATAGTGAACACAGACAGGAGATCGAATCCCTTTAGACCGAGAAAGACAAATCAGATTGGCCTTAGATAAATGTAAATTTAAGAAAATAAAGTGAAATTCCATAGAACAAGAGAAAGAGACCTCTCAAACATTTAACTTCTGAACCCCCTAATATTTAAAACTTTGACTGCATAGCTGAAATAGCTACTACCGAGCAGCAATTATAGCGTGATGCTTTTAAGTTTCTTCTAGAAATTTTATGTTTAAAATTTTATATTTAAAAATTTAAAATATGATATATAAGATGGTTGAATCTACATAAAATAATGATATAAATTTTTTAATAATTTATTTTTTATTAATTTATCACCCATCTTTCCTCCACGTTAATTTCTTTCAAAGATTTAGAATGCTATAAATACCTTCTTATTAATAAAAAATCTTTCAATTACAAAATTTCGAGCGTATTGAGAAGGCACTCTGAATCCGTATCCAACATATCTTTTTCCTTCACCTCCAATACTCACGTTCTCTTAATCTCATCAAAAGAAAGAACGCTAACCTTCATCATTTTGCCTGCAATATAACAAATGAAGAAGTTGACGCCTCATTCTTTTGATGATGCAAAGCGAGTTCCCCTAAGGACGAAGATATCAAATCGAACCGGCGAGTTCTCTTTGGTAAGTATTCGAAAGAATTTTACTATAGGATAAAATATCAAGTTTGAGAGGTCGCTTTGCCGACTTGTTGATCATCAGGCGACTAAGTACTGGCTACAAATTTTATTTGGGTAAATAAATTGTGAGCTCAAAATGGATTATGCATTAATTACTTCTTGGATTCAAACTTAGAAGGGTGGCATACTCTATTAATCAGAGCCGACAATATAAGTAGACACTAATATGACTAAAACATAGCTTAATCTGCAATATTTTGCTTTCTCAAAAAATGAGCATTTTGCTTTTGAACTACTCATATATTAAGCATATTCTATATGCATGTCTTTATTTGATAAACTATCTAATTATTATTGCAACGCTTTTTGCATAGATTGCAAGCTCTGTAATTTATGAGATTATCATTCAGGATGGAAATTATTATGATATAAATAATCATTAAATATGTGACGTTAATTTTTAAAATTTTATCAATTGAAATTGACATTCATTAAGTTAACGTTTGATTTGCTGAATTTGAAGTATAGTGCAAATAGTATTTAAAATTCATCTAAATTTAATGATTTTTAAATACACTAGATTTAAATTAGAGAATATATTTCGAATGTAATATAAAAATATATTATATTTCAAATATAGCTGATCAGAATTTTCAAAACTGCAAATAATTGATTTACAATATAATACAGCTAACAAAACTGCCCATGTGTCAGAAGAGACACTTAAACACATGTATACGCAATCCCTTAAAAACGATTAATAAAATTATAAATTAAGCCAAGGATAAACTAATCATGAGTTAGTACAGTGATTAGTGGCGTGGGTTAACTAGTCGCTATCAAATCCCAAAGGCCGACTTCCTCGGAGGCTAGAGCCGTGGAGGCTATTCCGTCGCCGTCGAATAGTCGTTCAAGTAAAGGCAACCGACGAAGAGTGAGCTAATTTGACTTGCGCTGCAATCGAGCCAAGCACTCTATGGAAAAAATTTGGCTTGACCGTCCTGGAGTTTATTCAAATTTGGCTGCTGCCGAACTTTGAGAAAAAGTATGGTTATGAGTAGCATTAGTTCAAAACTTTTTTTATTTTTTTCATTTTTAATAATATTTTATTAAAAATGAGATTCTTTCTGGTATTGCAAAAAATACTTGTGTTAAAGAGGACTCGTCATACTTTAAAAGATCCTTTAAAAGAAGATTTACTTATATACTTCATCATTTTTATTCATTTACATACCTAACATATATAATAATTTCTTATACACTAAAAGATGCAATATAATCCTGTAATTGAGAACTTAGACTTTCAACTAAATGATCAGTTGTTCAAAACTTTATATTTGTATTGTATGAGTGAATTTGTAATTAAATTCTCTTAAATGTCTCAAAAACAAAAATTTTATTTTCTGTGTTATTGGGGTGCGTCTTGGACTACTTAGATTTTTTTTTTTCGTAATAAGTTGTTATTTATTTGAGAAAAACAAGTTTAAAACCAAAACCTAATTTGTAAAATCGTCTTTGATTGTCATTTGAAGTCATTAAATTAGCTCTGAACTATTGAGTTTAAATCTCTTCCATGGGTGAACATAAGGCAGTATGATAAAGCTTCCAATATCATGATTTGATTGATTGGAAATTTGATGATTGGATTATCAGAATAAATATAGAGCACGAGATGCATTTTATAGTCTTAAATCAAGTAGATATAAGCTTGTTATCAATATTTTGATCTTGATGCTATCAAATTCATATTAATGACAGTGCATCAATCAATCCATGTTTATGTGAGCGATAATAATTTTGAAAATATATAGAGATCAAATTTGATGTCAATGAAGAGTGATGACAAAATTGTCAATTTTATAGAAAAATATAACTCTTTCCGTAGCGATTCAATGTAATAATCAACTTATAATTTTGTTTAGGGACATATTACAATGTGCTCTCTCGCAAGTTGAGAGTTAAGGTACACAATTTGAAATATGAGGAGTCCATTAAGAGCCACAATCAATGAGTAGTGGTTGAGGGCTATCATGGCCCTGTGTTACATAAGATTTGTGCTTCAAGTAAGTCACAAGAAAGGAGAGAGACAGAATAGTCATCTCAAAATCTAATCAAATCAATTTAGTTCCACTTGTTTCAACTAGTTCGAGACAAAAAAGATCTCAAAACAATACAATTTCATTCAAATTAGATTTATCTCTTAAAAATGCATCACATATATTATAATTGTGATAGAATTAAACTTGATTAGCTTCTTAGAAAATCTTCAAAAATTCTATATTGTATCTATCATGCTAGAGGTGTCCCGTAGTGAGATCCTTGATACAAAAGAGATAGGATTAAATTCAATTGATGTATCATTAGTAGTGATAAATTGACAAATGAAAATTAAATTATGTTTCATACTCAGTAGGCACTATAAGAGGCATATCATCTGATCATCTCCACGTAAATATCGTAGTCAATCTGTAGTAAATTTAGACAAGAGAAGTATATAAATTTCACAGACATTATGAAAATGATTAATATTTGAGTTTGTGAATGCGGACATTAAAATAGAAAAGATGAGTGTGGAATGGAGAGAGAGGTTTTCCCAGTCTGTGTAATTTGAACGCTTATACCGTTTACAATGGCGATGCTATCAGAACCTTCATATGATTCCTGAAGAGAGTTTATTCATGTCCTTCATATGACGAGAGGCATCGCTGTTAAGTAGTCATGTAGAACTTGAATCATGGTTGCTGATGGCAGGAGACGATTGTGAAATGTCACCATTAATGCAACTGAGTAGGTTGTATCCTTTGAATAGTGATAGAATTTGAGCTCTCCATTATGGGTAGTGAGAATATGACAACGGCAGAGAAAACAATTATTCTTAATATTCACAAACGTACAGGAGTTTATATACACCTCTGCTGGTCACAGTATAAGCCAGCCAATATTGGCAAGAGCAATGAAGGAAAAATAATGCAGGCAACGGGTATGAGCCAGTATTGGCAATAGTATTTAAGAAGAAAATAAAGAACAGATTGAGAAATAAATGAGATTAATGTGATTGAAAGCCTTTGATTATATTTCCTTATTAATGACTTACATCACTGATCAGTGGCGTGGGTTAATTAGTCGCTATCAAATTCCAGAGGCCGTCTTGTTCGGATACTACAGCAGTGGAGGCTCCTCCGTCGCCGTCGGATAGTCATTCAATTAAAGGCAACCTTCACTGGTTAAGTATGAAGAGTGAACTAATTTGACTTGAGCTGTAATCGAACCAAGCACTCTCATGAAAAAAATTTGGCTTAACCGTTCTGGATAAATTTTTTAAAATAATACATTTTAATTCTAATTAGAATTTATAAAAATTTTTTTTAAGAAAATAAATATTATTCAATCGATTTACAATGTAAGTTGATGGACGAATTTTATTTATTTAATTATTTAATTATTTAATTATTAATGCATATATATTTATTTATTTATTTATTTATTTAATTATTTATATATATATATATCTTGTCTCTTTCTCTGAACACGCAAATAAAAAAAAAATAAAGCTTCTCTCTCTTCTTCTTCGTCTGCTACCAAAAAAAAAAAATAAAAAAAATCCGGATATGGCACTGATGTTAATTTAGTGACGAATCATGCCGTATTATCTTTCGGAGGTTATTCAAATTTGGTTGCTGCGGAACTTTGAAGATAAAGTATGATTACGAGTAGCTTTTAATTACATTTTTTTTTCATTTTTAATAATATTTTATTACAAATGAGATTCTTTCTGGTGTTGCTAAAAATACTTGTGTTAAAGAGGACTCATCTGCGCAAGTCCGTCCGTTTTCTTGGTGGAGAGTCCCGCTCTCATTGCGATAATGAGGGATCGAGGCCGATGAAATCTTTTGAAAGATTTACTTACATAACGTATATTTTATGTATTTAAATATTTAATATTTAATATTTAATATTTGATATTTAGTTATATAATATTTTTTTATATATTAAAAAGTGTATTTTATTTTAAATTTTATTTTATAAAGTCAACTTAGCTAAAAGTCAAGACTTTCAACCAAGAGATATTAAATTCAAAAATCTTCTCATGTATTATATGTGGGAGTTTATAAATAAATTTATTCAAATATCTTAAAAAATATAATGAGACTCATATTAAAGATAATATTATATATATAAAAAGATATATATATATATATATATATATATATATATATATATATATATATATATATATATATATATATATATATATATATATAATTTTAGATGATAGATATATAAATTCAAAAATATTATATAATATGTGTTATGTAAATCTTCTAAATTTTATTCATATTGTTAATAATTAAGTTTCTTGAAAAACAAATATAACTATAGCATAAAGATATGTGACAAAACATTATTTTTTTGTGAATGCTTTAAAGTATGTGTTACTGAAATTTGATTTTTAGTAACATGTTTTAAAAAAAAAACAAATAATTATAGCACAAATGTATTGTAGTGCAGATAAAACAACAAGCAAGCAAGTCATGAACAAACATTATTTACAATTATATAAATAAAATTTAATACAAACTCGTTCAATAAATGGGAGAAACGAGTGATATGAAATATGTCTCTTGGATATAGTAACTTAAAACAAATATATAAAATCTAAATAAATAAGTATTATGTTCGTGAATAAAATTTAAAAATTAAAAATCTCTGCACACAACTCACTGCAAATAATAGAGTGAGAAATTCAAATGCACTCATTAAAATGAAAAAAAAAAAAAAAACAAAACCTATGTTAAATTTAATTGAACTTTGTTCGAATAAGAATTATAAGCTGGACTAGCTCATTGAGAGCTCGAAAATCGCTTGTGTGAACACTGAAAATTGATTCAATAAATTCTGAAACAAATTCATTAAAGATAATTATAAAAAAATAGCTATTATAATTATGATGAACCAACAACTTGTAAATTTATCATTAATATATCACTAAAATTTATCAAATCAAACACGAATCACAAGACAATATGTAGTTATAATCAAATTGAAAGACTCAGTGAGATGAGTCCATCAACACTAAAAATAATTTAATCTAAGTCCAAATGAGCTCAAATCATATCCAAAAAGTATAAATGAAGATTTTGAGAAATTAATTGGATGGTCAAATGACTTTTAAATCTGGCACGCTTATAGCCAAATCAAGCGAGTCGATAAGACGAATCTAATGAACCCATGATCATCAAATGATCAATAAACCATTAAAAAAAGGATCAACGATCAAAAGATGTTAATATGAATCGTCTGATGAAATATTTTAGAATTTTGACTATAATTATCAAAATACTCCTCTCATAATTCTATGAATAAGATCTCATTCTTATCATATAGAGGGAAAAAGCTTGAAGACAACTTAGGAGAAAGCTTGGAGAGAGTTAAAGGAGAAGCCATAAGTTTAAAAAATCATAAGCAAACCAAGAATTACCTTTAACCGCCACAATCATTACATAATCCATCGATAGTTGTTGTAACCTAATTTTGGAACTCTCATCCTCTTGATTTCTTAAATATGGTCTTGTAATCTTGTTATTAGGAATGTTGGAACTTTGTAATTCAAAATACATATAGTGGAGCATTTTAACTGAGCTTGACCTTGTTGTTTTTTCCTTTTTCTGGATTTTTTTACATAAAAATTATAGTATCTTTTATTCTATTCTCTACTCTATGTGTGTGTGTATTGGACTTTCATGCAAAGCTAAACATAAAATAAACATTCTCGTTACGAAAATTAACATGCCTATGAGAAATATTCCTTTTACATCATCATAGTAGTTGATAATTTGACTTCAAGTCAATAGCAAGTTGACCTCCATGTGTGATATATCAGTCGAGTCGAGCTCAAAATCCAAATTCGATAGACCAAAGTAACACAAATCAAGTCGAGATGCATAAACATCGGAATCAAAAACAACCTCCGATCGATAAACGGACTTGGTCATTGCGTTCAGAACGTCGAAATTAATCAGAGTATAAATATCTCATAATATAACGATCAATCGATCCGATCGAAGCCAATGACCGATATATCGAGTGAGCGATGTCCAAACAACTGCTCATAAAATTGATTGATTAGCAAACGCCAAAATCTATCAAAGAGACTATCCAGATCACCAAATGAGTCTGCACAAATGTCGAAATGCAACTAATGTTGAATTTTGAGCTAAAATTAACAACGCCAAAAACTAAACGTTCATCGAAACGACCACGTATTAAGAGCATCAATAACAAGATCGATATATATATATATATATATATATATATATATATATATATATATATATATATATATATATATATATATATATATATATATATATTAAAAAAGAATTAATGAATTAACTAATTCAAAGGATTAAAAGAAAAGAGGATTTAGGAAATAGCTTAGAAAAAATACCTCAAAATTATTCCCAAAGCCTCCTATTCACTGGATCTAATCTTGATCAACCCTAATAGTGAATTAAAACACTAATCAACCAATTTATTATATATATATATATATATATATATATATATATATATATATTAACTATGTGATTTTGTAGGCATAAAATTCATTTTAAGATCAATTAAGTGCTTAAAAAAATTTAACTAAACCTATTTATGACCTAAATCCCTCAAACTGACCCTTCTCCCTCGTCCGACTAAACCCGATCCCTTCCGCTTAGTTCTCCACACAAATCCCTCAAACCGACCCTTCTCCCTCGTCCGACTAAACCCGATCCCTTCGCACGCATGCTCCTTCCTAAGATTTCTTCCCCCCCCTTCCTCCTTCCTACTTTCCCCTCCTCCTCTCCTTCTTTTCTTTCTTCCTCTCCTCATCCCTCCCTCTTTCCTAAACCAAGTAACTTTCTCTTTCCCTCTCATTCAACCCTCATTCTCCAAAAATTTTCCTCATTTTCATCCTTATTTTATTTCCCTTTATTTCCTATTAAAATCCTTCCTCCTCTTCCTCATTCCCTTCCAATTCTCCATCTAACTTCTCTTCATTCTTAGTCGACCTCCCTTTAATAAGTAGAGAAACTCCATCATCATGAGTTCCTCTCGATACCTTCTCGATTCCTCCTTAATGTAGCCATTGAAATTCACCTTTCCTTTATTGCCTTAACACCATTATCAGCGGGTTTCTCTCTTCTTTGACATTCTTTTCATTCCTTTCCTTCCTTGAGTTTACCACTCCAACAAACTTTATATGATTTTCAGATGCCAAGATTTATCTTGTGGTTGAGATGTGTAAAGAAATGTGTGAATATAAGTATATATGCTTGTGTTTTTTAGGGTTGAATGCCATCGGCATGATGAGATAATTAGAAGGTGTTGCAAACACCAACTATCACGATCATCGAGTGAAGCCTCCAAAACTGTAGATGCAACTCTTTTAATGTCAAATTTCAACTGAAATTTGGAAAAACAAATTAAATGAATTCATCTAAACTTAAGTTAAATAAGAAATGCACAATAAATATGAAATGAACATCAAACCAAAATGAAAAAAGAGGAAAAATACTTACAAAACTTATTTAAGAAGTTGAAATCCCAAAGTTCAAACTAATCCCTCTTTCTCAAGTGCTCTAAACGCAAAGCAAGTCTCTCTAGCCTTATTTATAAGATTGAGGAAGCAATGAGGAACCCATTCTTATTAAAAAATTAACTTTAATAAAGTGAGTCTGTTCTTGTAAATTCCTCAAGCAAAAAAAAAAAAAAAGACTAAAAATAAGTTTTAATTGAAATGTGAGGAGTCAAATATTAAACTCATAAAGGAGTTATAACAAACTTGAAGTCTAGTTATTCACTAAATATGAAACCTGATGTGGAGTTAATATTGGAGTTGATGTTTGTTTATGAATAGAGCCTTTATTGAATACTCAAAGTATTAAATTCAATAAAGTAATATTAAACTAATTGAACAATTGAAGAATTATTAGATGTTAAATAAAGTAAGAATCCATTGAACAAATTGAAGCATAAGATAACCCATTGGAATTAAGATATATTCTTCAAATACATCCAAATAAATTGAAGAAAATCAAAGAATCCATAGATCAATGAAACTAAAAGATTGCTAATAAGCATGTTTAGGAATTCTTGGAAAATATGTGAATCATGATATTTGTCTTATCAAATACAAATCAAGGAGAAATTGAATAGCTCTTAAGAGTGAGGATTGCTAATAGATATAAATGAGAATCTATTGAAGGTTCAAAGATTAGATAACTTTGAATAAAAAAAGGGGAAAAAGAAACAATCAAATATTATTTCCAAGGGATCTAGTAAACTACTAGAATAATTTAAAATGTCTTCTACAGATGTAATTCTTTACAAGTAGACAAAAAAATTGGATTAAATTTTAATAGACTTCAAATGTATTAATTTTGCATAAATTATGGAGCCAACTATTACTAAAGTTCTTTAGAATTTGTGCAATCATTTGAAAGAAATGAATTGACGAGATACAAAGCAATCTTCATAATTTGAGCTTTAAAATTGCATGTATTCTAATCACTGATGGGCCCCGACACTGAATGCTTAAATTTAGTGTCGAGGATGTTGCACTGTTTTTCATTTGGTCTGAGTGGGTTAACATAACCTAAAATTCCAATTATTATAAGAATTTTAACTTATTAAAATATCTAAGAAGCTAATTTTGTCATGTGATAGTAGATATGATCCTCTATTAGGAGCTAAACAAAGTTGATAGGATATAAAGTTCTCAAACATATTTGATTCAATCAATTAACTATCCCGATGATGGCTGTCTTGAATGGTGATTTCAACTGAAGGGGATACTTCCATCAAAATGTAATTCTAATTTCAAATCAAATTAACTCAAATTAAGTATCAATCTAAAAATTGCTTAAATGAAATTTAATCTTTAAAGTTTAAAGCAAACTCCATTCAGTCCACCTTCCATAATTATTTGTCAGATGTGACAAATTAAAAAAACTCTAGCTCACAAAGGAGTAATGTCAAATCAAATGTTCTACTGTGATCACTCTCAATTAATCTCACACTAGTAAGGACGTAGTATGTGTCCTCTCACGTGGTTTTGGCCAGGCTCCATATGATGATACATGTGAGTCCTCTGACGTTGGCCAAATGCTCCATTATATTATGATCATGACGTATAGATGCTCAATGCTATTTGAGTTATGAATCATAGGGTACACCTGATAGGGTAAAAAGCTCTCTGTCAACTAAGGTAGACTTAAGTCTGTCTCCTTAGACAAACACCACCCCAGGTCTACAAGAATTTTTGGACGACATAGCCCATGTATTGCTAACAGGGATCCTTCGATCAGGTTGGGTGGACTACCTCCTCTGACTAAGTAGACTAGGGACCATGACAGCCCAGGAAGATGAAACTATGGGATCTAGATTGGGTACGTCATCATTTCCCTGACCATCCACTTTAAGCTAATAATGATGAATTTCATAAATTTCAAATTCTAAATTCTAAAACTCCACATGATGCTACAATATGCTACGCATTTAGTGATCTAACGACTAGCCTTAATCGAAAGTTCTCTCTGAGCATTGAGAGGGAAAATTAACTATAAGGGCTTGTGCCTATAGGAAACCTGGAACTAGATCTAAAATCCTCACTAAATGAGGACAAAATCTCTGGGTAGTGTCTTATCTACTATTCCATCTGCCTTCTGAAAATTACACCAACATATTAATTCATACTCTCTTCATATGTCGAGAGGTCGATGGCAAATTTTTGGAGATCATAGATTTCTGGCGACTCCACTATAGATAGGTTTCTCTTTCTATCTTTGGCTTGTCATTTACATGCTATAGTAGCAACAAAATATTTGAAAATTCAAAAGAAAAAATGGTGATTTAAATGTGTAATAAATTCAAATTATTAATGTATGAGGCTCTATGTTGAATGAATTATTTTATAGAGTATATCTTTATTACACTATTATTTTATTCTAGTTCCTCAGATTTTGAAAGTATGATGAAATAATAATTACTAATTACTAATCCTCATCTTTCACTTTTATGAATGGATCTATGAGCACTCATTTCACTGCTAGCTGGTGCAAACATCTCTATAACACCATCATCAACACAAGAGATGTTGGAGCTACGATTCAATTTGGTAGCTTAGATTTCCCTATCATAGCTGTAACTCCAACCACCTGGTGTGTCATCTAAGGTCATGGAAGGCCTCGCATCTTTCACTCATCATGCTCAAACCGCCCAAAGCAACCAATTGCTGTTAAGGAGTTATATCGATAGAAAACTTCATTTTTTGAAAGATTGGATCAATCTAAAGCCCCCCATGATGAAGATAATTATCAATTGACAAACTGTCTTTAATGCCTTATGGTATAATTGCTTCGCCAACTGAAACTTTTGTACTTGGAAGACATGATTTTGAGGCTTCCTCATCAGGAAGCAAATTAACTAGAAGGCAAAAAAGAAGAAGAAATGTGAGAGGGCTCAAATCCCTGAATGACCCAAGAACAATATTTCCACCATAAGTATTCCTACCCATAACAACTTTGATAATCTAAAATGGGTAAAAAAATGAATCAATGGTGAGGTGAAGCTCTTCTAGACTCAACAACATCAAGCTCCACCACCAGAGACAACAAACACGCTAGAATACACAAGTTCTTAAAGTAGCCAAGGATAGAGGCTTAATGAAAAGAAAGTTTCAAAGCATGCAATGATTGAAAATACTGAAGCCCCACCAAGGAGGTTTCCATCTCTTATGGTAATTAGTCATCGAGCCAAGTATGCTTTGCATGGTGAGCATCAGAGCATGACACTTGGATCACGTGTCCAAGAATCTACTGCCAAAAGGTTCAGTGAAAGGGTAAGCAGGTATAGAGGCCAAGACCCCATGATGAAATTCTAAAGAAAGAAAGAGGTGTGACATCTAATACACATTCAGAAATCCACCTCAAAAATAACTCATTAGAAGTGGATACCTAGAAGAAGGGATATCACTGATAAAAGATATGATGGTCGACACCGAGAATCCTCTAGGGATCCCATCATCAATCGATTCACCCTAAGAGAAAGTTGATTTGATCATCTAATGGAAGAAGTTTGATCCATATCCGTGAGATCCACCAAAATGTCGATAATTTTGTGTGCAAGAAGAAGATTGAAGAGGACACTATGGAAGTGGAAGTTGTCTATATGGTGAGATATAGATGAACTTTCCGCACATCAAAGAATATGGATCCGTGGAGCTTGAACTTGAATGTTTATGAAGAGAGTCTTAAGAAGAGTAGAAGATGGATCTTCAATCTCTACTGAAGGGTAAGAAGAAGAAGATCAAAATGAAAAAAGTACTCATGGGAGTTGAAGTTATTTATATGGTTGAACTAAAATGATCCGGTACACACTTTTATAATCCCGTGTCAACCCCAAGAAACTGTCTCACAAATGCACAAGGAGAAGGATAGTCAAGTTCTTCCATTGAAGATGAGCAAGAGGAACAACAACAAGAAATAGAGAAGAAGAAGAGCATATTGATTGACGTCATGCTAGAGAGCAAAGAAAATGCATCAAATGGAAGTCAAATATAAGAAAATTGAACGGCTTGGTACCAAGATGAATGACATGATGGTACAAAGGAATATCATGATTGGTATATTACAGAAGAATATCACGTCAAATTAGCACTTATTTCATCTGTTAATAAACAGGTAGCTAATAATATAATCTTTATACCACCAATCACTCTAATACCTCGTGTCCCTATAGTATGCTATGCCCTAGAAGTGAAGTTAATCAACTCTTCAACTTGTAATTCAAAATGTGGCTGCACACTGAATAGTGATAGTTGCTCAACTAGAAATACAATTAATAAAAAAGATAAAAGTTATAGCTTAAAGCAAGAAAAGTTGGTGAGTAAGGGTCGCCTTACCCAGCTGAATATGATCAAGTGTCATACCCGAAAGGTTACTCAAGATCAAATTTAATACTTTAGTGAGTATGGTAACCCAAAGCAACATCTAGCCCAATTTAAGCTACTTGTGGTAACATTGAGGGAATGATGCACTATTTGTCTTGGTTTTAACCGCTTTGTGGTATGTAGAACTACAAATGATTCGGTTAAAACCTTTTGAAAAAGAATATTTGTGAAGAGGTTCGTGTAAGAGAATATAAATAACAACTTGCCTTATTAAAAAGGTGAAAAGATGAGTTAGTGATAAAATTCATAACTCGTTGGCATAACCAAAGCATAAAATGTGAGCAACAATTGGAGGAAGAACATCCAATCTAATTATTAATGGGCAATATGGATGATAAAATGACACAATTTTTATGTATGACGTCAATTACATTGAAGGACTTCTTGATAGGATGACCAAATTTAAAAAGTTAAATTGCCCTAAGTCTGAAATTTATACAGACAAATCAAAGAGAAATAAACCTTTAGACTCAAGAAGAAACGAAACTCGTGTTGCTTTCTATAGCTCAAGTAGTGGAAAATGAGTAATTTATAATGAGAGGCAATGATAAACCTCAAAAATTTTTGGGTGGCAGAGAGCATCGAAAACAAGCAACAAGAGATGATGAGCAAGTGTGATAATCTCTTAAGGAAAAGATGAACAAAGAATATTTCTTTAGAAGGGACAGTGTGGCTAAATTATTTCGACAAGCTGTCAATGCTAGTTTATAATTACCAGAAATTAAAAGGCTTGAGGAAGCTGATCAAGTCAATAATCCAAATTACTATCCCTATCATCGGATGATCAGTCATCCTATTGAAGATTGCTATGTCTTCAAATATTGGCTAAAAAGGAAGTATTGATGGGGTGAATTTACATTATATGATAGTGTTCTAGTCAACCCAAAAAGAGAGTCTACAAGTATGATTATGCCCTCTTCAGTATCATCCATTAAAGATAAATGAAAGAAAAATTAATTCAGATTGAAGAATGGGAAATGATAGTCTCTAAGAAGACCGTGAAAATATTGAAGCAGCTAAAAGGTGTCCCTAGTGTTAAGTGGAAATCACCACTTGAACCTATATTGGACTTAAAAGAGATGCCTAAACCAAGTATTTGGGCTTCTAATTGGCATTTTGATAAGGCTACTTCATCACAGCACGAGGAGTAGTCTACTAAACGTAGGCCTCATAAATCAAAGAAGCCGGCTAAGAGAAAGAAAAATAAGAAGAAGACTATAACTCAAAAGATTATTAATAATTTAGAGGAGTATCATCAGCCGACAAGACAACCCTTTAAGCTTGCAAACTTTATACCTAAACTCCGTATTGTTGAATTGGATAAAAAAGATAATGATAAATCTTGTCCAATAGAGACATGCCATATCATTTATATGATATCAGATATTCTTCATCATAAATTACTCCAAAATGATAAGGGTAGTCTGATAGACTTGACAAACCCATCAAAATTCTTATCAGGAAAATAAGAAGAGCTCGAGAGTTAACATCAATTTTGTTTAATGACTCAACAAAAGATAATAGTTTATGAAGATTTATGTTTCCTGATGAGAAGAGTTGACTCGAATATCATCACGTATGAAATGTATGAAGTTGAAAAATGAGTCTAACCCTTTTGGTCAATCCTCCAATAAGAAGTGAATTTGAAGAAACTACTCTTCGAGGAATCTCAAGACAAAGTGATTCAAGTTCTTGAGAAGTGGTAAAGTCCACCATCATCAAAGAAGGGAAATGCAAATAAAGACAAAGGTAAACAAATTAAAGTCAATGAAGATATCATTCCCAAAATCCTAGAATAAAGCCTAAATCAAGAAAAGATAGATTATAATATTATATCACAGAGAAAGATCCTACACAACCGAAAGTGTGTACGAGGCTCTCTTGATGTCAAAAGACCTTCGTGAGACTTTGATACAGGCTCTCAAAGATCCGGAAAGTTATGAAGCTTACTTTGTCAAAAAATGTATGACTGAATCAATGCAAACTTAAGATCTCCCAATAATCATATTTTCTAAAGAAGATCTTATGTTGAGAACAGCGGATCACAACTGTCCTCTATATGTTACCGTAGAGAGTAATATCTTCTTGATCAATTGAATATTGATTGATCCAGGTTCAACTATCAATCTTATGAGTTTAAAATCATTAAGAGGATTATCACTTGATATCCAACATCTTAGGAGAGATAACTTGATGGTTCATGGTTTCAATGAGAAAGGGCGGAAAACCTTGGATTCTATTATTCTCCCGCTCAATTTTTGGGATTTATATACAGAAGCCAAGCTTCATGTAATCAAAGCTGATACATCGTTTAGAGCTCTCTTGGGTCGGGCATGGCTACATGAGTATGGCATGGTCCCATCAACTATGCATTAGTGTATGAAGTACCTAAAAGATGGAAACTTATAACCATTCTCCATCCATGAAGCAAAGATTTATGAAGATGCAAAATATTTCATCCCTAAAGAGCTTAAGCCAATAGAACCTCTTGAGGCAAAGATCCACTTCGTGAACTAAAAGTAACCCATAAGATGAAAGATAAGCAAAGGAAGAAAGAAGGCCATGTTGACTTTCCCTAAAGCACTTGACTTTACACCTAAATCAAGAAGATCAGTTCCTCATTTAGGAAGTGACACACAAGAAGGAGAAAATATTCCTGTCAAACCTAAGAGAACTTACAAGCTTTCAAGAAAGGCAAAATATGAAATAATTGATTCTGATTCAAACTATGACTTTGAATCTACTTATGGAAATAGGGTTTAGAAGGTCAAATCAAGAAGGATACCTCACTTGGTAGAGTCAGATGATTCACTCAAAATCATATCCATATATTGACCTCACTTTTGGAGTGAGCTCTCAACTTCTCCATCTTAGACATAGGACTCCTCTAGACACTAAGAGTTCCTTGAGATACTTCTAGTGATTAGGTGAACACTTAACCTAACCCTAAAGATTTGAAGGGTTTATCATGATTAGGCTATAATTAGACTTAAGGAAACCTCTACTCTATAGCTCAAATCAAACTCAAATACAATTCCTTCAAACCAATCCAAATTATCCAATTGATTTTTCTCAAATCCAAAATCAACTCCAAATTAATTAATCCTAAATGATTCAAATCCAAAATCAATTCAAATCAACTCTAATTTCAAATGATTGAAATCCATGATCAATTCCAAATCATAACCTCCTAAGCCTTAAATCACATCCATGTTTATCCAAACCCTTCAAATCAACCAAAAGCTAAGTGATTTCTTTATAAATCACTTATTCCACCATTTGCATTCACAACTATGAATGAAATTGGCATCCAAATCATCCAAATCAAAACCCCTTCTTCAAACTTTTTAACCTACCTTAGAAATTCACAATCAAATCACTCTAATTCAACATGATTCTCTATGGATCATTTATATTCTCATTTATATTCATAAATATGATGAAAAATAAATTCAAATGGCCAAAATCAAATCAATATATATCCTAAGAAATTTCTTGATGCAAATCATTCTCAAATCAATTCAAACCTGATTTTCTTCAAACAATCATTCTTCAATCATATGTCCAAATATAAATATAAACTACAATCACCAAACCAAACTCAAACTAACCCAAGTCAAACCCATTTCATCCCTTTGACTTAAAATTGCCAAATGAACCAAAACTCATTTGACTCCAAACCACTTGAAAGGATTTATATTTCCATCATAAGTCCATATGTGAGTTCGACCAAACTTGAATCAAGCCTTGATCAAGTTTGACCCATTTAAATCACTTGACCTAAAGTGACCTAAAAGACCTTTTTGATTTTTAATCCAACCCAAATTGGATTGAACTAAGCTCATCCAAGTTGACATTGTGATCAACAATCATCCTAGAATGATCAATCACCAAATTAAGAAATGTCAAACTTAGCCTTGACTAAGTCAACATTTTCAAATGAGACCTAAACAAGCCAAAATTCACTATGAGCCAAATTGATTAAACCAATTAATCTAAATCAATCCATAATCAATGATTGAATATGGCCAAGTCATCAATTGAGCCAAACCAAGCCTAATTGGCCACTTGACCTAAGTTGACCCAAATTGGCCTAAAAAGCCAAAATGGGTCAAATCATGATTTAATCCAAATTGAATATAAATTAATGGCTCAAGTTCAAAAACTTGTTGAACTTGACCAAAGTTTCAATTGACCAATTAGACCCAACCTAGCCCAATTGATCATGAACCCAACTTGACCCAAAAGGTCAAATCAACTGAAATCAAATCAAATTAGAATTGAAAACCAAAGCTAATGATTTCAAATGATCAACCAAGCCTAAAACCAACCCATGACTAACATCAAATGGTCAAATTGGTCATTTGACCCATTTAACCCAAAATGAACCTAAATGAACCAAAACTAAATCTAAACCAAATTAAACCAAACCAATGATACCCTTAGGCTCCAAATGAGCATTTGAACTTGACCTAACCCTTAGTTTGACCAAATTTGACCCAACTTGACCTAAATAGGTCAAATTGAACCAATTCAAATTAAATAAACTCCAAATCACTTGAAATTTGGCCCAACCCATTTTTAAATCATTACAAATATGCCCAAATCAAACTCATAGCCAAATGACCACTTTGCCCTTAGGTGAAAGGATATCCCATTACTAAATTCACTTGAAATTTGGTCATTTCATTCCCAAGGCCACTTGGCACCCATCTATTGGTCCACATGATTGATGGTGAACATGACCCAATGAGTTTGCTCACCCAAAAGGATGAAACCAACCTCAATCATAAACATTCACACCAAATCCACTCACCAATCACAAAGTACTCTAATTTTGAAACTACCATGGGACATTTTTCAACTCAAACCGACATAAGCCATTGAAAATGGAAAATCAGCCATCCACCATCCAATCCAAGTAGGGGGAAATATAATGTGGTGAAAATTTTTCTAAGTGCATACTTCCATCTTCAATCTATGTGGATAAAATGAAGATAGAAATATACTCTTTATGCATTTAGACACCAGTAGATCATGTATTCTTATTAGGGATGTCAACATTGAGGAGAGGTATACCATCTCAAAGATAAAAGTCACCATACAATGGACCAATCATTTGTAGATAAATGAAGATAAATATATTTTTTATGCATCAACTATCATGATGTTCAAGGGGATTACAACATTGAGGAGTGGTTATCAAGATGAAGTCACCTACAATGGACTACCTTTGATACTCTAAAGATATTGGTTAAAGATGGTACTAGATTCTTCATTTTACAAAAAGTAAAGCATTTATTTAAATGTAGTTAAGTTATGGAGGCAACCTTATAGTTACATAAAGAAATGAGATTCCTTAGAATACTCAAAGAAATGATCATTCTCCAAAGATTTTGAATTGGACTATCAATTGATTGGTTTATTTTAAAAGTCTTAGATGAGGAGTTCTTATGAGGTCAAATGAAAATAAGGGGATACTAGGATAAGGAAAGCATCTCAAACTACATTGTTTACATTTTGAAATTGAAATTTTGAGGATTTTTCATAGAAATTTGGCTATGATTCCAAAACACAAGATCATGAAAATGCAAATGAGGATTTATACCACCCACAAAGGAAGAAGCAACCCAGAAATTGAAATTTAATCTTTGGTGAGGTCCAAAAGCAACTTAAATCAAGGCAAAATGGGTATGGTTTACCTCCATAAGAGATAAACCATCATTACTTATAACTACCTAAAGCCAACTAACTCCTATGATTTTAAATTCATGTAGAAAGTCATGCTTTATGCAAGATAACTAGGCTATTATTTATTTTAGAAAGAGAAAGTACTTAAACTCAATTTAGACTAGATCAATCAAAGGCATGAAAATGACCTAGATCAATGCCATTAATATTACATTTTATTTTCATTTGATGATCATTTGACTGTGCTTATAAGATTCATATGCCTAATGCATGAGAAATAATATTATAGCCAAAATCAGAAAAGGTGTGTTTCACCATGATTCCATCCAAGTTCTAGCAAAGGTGGAAGTCTTAATCAAGAGTAAAATAAACTTTATGATGATGTTATAAAGAAATAATCATCTAGCTAAATTGCTATTTCTTTACCTTAATTTTTTAACTAGGTTTTGAGGTTATGAGTTCTTTATTTTAATTTTGAGTTTTAATGGTAGAAGATTTAGTTTTTCCAAAAGCCTAATCATCATAAGGCCATATATAAGCAAGGAAGAAACTAGAAATATGTCATCTTAATGCATAATTAAACAAAAAATATCAAACATTTTATAAAGCTAACAAAAAGAATCAAATGTCATTTGTAGTACACACCACCACAAACCCAAAATAAATTATATGAATTTCTACCCTTATACAACCCTTACAAATGAATTAATTACAATTAAGTAAGGAAATTGTTATGTTCATTTCTTCTTTCTTCTTTTCTTCTTTGGTTCCTTCTTGGATGGTTGGAATGTGGATTCTTCAAATACATGATATAAGATGAGATCTTATGACCAATGCTCATTTAATCATAACAATCATTCCAAAATCCTAATTGCAAAACTACATTAAAAGGAAAATAAATTAACTAACACCTATAAAATGAGATTCTAAACAAATCATACAAATTCAATGTATATTGGACTTAGACATATATAACCAAGTCTATTGATTATGCTTAGTATAAGCAAATGCACAACAAAATATATATTTTATTACAAATTTAAGCAAATTCTTGTAAAAAAAAATAATGACTGACTAATCATCCTACCATTCATTCTAAACATTCATAACATCAGTAAAACAAAATATCACAAAATAAAAGCAACATCAAACCATGCACCACCTTAATCTAAAGCTAGAAGTGACTTAGTCTAATGTGTGTGCATGGGTTTGGTAAATGCTAGCATGTGGCTTTTAAGGTATTCTCTGTCAAGATGTTCAACTTAGATGTGGTTTATTTATGTTTATTAATTTGGGTTGATTTATTTATGCTTGTTTATTTGAATGAACTTATTAATTCAAGTGTTGTAAAGAGAAAAAGAAGAGAACTTCTTCCTTCCATCCCAAGTAATTTCTAAAGTGGATTCATGTTTTGATTTTATTTAGGAATATTTTATTAGATTTTAATTAATCCTAAGTTTAGATTTCTCAAACACCCATTCAAAAGGAAAGGCATTTAATATTAAGAAAATTTAATATCATGAAACACAATCACTTCATTTCTTTCCCTCACATGTAACATGCATATGGATGTATCAAGCATATCCACATATAAATGGAAAAATAGTACTTTTATGATGAATGCAAGAATATCTTAAGAAAATTAGAATGTTTATGATGCATGATTTTCTAATAGAAAAATTTCATTATCCATTATTCACATACACATGCATGTGTATGAATGACATGAGTGAGTACGCCACCAATGTTCACATGTAAATAAGATATACTTCTACTTAAAGCCTCCTTCTTTGTCCAAACTGAATACCACTTTCCTTAAATCAAATAATGAGACTTAGATTTAAGAGATCCTTAGTCTTACACATCTAGAGTGGACAACCTAACCCAGAGACTTAAGAGTTACCATGAATAGTCATGCCTTGATTGAAAATTTGTCTCTATAACTTGAACCACATTCCTCACTTCTTTCCTTCAAGTCAAACCCAAATCAAATCAACATCAAACCTAAATCAATTCCAAAAATTTTCTCAAACTCAAATCATATATGATTGAAATTCATGATTGAAACCCATGATTGAAATTCATCAAAGTTTGAAATATTTCCTAAGTTCTTTGATTTCCTCTTAAGGAATTAGCCTAAATCTAATCCAAATCACTTCAAATTAATGAAATTTTCTCATAACCCATTTATATTCTCATTTATATTCATATATATAAATGATATATAAATTTAAACATCCAAAATCAACTCCAAAAATTAAACTCAAATTCAATCAAAATTCAACCTAAGCCTTTCAAGTAAAATCTTGAACTTAGCCTAATCAAATTCAAATCAAACCAAACCCTTGATTTTCTTCATGATTCAATCAACCATACAATCATGAATCCAAATATAAATACAAACTTCAATCAGTTAACCAAAACTCAATCCAAAAATCAAACCCAATTCAAACTCATGTTCACCCTTTGAACTTGAAATTGTCAAATGAATCAAAACCCATTTGACTTCAAACCACTTGCAAATGGATTTATATTTCAATCATAAGTCCATATGTGAGTTCAATCAAACTCAAATCAAGCTTTGACCAAGCCATTTGACCCACTTAGGCTCACTTGACCCAAAGTGACCTAAAGTCTTATGAGCCAAATTCTAATCCTAATCAAATTGATTGAACTAAGCCACCTAAACCTCTCATCATGATCAACAATCATCATGAGATGATCAATCAATCAAATTGGGTCAAACCAAGTCCAAAGGTTGACCAAGTCAACACTTAGCCAAAATGAAACCCAACATAGCCAAAATCCATCATAGGCCAAATTGATTGAAACCATTGATCAAGTTCATTCATGATCAATGTTTGAACTTGACCAAGTCAACATTTGAGCTAACCTAGCCCAAATACTCTTGACCCAAGTTGACCCAACTTGACCTAAAAAGTCAAAATGTGTCAAAACTTGATCTAAGCCAAATTGATTGAAACCAATGGGTCAAGTTCATTCCAAATCACTTGTTGAACTTGACCAAAGCCTCAATTGGTCAACTAGACCCAACCAAGCCCAATTGACCTTGAACCCAACTTGACCTAAAAGGTCAAATTGAGCCAAATTTAAATATAAACCAAATTGATTGGAAACAAAGATACCAATCTATTTCATATGACCAACCAAACATGAACCAACCCATGACCTAACCCAAATAGGTCAAATGGGTCAATTTGGTCAACTTGACCCATTTGACCTAAAATGAACTCAATATGAACCAAATAAATATAAACCAAATTGAATCAAACTAAAGCCACCAAAAAATTTCAAATTGTCATATGAACTTGACCCAACCCTTGGTTTGACCCAATTTGACCAATTCGTCAACTTGACCCAAGTTGACCCATTTTGACCTAAATGGGTCAACACGAGCCAAATCACATCAAACCAACTCAAAATTTAATGAAACTTGGCCAAACCTATTTTCTCATCATATAAAACATATACCCAAACTAAAAAATCAATTAAATGACCATTTTACCCTAGGCCATGGGGTAAATAAAATCAAAACCACATGGAATTTGGTCAATTCCTTTTCATGGACACTTGACATCCTCTTAGTGGACCAAATGATGACTAATGGACCTAATGCACATGCCCCAATGGGTTTAGGTCAACCAAACCCAACCCAAACCCAAAATTGACCACCTCCTTTGAAATTGGCCACATGGAATCCTCCCTCCACTTGATTTAAGCACATGGCCACCATCCACTCCTCCCCAAAAAATGACCAAGGACACCTCTAACAACCTAACAAACCCATTGCATAAGCTCAATTGGATCAAAATGGCAAGTGAAGGCATGACTGTCTGATCCTTCAAGGGGGAGATATACTCCCCCTAATTCAATTCAATCTTCACTGTGAAGAAGCTAGAGCAGAGAGCCCTAGTGATCCCAAGCTTCTAGACATTTGAATTTCCCATTTTGGATTTCCAAACCAAAAATAGGGAGCTCCATTGAAATCCAACTTATTCCATACTCAAACCAACTAATTCCTCTTGCACTCATAGGGATCAAGTCAAGTTCACCCACTCTTTCCCAAGCTCCAAAGGCAAGGGAGGATCAAATTGATCAAGACTGAGCTCAAGGGAGAGTTGGCCTAAAGGAGGATCTACCCAATCTCAGATCCTCAAACTTCAACAAAGCTTTCTCCACTGACTAAGCTTCTCCAAGGAATCAAGCGGTGATCACCTCCAAGGTTAGCCATTAAACTGAGCTTAATTTCAATGTGGTTTGAGTTTTGTGAAGTGAATTTTAATCCCATGGAATTTTAGCCATTAGATGTGATGATCTATGTTGATGGTGTGGGTTGAGTTTCAATCAACCGAGCTCAAGCTGATCATCTAGAAGATGGATGTCCATTCACAGGAAATAGGAAGATCATGGGCCATCCATCATTTTGGATGGATGGATTGAACATAGATCCATATTTATCCTTTAGACATGGCTTTAATCAACCGTCCGATCCTTGATTGACTGAGAGAAAGCGCATAGCGCCACCATGTGGTGCTATGTGATACTTAAATATCTCCCATCATGCCACATGGAAAGTGCAGTCACGCCCAATGCATGCGGATTAAACATTTTAAGCTATTTAATTATTAATTAACCATGGAAACTTCTAAATTCATATATGCCTAGAAAAATAAAAAATATGAAATAAATTGCATTGGATAGATAATTAACATAGAATATTATAAAATAATTTAATTGATTTTGAATTTTCTCTAATTTGGTTTTATTGGGGAATGTTATTTTAATTACCTTTAATTACTCCACCGATTAATCCCAAACTTTGTGCTTAATTAGTGGATGACTCTGCCTCCCTAATTTTCTTGGGATTTATTGGTGGCTTAATTAGGAATTGCTAGTTCATTCCTTAATCACTTCTAATGTAATTAATTAAGGTATAATTAGTGGTTTAACCCTCCATTGAGTCAATTAAGTTTGATTAAGTGTGTGAGGTTTAGGGAATAATTTTGGGATACTTTCCAAGATATTCCTAAACCCCTTTCTTCTTAATCCAACCTTAATTAAGGGTTAATTCACTAATTACCCCTTAATTAATTTCATAAAATTCTAAAACTTTCTAATTAATCTATCTTGGGTAGATGCTTAGGTGTTCAATAACAAGTACATTAAGGAAATCAAAACCAACTCACATGTGAGAGGAAAGTACTTAAGTTAAACCCCTTAGTTTAATTAATCATTAATCATGAGCCAAATTGCATTAGGCCTTTCTTCCTAGGTGCATTCAATTTAAATTCCTTGTGTGGTTTTATGTCATCTCATTGGCTCATAATTATTTGATTAAGTAAGGTGGTGGTAAGGGGTAATTAATACACTTAATTCATACCTTAACCTAATCAAAATATAAAATTGATCTAATCACAAAAAATTAAACTAAAATAACAAACATATGTGAATGGGTTAGGATAGCAAACTCCTCACATTTCTCAAATTAAATCAAACTCAAAACAAAAAAACCTTCTTAAAAATAATTTGATTTTAAGCTTTCTTATTTCATAAGATTGTCTTTAGAATTAATTAGGTGAATGTGTTTACATGCTTTCATCACTTTAGTTCTTTCCTAACATGCTAAATGTGTATGTCATATGAATTTCATGCATTCATGCTTTTCAAAAATCAAATTAAAATGAAATATTTCTTTATGTCAAATTGTATGTTTGTAGAAAATATGAACATATTATCACTAAATCCAAAACTATTTTCAAAATCTATAAATCAAACACCTAAAATTAAAAGTGTGCTACTTATAATTATTTATAAGCTTGCATGTGGATATAATATAAGATGTGCATAGTGTGTCTTTTTCTTTCCTTTCTTTAGCATTTTTGAATAGATTTGGCAAAGTGTATAGTTCATTTGAAAAGAACATAACACTTGCCTAATCCCATTCCTATTCATTCCTATGCTATTACTCAAGAAGGACATCCACACTTGTGCATATAAATTGCATAAACAAAATAAACAAACAAATACAAACTCTTGCATCTTTCTTTTCCATTCATTTCTTTTGTACATATGCTTGTATTTAAGGAAAGTGGTATATTAGTCTGACAACCTGATTGTAAGACTAAGTAGCCCTAAGTAGGTCTTGTACCTTACACCCTGTTAACAATGGCCGCACTCACTTATATATTTCATACATACATAGCATGTGAAAATGGATAAGAAACTCTTTTCTACTTAATGAAAATCATGCATCATAAAACATTCAAATTTTTTTAAGTAACTTAGCATTCATCATAAAGTATGCTAAATATTCTCATTTGTATGTATAGATATGCTTAGGATCCATCCATATGCATGTTATATATGTTGGGAAAGAAATGAAGTGATGTGTGTTTTGTGATATTAATTTACTTAACTTAACCTTAAAATGCCTTTCTTCTTGAAAAAGATTATTTAGGAAAAATATAAACTTATGATTAATTAAAATACATAATAAAATATTAACTAAACATGAATCCATTTTAGAAATTTCTTAGGATAGGTAAAGAAAGAGAAGTTCTCTTCTCTTTTCCCTCTTTAAAAAACTAGTAATTAATTATAGATTCACTTAAACCAAATCAAAATACAAAATAAAATCAACCCAAATCAACTAAACACTTAAATGAAACCACCCATCTAAGTTGAACATCTTACACTTAGAAAATCTAAACCTTAAAGCCATAGCTAATACCACACAAACCTTCTAAAGCACACATTAGACTAAGTCACCACTTCTAGCTTTAGGTTAGTGCATGGTTTGATGTTTGCTTTTATTTTATGATATATTATTTTAGTCTGATGTTAGTGAATGTGCATAGAATGAATGGTAGGATGATTTAGTCTAATCATTATTTTCTAGGATTGTGCTTAAGGTGTTGTAATAAAATATAACTACTTTGGTGTGTGCTTATACCCCTAAGCATAATCCAATAGGCTGTGGACTTGGTTACCCATGTGTGTGCTAAGTCCAATATACATGCTTGGGATTTGTTTTTTGTTTAGCTAATCTCTATTTTATAGGTGTTAGATTTACTTTTCCTTTTCATGTAATTTTTGTAATTAGGATTTTGGAATGATTGTTATGGGGATTAGATGAGCATTGATAAGATCTCATCTATGTACCATGTGAAGCCTTTGGAGCAACCACTTCCAACCATCCAAAAGAAAGAAGGAACCAAAAGAAGAAAGAAAGAAGAAGAAGAAAAAGAAGAAGAAATGAAGAATGAAGACCCCATAACATGAATTTTCTTGATTATAAATTAATTCATTTGTAATCCAAGTTGTATAATGAGCTCATTCGACTACCCAATTTATTTTGGGTTTGTGTGCGGTCTTTGCCCATAAATGACCTTTTATTCTTTTGCATTAGCTTTATAAAATGTCGATATTTTGTTTAATGTGCATTAAGATGACATATTTTTTAATTTCTTTCTTTGTATGTATGGGATGATGATTAGGCTCTTAGGGAAAAATTAATCTTCTACCAAATTAATCAACTCAAAATTTAAATAAATAACTCATAACCTCATTTAAAGCTTAGGCTAAAAATTAAGATAAAAGAATTAACAACCCCTTAGCTAGATGAGTATTTCTTCTATAACATCATGAATAAAAGCATATTGTTTAACTTTTGATTGAAGGGCTTCCACCTTTTCTAGAGAACCTTGGCTTGACCTTTGAAAGCCATGGTGGAAACACACCTCCTCCATTCTCGCTGATTTTGGCCAATAATCTTACTTCTCATGCATTAGGCATATGAATCCCATAAGCCTGAGTCAAATGATTGTCCAAAATTAAAAATAGCATGTAATATGTTTTGCATTAGATCTAGGTCATTTTTCATGCCCTTACATGATCTAGTCTCTTATGGAGTGAGTTTAAGGACTTAGTCTCTTTCTAAATAAATAATAGCCTAGCTATCTTGCATAAAAGCATAAGACTTGCATGAATTTAAAACCATAGGAGGAGTTAGTTGTACCTGTCCAAGCAGTTGGGTGGTTTACTCTCTCTTGTGGAGGTAAACCATATACTCATTTTCTCCTTAGATTTAGGTTGGTCTTTTGGCATTCGCAAAGCTCCCTAGATTTAGGTTCTTAGGTTGCTTCTCCCCTTTGTGGGTCATAAGTATAAATCCTCACCTCTTTCCATCTTTATGGAATCATAATTTTTTGAAAAATTCAACTCAAATAAATTAAATCAATTTCAAAATGTAAAGCTAACGATAGGATAGTTTGAGATGCTCGCTAGGTTTCTACAGCATTAAGCATCTCTACTTATCTTCCTTGACTCGATAATAACTCTCTCTTGATCAATCTTATTTGATCTTATAATAAACTAATCGATTGATAGTCCTACCTATTAAAATATTTGGAGAGAATGATCATTTACCTTTGAGTATTCAAGGAATCCCCACCTTAGGATGAAATTAACTATGGGGCTTGCCTGTAGGAATTTAACAATTTAAAATGAACCCTTCTTTACTTTTCCATGTAAAGTAGGGGAAGAATCTCTAGTTCACATGCAAACCCATTGTCTTTGGGAGTCCTTAGTGAGGTGATTAGGTCCATTGTAGGGTAGTGACTTCTATCTTTCAAGATAGTACACTTCTACTTAATGTCATACTTGATCACCTTACTAAGAACATCTGCGGATCTACGAGGTGTCCAAATGCATAAAAGAGTATATTTCTATCTTCATTTTATTCCACATAGATTGAAGATGGAAGTATACATTCTTAGAAAATCTAAATAAATTTTCACCACAAATTTTTCTAGCGACTCCGCTCGGGAAGGTTCCTCTCTCCATCTTTGGTAAATGATCATTGTCTCTAAGTATTGATAGTGGGTTTGTACTTTTGTATGAACCCTAGTCTATCTTTCTTTTCGTTGGAAACTTAGCCTATTTCATCCTTAAGCTAAACTAGCCAACATCTTTAGGTTTTAGGACCTCACCGTGTTGGTCTTAAAACCCCAGTTAAACTCAATGGGTAAAAAAAATCTAATAAAGAAAATATTTAAGGCTTCCTCCTTTTTTTATGGTAAGGAAAGGTTCATTCTAAAATAATAAAGACAAAATAAATCCTTCATAAACATCTTGCTTTTCAAAAAGCACTCTTTCAAATTGCACATAATAAAATATTTTGCAGAAATTTTTTTTCCTAAATCGCCTACATCTAACAATCTTCATGATTGCTATGTGTAGGATTGTCATTTACAAAAATAAAATTTCAACAATCACATTTTATAAAAGCACAAATGAGCTTCTTCACTCAATCCATTTTGGTGAAGACCTCATTTTCAAAAATAAAATTCTAGTAATTACATTTGCTAAAAGCACAAATGAGCTTCTTCACTAAATTCATTCTGGTGAAGACTTCATTTTCAAAAAAAAAAATTTGAATAATTATGTTTTCAAAAGCACAAAATTTGAAGATAAGTTTATCCATCCAATACATTCAAATGTGTTGAATAGATGTTACATCTTCAAATAAAAAAAAAATCATTGCAACTTTGAAATTCCATTCAACACATTCCACATGTGTTAAGTTGGAATTTTTTGCTTTACAAACAAAATCAAAAATAAATTTTTCAAAAGCACATATGAACATCTCCATTCAGTATACCACATTTATTAAATGGAAATTTCATTTTCAAACAAAACCAAATTTTCAAAAAAGCACATATGAAACATCTCCATTCAATATACCCACATTTTTTATATCGAGGTTTCATTTTTCAAACAAAACCAAAATTTCAAAAAAATAATAATAATAAAGCACATATGAAACATCTCCATTCAATATGCTCACATTTATTGAATGGATATTCATTTTTAAACAAAATCAATAATAAATTTTTTTCAAAAACACATATGAACATCTCCATTCAATATACCCAAAATTTATTGAATGAAGATTTCATTTTCAAATAAAATAACATTATTTTGAAATGCCACTTAACATATTCCATATATGATTAAGTTGAGATTTCCTCTTTCAAAAATTAATTTCCATCTCACATACCCAGATTTGTTAAATGAAAACCTCCCTTTTCAAAATCAATATAAACAAAAATCTTCAAAACACATTTGAGACTTCATTCTAGTAGGCCCCATTTGCTAAAGTGAAGTCTCCCTTTTCAAAATAAAAAAAAAAATAATTTAAAACGCCATTGGAATTTCATTTAATATACTCAAATTTGCTAAGTGAAATCTCTATTTCACAAAAACTTTTCAAAACATATTTGGAACCTCATTTTGGCATACCATATTTGCTAAAGTGAAGTCTCCCTTTTGAAAAATCAAAATCAAATTTTGAAAAGAAAACACATTAGGGTTTCCTTAGCATACAACTTAAGGATCCTCCTTTCAAAATCAAAATTTTAAAAGAAACACATTAGGATTTCCTTAGCATACCCAAATTTGTTAAGGATCCTACTTTTCAAAATCAAAATTTTTTAAAAAGAAACACATTAGAATTTTCTTAGCATACTTAAATTTGCTAAGAATACTATTTTCAAAATCAAATCAAAAATTTTCAAAAAGAAACACATTAGGATTTCCTTAGCATACCCAAATTTGCTAAGGATCCTACTTTTCAAAATCAAAATCAAAAGAAACACATTAGGATTTTCTTAGCATACTCAAATTTGTTAAGTATCCTATTTTAAAAAAGTTTCAAAAAAAAAAAAGATAAAACACACTTGGATCCTTCATTTTAGCATACCCAAATTTGCTAAATAAGGATTCCATTCTTCAAAATTGTCAATGATTCACAAGACAAAGCTAATAAAGAAAAAGAAATAATTGTTCAAACACCTCACTTAGCATACCCAAATTTGCTAAGTGAACAAATTCCAAAAATCACAAATCCAAAACCAAAACCAATTGACCCTCACTTTAACATATTCAAATTTGTTAAAGGAAAGGGCCCTCAAATCAAAATCTAATTTCAAACATGAACCTATGGAAGCATCTTTCTAAAAATAGTTGGACCCATTTTTAACATACCTAAATTTGTTGAAATGGATCCCATATTCAAAAATTTCTCTTTCCAATCAAATCTCTAAATCTTCTCTAAATCCATTTGAAGCCCACTTAACACTTCCAAGATATTAAATATGGGTTCAAATTTTAAATTCAAATTCAAAAATCAATAAGACAAAAATCAGATCCAAGTTTGTTTTCAACATTGTAGACTCTCGTTCAGTCCATTTTACAGCTTAGTTTTAGTTTTGATTGGGTTGATTGTTATGACTTCACAGAAGTATGTGTTTACCTTCCCTTAAGGCATGGACTTATTTTAGATCAAACCAATCTCCAGTCACGACTTTATATCCATTTGAGAGGTTTTAGGGGATGAGGATTACCACAAAGGGCACTCTCCCCTCTACAACTTAGCGGGACCCGGCAGAGAAGCGGTGATCTTTTAGATTGACTTGCCATCAAACTCTGATATCCCCTCAGAGTGTGATTCTGCTAATGATTGCCATCATCTGACATCTCTGGGTGTGGATTATCTGTTACCTGGTGAGGGGCTAGTACCCACTCTGTAACCCTGAAGGTAAGGCTCCTCTGATCCCAGAGATTGTCTCCCCGACTTTTGGGTTGGGTCTAGTTCTTACTCCACTCATTAGTAGTGACATTTTCTAGCGATGCCCTTCAGTGCTAGTATTTAGGACTCAAGAAGGAACAAAGTGCATACAAAATGGTACCTTACGCTGGAGATGGAGGGACGAGTTGTGGAGGTTTCTCTCGATTTCGTTATCAGACCCATTTCATCCTCTAAGGTACGAGAGGATGCTAGGAAGGATCCCTACTTCCACCCTCCACGGTGGCGTTTTTAGTGGTTAGGGAGGAGGTCATATGCCAATTGATTCACGCCAGTTGGTGGACATTAGGTCGGATCAATTTAGACTTGAGATATATGTTATCCCAGTAGACGTGGAAACATTCTGACAGTAGAGGAGCAGGAGGCCATATGCGTTCATATCACTAGCAGAGAGCAAGGTTTGAGGTGGTCGGCTGATGCTCATTAATTTTCTGGTGCGTACTTTGGCATTGACCCGGTCACATATGGTAGTATTACGCTTCGGATGACCCATCCGGAGGAGGAGGTCCCACTGCAGAGAACTGGTGGTGTCTCCACAGCTCTGCGCTCACACCCCCAGCGTCACCCATTCCATGTTTTACAACATCTCAAGGTTGCAAGGCCATGAAGGCCACATCGAGAGAAAAGAGGACACGTTGGTGATGCGACTATGGCAAAGGATCCCATTCCATCTACTGTGGCGAGTGCAGAGGCTCTCTCCAGACTTTTTTACGCCCCAATTGTGGTTTGGAAAGGATGGTGATCCAGAAGCATGGTGGTGGGTCCTTCACCAGCACCACCGGTCGACATAGAGATGGTTTCCAGCGATTCAGGGAGGGAGATGATGTGCACTTGCCATGATAGAGCCTCTTAGAGTGTCACCACAGTCGGTGACAATAGGTGCATCTCTTCATGGCAGTACAATCCTCAGTTGATTCTCACAGTAGGCAGGGGAGATTCCAGTGCCTCTCGGTACATATGGTGATCACTTAGGCCAGGTCATTTTATTACAGATTAATCATTCTACAGAGGACATGTAGCACATTATCTTATGAAAAAGAAAGAAATTCTGGGGTATGATTGGTCTAATGAGAAGAAAGTTAGCTTTGATCCTAATGAAGATGACTTGTTGGGAGTCTCAATAGAGGTTTGCATGGAGTACTAGATCCCTCTCCTGGAAGCGGCGATGGAAGGTGTTGAGGCGGCGAGGAAGATACATCCCAATGGCAACAACACCTCTAGCATAAATAAAGACAGAAAGATGAAAGGATAGATGATGTTGAGGCAGCTTGAGGGACTTAGCGATGGTCTGGTGCTAAAAATAAGCACCAGTTCATCCACCATAGTGAGACTAGTTAAATGAGGGTTGGTGCATGTCTTGGACCGACAGACTTTACCTCCATTAGAGCAAGGTAGCATGTATGAGCATGGGAAGGTTGGACATCCACACAAGAAAAGATATCAAGTCATGGTTAAGCGGTGGTGAAGGAAGCGTTGGCTCAAACCTTAGGTGAGGATTATCCGGTTGAGAGGGTAGAACTTTGGAGGAATTTGATGCAATCCAATCATCCCAAGGGTTTTACTGCCATCTTCCTTCAAAAGTTTTGATGGCGGTGGAAACCCGAGCCACATTGTTTACATTTGGATGCTTGTGTGATGCTACTTACTTGTGTCCTTCATTAATAGCTTTGTGAGTGGATAACTTTTGGTATCTTTGAACTTCAATATGTGAAGACATTTATGGGTTTAGGCGACTCTTCATTAAGGGTTTCTTTGGGCTCAGGAAAGGGTCCTATGGGCAGTCTCGTTGTAGCAACACCCAGCTGGAATCCTTGTTGGGCCCCATTCTGATGATCTCAAACTTGGTATGAAATGTGAGCCACATGCATGCGAACAACATGCCATTTGGATTCTTCTAAAGAAGTATGAATTGGAGTTAGCCTTCATGCTAGGGCTTCACCATCAAAACTTTGAGAAGTTAATCAACAAGGTGGCTAGTCAAGGAGAGGCCAAAATTACCTTTTCAAGACACAAGTCAAAGCCAAGGATATCGAAAGAAGCAAGTAGATAGATAAGGGAAACAACTAGCTAGAGATCGTCAGAGACCGACCTCGGTAGCCCTTCACCTCCTTTGCCACCACTGAGCGCCACACCAGCCACATGGCCCTCCTCCGCCCCCTCCTACCACCATCGGTGGTAGTACACATACCATGGTAGGTCCACCTACTCTTTTGGATAAACTTAACAAGCCTTATTCATTTAAGAGGAAATCGAAGATCTTTAAGAATCTCTTAAAGAAGCTTGATTTTACTACAGAACTAGGAGAGAAGTGGGCAAAAGCCATGATCCTAACTTTGCCTACCACCATATGCTAGGTCATGTTTTGGAGGATTGCTTCACATTTAAGGACTGGCTTGAACATAGCTTCAAGATTGCTATAGTATCCAAAGGAATACCTTGTGGAACAACCATAGTTCCATTAGGGTAATCCTTGGGGATACTTGTGATCCTTCAAACCAAAGAAGGTTGGGATATCTCTTATCAAAACCTCTAAAATTCAGAAGATCAAGAAACTTTCTTTAGGTGCTGAGTCTCAAACCTCCAACATCAAGGAAGGTTTGCAAGTTGCTAGAAACTCAAGAAAGGGGAGCTCAACGCGGCATGTGCGGCGGATAGTATGCACCACCAGTCAGCCTCCTCCACCATTATAGCTACCACGACTTCCTCTACTTAGCTCTCTTCTTCTTTGTAGAACTCTTGTATCGGTGGATAAGGGCATCAAATCCCTTACCCTCTTACTTTACTTGATTTCTACTTTGTACCTCTATCAAATCCAAGAAATTGAAGAATAAAGCTAGCTTGAATTATATCATGTCACGATGGGTTGTCTACTCTATTCTAATGATAACTCTTCAAGTCAAAATAACTATAATAATTTTGATCTTCCTCTTTTCGATTGAGTTGGATTTTCTACTAATACTTGGTTCACCTCTTGAGATAGACTTGGAATCATCAATTTTGAGGGTCCCATAGGAGAAGGCGTAGGTGAGCACGATGTGCGGTAGAATCTTCCATTACCACAGAGATCAGAAGTCAACCTCCATAGTGGCAAGGTTCTACCTAGGGCACCTCAAGATAGAGAAACAAGTCATTGGTTTGAGGATCAAGCCCCTCCACGGATGCTCCACCCTTGATATGCTTGTGGAGGATCGAGAAGGTGGACTACAATGTCTCATCTAATATAAGCTATCACGATGCCTTGTCTTATCAAAGAGATGAGAATCATTAATCAAGGCTCTCCTTGATCAGATATGCTTAGCTTTGATATTGGTGAGGAGGCACATTCAAAGAAGCTGGGATCACTTTAGATGAAGACCTTCTTGGGACATGGAGCACGTCCCTCTACATTCAGTTGACATGGGTATTAGACTTGCCGAGTTCTCATTGATCTAGGTGCATCGTGAACATTATGAGTCTAAAGACCCTTATATTTGAGGATCGACATCTCACACTCAGGAGATCGATGATGTTGAGAGGATTCAATGAACAAGGTGAGTGCTTTAGGTTCCATAGTGTTACCTTTGGAGATAGGTGACTGGAAGATGAAGCCAAGTTTTATCATTGATTGAATACTTCATTCATTTACTTTGCTGGTAGGCCTTGGATACATCGAATAAGATGATTCCATCCTCCCTCCATCGATGCATCAAGTTTTGAAGGATGGGATTGAATACTATGTCAAGGAGATGAAAAGCCATTTTTAGAGGTTGAGATTTATGAGGATGGACCTACTATCTTCCTCAAAACACCCTTTCTCATGAAACAAAATTCAAAAAAAAAAAAGAAAATGAAGAAAAGAAAAAAGAAAAGAAAAGAAAAGAAAATGAAAATCCAAGTGAACAAGAAAGGGAATTGAAGAAGAAGAAATAGAGCATATCACATTCCACCCGCAGTTCATTCCATCATATGGACATGTGGGTAGGATGACTCAACCTCCCCGAGGAAGAGGCCGAGGTGGAAGACCCTGGCCCCACCAATGAGGTTATGTTCAGTTCATGAGTACCCTTACTATTCACATAGACTTGGAATCCAGCTCATAGGATGAGTCTAATGTGATTAGTATACCATCCAACCCCTCTCAATGAGTTTCATTGGAGGTGACTTTTGATCCAGACAGTGATGAAGACTGGGCCTCCATACAAAGCAAAGTATTCATCAATGTGATGTATGAAACTATTAGGCGTTAGGAACCTTAGCTAACCTCACTTTCATCTCAAAAGTTGAAGGTTTAGTAGTTAAGGAAGCCCTAAGTCTTCATGATATGAAGCCAAAAGATTCTTTTTTGGGTTCATCATCCTCAAGTCCTGAAGTTGATGTAGAACTTGAGGAGGATTCATTTAAAGAATTAATGGAATTACCATTTGACTTTTACTCTCCTTGTGTTCATAATCTTATACAAAAAGGTTTGGTTCCTCATACATGGTCTAAGCATAGAGTATTTTGAGAAGCTATGGAACAATACAAGGGAAGCACAATCAAGCGGGGTAGGATTGATATAGTGGGTCTGGTCGATGATGACGATTCTTGCTTAGTTATATCATTTGGAGTCTGATAGGTTCTTTTCACACACCAACTCTTATGAGGAATGTGTGTTTAGAAATCAGATGATCAGATGATCTCCAAATCAAGATGCACCTAATTTGAAGAGATTCATTCAATAATTGACAAGCTTAAAGAAATCAACCTCGAGAAGAAAATCCACGCATATACATCGTTCATTATTTAATGAAGAAGAAACCAATGACTTAGTTAGGCTATTGGTGAGTTTAAGGACTACTTGCATGGAGTTATGAAGAGATGCGGATTATCTCTGATGTAGTAGTCCATAAGCTAGCAATAGATCTACTAACCTATCAAGCAAGCTCCTAGATGCATGTTAGAAATCGAACAAATAGGTCATTTTAAGTCAAGAAATTGATCTTTGGTTTCATCGGAAGAAAAATACCCTACACGGTTAGCGTGTCATCAGTTAAGAAGAAGAATGGCCAAATTTCATATTGCATTGATTTAGGGACTTAAATAAGGCATGTCCCTAAGGATGAGTTTCCTCTTCCTATACCAAAATTAATGGTGGACATCTCATCTCATGCGATTTCTCTTTCATGGATGGGTCATCTACAACCAAATCAAGATGTCTCTGAAGATGAAAGAAACTGAACCCATCAATCTTTGTTATAGGGTCATGCCTTTTCGGCCTTAAAATGCTGGTGCTACATACCAACGCCATGACTCGATCTTCAATGAACTCATCCATCATCGGTTGAGTGCTATGTTGATGATCTAGTAGTCAAGAGAGAAAAGGAAGACCATCTCTTTGACTTGAGAGTAGTTGGTTAAGATAATATAACCTCAAAATGAATCCCCAAGTGTGCATTGTAGCTTTGAAATTCCTTGGGTTTTGACACGGGAATAGAAATAGATCTAGAAAAGATTAAAGCTATCTTAGAAATGCCACCTCTAAAGAACTCAACTCAATCTTTCCAAGGATGGTTTATCTAAGATGCTTTATTTCCAACTTTCGGAGATGCAAGCCATTCTCAGCACTTGTCAAAAGGATGCCAAGTTCAAGTGGGATGACAAGTGTATGCCTTTGAAGATATCAAGCGGTATTTGGTGAAGCCAGTTCTAGCGACCCTATCAGGCAGCCACTCATCCTCTACACTGCGCATTGGATGACTCTCTTATGCTTTTTTGGCCCAAGCAATGATGAAGGGAAGGAGAGTGCTCTCTACTACCTTATCGTCGATCCTCTGAAGTGAACTATCCACTTATTGAGAAACATTGTCTAGCTTTGATCTTTGCTCCCCAAAAGCTGTGACACTATATGCTTTCTCATAAGGAGAACTTGATTTCAGAACCAATCCACTATAGTATCTCATGACATGGCAATGCTATCAGTTTGGCATGATGGTCCATGATTCTCTCATAGTTTGATATCACATTGTACCCTCAGGTATGGAAAAGGATAAGCAAATTTCTTAGCACACTTCTGTTGATTCTCGCTTAGTGATGATCTCCATGAACAAATCATGAACTTAGGAGGTTGACAACCGATGGGAGATGTATTTTGATGGTGCTTCTTTTCATAAAGGGAAGCACCATGATCTACTCTTCGGAAAAAGGGGTAGGAATAGTTCTCAACTCAGATCCGATGTGATGAGATTCTCATACTATCTTTCCCCACCCAACTGAAGCGAGTATGAGGCTTTGATTGGTCTGAGTTAGCCATCATGTGTCAAGAGCATCAACATCTTTGGGGATTCTCGGTTGGTCATCAATCAAATTGTAGGGGTCCTACAAGGTTCTCAAACCCAAGCTTCATCATTACCATGAGTATACCATGAAGCTAGCCCAAATCTGAAGTCACCATCTACAAGGTTCCCGGCAGAATGCGATGGCGGTTTTTACAAACTTGCCAAATTGGCATGTCAGAAGATGAGTCCATTCCAATAAGGGTCCAAAATAGACAAGTCAATCCCTTATTGATGTTGAACTCATCGAGACTTTCTCTTGAAGGAGGTTGTTGCCAAAAGGATGAGGAAGGATTGGAGGCAACCATTCATAGACTATTTGAACACGAAAACTACCTCAAGAAAAGTCACAAGCCCATCGGTGAAATAGAGAGCTCTCTCTGCTTGATGGCACCTCTATACCGATCCTTTGACAAATGTGGTTACGTTGTTTAGACAAACATGAAGCCCATGGCATTATAACCAAGGTACAGTCTATGAGCATCAATCTAGTCCAAGATGAAGATGAAGATCAAGAGACTAGGATACTCTTCCGATGATTACGGTACATGGATGTAGGAGATGCCATCAGTGTCAAGTGCACAGTGTGGTCCTCCACCAACCACCCAACATTCTACACCCTACATTGGCCTCATGGCCATTTGAGTGTTGGGGTACCCACATTATGGGTCCAATCGATCCTCCTTCTTCCAAGGGTCATCGGTTCATCTTAGCCACCACGTACTACTTTTCCAAGTGGCGAGCAATCCCACTCGAGAGGTCATACTCGCATGTGCTTCAATTTTTTCGAACCATATCATATATAGGTTGGGTGCCTCGATGAATTATATCGATAATGGTATTCAAAAGCACCAAGATCAAACTTCTAGAAGATGGTATAGATTGGAGATACTCCACCATCTACTACCCCAGAGCAAATGGCTTAGCGAAGCATTCAACAAAACTCTCATCCAAATACTAAAGAAGACTCTTGATGACAACAAGTGATAGTGGAATGAGCAGTTGGTTGAAGCCTTGTGGGCCTACTACACCACATACCGAACTCCAACTCAATCTACCTTCCTTAGTGTATGGGTCTGAAGCCATTCTACCTTTAGAAGTTCAACTCCCATCACTAAGGATAGCATTGGGTAGCAAGATCACTATAGAGCAGAATGCAAAGTTGTGGTTAGAAGAGCTCAAGGATTTGGAGGAGAGTCTCTGGGCATGCAAAAATCTTAGTTACAAGGCCAAAATGATTCAAGCTCACAACAAGTTGTTACCTAGGTCTTTCCAAGTAGGAGAACTTGTGTTAGTCTAAGGAGACCAATTGTTGCCCATCAAAGATGGGAGGCAAGTTTGAACCCACTTGGGAAGGCCCACATGTCATAGAGAAGGCCTAAGGATCTTATCGACTTATTATAAAGGGAACACCCGATGCTTCTAATTAATGGGCTCTATGTGAAGAAATATTACCCATAAAAATCATGTTTGAAAATAATTCTATTAATCAATAAAAATTTAATTCTATTTCATCAAAATCTTCTCTTCCTTTGAAAAGTTGTTTGCTTATCTTGCGAATCTGCCATGACGTGTTTAGGGTAGGTGTAAGAGTCCCCAGACATCCCATCCTCTTTCAACACAAATATAATTTCTCAGTCCTATTAGAATAGGTGTGAGAGAGCCCAAGAGGCAACCTATTTTGATTAGCACAACTAAGTTAGGTGTAAGAGAGTCCGAGCGACATCCTTTCTTAGTGGGAATTATCGATTGCCATCCATGGCACCATTTCATCAAAAATTCCCAGTCTGTTTAGGGTAGGTGTAAGAGTCCCCGAGAGACATCCTATTTCCATTAATACATGCACAAAAGTAAACACATATCTTTTATCTCGGGCTACTTTAATGTGGGAGCAAGCACTCTCACTCATTAGCTCTAGTGTCTGCTACCTCTAGTATGTCACCCAGTGGTCACTTGTTGGAGATGTGAGTCCCACTTTCTTCTAACTTGACCATTGCAAATGAGTGCCTTGTTAGTATGGTAGACTTCCTTGCAAAGCTACCTCATGTTGATTTGTTTAAGAAGATGTGAGTCCGCTTTCTTCTTGAACTAGCCATCATGATCTAACTAGGTTAGTATATTTGAGGTTTAGGATAAGTCCCGAGGCTCCTTTCCTCTTGACTACATTTGAGTTGATAAGTCCTCCGGTGGCATTCACTCGTAGTTCCAAGATGCACCTCAGCCAAAGATAGATTATCCAACAATCGGTTCTTTATAGAGGATGTGAGTCCCGAGCTTTCTTCTAGGCGATTATTGCAAACCACATGGGTTGGTTGATGTTATCTTGATAGTGACTCACCCGGTGGATACACCTCTTGGGATGTGAGTCCCATGCTTTCTCCTTGAGTTGGCCAAATACCTATTTGATATATATCCATGTCATCTTCTCCAAGGTGTTGGATTAAGCCTTAGTGGCCCCTCTGGCATTCTATTTGGATCACATCCTTTGCGACCCCATTTAGACACTACAGTTACTCTTGGATTGGAAAGTCCCCTTTCTAGTAGCCACCCACGTGGTTGGAGAATTTGTTTGTGATGCAATTCTCCCTTGGTAAATGCGAGATAGGTCTAGGATATAAGCTCCTTCTCGGTTTGATCCCTCAAACTAACGGTCCACATAAAAATAAACTAAAAAAATAACAAATTAATTCTTGTGGATTAGGAATTCAAGCCCCAAACCCTTTTCCAAGCAGGCATCTATCTTTAGGCGGTGTCAGAACTCCTATAGGAATTGCGACTACTTGAGATAAATCACGGTGTACTCACTCGTAGTTGCTCTTAGGTGTTCAATCTATTTTTCCACAAGCAGTTACCTCATTACTTTGGAAGATGTAAGACTATGACATTCTTTCTAGCATGATTGTCCAAGCGAAGGGCAGCCTAGGTTAATTGTTGCCCAAAGCAAATCACCCCTGGTCTTTTGTAGTGGAAGATGTGAGTCCCAAGCTTTCTTCCCTTAATTGATCATTGCAAACGAAAGGCACTCCTTTGGTTGGATAGTTCTCCCATCGGTGGGAAGTCCCTTTGGTTTAGTAAATCAAGTCTAGGTAATATAAGCTCCTTCTCGGTGTGATCCGCCAAAATGGAATCCATCAAAATAAATAAAAATAAAATTAATCTTGACTATCTTTGAGTGATTTAAGTCCCCTAGCATTCACTCAATAATCGGTCTAGGTTGGGTTCGATTTGCCAAAATCACCCTAATTTCCTTATTTTTTGGAAGATGTGAGTCCCCACTTTCTTCTTAAGACTTGACCATTGCAAACCAGAAGGCATCCCTTTGGTTGGATAGTCCTACCTTATGGTTGGTAGACTACTCCCTTTGGATTAGTAAATGCGAGTTAGGTCCATGGCCACTCCTACCCATGTGATATCAAACTAATGGAATCATAAAATAAAAAAATGAAATTAATCTTGACTATCTTTGAGTTGATCTAAGTCCCCCATTCACTCAATAATTGCTAGGTTGGTTCAATCTATTGCCTTGCAATAGATCACCCACAATCCTACTTTGGAGGATGTAAGTCTACTTTTCTTCTAGTACAGCTGCACATAAGGCATCCCTTTGGTTGGTTAGTCTACTATGTGTTTAGTAGACTACCCCTTTGGATTGGTAAATCTTAGGTCTAGGCCTCTCCTCTAGTACATCCATTGAAACCAACATGGTCCATCTCAAAATCCAAAATCTAAAATTGAAACAAATTCAACAAACAAAAATGAAACAAACAAAACAAAATAATCAATCAATCCTCAAATCTTTTGCTTCTCTCTGATGAAACAAATCCCTCTATTCTAATCCCTATTTCACAACCTCCCTTGTGGATGACTTGAACTTGCCACAGTGGAGAGTTCTATCCCTGAGTCAACAAACACAATTAAACAAACAACAAATTGAAACAAATTCAACCCTCTTCCCTGGAACTTAATTAAATAAATCAAATTTCTCTGAGACTCATCAAATCAAACCTCTCCCTTTGTGGATGACTTGAACTTGCTTCCTAGTGGAAGGTTCACATACTCATCCTAGTGATTCCTCCTTCTCTTATGTCTTGACATAAGAGAGACATTGCACTAAGCTCTAATTCCCTACACCTTGGGTTGAGTAGATCATCTTTGTTAGTGCTTGTGATCGTTCGATGTTGTTGATCATTTCGGTCAACACCAATACATGCGGTGTTCCTTGTCAGTCACACACCTATTGGGCCTTTGTTGACCTTTTTAGGATGAGCTCTCAACCCCTCCATCTTAGACATAGGACTCCTCTTAGACTTTAAGAGATCCTTAGTCTTAAGACACATCTAGTGATTAGGTGGACACTCACTAGCCCAGACTTAGAAGAGTTAGCCATAGAATAGGTCATGCCTTGGGTGTTAGGAAAAATTTACCCTATAGCTTGAACCACATTCCTCACTTCCTTCCTTCAAGTCAAACTCCAAATCAAATCAACATCAAACTAAATCAATTCCACAATTGATTTTCTCCAAACTCAAATCAATTCCATATGATTGAAATCCATGATTGAAACCCATGATTGAAACACATGATGAAATTCCAAGTTCAAATATTTCTAAGTCCTTTGATTCCTCTTAAGGACTTAGCCTAAATCAAATCAAATCAATTCAAATTCATGAAATTTTCTCATAACTCATTTATATTCTCATTTATATTCACTATATAAATGAAATATAAATTCAAATCAACTCAAAAAATCAAATCAAATTCAATCAAAATCTTTAAGATTGATTCATCTTGAACTTAGCTCAAAATTCAAATCAAGCCAAACATGATTTTCTTCATGATTCAATCAACCCACAATCATGTATCCAAATATAAATAAAACAATCACTTAACCAAAACTCAATTCCAAAAAAATCAAAATTAAACTCATGTTCACCCTTTGAACTTGAAATTGTCAAATGAATCAAAACTCATTTGACTTCAAACCACTTGCAAATGGATTTATATTTCAATCATAAGTCCATATGTAAGTTCAATCAACTCAAATCAAGCTTTGACCAAGCCATTTGACCCACTTAGGCTCACTTGACCCAAAGTGACCTAATGTGCCTATGAGCCAAATTCTAATCCCAACCAAATTGGATTGAACTAAGCCCACCTAAATCTCTCATCATGATCGACAATCATCATGAGATGATCAATCACTCAAATTGGGTCAAACCAAGTCAAACTCAAGGGTTGACTAAGTCAACACTTAGCCAAAATGAAACCCAACATAGCCAAAATCCACCATAGGCCAAATTGATTGAAACCATTGATCGAAGTTCATTCATGATCAATGTTTGAACTTGACCAAGTCAACATTTGAGCCTAACCTAGCCCAATTGGCCACTTGACCCAACTTGACCTAAAAAGTCAAAATGTGTCAAAACTTGATCTAAGCCAAATTGATTGAAACCAATGAGTCAAGTTCATTCCGAAAACATTGTTGAACTTGACCAAAGCCTCAATCGGCCAACTAGACATAACCTAGCCTAATTGACCATGAACCCAACTTTACCTAAAAGGTCAAATTGAGCCAAACTCAAATATAAACTAAATTGATTGGAAACAAAGATATCAATCAATTTCATATGACCAACCAAACATGAACCAACCCATGACCTAGCAAATAGGTCAAATGGGTCAAATTTGGTCAACTTGACCCATTTGACCTAAATGAACTCAATTGAACCAAAACCAAATATAAACCAAATTGAATCAAACCAAAGCCAAATATTTCAAATGGTCATATGAACTTGACCCAATTGGTTTGACCCAATTTGACCAATTGGTCAACTTGACCCAAGTTGACCTAAATGGGTCAACATGAGCCAAATCATCAAACCAACTCCAAATTCAATGAAACTTGGCCAAACCATTTTTCATCATACCAAACATATTCAAATTGAAATCAAGGTCAAATGACCATTTTACCCCTAGGCCATAGGTAACCCAAAATCAAAACCACTTGGAATTTGGTCAATTCCTTTTCATGGACACTTGGCATCCTCTTAGTGGACCAAATGGTCACTAATGGACCTAGTGCAGCTGACCCAAATGGGTTTGGGTCAGCCAAAACCAAAACCCAAAATTGACCACCTCCTTTGAAAATGGCCACATGGAATCCTCCCTCCCTTGATTTAAGCACATGACCACTCCCATCCACTCATCCTCGCCAAAATTGAATTCAGGACACCTCTAATAGCCTCAACCCATTCATAGAATTGGATCAAAATGCAAGTGAAATCACCAATGTCGATTTCAAGGGGAGATATACTCCCCTAATTCAATTCATTCATTCATTCCTCATTCAGGAAGCCAAAGTAACCTTTCCAAGTGATCCCAAGCTTCCTAGAATTTGAATTTCCCATTTTATTCTCCAAACAGGAGCTCATGGAAATCCAACTCCATACTTCAAACCAAAATTCCTCTTGAGCACCCAGGGAGTTCACCTAAAAGTTTTCCAAGCTCCAAAGGCAAGGAGATCTACCAATGAAGATCGAGCTCAAGGAGGAGTTGTCCCATAAGAGGATCTACCCAATCTTAGAGCCTCCAAACTTCAACAAAGCTTCGTCTCCACTAGACAAAGCTTCCCCAAGGGAATCAAGTGCCGGTGATCACCTCCAATGAGGTTAGCCATTAAACCAAGCATAATTTCAATATGGTTTGGAGCTTTATGAAGTGAATTTCAATCTCATGGAAAATGCTGATGCTTGTCTTTGATGTGGATGGGTGTGAGTTTCAACCCATTCTGAGCTCAATCGATCTTGGATCATCCCCTAGAAGATGGACGGTCATCCATCTGCATGTTTTGGATGGATGGCTGTGATTAAGACACGTAGCATCCACATTTTATCCCTTTAAAACCGCGATTTAACCTCGATCCTTGATCTGGAGAGAAAGAAAATACCACCACCCACATATGATGTGAAACTTAATATTAAATCTGTCATGCCACGTAAAAGCACGCGTGGCACATGCCATGGATTAATTTAATTAGGGTTTTTTAATTATTAATTAACCATGAAACTTCAAATTCATATTTAAGCCTAGAAAATCAAAAAAAAATATAAATAAATTGCATTGATAGATAATTAACATAAAATATTCTAAAATAATTTTGGATTTGAATAGTGCTTTTCTGATTTGAGTTTTATTGGGAATGTTGCTAATTATCCCTATTACTCCAGATTAATCCCAAACTTTGTTTAATTAATGGGATGACCCCTACCTCCTAATTTTCTTGGGATTTATTAGTGATTAATTAGAGGAATTGCTAGTTCATTCCTTAATCCCCTTAATGTAATTAAGAATTAAGGTATAATTTATGGTTTAACCTCATTGAATCAATTAAGCTGATTAAGTGAAAGATTTAGGAATAATTTTGGATACTTTCTAAGATATTCCTTAAACCCCTTTCTTTCTTATCCAACCTTAATTAAGGGTTAATTCACATTACAATTAATTTTATAAAATTCTAAAACTTTCTAGAACTTAATTACTATCTTGGGTAGATGCTTAGGTGTTCACTAACCTACATTAAGGAAATCAAAACCCAACTCACATGTGTGAGAGGGAAAGTACTTATGTTAAACCCTTAATTTAATTAATCATTAATCATGAGCAAATGCATTAGGCCTTCTTTCCTAGGTGCATTGATTTAAATTCTTGTGTGGTTTATGTCATCTCATTAGCTCATAATTATTTGATTAAGTATGCAAAAGTGGTATAGGTGAGGGGTAATTAACACACTTAATTCATACGTTAACCTAACCAAAGCATAAAATTGATCTAATCACCAAAAAATTAAACTAAAATACTAAACATATGTGGGAATGGGTTAGGGATAGCAAACATACCTCACATTTTTCAAAATAAATCAAACTCAAAACAAAATTAAACTTTCTTTAAAAATAATTTGATTTACTTTAAGCCTTCTAAATTCAAAAGATTATCTTTAGGAATTAATTAGGTGAATGTTTACATGCTTCATCACTTTAGTTTCCTAACATGCTAAATGTGTATGTCATATGAATTTCATGCATTCATGCTTTTCAAAATCAAATTAAAATGAAATATTTTCTTTATGTCAAATTGCATGTTTTGGCTAAAGTAAAAAAATATGAATGGCTATTATCACTACTAAATCTAAAACTATTTTCAAAATCTATAAATAAAACACCTAAAACTAAAAGTGTGCTACTTATAATTATTTATAAGCTTGCATGTGAATATAAATTTTAAGATGTGCATAATGTGGCTTTCTTTCCCTTTCCTTTTAGCATAGTTTTGAATAGATTTGCAAAGTGTATAGTTCATTTGAAAAGAACATAACACTTGCTGATCCCATTCCTATCCATTCTATGCTATACTTAAGAAGGATCCACACTTGTACATATAAATTGCATAAACAAAATAAACAAACAAATACAAACTTTTGCATCTTTCTTTTCCATTCATTTCTTTTGTACATATGTTTATATTTAAGAAAAGTGGTATATTAGTCTGGACAACCCTGGGATTGCGATGATTTAAGTAGCCCTAAGTAGGTCTTATACCTTGCACCCCTAGTGCTAACAAAGGCACCGTACTCACTTACGCCTTTCATACATACATGCGTGCATGTGAAAAATGGATAAGAAAACCTCTTTTCTACTTAATGAAAATCATGCATCATAAAGCATTCAAATTTTCTTAAGTTACTCACTTATCATCATCATAAGTGCTAAACATTCTCATTTGTATGTATAGATATGCTTAGATTCATCCATATGCATGTTATACATGTTGGGAAAGAAATGAAGTGATGTGTGTTTATGATATTAATTCACTTGCTTAATCTCTTTTTAATTAAAATGAATCTTAGAAATTTTTTTTGTTCTCTTTGAATATGATTGTTTAGGAATCTAAACTTAGATTAATTAAAACACATAATAAAATATTCACTAAATAAAACTAAACATGAATCCACTTTAGAAATTATTTAGGATAGGGAAAGAAAGAGAAGTTCTCTTCTCTTTTTCCTCTTATTAAAACCTAGTAATTTATTATATGATTCACTTAAACCAAATCAAAATACAAAATAAAATCAACCCAAATAAACTAAACACTTGAATGAAACCACCCATCTAAGTTGAACATCTTCACACTTAAAAAATCTAAACCTTAAAGCCATAGCTAAGCAAACCACACAAAATTTCTAAAGAACAGACATTAGACTAAGTCATCACTTCTAGCCTTAGGTTAGGGCAGTGCATGGCTTGATGTTTACATTTATTTTTTGATGTATTTTTTCTAGTTTGGATGTTAGGGTGAATGTGCATAGAATGAATGTGATGATTTAGTCTAATCATTATTTTTTGGATTGTAAGGGCTGTATAATAAAAAATATAATGCTTTTGTTATGCAGCTTTATACCCCAAGCATAAAATATCCAAGTGGACTTAGTTGCCCATGTGTGGTGCTAAGTCCAATATACATACTTGATTTGTAGGTTTGTTTAGTTAATCTATGTTGCAAGATATTTTCCTTCCTTTTCATGTAATTTTTGTAATTAAAATTTTGGAATGATTGTTATGGGGGATTAAGATGAGCATTGGTCATAAGATCTCATCTTATGTACCATGTGAAGTCTTTGGAGCAACCACCTTCCAAGTATCCAAAAGAGGAAATCAAAAGAAGAAAGAAGAAATGAAGAATGAAGACCCCACGTAGATCTGCAGATGTTGGAAAATTAGCCATCCACCATCCAATCCAAGTAGGGGGAGATATAATGTGCTGAAATTTTTTCTAAGTGCATACTTCCATCTTCAATCTATGTGGATAAATAAGAGAAATATACTTTATGCATTTGGACATAAGATCCAATGATTTTTATTAATGATCTATAACATTGAGGAATGTATTCTAAATAAAGTCACCACCCTACAATGGACCTAATAACCTCTATGTGGATAAAATAAAGATAGAAATATACTCTTTAGGAATTTTGACATCATTATCCACATAGCATTATTGTTGATTTGGTTCAACATCTAGAGGTGTACTCAAAGATAGAAGTCACCTCTACAATGGACCCAATCACAATAAGGACTCTTAAATTCTGATGTGTACTAGAAATTCTTCACCTACTTTACATGAAAAAGTATAGCAAGATTTATTTTAAATTGGATTCGTTAAGTTCCCTATAGAGGCAAGCCCTAATAGTTAATTACATCCTAAGAAATAAGATTCCTTAGGAATACTCTCAATTAAGGTAAATGATCGTTGCCTCTAAAGACTTTGAAAGGGTTGGACTATCAATTGATTGGTTTATTTTTAAAAAGTCAAGTGGGATCGATCAAGAGGAGGGAGTTCTTATCGAGGCCAAATGAAAATAAGTAATATTTGATACCTTTAGTAAAGAATCTCAAACTACCCTATAGTTGGCTTTACATTTTGAAATTGATTTAAATTATTTGAGTTGAATTTTTCATTAGAAATTTGGCTTATGATTCCATAACACAAGATCTGGAAATGCTTGTGGATGAGTATTTATGGCCCACAAAGGGAAGAAGCAACCTCAAAATTGAAATTTAGGGAGCTTTGGTGAGGGCCAAAAGCACGACCTAAATCTAAGGAGAAAATGGGTGTATGGTTTCCTCAATAAGAGAGGGTAAACCACTCGAGTGGTTAGACTTATAACCACTGAGTAAACTAACTCTCATGATTTTAAATTCATGTAAATAAGTATATTTTTAGAAGATAACTAGTTATTATTTATTTTAAAGAGACTAAGTACTTAAACTCACTCCCAAAGAGACTAGATCACGTAATGGCATGAAAAATGACCTAGATCTAATTCCATTCATATTACATTTTATTTTCATTTTTGGATGATCATTTGACTCATTTATAGATTCATGCCTAATGCATGAGAAATAAGATTATGGCCAAAATCATGAGAAAGGGGAGGTGTGTTTCCACATGGTTTCTAAGTCAAGCCAAGTTCTTTGGCAAAGGTGGACATCCTCCAATCAAGAGTAAAATAATACACTTTTATGCATGATGTTATAAAAGAAATACTCATCTAGCTAAGGAGTTTCTATTTCTTTAACCTTGATTTTTAACTTAGGTTTTAAATGAGGTTATGAGTTTTTTATTTTTAATTTTGAGTTGTTTAATTTGATAGAAGATTTATTTTTTCCCAAGAGCCTAATCATCATCAAGGCCATACATTAAGCATGGTAGAAACTAGGAAAAGGATGTCATCTTAATGCACAAGCTAAACAAAACATCAAACATTAAAAATGGTTCATTTTGATTTTTAAAAAGAACCTCCATGTAACAATCATAGGATTTGTTAAACAAGATTTGGTTATATGTATTTTATGAAAATTTCTTATAAACTTTTGTGTATAGATCTCTTATGTGATTTTGAAAGTGTTTTGGAAAGACATTATTTTTGTAAGAGTTTTATTTCTTATGTCATGGATGGATCTTGCCTCACCATCTAATGGTGAAGATTCTTTAATTTTGCCATCTCCTTGATTAATTTTAATTTTCACCTATTGGGGAACCAATAGAGATTTAAGACCTACATGGAGTGAGGTCCTAAACCTAAAGGACATTGAGCTTTGTTAAGGATGAAATAAGCAAAAGTGCCAAAAAGAATGATAGTCTGCCTATATAAAATATAAGTCCACATCGATGCTTGAAGACAATAATTTTCTACTAAAGATGGAGAGAGAAACCTTCACCGAGTCGCAAAAAAATTGTGGTGTTTATTTTGGGGACAACGCAGATCGTAGGGTACTAATTGAAGTGATCGCACATTAAGAAATAATGTACTATCTCAAAAGATAGAAATCACCCTATAATGGACCTAATCACCTAAAAGGACTAAAGGCATGATGGGTCTTCAATATACTAAAGATTTTTCCCTACTTTACATGGAATGTAGGTTTATTTTAAGCCGTTCGTTAAGTTCCCTATGGAGCAAGCCCCATAGTTAATTACATCCTAAGGAATGGGAATTCCTTAAGAATACTCTCTATTAAAGTAAATAATTAGGATCTCCAAAGATTTCAAAGTTAAGACTATCAAAGGATTGGCTATTTTAGGAAATCATATGGGATAGATCAAGGAGAAGACTTATTTTTGGAATCCAAAGGGATAAAGTAGATAAAGCTCATGATACTAGGAAGCCTAGTGAGCATTTCAATCTACCCTATAATTGGGCTTTATATTTTTGAAATTGAAGAAAATTGATTATTTGAGTTGACATTTTATTAAATTTCTGGGGCTTATAATTCCACAACATAAGATTATGAAATGCTAAGAGGTGAGGATTTATGCTTGTAGCCCAAGGAAACAACTACCTCGATTCCTAAACTAAGGAGCCTTGCAAAAAAAAAGGCACACCTAAATCTAAGGCAAAATGGGTATATGGTTTACCTCCACAGAGAGAAACCACCCCTGGACTTATTACCGCCTGGTGATAGCCAACTAACTCCCACGCTTTAAATCCATGTAGGCAAGTCTTATGCTTTTGCAAGATGGCTAGGTTGTTGTTCATTTAGAAAGAAACTAAGTCCTTAAACTCACACCCCTAAGAGACTAGATGCATGAGTGGTATGAATCCATGACTTAATCTAATGCAAATTTTATCAAATTTATTTGATTCTTTTGGACTTTATTTTGACACAAAGCTATGGGATTTTGTATGCCTAAATGCATGAGAATTGATTATGGCCAAATCAAGAGAAAAGGGGTGTCTTCAACCAAAGGCTCTCATAGGTTAAGCCTTGATTCTCTCAAGAAAGATGGAAGCACCCTCTTAACAAGAGTGAAAGAATACATGCATGATATTATACATTCATCCATCCAAATAAGGGGTTACAAAAATTTTATTATCTTGATTTAATTCCTAGGCTTTTTTGTGAGGTTATGAGTTGTTTTAAAATTTTAGTTATGAGTTGTTAATTGGGGTAGAAAATTAATTTTATCCTAAGAGCCTACCGCATCCAGCCACATTCAAACATCAATCATAAAGAAACTATGAAAATTATGTTATTCTAATGCGTAATTCTAAACATAACATCAAACAATTTTATAGACTACCGTAAAAGAATAAAAGGCCAGTGCGGTCGGGTTCTGCCGTACACCCCAAAAAAGAGAAAAAAAAGATGGGTAGCCGAGCTCTACCCTTATACAACCCGGATTACAAAAATAATATATATGCTATGGGGGTCTTCTTTTCTTCATTTCTTCATTTCTTCGTTTCATTCTTTTGATTTTATTTGCTCCAAAGGCATCATAGGGCACCCCAGGGACTAAGCCTTCTAGTCACTGCTCATCCTAATCCCCCATAACATTAATCCAAATTCCTAATGTAAAACTACATCAAAAATAGGAAAAGTAAATCTAGCTACACCTGTAAAACAAATATTAGCTAAACACACCATACAACCCAAGCAATTATATAAATAATTTGGACTTAGCACCCGCACAGGGGTAACCAAGCCCACATGTCCTAACATGGGTTATGCTTACGGGCTAAGCAACCTGCATAACAAAAGCATTTATATTTTTTATTACAAACCCCTTAAGCACAACCCCTACGTAAAATATGATTAAAGCTAATAACGGCCTAACATCCGCCTACAAACATACACCCTAACATCCAAATTTAAAACATTAAACAAAACAACATCATACATACATGCATACTAACTTAGCACTAGAAGTGGTGACTTAGTATTCTAATGTGTGCTTAAGGCTTGTGACAAGACTTTACTAGGCTTCTTTAGTTTAAGTTTCAATTTGAGTTTGAATTTGTTTAAATTTTACCTTTGGGTGATTTCAATTTAAATGATTTAATGATTTACTTTTCATTTTTCTTTCACTTTTTGGTTAATGATGTTTAGGTTTTCAAGAATGAAGAGTAGAATGAATTCCATTGTAGATGGAACTCACCCTTCTACATCTAACTCTAAAGAATCTAACTAAGGTCCTTAAGTATCTTTAATTAGCCATTTGAATTTGTGTAATTTGTTGATTTGATTCATTTGATTTGATTTAGAATTTAGAATTTGAGTTTGTTTAAGTATTTGATTGATTGATTTTGGATTAGTTTTGGTTTAATTGCATCTTGATAATTCAATATCCTTAATATCTAGTTTAAGTTTGTTTAAGTTCATGTGTTTTTGGTTGATTAATTTTAGATTAGATGTTTTGATTTAATTAAATCTTGATAATTCAATATCCTTTTAAATTAATATTTAATTCTTTTCTTTGATCATGGTTGTGTGACTTAACTTTATGTTTATTTAATTATTGTGGTTCATTTATTTGTAGTTTGATCGGATTAGATTAATTGAAATTTTATTTTGATTTTAATTGGGTTTGATTCTTTGTAATCAAGATTTTATTTTTAATCACATCCATTTGTCATGTTCATCAAAGTTTGGTTTTGTATTTTGATACATTGGATAGTTGATTAGTTTATCTTATTTAAGTAGGTTGAATGAGATTTGATTTGATTATATTAAATTGATGAGAGTCTTTCTTAATTTAATTTAATTTGAATTAATTTGATTTGATTAGCTTTATTTGTCTATGGGTTTGCTTAGGTTCAATGTGATTATATGATTAGTTTAATTAAGAAGTGTATTTAATTATAAAGGTTTGTTTAATTTTTAATTTGATTTCATATTTGTTTAGACTATGATGTAATTAATGACTTAATGGTTTTAGGTTTAATATGTTTTGATTTTATTTAATTGCATTTTTGATTGATTAAAGTTTAATGTGATTAATTTGATTAACTTAATTAGTTTGTTTAAGATGTATGATTAAATTAAATAAAGATTTGTTTAATTTTTTAATTTGATTTCATATTTATTTGGTTTATTATGATGTGATTAATGATTAAGTTTAAATTATGGTTTAGTAGTATTTAATTGATATTTAATTAAGCTTTGGTTTATGATTAATTTATAAAGTATTTATTAGTTGATAATGTAATGTTTTAATGATTAATGATTTGTTTAAATTGGATTTAATTATAAGATTTATGTTTAATTAAGCTTAAGTTTAATATGATTAATTTAATTTACTTATTAGTTTATTTGATGTGATTAATTATTAGAATTAAGTGTTTGATTTGAATTAATTTTAATCTGATTTATTAAGTTAATTTGGTTTATTAAGAAATGGATTAATTTATTAAGTTTGCATTAATTAGATGTTTAATTTAAGTTTGATTAAGGGTCAATTAAAATTATTTAATAAAGGTTTATTTAATTAATGACTTAATGATTTAGGTTTAATTTAGTTTTGATTAATGTTTGCATCTTAATTATGTTTGATTAAGCTTGGGTTTAATATGATTAATTTGATTAACAATTAGTTTATTTGTGATTATTAAATTTAATTAGGGGTTTGATTTAAACTTAATTTTAGAGTTAGCTTTAATATGACTTATTTAAATTAATTTGATTAATTAAGGTGATGATTAATATTAATTTGCATTAATTAAATGTTTAATTGTTTGATTATTATTATGATTAGGGTTTTACTTGATTTGATTTATTTATTATATTTGTTTGATTTTATTAACATGTTGATTTAGTTATTAGGTTAAATATTTAATGGTTAATTTATCTCATTCCAAATGGATGATTTAATCATATGTTGATTAAGTTTATTTTAATTTTATTTAGTTTAATTGATTAGTATCAAATTGTAAAGTTTTTCTAAATTTGTTGGGTTTTGAGTTTGATTTAAGATTTAATTTTTAATTGAGTTTTATTAATAAGATTTAATCATATTTAATTTAATCTCCTTTAAATGATATTTTTTGATTTGAGTTTGATTAATGATTTACTTAAGTGTTATTTGATTTCTAATTTTGATTTAATATTTAAATTATTTTTAGATTATATTTTAATTAACTCTTAATTGATTAAACTCTAATCTTAAGTATTTATTTAGGGTTCATTAAGATTAGATCACATCATTTTCTTAAGAGTTAGATGTCAATTGAAGTGATTTAGGTCATTTTGAATATTTTGTAAATTTTGAATTTTTTTTTAATTTATTTTATTAAAATGGATAATCTCAACTTCAAAATTTAATTTCAATAGAAGTTCTTTTAACTTAAAATTTTATAGTATGTGTTTAAATTTTAATTTAAATCTCTAAAATTTCAACTTAATGAATTTATTTTTGGTTTAATTAATGAATATTATTTTCACTAAAACTTAATTAAGCTCACAATACTTATTGATTTTTTTTGTTGGATTCTCTAAGATGAATCCAACGAGCCTTGTTTTAATTTTTGGTTAAGTATTTTATTTTTATGAATTTTTTGAATTTAGGTAATTTAAATTATTATTATTATTATATTTATTTTTTATAAAGAAAATCTCGCGCGGTTTGGCGGAGAAATGACCTGGTCCCTGGGCGTCGATCTCGGATGGTGATCGCAAATCGGCGATCGAGCGGATGCGATCGGTAGCGATCGTCCGTCCGATCATGACCATGCGATCGGGCGGTCCGGATCGCGTCGAGAGGCGGTCGTGTGATCCGAGGATCGCGATCAACCATCCGTCAGATCGCGCAATGACGATCATTGATCCCACGATCGAAGGCGGATCGTCACGATTATCGCGATCCAAGGATCGGTGGTAAGCCGTGTGAATATCAGGGGTATTTTGAAAAAAATGAGTTTTAAGCCAAAACTTGTCCAAATGGACCATTTTTGATTCATAAAAAAATTTTATTTCTATTTAAAGTAAAATGCTGGATTATTTAAGGAAATTCTAAAAAGAAATTTAATACAAAATATCAAAATCTAAGGCACTATGGTTTGATAAAATTTACCTCACGGGGATGATTTCGGTGGTGAAGATCCAGAGAGCTCATGTGAGGAAGCTTTGGAGATCTTTAGCCCTTGCCTCCTTGAGCATCCTTCTCGATGTCTACCGTGGAAGAGATACTTATTGTGTTTGAGCTCAAAATGGCTCAAAGAGGTGGGGATGGGTTCCTTTGCTTTGGAGCTTTGGGGCTGAATTGGTGGGAGGAAGAGATCTCAAGCCTCATCTCCCCTCCTTTATAATGGCCAAAATAATTTTTTTGAATTTTTTTGGCTCCAAATTGATTCATCTTGTTGGGGTGGTTGTGATGGATCTAGATTGATTGAGAACTTTGGATTTTTGCTCCAAAGTCCTCTTTCATATGATCGATTTATTCAATTGAAATATTGGGGGATGGAGTTAAGTGCATGTGATGGGAGAATTAAATGAGGTTGGGTGGAATCCTATGTGGGGAGGATCCATGAGATTTAAATGGGTTGGGTTTTTTTGGGGCTGATCCCAAATGGGTTTGGGTCATTTGATCACCCCAATGGGTTTTGGCTTGGTTTCAAATTTGGCCCAATTTTGGTCATATGGGTCATTTTGGGTCAAATTGACCCATTTGACCAAATTTTAAAATTAGCTTGGGATATGGGTTGATTCATGTTCAATTATTGAAGATGAATGTGGTCTTTGGTTTGAATTAATTTGGATTTAATTTTGATTTAAATTGACCCTTTAGGCCAATTTGGGCTGGGTTTAATCAGTTGACCAATTGGCTCGATTGATCAAATTGAGTTTAATTATGTCTTTGGTCAAGTTCAATAATCAATTTGGAATGAAGAGCCATTGGTTGCAATCAATTTGGGTTAGATCATGATTTGACTTTTGTCCTTTAGGCCAATTTGGGTCAATTTGGATCAAATGGCCAATTGGGCTTGGTTTGGCCAATTGATGATTGCAATTGATCATCCTAGGGTGATCAATAATCATGGTGAAAGATTTTGGTGAGCCTGGTTCAATCCAATTTGGGTTGGATTAAAAGTTGGCTCAAATGGGTCCTTTATGTCACTTTAAGTCAAGTGCACCTAAGTGGGTCAATTGGTTTGGTTCTGGTTTTGATTCAATGATTGTAAGTTTCATTTATATTTGGGTAGATGATTGAATGAATGATTGATTCAAAGAAAATTCATTGGTTTTGACTTTGGTCAAGATATTTGGCTAAGTCAAGAATTGGCTTAAAGGATTGAGTTTGGATTTGATTTTTTGATATAGTTTTGGTCATTTGAATTTGATTTCATTTATATTTATGAATATAAATGAATGAATAATTGATTCATAGTTTGATTTGATTTAAGGGGATTTTTGGCTAAGCTTATGAATGTGATTCATATGATTTTGGAAGGGGTTTTAAGATTTGAATTTGATTTTGGGTTTCAATCATTTGGAGTCAAATTTTGAAGTTAGATTTAGAATTTGAATTTGAATTTGTAATTTAGTTTGAGAATTGAGTCTCGATTTGATTTGATAAAGTGTATCTAGATTAGGTTTAGGCAATGGGATAGGTAATTTCCTTAAACCCAGGCATACTTATGATTAACACTTCTAAGTCTCTAGGCTTAGGTTTGTTCACCTAATCACTAGATGTGTCTTATGACTAAGAAAAGTGTCTAGAAGAGTCCTAAGTCTAAGAAGAGGAGGTTAAGAGCTCACTCCAAAAGTGAGGTCAACAAAAGGACCCCAATAGGTGTGGTGTATGGCACACGCGCACATATTGGCGATGAAATGATCAACAACATCCAGAAGATTGCAACAAACAATGGAAGTGATCTATACCTAGACTCAAATGGTAGATAGAATCACGATCTTAGAGCAATGCAACTCTCTTTATGCCAAGGGCATAAAAGAGCAAGAAAGAATCTGCTAGGGATTGAGTACATGAACCTTCCTAGGAAGCAGGTTCAAGTTATCCGCTGGGGATATGGATTTGAGTTTGATTATGAATATGATTTATTTGGGTGTGTATCCCGGGGATAAGAATTTAATTGGATTTCTTTGATTTATTTTTTCTCCACTAGGAGGTTGGTTTAATTTGTTATGGCTCCATGAGAAGGGTTCTAGATTGAGGGCATATCCATGGGATGTACACTCGATTGAATTTGTTTGATTTAGATCTAAAGCTAGAGAGGCTAATTTGATTTTGCCTGGAGGAGAAATTTGGTTTATTTGATATGTTTAATTTGACTCCAGGTTGGTTTTGAATTTATTTTGTTATGGACCTGGTGTGCGATGGACTATCTAAGAAGAGCCAGGGCCTTGGCCTCTTAGATTTACAAGTCTAAAGGGGTAGTCTACCATCCATAAGGTAGGACTATCCAACCTAAGGGTTGCCTTTTGGTGTGCAACGACTATGCTAGGAAGAAAGCATAGTAGACTTACATCTTCAAAGCAACAATGAATAATCGGTGATCTTGGAGAACAACACATCAAACCCTACCTAAGGTGACTATTAAGTGAGCACCGTTGGGGGTCTTACCTCAACTCAAGAGTAGTCCTAATGATTAATTTGATTTGGATTGATTTAATTTAATTTGGTGTGTTATATTGTGGACCTGCATGCGTGTGATGGACGAGAAGGGGGCTATCTTTGACCTATCTCGGATTTACAAGTCCAAAGGGGTAGTCTACCGCCATAGGTAGGACTATCGGCCTAAGGGTTGCCTTTGGTGCAAATGACTATTAGGAAGAAAGCATAGACTTACATCTTCCAAAGTAGGGATCAGCTTGGGGTGATATTGATGGCATAATAGATCAATCCCGACTAGGCTATTTGAGTGAATGCTTTGTGGACTCATATCGACTCAAGAATAATTGATTACTTTAATTTTAGATGGACCTGTCGGTTTGATGGATGTACTAAGAAGGAGCTAATATCAGACCTATCTTAGGTTTACAAATCCAAAGGGATAGTCTACCATTAGTAGAACCAACCAACCTAAGGTGCCTTTGGTTTTGCAATGGTCAAGTTAGGAAAGAAAGCATGAGGACTCACATCTTCTAAACAAGAAACCATTGGTGATCGATCACCGAGCAACAAATGCTGACCCACGCGGTCATATGATCGTCTAGAAAGAATGCGTAATAGACTTATATCTTTCAAAGCAAAGAATATGGATAACTCTTTGGTGGCACAACAAGTTGAACCCGACCTAGGCGACTATGGAGTAAATCACCGATTATCTCAACTCTCGTAGTCGATAATTTATGGAGTTTTCGTGTCTAAGATAGGATGTTGGGAAAGGGGCCATGGGAGCTTGAATTCTAATCCACAAGAATATTTTGTTTATTTGTTTATTTGTTTTATCGTGGACCTTATTTTGAGGGATCAAACGGAGAAGGAGCTTATATTAATAGACTATCATTCTTAAACCAAGAGAATTTGTGCATCAAACATTATCAACCAGAGGTGGCTACGGAAAGATATCAATCTAAAGTAACAAGTGTCTAAATGGGGTCTCAAGAGGCGTGATGCAAATAGAATGCCCATGAGGAAGGGGCCTATGGGCTTCAATCACACCACAGAGAAAATGACATGGCTAGTCTATATCACATGGGTATGGGTGCCAACTCATGGAGAAAGCAGACTTACATCTTCCAAGTGGTGTACCCCGGTGAGTCAGTCGGTAGGATCAACCAACCTATGGTGCCTCGGTTTGCAATCGTCTAAAGCGTGTAGCTTACATCTCTCTAAAGCAAAACTAACTGTTGGGATAATCTGTCTTTGGCTCAACAAATGCCATCCGACCTGAGCATTGGGTGAATGATGGGATATCTCAAACGTAGTCAATATGAAAGGAGCCTGGGACTTACCTAAACCTCATATATTCCTTTGTCATGATGATTAGTTCAAGAAGAAAGCATGGACTTCTCTTACAGATCAACCATGAGGTAGCTTTTGGTATAAGACTAAAACTAAGTTTTTGCAATGGTCAATGGAAAGCACGAGGACTCACATCCTCCAAAAAAAATGACCCGGGGTGATCGGTTGCTTTGGCAAATCAACTCAACTTAAGCGGAGTGAGTGGGGCTTGCTCCCACATCAAAGTAAATCAGAAAGAAAGATATGTGTATTGTGTTTGATATGAAGGAATAGGATGCCACTGGGACTCTTACACCTAAACCTCGGGAAACTCCTAGTCGAGTATGGTGGCTAGTTCAAGAAAGCGTTGGGACTCACATCTTCTTAAACAAAGCCAACACAAGGTAGTTCATAGACTACCAAACTAACAACATTCGATTATAATGGTCAGAAGAAAGTGTGGGACTCCTCCAACAAATGACTATTGGGGTGATCTTGCTTTGGGCAACAAATCGAACCCAGAGCTAATGAGTGAGTGCCCTTGCTCCCACATCAAAAAGTAGAGAGAAAGATATATGTTGTGTTTGATATGAAGGAATAAGCCACGGGACTCTTACACCTAAACCTTAAACTTATTGATATGGTGTCTAGTTCAAGAAGAAAGCATGGGACTTTCTTCTTACAAAGCTGGTAGTTCAAGAAGACTATGATAAGTAGATCAATTTGCAATGGTCAAGTGAAGTATTGGACTCATCCTCCAAACAAGAACATGACATATCAGGTAGCATGTAGGCCAACTAGACTAATGAGTGAGTGCCACACTTTCTCCCACATCAAAATAGGAAAAGATATATGCTTGTTTTTGATATGAATGAATAGGATGCCACTGGGGGACTCTTACACCTACCCTAAATATATCGTGGTGGATTCATAAGAAAAAGATGTTTCTAACACAGAAGAAATAAAATTTTAGATAAAAAGAAATTTTATTGATAATTATTTTCAAACAAGATTTATGATAGTATTTCCTTAAGTATAGCTCATTGATTGCATCAGGCTCTCCTTTACAATTTATGAGTTGGTAAGACCCTCCTTGGTAGGCCTTCTCTATGGCATAAGGCCTTCCCAAGTGTTCAAACTTGCCTCTATCTTTTTTGACGGCAATAATTGGTCTCCTTAGAACTAAAATAAGCTCTCTACTTGAAAAGCTCTAGGAGGACCAACTTGTTATGAGCTTGAATCTTGGCTTTGTATAACTTGGTTTGGCATGCAGTAGGCATCTCTCCTCAAACCTTGAGCTCTTCAAAATAACTTGGCATTATTTTGTTGTGATTTTCTACACTATCCTTAGTGATGGGAGTTGAACTTAATGGTAGAATAGCTCATACACTAAAGAATGGGTATTTTGAGTTGGAGTTCTATATGGTGCGGTAAGCTTAAAACTATTCATGCCATCATCATTTGTTATCATCTAGTGCCTTTTATTTGAATGAGTTTTGTTGAAGGCTTCGCCCATTTGCTTGGGTAGTAGATGGTAGAATATCTCAAATCTATGTCTCAGCAAACCTATTGATTTTAGTGCTCTTGAATATGTACCATTATCGATATAATTCAGCCGAACCTATATGATATGGTTCTGAAAATTGGAGCACATGTTGAGGTGACCTCTAAGTGGGATTGCCTCGCCCACTTGGAAAAGAATTCGATGCATATCGATGACCTTTGGAAGAAGGAGGATCGATCGGACCATATGTCGCCCCAACACTCAAATGGCCATGAGGCCAATGTAGATGTAGAATGTTGGAGGTTGATGTAGGACCACACCCGTGTACGACATTGATGGCATCTCCTATCCATGCGTGATCATCGAAGGGTAGTATCTAGTCTCTTGATCTTGGCTTTCATCTTGGGACTGATTGATGTGCTCCCCACTGTACCTCATCCTTAATCCTCTGATGTTTGTCGAACAATAACCATATGATCAAGGATTTTCGGCAGGTGCCCGCCACAAGAGTATAGGATAGAGCTCTCTGCTTCACCTGGTGTGCCAGTGATTTCTTTTGAGGTAGTTTAATTACATTTAAATAATCTATGAATGGTTGCCTCCAATCTGGCTCCTCATCCTTGGCAATGGCAACCTCCCTTCAAGAGAATCTCGATGAGTTCAATATCAATAAGGGATAAGACTTGTCTATTTTGGACCCTTATTGGAATGGACTCATCTTAGACATGCCAACTCTTTGGCAAGCTTGGCTGCATCAACTCATTCTCTCGAGAAATCTTGTAGATGGTAACCTCACGATTTGGGCCAATAACTCCATAGTGTACTTGTAATGATGGAGCTTAGGCTTTAGAACTTTGTAGGACCCAGATTTGGTTGATGACTAACGAGAATCCCCAAAGATGTTGATACTTTGGATGCATGTAATGACTAACTCACCGCAATCGAGCCTCATATTCAACTTCATTGTTGGTGCATGGATTGGACGGATGATGAGAATCTCATCACATCATCAGTTAGGAGAACTATTACCTGCCTTCCCTGGGATGGTAAGTTGTGGTTCTTCTCCTCTTTGAGAGGAAGTTGCACCATCAAAGTACATCTCGAGTGAGCACTAGTATCCCTAAGTTCATGATTTGTTCATGGAGATCATCATTAAGCGAGAATCAGGAGTGGATGTCGCTAAGAAATCAAGTGCTTGTCCTTTTACATTACGAGGGGTATGAATGTTATATCAAACTGAGACAAAATCATGGACCAACGTGCCAACCATCCAGATAAGGTCAGTCGTGTCATGAGATATTGTAGTGGATTGACTCTAGAGATCAAGTTCACCTTATGAGAAAGCATGTAGTGTCATAGCTTTTGGGATGCAAAGATTAAAGCTAGGCAGTGCTTTTCAATAGGTGGGTAGTTTGCCTCGGCAGGGATTAGACAATGACTGAGATAATATAGTGCATTCTCTTTCCCTTTGTCATTGGTTTGAGCCAACAAAGCGCCAAGGAGTCATCTAATGCCATATATAATATGGCTTGCCCAAGATAGGATAGGTGGCGCTCAGATATCTTGAGATGTCTTCAAAGCATGCGACACTTGTCATCCCATTTGAACTTGGCATCTTGAGAATGGTTGGCATCTTCTGATAAGTTGGAAATGGCATCTTAGATATAACCACCCTTGGAATGACGAGTTGTGTTAGGCTTTTAGGGGTGGCATTTCTAATATCTTTGATCTTTTGATCGATTTCAATTCCCGTGTCGGACAACAAACCAATTTTCCGAGCTACTCAATGCACACTTCGAGGGTTCATTTTGAGGTTGTATTGTCTTAACTTACTCTCAAGTCAAAGAGATGGTCTTCCTTTTCTTTACTTTTGACAACATCATCATCGTAGCATTCAACTTGATGATGAATGAGTTCATCGAAGATTGAGTCATGGCCTGGTATGGCACCGGCATTTTAAAAGAAAGGCATGACTTATATAATATATTCGATCGGTTGAAAGGTAGTGTTTCTTTCATCCTGGGCCATCTTAATTTGGTTGTAGCGGATGACCCATCCATAAAGGAGAATCTTGCATGAGATGAGGCAATGTCCACCATTAATTATGGTATAGGAAGTGGAAATTCATCCTTAGGACATGCCTTATTTAGATCCCTAAAATCAATGCATATGTGAATTTGGCCATTCTTTTCTTAAATGACACGCCAACCGGTAGGATATTTTTCTTCCTAATAAAGCCGCATCGATCTTTCTTGATTTCAAAAGTGACTATTTTTTAATGTCTAATCGCAGACGTCTAGGAGCCTATTTGATAGGGTTAGCATTAAGTTCTATTGCTAGTATATGAACTGCTATGTTTGGAGATAGACTGGGCATCTCTTCATTACTCCATGAAAAGAAATCCTTAAACTCAATCAATAGCTTCACTAAATCATTGGTTTCTTTTTCATTCAATAGAGAACTAATATATGTTGGGCATGGATCTTCTTCTTCTAGGTTGATTTCTTTGAGCTCATCGAGTTGATCATCTCCTCTTGAACTCGGCGGTGCATCCTTGACTTCAAAGTCATTTGGATCATCAAGTTTCTAAGCACCTCTCATATGAGTTAGCATGATTTGAAAAGAACATCAATTCCAAATGATTGGTGATGACTAAGCAGTAATCATCATCATCATCATCCTAGTCCCGGTCTTGATTGTGAAAGTCTGCATTTGTTATCCCATAACCTTTCAAAGTAATTTGACCTGTGTTTAGACCAAGCATGTGGAATTAATCCTTTCTTTGCTAAATTAAGAACACAAGGCGAATACCAATCAAAAGGTAATTCTATTAAATCTTTATATGAATCATCCTCAAGTTCTACATCAGCTTCTTGACTTGAGGATGATGCTCTCCAAAAAAACTTGCACCTTTACATTTGTGGAAGACTTAAGAGCTTTCTTAACTACCAAACCCTCAACTTTTTATGAGGAAAGTGGGGTTAGAGTTAAAGTTCCCAACTGATGCTTAACTGTTTCACATATAGACTTGGATACACTTATGCTTTGCTTAGGAGCCCGGTCTTTCATCAGCTCAATCTGCACTTGCATGGGATCTGCTGTAGTGCTAGCATACTAATCATATATGACTCATCATCGAACTAGATTCTAAGTCTATAGATAGTAGGTGTGTCTCCTAGCAGGGACATAACTCTATTGGATGGCCAATAAGGAGGTCTTCCATCTCTAGGCATGTCTCTGGATGCCTCTTCTCTTCCTCTCTTGGTGGAGGTCGAGTCATCCCCCATATGTGTGGAGTAACAATGGTGGAATATGTTCTCTCCTCAAGTCTTTCACCTCCTTTTTATTTTCTTTCTCATTTCCTTTCTTTTTTCTTTTTCTTTTCTTTTCTTTTTCTTTTTTCTTTTTTTCTTTTTTTTCTTTATTTTTGAACTTTCACCAAGTTCAAGAATAGACTTGTTGATTTTGAGGGAGATAGTAGGTTGCATCTTCATATATTCCTCATGTGAATGGCTTAAGATCTCCTTTGATGTTCAATCCCACCTCATGAACTTCATGCACATAGAGAGGATGGAACCACATTATTCTCATGTATCCACGTCTCCCAAGCAAAGCATTGAAAGATGTATCAGAATAATATGAAACTTGGTAGTCTTCCAATCATCCACTTGTGGCAACACTTATGAGCCTAAAGCCCTCTTGTTCATTGAATCCTCTCAACATCATCCTCTCTTTTGAAAGTTTGGAGATGTCAATCCTCAAGTAAGCGAGGGTTTTAGACTCATAATATTCAGATGCACCAGTCAAAGAACTGGATATCTGTATCTTCATCCCTTGTAATGTAAAGAGGGTTGTGCTTGGTCATTCCTAGAAGCAAGTCTTCATCAGAATGTAACTCCTAGAGTGTCCTCACGACAAGCCTCCTCTTTAAGAGCGATTAAAGGGCATTCTCATCAAGAAGAGCCTTGATTAGAGATTCTCATCTCTTTGGATAAGATAAGGGTGTCATATATATCTTAACTTATGACTTTAAGATGTGCTAGGACATTGTAGTCAACCTTGGCTTGATCCTCCATAAGCATATCCATGGGTGGAGCATCTTGTGGAGGGGCTATCTTCTCTTTAGAACCAATGATTTGCTTACCCTTATCCTGAGGTGCCACCCTAGGAGGTAGAACTTTGCCATTGCGAAGGTTAACTTCAATGACCTCTTGGAATGATGAATTTGTAGGAAGTTCTACCTTCCATCGGTGTACTACCTCCTATGGGATCAGAGTGGATGACTCCAAATCAATCTCAATGGGTGAACCCATGATTGAGAATGGAAAATCCATTTCTAAATCAAAGAGGAATGATCGAACTAGAGTTCATTATTTTGTAGACTTGAAGAGTTTTAGAGGAATAAAATCTAGAGTATCAGTGGACAAGATGTAAGTGAAAGCTTTCTTCATTGATTTCTTCTTAGATGGAGGTACATGATAGAAATCTAATAAAGTAAGCGGAGAAAGGTAGTGCCCTTGTCCTGATACAATATATTAGTAGAAGAGGAGCTAGTGGAGGAAGTAGTAGATGTGGATGGAGTCTTTGGACTAGATGGTGGTTGTGCTACTATGCTATCCCTGCAAGTAAGGTACCACTGGTGACACCTTCTTGTGTTATCTTTGGCAACTTACAAACCTTCCGTTGAGGTTTGAGTTACTTGTAATAAAAAAACTTCTTGATCTTGAGATCACTTTTTTTTAGAGGTTGATGCAATATCTCAACCTTCTTTTATGTTAAGAGGAGTGTGGCATCCCTTTCCTTTGATTGCTTCAATTATTATTGCTTGATTTTATCTTCTGATCTTGAGTCTGAACCCACATTTCAATAATTTTGGTTATGTTGAATGAGGTTCAAATTGCATGGAGAGATTTGTATAATTGAAGGAGAAGCTTTTGCCATTTGATTTTCAATTTTGAACCCATAACAAATTTAGGTAGTTGGATGGACAAAATTTGAGGAGAGATTTTTTGAGATATTTTATGTTTTGTGCATCTTATTTAAAATATTGATAGTTTGAAAGACCTCTACTTAGCAAATTTGGGTATGCTAAGAAGAGGTTGTGATTGTTTGAAATATTTTGCTTGTGAAGATTGTGATATTTTGATTTGAAAATGGGGCTTCTTACTTAACAAATTTGGTATGTTAAGTAGATGCCACATGTGTTTGATTTGTGTTTGATGATGAGACTTTCACTTAACAAAGTTAAAGTGATTTTGAATATAAAACTCTCACTTAACAAATTTGGTATGTTAAGTGAAAGTCAAATATGTTTTATGAATTTTGAAAATGAACTCTCACTTAACAAATTTAGTATGTTAAGTGAAAGTCCAATGTGTTTATGATTTTGAAAATGAAACTCTCACTTAACAAATTAAAAATGTTAAGTGAAAATCAAATGTGTTTATGATTTTGAAAATATATATATATATATATAAAATATATATATATATATGTTATATATATATATATATATACAAATTTATATATATATATATAAAATATATATGATTTTGAAAATGAAACTCTCACTTAACAAATTTGGTATGTTAAGTGAAAGTCAAATGTGTTTATGATTTTGAAATAAAATGAACTTATTTAATAACTTAGGTATGTTAAATGGAGTTCAATTTGTTCTTATGATTTTCAAAATGGGAGTTCTCATTTGTTTTACTTGGACATGTCAAATGAGCTCTCAATGTGTTTTAAAGTTCAAGACTTTGGCACGAAGGAATTCTATCAGACAAATGCAAATAGAATTCAATTTGCTCTACCTTCTCCAAGGGAAGGGGAACTCCCATTTGACAAATTTGGTTATGTTAAGTGGGGGGTTCAAATATGTCTTGACTTCTCTTTTATGTGTGTATGGTTTATTGCTTTTCAAAAAGGGAAACTTCAACTCTAGCACATGTGAAGTATGCTAAGTGGAGTTTCAAATTCTATATCATGATTTTATTTGAAAATAGAATCTCCATCCAACAAATTTGAGTGTGTGTGGGGATAGCTATTTCCAAAGAAAATGTGCTTTTTTTTTTAAAGACATTAAAATGGTTGATTTTGATTTTTAAAAGAACCTCCATGTAACAATCATAGGATTTGTTAAAGGAGGTTTGGTTATATGTTTTGTGAAAATTTCTTATAAATTTTGTAGATCTCTTATTATGTGGATTTTGAAAAAGTGCTTTTGGAAAGACATGTTATTTTCTTTAGTAGAGTTTTATTCTCTTATTGTTCATGGGATGAACCTTGCCTCACCATCAAATGGTGAAAGAGATTCTTAATTTTGGTCATCTCCTTTGTTTGATTAATTTTAATTTTCACCTATTGGGGAATAGATTTTAAGACACATGGGAGGTCCTAAAACCTAAAGGATGTTGGCGAGCTTTGCTTAAGGATGAAATAAGCTAAGTGCCAATGGAAAGAATGATAGTCTCAGGCCTATATAAAAATATAAGTCCACTATCGATGCTTGGAGATAATAATTGTCTACTAAAGATGGAGAGAGGAACCTTCCCTAGTGGAGTCACTAGAAAAATTTGTGGTGTTTATTTTTGAGATGTGGGACACCATGCAGATCGTAGGGGTACTTATTGAAGTGATCGGGTACGACATTAAGGAATGATGTACTATCTCAAAAGATAGAAATCACCACCCTATAATGGACCTAATCACCTAATAAGGACTCTAAGGCATGATGGGTCTTGAATATACAGAGATCTTTCCCCTACTTTACATGGAAAAGTAAAGTAGGGTTTATTTTAAGCGGGTTCATTAAGTTCCCTGAGGCAAGCCCCAATAGTTAATTACATCCTAAGGAATGGGAATTCCTTAAGAATACTCTCGATTAAAGTAGACAATTAGGTCTCCAAAGATTTCAAGGTTAAGACTATCAAAGGATTGGCTATTTTAGAAAATCAAATGGGATAGATCAAGGAGAAGACTTATTTTGGAATCCAAAGGGAGAAAGTAGGAAATACTCATGATACTAAAGCCTAGTGAGCATTCCAATCTACCCCATAATTGGGCCTTATATAAAATTGAAGAAAGTTAATTATTTGAGTTGACATTTTATCGATTTATAATTTCCACAACATAAGATTATAGAAATGCCTAAGAGGAGGAGGATGCTTGTAGCCAAGGAAACATCTACCTTAGATTCTAAACTAAGGATCCTTGGTACAAAATAAAGGCACCCAAATCTAAGCGCTAAAATGGGTATATGATTTACCTCCACAAAAGAGAATAAACCACTCAACTTATTATCTGGACCAACTAACTCCTCCTATGCTTTAAATCCATATAAGCAAGTCTAATGCTTTGCAAGATGGCTAGGTTGTTGTTCATTTAGAAAGAAAATTAAGTCATTAGACTCATTCCCAAAGAGACTAGAGCATAAGTGGTATGAATCCATGACTTAATCTAATGCAAATTTTATCAAATTTATTTGATTCTTTTGGACTTTTTGTTTTGACACAGGCTATGGGATTTTGTATGCCTAAATGCATGAGAATTTGATTATAGGCCAAATCAAGAGAGAAAGGAGTGTCTTCCACCAAAGGCTCTCACAGGTTAAGCCTTGATTCTCTAGCAAAGATGGAAGCCCCCTCTTAATAAGAGTGAAAGAATATGACATGCATGATATTATACATTCATCCATCCAGCTAAGAGGTTATTAAAAATTTTATTATCTTGATTTAATTCCTAGTCTTTTATGTGAGGTTATGAGTTATTTTAAATTTTTAGTTATGAGTTGTTAATTGGGGTAGAAAAAATTAATTTTATCCTAAGAGCCACTAGCATCCACACATTCAAACATCAAAATCATACTATGAAAAGCATGTTGTTCTAATGCACAATTCTAAACATAACATTAAACAATTTTATAGACTATCGTAAAAGAATAAAAGGTTAGTGCGGGTTCCAAGTTCCAGAAAATAGAAAAAAAAAGAAATGGTAGCCTACAACCATACAATGATTACAAAAATAATATATATGTTATGGGGGTCTTCTTTTATTCATTTATTCATTTCTTCATTTCTTTCTTTTGATTTGATTTGCTCCAAAGGCATCACAGGGAACCCTAGGGAGTAAGCCTTCTGGCCACTGCTCATCCTAATCTCCCATAACATTAATCCTAATTCCTAATGCAAAATTACATAAAAAATAGGAAAAGTAAATCTAGCTACACCTGCAAAATAAATGTTAGCTAAACACACCAAACAACCCAAGCAATTATATGAATAATTTGGACTTAGCACCCACATATGGGTAACCAAGCCCACTTGTCCTAACATGGGTTACGATTAGGGGCTAAGAAACCTGCATAGCAAAAATATTTATATTTTTATTACAGTGACTTAAGCTGTTAGAAAACATAGAAATAAGGCTAACATATAGTCTCTGAAACATACACTAACATCAGGTCTAAAACATTACATCACAAAACATCCATCAACATCTAACTAGAAGTGGTGGCTTAGTATTCTAATGTGTGAGCTTAAGGCTTGTGTGATAAGACTTCACTACGCCTTTTTTTTAGTTTAAGTTTCAATTTGGAGTTTGAATTTGTTTAAATTTTACCTTTGGGTGATTTCAATTTAAATGATTTAATGATTTACTTTTCATTTTTTTATTTCAAGTTTATTTGGTTGTAGTGATGTTTAAGTTTTCAAGAATGAAGATTAGAATGAGTTCCACTTGTAGATGGAACTCACCCCATCTACATCTAATTCCTAAAGAATCTAACCAATTAAGTACCTTAATTAGCCATTTGAATTTGTTGTAATTTGTTGATTTGATTTGTTGATTTGATTTCATTTTTGATTTTTAATATTTGAAGGTTGAGTTTGTTTAAGTTGGTTTTGATTGATTGATAATTTGGTTAGAGAATATTTTTAGTTTTTTTGATTCTTGATAATTTTGTTTTAATATCCTTAATATCTGAAGTTTGGTTTGTTTGAATTCATGTGTTTTGGTTGATTAATTTAATTTTAGATTGATATTTGATTGATTATGTATTAATCTCTTATTTAGATTTAATTTAATTTAATTTGATTTGGATTAGTTTTATTGATCATGGGTTTGTTCAATGTGATTATGATTAGTTTAATTGAAATTATTTATGTTAATTAAAAGTTTGTTTAATTTTAATTTGGTTTCATATTTGTTTTAGACTAATGAGTAATTAACAATGGTTTGGTTTGTATGTTTTGGTTTAATTTGTGCATTTTGATTAACTTTGATTGATTGATTAACTTAAATAGTTTGTTTATGAAGTAATTAATTATTAAATTAAATAAAGATTTGTTTAATTTTTCATTTGATTCATATTTATTTAAGTTGTATGATGAGATTAATGATTTAAGTTTAAATTGGGTTTAATTAGTATTTGTTGAATTTATTGTTAAGCTTAGGTTTATTATGATTAATTTATTAGCAGGTAAGTTTAGTTATTTGGATTAATGATGTCTTTAATGAGTTAATGATTTGAATTTAAATTAGGATTTAATTAGTATTTAATTGAATTTATGTTTAATTAAGCTTAAGTTTAATATGATTAATTTAATTTACTTATTTAGTTTATTTAATAGGTGTGATTAAATTAATTAGTAAATTAATTAAGTATTTGATTTGAATTAATTTTAATATGATTTATAAAGTTAATTTAGTTTATTAAGATAATGGATTAATTTATTAAGTTTGCATTAATTAGATGTTTTAATTAATTAAGTTTGATTAGGTCAATTAAAATTATTAGATTAATAAGGGTTTATTTAATTAGAGATTAATGACTTAATGATTTAGGTTTAATTTAGGTTTTTTTGATTAATGTTTAATTGCATCTTAGTATGTTTGATTAAGCTTAGGTTTAATATGATTAATTTGATTAACTTAATTAGTTTATTTGGGGGTGTGATTATTAATTTAATTAGGGGTTTGATTTAAGCTTAATTTTTAGTTAGCTTTTATGCCTTATTTAAATTAATTTGATTAATTAAGGTGATGGATTAATTTATTAAGTTTGTATTAATTAGATGTTACAATTAAGTTTGATTATTCATGATTAGGGTTTTACTTGATTTGATTTATTTAACATGTTCGATTTTATTAAGTTTGATTTTATTAATATGTTCGATTTAGTTAACATGTTCGATTTTATTAACATGTTTGATTTAGCTTTAATATGCCTTAATTAAGTTTGATTTTATTAACATGTACGATTTAGTTATTAGGTTGAAATATTTAATGGTTATTTAATTATCTCATTCCAAATGGATGTGATTTAATCATATGTTAATTAAGTTTATTTTAATTTTATTTAGTTTAATTTGATTAGTATCAAATTATAAAGTTTCTAAATTTGTTGGGTTTGGGTTTGATTTAAGATTTAATCTTTAATTGAGTTTTATTAACTATTGATTTAATCATATTTAATTTAATCTCCTTTAATGATATTTTCGATTTGAGGTTTGATTAATGTTTGAAGTGTTATTTCATTTCTAATTTTGATTTAATATTTAAATTATTTTTTTTATATTTTAATTAACTCTTAATTGATTAAACTCTAATCTTAAGTATTTGTTTGGGGTTCATTAAGATTGAAGATCACATTTTTCTTAAGAGTTAGATATCAATTTAAGTGATTTAGGTAATTTTGAAGATTTTGTAATTTTAAATTTTTTTTTTTTTTTTAATTTATTTTATTAAAATGGACAATCTAGAATTCAAAATTTAATTTCTCCCACAAGTCCTTTTAACTTGAAATTTTTATGGTATGTGTGCTTTAACTTTAATTCAATCTCGAAATTTCAACTTAATCTAACTTATATTTTTGGTTTAATTAATAAAATTTGATTTTCACTAAAACTCAAATTAAGCTCCAATACTTAGTGAAATTTGGTATTTTGTTATTGGATTTAGATGAATCCAACAGCCATTGTTTGTAATTTTTGGTTAAATATTTTATTTTTATGAATTTTTAATTTTGGTGATTTAAATTAATTATTTTTTTATAAAGAAGAAATACATAGCGGTTGGCGGAAGAAAAAACCAGCGGGTCCCTGCGTCGTCCGCTCGGACGGTCGAGCATCGCGATCGAGCGGATCGGCGATCGGCCGATCGATCGTCCGTCCGCGATATCGTCGATGGTCGGTCGCTTTAGGCGATCCGGCATGGATCCGCGTAACCATCCGGTCGCGTGCAATCGATGGTCAAATCATCACATGATCTAAAGGCGATGTGCGATCCGAGCCGATCCCATGCGGGGACGGTATGGTGAACCACCGGTGGTGAATAGTGTTTTTTTTTAAAGAAAAATGAGAGTTTCTAAGAAAACTTGTCCAAATGGACCCATTTTCCACGATTCACACCAAAAAAATTTTATTTTTAATGGGATGATTTAAAGTAAAAATGTGGGATTATCTAGAAATTCTAAATTCCGCAAAATTTAATACAAAATGTGAAATCTAAGGATCATGGTTTGATGAAATTACATCTGGGGATGATTTTTTGTGGCGGTGAAGATCAGTGAGCTAGGTATGTGAGGAAGCTTTGGAGTCATCTTTTAACCGCCTTCCCTTGAGCGTCGCCTCGATGTCTACACCGTCTTGCGGAAAAGTACTACTTGTATTTTGAGCTCAAAATGGCTCAAAGAGGTGGGGATGGGTTCTTCTTTTCTTTGGGAAGCTTTTAGGGGTGAATGGTAGTGGGAGGAAGAGATTTTAAGCCTCATCTCCCCCTCCTTTTATAATGGCCAAAAATACAAGTTTTTTTTTAATTATTTTGGCTTCAAATTGATTGTCATCTTGTTGGGGTGGTTGAGATGGATCTAGATTGATTGAGGACTTTAGATTTTTGCTCCAAAGTCCTCTCTTGCATATGATCGATTTATTCAATTAAAATGAGGACATGTGATGAGTTAAGTGCATGTGATGGGAGAATTAAATGAGGTTGGGTGGAATCCTATGTGGGGAGGATCATGAGAGATTTAAATGGGTTGGGTTTTATTTTGGGCTGATCCCAAATGGGTTTGGGTCAGGTTTGATCAACCCTCAAGGGGTTTTGGCTTGGTTTGAGATTTGGCCCAATTTGGGTCATATGGGTCATATTGGGTCAAATTGAAAATTAGCCAAATTAACAAGGTTATGGGTTGATTCATGTTCAATTGGCTAGAAGATGAATATGGTATTTAGTTTGAATTAATTTGGATTTAATTTGATTCCAAATTGACCCTTTAGGCCAATTTGGGCTAGGATGGGTCAAGTTGACCAATTGGGATCGATTGAGTAAATTGAGTTTAATTATAGATTTGGTAAATTTTAATAAATAATTTAGAATGAGCTTGAGCCATTGATTGCAATAAATTTGGGTAAGATCATGATTTGACCTGATTTAGTCCTTTAGGCTAATTTAGGTCAACGATCAAATGCCAATTGGCTTGGTTTGGCCCAATTGAATTAATTGATCATCTAGGTCAACAATCATGTGGAAGATTTTGGTGAGCTTGGTTCAATCCAATTTGGTTTGGATTAGAAGTTGGCTCAAATGGGTCCTAGGTCACTTTGGGTCAAGTACTAAGGTCAATTGGTTTTGGTTTTGGTTTGATTGATTATTAGGTTTCATTTTATATTTGGGTAGATAATTGAATGAATGGGTGATTCAAGAGAAAATTCCTTGGTTTGACTTAGATAGAATTTGGCTAAGTCAAGAATTCAAGGGTTTATATTGAGTTTGGATTTGATTTTGATATGGTTTGGTCATTTTAATTTGGATTTCATTTATATTTGTGAATATAAATGAATGAATAATGATTCATAAAGAGATCAATTGATTTTGATTTGATTAAAGGGGTTTTGGCTAAGCTTGAATGTGATTCATGATTTATGGGGTTTTAATTTGAACTTGATTTTGGGTTTCAATCATTTGGAGTCAAATTTTGAAGTTAGATTTGATTTGAATTTGAATTTAATTTGATTTAAAGGAGTCAGGTTTGATTTGAAAATGTAGATTAGGTTTGAGGCTATGGGATGGGTAATTTCCTTAAATCCAAAGCCTAATCTTATGATTAACACTTCTAAGTCTCTAGGCTTAGGTTGTTCACTAATCACTAGATGTGTCTTATGATTGGAATAGTAGAAGTCTAAGTCTAAGAAGTGGAGGTTAAGAGCTCACTCCAAAAAAAGGTCAGCGGTTTGATTTTCTCCCATGTGTGTGAGTTGATTTAGTTTGTTGGGGTTAAGGTAATTTTTATATTTTACTTGGGTTAGGTATGAATTGTGTTAATTCACTACATAGATAATTAATCAAATAATTATGAGCCAATTAGATGACATAAAATTACACAAGGAATATAAATCAATAATGCACCTAGAAAAGAAAAGGGCCTAATGAAATTAGCTCATGATTAATGATTAATTAAACTAAGGGGTTTAGTTTAAGTACTTTCATAACCCCTCTAAGACATGTGAGTGGGATTTTGATTTTCATAATATACTTAGGTTATTGAACACCTAAGCATCTACCCAAGATGGATTAGTTAAGTTCTAGAAGATTTTTTAAATTTTATAAAATTAATTAAGGTGGTAGTGAATTAACCCTTAGTAAGGTTGTTAAAGAAAGGTGGTTTAAGGAATATCTTGTAAAGTATCTTATTCCCCAAATCTTATATTCACTTAATAAAAACTTGATTGACTCTCAAAGGTACAGATCACTATGCTAATTATGATTAATTACATTAAGGGAGTGATTAAGGAATGCATTAACAATTTCTCTAATTAAACCACCAATAAATCCCAAAAAAATTAGGGGAGGCAAGAGTCATCTTACTAATTGTGCAAAAGAAGTTTGAGATTAATCAGTGGAGTAATTAGAGGCTGATTAGTAAAATAATATTCCCAATAGAACCTAAATCCAGAGAAAGCACTGTTCAAAATCCACTAAAATTTTTTTTTAGAATATTCTTTATTCAATTATCTATACAATGCAATTTATTTCATATTTTTCTAATTTTGTTAGGCTTAGATTTGAATTTAGGAAGTTTCCATGATTAATTAGGTGATTTAATAGCCTAATTAAATGTTTAATCCCGTCAGCATCACGTAGACCATTGACGCGGCATGCACTTTCCACGTGGCAGATTGAGATTCGATATTTAAGTTATCACATCATAACATCATGTAATGGTGGTGCTTCTGCTTCTTTTCCAGCACTCAAGTTGGATGGTGAGGTTAGATCTCTCTAAAGGGATAATCGTGTCTTTTCATCTTCCAAAATGCGGATGGATGGCCCATGATCCTTCCATGTTCTTCTCTATGAGAAATGGACACCATCTATCTTCTAGGAGAAGAAGAGCTCGATTGACCTCGGATTGGATTAAAACTCAACCCGCACGATCAACATGCAAAGGTGACCACATCTAATGGCTAGAATCTCATAGGTTGATACTTTACTTCACAAAGAATGAGACCACGTCCAGATTGAGCTCGATTTAATGGCACCTTTAAGGTGATCCGGTGCTTTTTACCTTAGAGATGCTTGTCCTGGAGACAGCTTTGTTGAGAGTTTGAAGTCTTGAGATTGGATGGATCCTTCTAGAGGCCAAGCTCCCTTTCAAGTAGGCTCGGTCTTGATCAAGAGTGGCCCTCCCTTGCCTTTGGAGCTTGTGTGAATGCTTGGGTGAGTTGGTCGAGCTCACATGAAGCTTTACAAGTGGGAATTATTGAGTGTGGAGTAGGTTTGAATATCAATGGAGCTCCCCTATTTTCAATTTGAGAAAATCCAAAAATGGAGAAGTTGAAATCACTCTAGGAAACTTGGGATCATTTGGCAATGGCTCCTCTGGCTTCCCTTAGCTCAATTGACCCTTGAACGGAATTAGGGGGAGTATATCTCCCTCTTGAAGGGTTAGACGATCATGAAGGAGCTTGCCATTTTGATCCAATTGACCCTATTCAATAGGTTGTTTGAGCTATTTAGAGTGGCATGGCATTTAATTTTGGCCAGAGGAGGAGTGGGTGAGGTGGCCATGTGCTTCAGTGGAAGATTCCATGTGGCCATTTTCAAAGGAGGTGGTCAGATTTGGGTTTAGTTGGGTTTCATGACCCATTGGGTCATGTGCACCATGTCCATTAGTGACCATTTTGTCCACTAAGGGATGCCAAGTTTCCATGGAAGGAATTGACCAAATTCAAGGTTTTGTGATTTTCCCCATGGACTAGGAGTAAAATGGTCATTTGACCTTGATTTTGAAGGTTTGTATGATTGAAAAATGGTTGGGCCAAGTTTCCATGAATTTGGAGTTGGTTTGATGATTTGGCTCATGTTGACCCATTTTAGTCAAAATGGGTCAACTTGTCAAGTTGACCAATTGTCAATGGTCAAACCAGTTGGGTCAAGTTCATATGACCATTTGAAATGTTTTGTTGGTTTTGGTTTGATTTAATTTAGTTTATTTTTTAATTTGGTTCAATTGAGTTCATTTAGGTCAAATGAGTCAAGTTGAACAATTTGACCCATTTGACCTATTTGGGTTAGGTCATGGGTTGGTTCATGTTTGGTTGGTCATATGAAATGGATTTGTATCTTTGTTTCCAATAAATTTGGTTTATATTTGAGTTTGACTTTTGGAGTTGGTATTGATTGTTTGAAATATTCATTTATATTTTGAATATAAATATATAAATAATTTATGAATAATTTCCTTGAATTTAAAGTGATTTGATTTGATTTGGTAAGTCCATGACAAATCAATGACTTTGGAAGACCCATTTGGTTTGATTCTTGAGTTTAGTTTGATTGATTTGAAATATATCTCTTTATAGAATATAAATGAGAAATCAAATTGTGAAATTCTTTATTGATTTAGATTTGATTTAAGCTAAGTCCATTCATGAAGGAATCAAAGGACTTAGGAAATATTTGAACTTGAATTTCAATCATAAAATCCTTTTTATCATGGGTTTTGATCATGTGGAATTGATTTGGGTTTGGAAAATCAATCTTAATTGATTTAGTTTGATGTTGATTTTATTTGAATTTGACTTGAAGGAAGGAATAAATGATTCAAATATAGAAAATTTTCTTAACATAAGGCATGACTATTATTTTAATCTGATTTGATCAACAATCAGATGTGTCTAGGCTAAAGATCTCTTAAATCAGGAGTTCTATGTTTAACTAAGATATTGAGCATCTAAAATGAGGTCAACTATATACCCCAAAATGAGTCAAATGCTTGAAAACTATTGAGCTAAAAATTTGACAATATTTTGATATAAGTCATCTGATTCAATCTAACAATTATCATTGAAATCATAACAAAATTTTCTACTTTCATGTTGGTTGACTAATTGTGACCATACACAACAATTTTTTTTAATTTAAAATGATTTCATACTTCATCTCATAACATTCTCATCCTATTGAAATATTTATATATATATATATATATAAATATAAATATATATATATATATATATATATATATATATTTTATATATATATATATATATATATATATATAAAAAGAAATAAAAAATATTTAGTCTCTCTTGATGACCTTTATACATAACATCTTTATCATTAATCCTTAAAGATTATTATAGTTATTATAACATCATCCTTAATAGATTAAAATATATTTTTTTTAACTAACCCCCATAATTAGCATTTATGAAGAAATTCAATTGATATTTAATAGTTAATATAAAATTTGAATAATTGCTATAATTAATAAAAAAAATATATGAAAAAAAATACTTTAAGTGACCAATTTCACTTTAGGTCAAATGACCAATCATTTGTATTTTATTGAAATATGAGATGAAGATACTAATTTGTGATTGATTTGAATTTGGTTGATATTTTGGTTCAAATGATTTTGCCTGAATATTTGAAGTCAAATGGATTATGTTAGGTTTGATTGGATTGATTTTATCTTGGTTGATTTGGTTGTATATTCGATTTGGCATGATAATTTAAGGATTGATTAATTTATGACAAAATCAATTGAATTTGGTTTGGATTGAAGGAATCAATATGATCAAATGATATTTATGGATTTGATTTTGGCTTGAAATTTGAATTGGATTGAAATTCAATTGGATTGGATTGTAATGAGATTTGAGGTTGAAATTTATGAGATAAGCATGATTTTATTAATGAGCAGATTTTCCATCCAGGCATAACTCATGGCTAATCCTTCAGTCTCCCACTTGGGTTAAGCATTCACTTAGCCACCATGTCTTATGACTAAGGAGCTCTTAGTGTTGAGAAGACCTCTAGAACTATGATGAGAAAATTGAATCCTCACTCTAGTGAGGTCAAAAGGACCCATGTGGTGAGGAGAACACATCTCATTCTCACTCAAACTATAAGACATTCATTCCTCGAGCTCTAGTGAAGCATCTCCCAGCTTTCCCATTCCACTTGCTTCCCCTCAATTTTACTCAAAGCCAAAAGGAGGTGATTTATGAATCCAATTCACTCAATCCTCAACCAAAGTCAAATTAATCTTGCACACACCATCCTTGGACAAAAGCGAGTTGAAACGAATCAAATCCCAGCTTCCCCATGATCAAAGCTAGGATTTCAACTTAAGCCAACCAATGAAGAGGATTGGTCTTAGAAACTTCACTTCAAAGCTTCGTCTCAACGGGCTTCGTTTCATTCCAACGAAGCTTCCTCAATCATTGGAAGTGCTAGTGATAGCCTCCGACAAGGTATGCCATTGAAACCGACCTTGGAGAAAATTTTTCTTGGTCATTTATGAACGAAATCATTACGTCACGTGATCTCCACCATTAGATGTATTGCTTGTGCTTCCCCGAAGGTGTGGGATGAATTTGAGCTCCATTCGAGCTTGGGTGAGCTTCATCGAGAACAATCGATGGATGATTCATCTCGTTACTGGGAGAGAGGATCACAAACCATACATTACATTAGCGGTGGACGATCTAATCAAATGCTTTAGATCCCTATTTTCTTTAATCACAGATTCGATCTTAGATCGGACGGCCCGTAGAAGTTGTAATGCGCCGACTCGGTGAAGGATGATACTTATATAACCAATCCCGTCGCAACATGTGGAAAGCACGTCGTGTCAGCCGCCATGTGGCCCGATGGGATTAGGAGTTTAAGTATGCTTAATTAATCCAATTTTAATGGTAAAACTTTCAAAATTCATAACTATTTATAGAAAAATTCAAAAAATACAAATAAATACTCATTTTAAAGGTAATTCGGAGGAGAATAATAGAAAATTAAAATCAATTAATTTTGAATAGTGATTTTGACTCAATTTAAGTTTTATTATAAATGTAATTAAGCTAATTACTTTATAATTACTCTAGCAATTAATTCTAAACTTTCTGAGATTGATTGGTGGGATGACCTCTGGCTCCCATGATTTTCTTAAAATTTATTACTTGATTAATTAGGATAATAGCTTATTTTATTCATAATCACTCTCTTAATTAATTAAATGATTAATGAGCATGTTAAACAATAATTAATTCATTAATTAAGTTTGCTAATCATTATGAAATAGTGGATGGACATAGGGAATGAGATTAGGACTTCTTCTCCAATCTTTTCACCTAAGTTTATTTCATTTGGATAGCACTTAATCAATTTACAACTAATTAATAACTTAATCTCTTCATTAAATAATTTAATTAATCAAGCTCAAAATTGAATCATTATAGAACTCAACCATTTAATTCTTGGGTACATTCTTAGGTGTTCAATAACCTAAGAGAATTCTAAAGGAAATTATAATCAAACTACATGTGTAGGAGGATTGTAAAAGTACTTAATTAAACCCTTTAGCTTAATTAACCAATAATTATGAGCCAATTGCATTAGGTCCCTTCATTTCTTAGGTGCATTGCTGATTTAATTTCCATGTGATTGCATATCATATGTTGGCTCATAATTATTTGGATAATTAAGTTAAAGTGGTATAGGTAAGGGATAATTAATAGATTTAATTCATATATTAACCTAATCAAAACATAAAGTCAACCTAATTGTTCTAAAATTAAACCAAACCAATTCACACGTGGGGGGAATGGGTTAGGACTAGCAAACTCTTCTCATATTTCCTAAGTTAAATCAAATTCAAAGATAAAAATCTCCTTAAAGAATTTTTGATTCATTTTAAATGATCTTATTTTATATGATTGTCCTTAGGAATTAATTAGGGTGAATGAAGTCATGTACTTACATTCCTTTATTTCTTTCCAATCATGCTAAATATTGTTTGCCATATGAAATCATGCATTCATTTCTTCTAAAAATTAATTAATTAAATATTTTCTTTTATGTTAAATTGCATGTGTTGGCTATAATTATATGTATTGGCTATTATCACTATTAAACCAAAAATTATTTCTTAAAACCTATAAATCAAAGATTATGAATGAAGCGATGCTATTTATAAATATTTATAAGCTTGCATGTGATTATAGCATAAAATGTGTATTATGAAGTTCTCTTTCCTTCTCTTAACATGGATTCACATGAGATTTGTAAGTGTATAGTTCATTTGAAAAGAACACAACACTTACCTAAATCTATTCCTATGCGTCTCTATATTAAGACTTAGGAAAGATCTTCAAATTACACAAGTAAATCATACAACCAAATCAAACATAATCTCTTGCATGATTCTTTATCCATTTGATTCTTTGTGTACATCTACATGTATCTAAGAAAAGTGGTATATCGGTGGACATCTGCTTGAGACTTTAAGTAGTCTAAGTATATCTTATACCTTACACCCCGGTGTAATAATGTACTCACTTATAATTTTATACATGCGGATGTGCATTTAGCTAATGGATGAAAAATCCTTCTTTTCTACATAATAAAGACATGCATTAATGATCCAATTAACAAATGGAATATCCAAACACATCTCTTTGCATTCATCATCAAAGTGTGCTAATATTTGCATTGCATGTATAGGTATGTTTAGGATTATTAATATGCATGGTATACATGATGGAAAAAGAAATGAATGGTGTGTTATGTGATAGTAATCTACAGTAATCAGATGCCTTTCTTATTGAATATATTTAGAGAATCTAAACTTAGGGAATTAAAACACATAATAAACCATTCACTAAAGAAATTCATTAAATCTACCTTAGAAATATTTTAAGATAGGGATGAAAGAGAGCATGCTTCTTTTTCTTCTCTTCATAACATTTAGTCACTAAGTGTAGGTTCATTCAAACCAAGTCAAATCATCAATTAAAATTGATAAGTCAACTAAATCACTTAAAATGAAACCATCATCTGAATTGAATCTTTCACACTTGGAAAATTTTAACCTTAAAGCCTAGCTAAGATATGCCACACAAGCCTTAAATGACACACACATTAGGCTGAGTCACCACTTCTAGCTCTATGTTAGGCAGTGCATGGTTTGATGTATGATTTTGTTTTGTGGTGTAATATTTTAGACTAGATGTTAGGGTGTATGTGCGCAAATTAGATGATAGGGCGATCTTAGCTTAATCATGTCTTCTGTAGAGGACTGTGCTTAAAGGATCATTGTAATAAAAAGAAAAAGAATATAAGTACTTTTGATGTGCATGTTGCTTAGCCCCTAAGCATAGTCCAAACTAGGATAGGTGGACTTGGTTACCCATGTATGGGGTCTAAGTAAATTATAATACTTGGTTGTGTGGTATGTTTAGCTAACCTTTGTTTTAGGTTTAGTTAGATTTACTTTTCCCATTTTGATGTAAATTTTATAATTAAGATTTGGAATGAATGTTATGAGTAATTAGGATGAACATTGGTTATAAGATCAAGTCTTATGTACCATGTGATGCCTTTGGAGCAACCATATTCCAATCAAGCCAAAAGGAAGAAGGAAAAGAAGCAAATCAAAATGAAGAGATAAAAATGAAGAAATGAAGAAATGAAGAATGAAGAATGAAGACCACCATAACATGAATTTCTTTTAATTGTAATTATTCATTTGTAATCCAGGTTGTATATGGGTAGAGCTCGGCTACTAATATTTATTTTTGGGTTGTATGGCGGTACCCGATCGCACCGACCTCTTATCCTTTTACGCTAATTTTATAAATTAATTGATGTTATGTTTATAATTGTGAAATTAGGATGGCATAATTTTCTTAGTTTCTTAATTATTTGATGATTATTGAATGGCCTGGATGCGATCAGGCTCTTAGGAAAAAATAAATTTTCTATCCAATTAATCAATTCATAATCCCACCTAAAGCCTAGGACATAAATCAAGATAATAAAAGGTTTAGCAACCCCTTAGATAGATGTTGTATGTCTCATATCATGCATAAATCATATTATCTCTCTTGCAATGGAGGGCTTCCACCTTTGCTAGAGAAAATGGCTTGACCTTTGAGAGTCATGGTGGAAACACACCTCCTTCTTTCTGATTTTGGCCCATAATTGAGTTTCTCATGCATTAGGCATATAAAATCCCATAGCCTGTATCAAATAAAAATTTCCAAAAATCAAAATAAAACTTGATAAAATTTGTATTAGATTTAGGTTATTATTCATGCCCTTCATGATCTAGTCTCTTAGGGGGGTAAGTTTAAGGACTTAATTTCTATTCTAAGTAAATAAGCTAACCATCTTGCAAAGCATATGACTTGCCTACATGTATTTAAAATAATAGGAGTTAGTTGGCGGACCTCAGGTTAAGTCAACAATGGTGATTATCCTCTCTTATGGAGGTAAACCATATAGCCACTTTTGCCTTAGATTTAGTTCATTTTTGGCCATCAGTAAACCTCCTTAGATTTAGGATCTGAGGTTCATGTTTCTCTTTGGAGCAACAAGCATAAATCATCACCTCTTAAGCATTTCTATAATCTTGTATTATGGAATTGTTTAAGATTTCTAATAAAAATTCAAACATATAATTCTCTTCAATTTTAAAAATATAAAGCCCATATGATAGTTTAGGATGCTCACTATATTTCCTAGTATCATGAGCATCCCCTTCATATCTCCCTATGATTTTGATAATAACTCTCTCTTTTTGATCAATCCTACTTGATTTTCTAAAAATAGCCAATAGATTGATAGTCTAATCTTTAAAATATTTAGAGATTGCAATTATTTACCTTATTCAAGAGTATTCTTGAGGAATCTCATTCCTTAAGATGTAATTAACTATGGGGGCTTACCTATATAGGGAACTTAATGAATCCGACTTAAAATAAACCCTACTTTACTTTTTCATGTAAAATAGGGGAAAAATCTCTGGTGCATTCAAAGACCCATCATGCTTTAGGAGTCCTCATTAGGTGTTTAGTTCCATTATAGGGCAGTGACTTCTATCTCTCGAGATAGTATAATATTCCTTAATGTCATACCTGATCACCCTAATGAGTACATCTGGATCTGCATGGTGTCCCTTCCATAAACACACCAAAAAAAATAAACACCACACCATCCCTCTATAGTACTTCAAAGAAATCACTCCACTAGAGGTTCATAACATTGAAGAATTGATAATATTTTATGTGCCGCTGTTGAGTGAGAGTGGTAGAACAGGAGCTCTGTTTTATAAATCTGAAGAGTCTCAGCCTCACAATTTTGATCACTCAACATGAAAATTTGATGAGATAGTGCCAACAAGAATACTAATATACTATCCACAAAATGAAGAATGATGTATAAGCTTGGAATTCATATTGGAATTACTAAGCAGAGAGCTCAAGTCATTAGCAAGATATGGAATCAAAGAAGTCTTCATATATCATGAAGAATTGATAAGTTTGTCACTAAAGGTCTTGGGTTCATCCAAAAATCTCATCAAAATAAAGTTTGTTATAATATAATAAAAGTCGAATCAAAACTAATAGTGATGAAGAAGATGATCTCCATGAAATTCTTCTTACAAATGATGAAGAAGTAGAAGCCAAGCTTGCACCTGAAGAACTCAAAGATGGTGGACAAACAGCTACTATGGATGAACTCAAAGAAATCAACCCAAGAGATAAGGGTGATCCTCGTTCAACTTTTATCAGTGCCCTTCTACCTGATGAGAAAGTTGAAGAGCTAAAAATGCTACTTTGTGAATTTAGGGATTGCTTTGCCTAGATATATTCTGAAATGCCAGGCTTATCGCCTGATGTAACAATTCATAAACTTGTCATTAAACTATATGTGACGCCTGTTAAGCAAGCTCCTAGAAGAATGAGATTGGAGATTGAAGAACAAGTAATTAAAATTAAGAAGTTGATCGAAGCAAGCTTCATCTTGGAGGAGAAGTATGCAAATTGGATAGCCAATATTGTCCAAGTTAGGAAGAAGAATGACCAAATTTGTATCTGCGTTGACTTCCGGGACCTAAATAAGGCATTCCATAAGATGACTTTTCGCTTCCAAAATCATAACTACTAGTGGACAATACTTCTAACTATAATTATTCTCATTCATAGATGGATCATCGATACAACTAAATCAAGATGGCTCCTGAAAATGAGAAGCACACATCATTTAGGATGCCAATTGGTATATACTACTACACAATCATGTCTTTTCGTTTAAAAAATATTGGAGCTACCTACCAAAGAGCCATCATGTATATTTTCGATGAGTTGATTCACTAGAATGTGGAATGTTATGTTGATGATTTGGTGGTGAAGAGCTTAAATCATGAAAATCACTTTGAAGACTTTAGAATTATATTGGAGAGAATAAGAAAATATGATCTTAAGATGAATCCTCTAAAATGTGCATTCAGGGTATCCTCTGAAAATTCCTTGGGTATATTGTACGTCACAAAGGAGTTGAAATTGATCATGCTAAAATCAATGCATTTATGGAGATGCCTCCACCAAAGAATTTGTGTCAGCTCCGTTCTTTACAAGGATAACTCGCATTCACCCTTCGATTTATATCAAATCTATCAGGATGCTGTCAACCATTTGCAAAGTTAATGAAGAAGGATGCTCCATTCAAACAGGACAAGGAGTGCCAAGAAGCCTTCAATAGCATTAAAAGCTACCTGTTAAATCCACAAATCCTTATAGCAACTCTGAAGCCCCTCATTCTATACAGTATTAGAAGAGTCCCTTGGAGCATTATTGGCACAACACAATGAAGAAAGCAAAGAGAATGCTCTTTATTATATCAGTTAAAGGTTGATAAGAGCAGAAATGAAATACTCTCCGATAGAGAAGCATTATTAGGCATTGATCTTTGCAGTCCAAAAGCTCCATCATTATATGTTATCTCACAATATTACCCTCATCTCAAGGATCGATCCACTGAAGTACTTGATGATAAGATCGGTGTGGTAGCAAGATGGGTAGTATTACTTTTATAATTTGATATCACATATAGCTGAAATGAAGGATAAGTCTTAGCAGATTTTCTTGCTGCACATCAGGTCCCTAAGACTCTCTCTTAACGACGATTTGTCTGATGAGAAAATTATGCGCATTCATGAAAAAAAATCATAAATTTGAGAAATATACTTTGATGGAGCCTCATCAATCAAACAAGTCCAACCTCTGAATTTCTCAAGGGTAAGAAGCGAGTCGACATCTTCTTCATAACAGGAAGAGGGATAATGATGATCTTATGGGTTGAGCCAAGAACTAATAATGAAGTCGGTATGAAGCATTAGTGGCGTCTTGAAGAAGCTATTTTCAAGAATTCAGAACTTGCATACTTTCGATGATTCTCAACTTATTATAAATCAAGTACTTTGCATCTATAAAATCAACAAGCTTGAGTTAGCTTTCTATTACAAGCAAATTCTTGAGGTTATGAAGTAAATACCAAATATCACAATAACTCAAGTCTCTCGATCTGAGAATAATAAAGTAGATTTCTTAGAAAAATTAGCTAAGGAAATAGCAAGCATGAATAGTGATTATGTCATGATCGGGATATTTACTCAATGAATTCTAGAGCGAGCAAAGTACCAATCCCCGCAGGTAGAGGGTTACTAAATTTGACACGGCACGATGTGACTCAAGTTGCTCCTCATCCTCCCCGAAATCAACAAAGAGTTATACTAAGAGCAGCTAAGTATGATATTGTCTCAGAAAAGTAGTGTGAAACCTTTATTGTAGAAGAGCCACATGATTGGAGGCAACCCTTCATCAACTACTTTAAAGAAGACAAATTACCAAATAATAATCACGACCCTCGAGAAAATAATATTAGCTATGCTTTCGTCAACAATACTTTATATCATAGATCCATTGAACAAATATGGATACGATGCATAAATGCATATGAAGCCAACAAAGTAATGGTTGAAGTTCATGAAAGACTTTGTGGTGCACATCAGTCAGGTCCCAAGATGGTAGTAAAGATCAAAATCTTTGGCTATTGGTTATCTATGGTGAGCTATTCATGCTAAGAGATGTCATGAATGTACATGGGAATATAATCCATTAACCTCCAAATCCACTACCAACAATAGCATCCATTTGAATGTTGGGGTACATAGTGGACCAATTGATCGCCATCATCAACTCAAGCTTCATCTAGCGATGTGATTATTTCTAAAGTGGGCTATCACATTTAAAGAAGTTCTTGATTGAAAGTGATTAATTTATGCATAATGTGGCTATAGATTTGGAGTACCATGTCGAATAATTTTGATAATGACACAGCTTTTAAAAATAAAGATTTATAGATTCATCAATCGACATAAAATTGATTGGCAATATTCTTCAATATATAATCTAAGGGAAAATGGTTTGGCAAAAGCTTTCAACAAGACATTAGTTAAGCTTCTTAAGAAGATCCTCACTAAAAATAAGGGAGAATGGCATACCAAACTAATAGAGGCACTATGAGCATATCAAACTACCTACAAGACGCCGACTAAAGCCTACTTATTCATTGGTATTTGGAACTGAGGCGGTTCTTTTACTTGAAGTTGACTTGCCATCACTTCGAATAGCACTCCAATACAACCTAACTAAAGATCAAAATGCTCATTTGAGAATAGAGGAACTCAATGCGCTTGATGAAGTTAGATTGCAAGCTCATCAAAATCTGAAAGTTTATCGAGCAAAGATGTCTAGTGCTTTTGACCATATAGTGCGGCCTCGAACATTCCAAAAAGGGGAATTAGTCTTGGTGCTGAGAAGACTAATTATTCCTAATCGAAGAATTGGTATCAAATTTGAGCCTAATTGGGAAGACCCTTTTGTCATTGAAAAAGTTTATTAAGGAGGGGCATACCAACTCATTGACTTAAAGGGTGAAAGACCAATACCATTAATTAATAGTCGATACCTGAAAAAGTATTACATGATAAATACATTCTCGAGATACAATAGAAATCCCCAAGCAAGATAGGGGGAATTTTTTTTAGTATATTTATTTAGGCCGACATCATACTCCATGCCGAGATTCCTAAATAAATATACTTACTCAAGATGAAAAAACTTTTCAATGACAATTCCCCTATTACATAGGGGGCATTTTAGAAATTTATACGTAGATAAAATCAATGTTACATGTTAAAACTCTCTTAAGATCAAATATATCAACTCATATATTGATATATTTTCTTAAATTATTTTAGAGCTTTTCAAATTGCTTTAGAATTTCCCCTATAAGATAGGGGCATTTTTATATATTTAGCCAAGTTAAAAATGTATTATAAGATGAGGTCCTCGAATATATTTTGATTCAGGTTGACATCGAGCTTTACGCCAAAATCCTTGAATATATCCATAATCTTTATTATTATGTTGTAGGTTCTTGCACAAACAAAAAGAATATATTTCTGTGCATGAAAAGACAGCCCTAAATCTCAAAAGTTTATCTCTAGATTCGCCAAATTTTTCAGATCAAGTTAAAGAACTCCCAATTTTGGAAGCTTCAATCAATTGAGTTGAAAACCATCAACCTCTACATCTTCAAGTCTTGGACATGAGTGGGTTCTAAAGGTCGGACTCAATAAGCCCAAATGTGGTCGAGCCGCTGACGCTCTCCTCACTCAACAAGCCGTAAGAAAAGGCCGCAATGAAAGAGAACTTGTTTATTAGTTTGATGACCAAATCACCAATCCATCACAGCTTAAGTCGAAGACTCGAGTAGGTTCTAAAGGTCAAACTCACAAGTCTATAAATGGTCGAGTTATTGACGCTCTTTCCACTCAAGCGTAAGAAAAGATAGTGAAAGAGCCCCCTTCGTCATCATGATGATAGATGTTCAATCTCAAACCGGATCGAGTGATTACAAGCTACCGAGTCCAAGAGATCTTTCTACTTAATCAAGACCAAGACAATTAGAAAACTCTCAATTGACGCTCAAGTCAATCTTTATATTACCTGAGGTGATATTTTATTCTCAAATGATCTGATCAAGCACAAAGCACAAATCAAAGCCAATTTTCTCAGCAAGTCTATCAAAGAAAAATGCACAGGACCGAGGGAATAATTCCATAGTTGATACAAAGCCGATGGCCGAACTAAAGAAATTTCATGATTATTCAGTCTATTAAAGCACACATTGCTAGACTAATAACTCAACATTGACCTAATATGAGCCAGAAGGCTGGGTCATCTGTATGTACCCTTCAATGAATTTGTTAAAGCAGCAAGCACAGGATTTAGGGCATACATACACTTCCTGACAAATCAATATGTGAAAAATTAAGTCAATCTTCACCAAGTCTGTCAAAGTAGAAAGCACAAGACCAAGGAAGCAATTCCATAGTTCATACAAAGCTGATGGTCAAACTAAAGGAATTCTGTGATTATTCAGTCTGTTAATGCACACATTGTTAGACTGATAACTCAGTAATAACCAAATATAAGTCGAAAGGCTAAGTCAGCTGTACGTATCCTTCAACAAGTCCATCAAAGTAGCAAGCATAGGGTTGAAGATATACGTACACTTCCTGACAAGTCGATGTGGACAAATCAAGTCAATTCTTCATCAAGTCTGTCAAGCTTAATGCTAGGACATAAGGAATTTCAAATACCAAAATAAGCAAACCAATTCCTCCATCAAACCCGACCAAATACGAAGCTAGGGTCGGAGGAAACCCAAATCTGAAGTAACATAGAAGAAAAAGATCTTCAACAAACTCATTGAAGTAGAGAGTAGATGGTAGAAGAAGCTCTTAATCTGACAAGTCAATCAAGATAAATTGAGCAATCCTATTGTTTAGCTCATCTAAACATAAGGCGTCACACTATGACAAATTTCTTCAAAGCCCTATAAGCTATTGAAACCAGAAGATGAAGTGATTCAAGATCTGTGACCAACTCAAAGGGTCAACAAATTTCTTCAAAGCCCTAAATTTGATGGACCTTTGATGTAACAACTCATAAATCGGAGCTAAGATACACCGAACATCACTAAAATTAGTCAAAATGACCTCCAATTGATAAATGGACTTTGCCATTGCATTCAGAATGTCAAAATTGATTGGGGTATAAATATTTTACAATCTAATGATCAACTGATCAAGCGATCGAGTTGTCAATGTACCGACGCGCATATCAGAGTCAAGAAGCTATGATGATGTTCAAACAACCTATGTTCATAAAATTGATTGCGCTGTTAGTTTTGAAACATTAAAATTTATCAAATGAGACTATTTACGATCAATTCTGATGAGTCTACACAAATGTTGAGCGATTTGAAGTGGAGATGAGCAATTTTGAGCCAAAATTGACCCGATTCGACGCTGACTTAAACTAAATAGCCTCTGATTGCAAAACAAACTGCGTCGATGTGTCTGGAGCATCAGAATAACTTAAGATTGATATATATAAATTAGCTATATGATTTTGTCAGAGTAAAATTCATTTTAAGATCAATTAAGTGCTTAAAAAATTAACTAAACCTATTTATGACCTAAATCCCTCAAACTGGCCCATCTCCCTCGTCCAACTAAACTCGATCCCTTCCTCTCGATTCTCCCCCTTCGCACGCATGCTCCACGCAAGACCCGCAAGCTCCTCCTTCCCTTTCATTCGATCTCCCCACAACTCCACTCGAAAAAGTTAGCTCCTTCTCCCTTCATCTGCAGAAACACTCCGCCCTCCTTCCTCTTGTTCAGTCCTCAATCGAGCCTCTCTCCCTCTATCAATTTTTCTCAACCTCAAGGATCAAACCATGAGCAACCATAAGCTCTCCTCTTTCCCTCTTCCTCCTCCTTTCCTCATTTCCCTTGGCCGAAAATCCTTCCTCCTCCTTCCCTCATTCTCCTTGGCTTAGTTCCTCCTTGTCGAACTTCCCCTTTGCCGAATTCATTCTTATGGATATTGGAGTTGATGTTTGTTTATGTGGATAGAGCCTCTTATTGAATACTCAAAGTATTAAATTCACAAACAAGTAATTATAAAATTGTTGACCTCCATGATATATATCATGAGCTCAAAATTCAAATTATGGATTTTGATGTACGACTCAAATTGAGGATACACCAAATATCACTGGAATAAATCAAAATGATCTTCGATCGATGAATGGACTTTGTCATTGCATTTAGAATATCAAAATTGATCGGAATATAAATATTGCACAATCCAATGAAACCGATGCGCTCAGCTATCAATGTGATACACATATTAGAGTCGATATGTACAAATACCTGTCATGAAATTGGTTGTCATTAGCTTTGAAATGTCAAAACCTATCAAATGAGATTGTCCACGCTCAATTCAAATGAGTCTACACGAATGTCGAATGATCAAAACTGATAGTGCATAAATTGAGTTGAACTATATTCAATGGTGCTCAAATCAATCAAAATAATCTCTGATCGATGAATGGAATTCACCATCATGTTCAGAATATCGAAATTAAACAGAATATAAATATTGCATAATGTAACGATCAACCGATCAAGTAATCGAGCTATCAAAGTGCCAACATGCATATTAGAGTGGGGAAGCTACGATGATGTTGAAACGACCTCCGTTCATAAAATTGATTGCCCTATTAGTTTTAAAATATCTAAATCTATCAAATAAGATTATTCACACTCAATTTGTACAAATCAATAAATATCGAAGGAAGCGGCGTGCATATTTTAAGTTGAAATCTTTTTAACGCCGACAAACCAAATGGCCCGATTCAAACAAAGCGTATCAGATCAATATTGGAATAACCTAAGATTAATATATATATTAACTATGGGATTTTTTCGGCATGAAATTCACATTAACATTGATTAGACACTTAGAAATTAATAAAAAAAAGCTATTTTATACCTAATAATCCTAACCAACCCTAACTTAATCCTAACCAGCACTAATCCGACTAAACTTGATCCCCTTTCAAACTATAACTCCTCACTCGCACAATCTCCTTTCAACCATTCCCTCCAAGCTTCGTTCAATTCTTATCAACGGTTCCCCCCTCTCGTTTCTCTCATTCGCAAACAGAAAACCGCACGCAAGCCAAACTCCTCCCACAAAAAGCACACCTCTCCTTCCAATACCGGATCCTAAAATTCTGGCAATGGTGACAAACCTACATCCCCCACTCCATCTCCTCCTCGTCAACTGCAGCCTCTTCAATCCCACCCCTTCCCTCTCCGCCATGATCGTCAATCACTACAAGATGCGGGGCAACATACTCAGCTACAACATCGGCAGCATGGGATGCAGCGCTGGGATCATCGCGCTCGATCTAGCCAGGGATATACTGCAGGCGAACAGGAATAATTATGCTGTCGTCGTGAGCACGGAAGCGATGAACTTTACCTGGTATCCAGAAAAGAATCGGAGCATGCTGATACCGAATTGCTTTTTTTGGATGGGGTGTTCGGCGGTTCTGCACTCGAACAGGCGGAGGGATTTTCGAAGGGCCAACTATAGGATTGAGCACATTCTATGAACACATAAGGGGAGTGATGATCGTAGCTTCAGGTATCAAACGATGAATCGAATTCGCCCGTTCCTCCGGCAAATTCGACGAGCACTCTCTCTCTCTCTCTCTCTCTCTCTTTTGGGTTCACAGAAACAAAAAGAAAAAAAAAGGATCTTTTCTATCTCTCCCTCTCTTTCTCTCATCCAAAATAGGAAATGAGGTTTCAAGGTACAATTAGTAGATGTGTATGAAAATGTGTAGAAATAGTATATGTGAGTATCTCTTTGCTTAAGACTGCCCATGGTAGAAAGGTGAAGATGGTTATCACAAGACACCACCGCTACACTCAAAGGATATCGAGCAAAAATTATTAGATGTTGCCCCAGATAATTACCACCAAATTTTGTCAAACTTTGTTTTATCCTAATCTCTATGTTCGGACACCAATGCAAATTTCAAGACCCCACTAATGCCCAATAGGGTGTAGTGGTGAAGATTGAAAGGGTAAGACACCACTCTATGCTCAAGGGCATAAGTAAGCCAAATAGTTATGTAGCTCACGCGAGACGATTGGAATACCAAATGCTCTTAATTTCGTTAAATTTTCGGAACTTAAGCAAATCTAAATGAAATTATTTAAACCACTATGACTTATATAAGCAAGCTTAAATTAAAATTCAAATGAAAAATTGACTACAAATGATAAATGAAAATCTTACCTAGAATATAATTGAGATACACTTTAAAAGCTTGAACTTGTAGAACCCCCATAGGAAAGTAAAGGAAAATAAAAAAATAATGAATTTAGAAGAAGGGAATTCATTCTATTTATAGGCGTGAATCAACTTTTATGGAGACTCCACCATAACTCATGATAATTTTAATCAAACAATTGGTGAATTATGAAATAAAAAGCCCATTAACGATATATTATGAAGACCATAAAACTTATTAAAGGAGCCATGAATGTGGGAGGTTTCGAATAAGCTTCCTATGTATATCATAACATAACTAACTCTAATTCAAGCACTTGAAGTTTCATTAGTAATACCTAATTAAAACAAACATTCGCATGAGGGAATTCTATGGAGTTGAAGGTTGAATTGAAAAGAGAGAAGGTACATATATTCATAGCATGGGTTGATTTATTCACAAACTTGAAATATCTAAGGATGTTTTATAAGAATGAAGTCTATTATATGATAAGGTATGAAAATAAATAGCTTATTAATCAACGAGTTATGAAAACAATAAACGAGCTAAATGATGAACCTTCAAAAAGAGGAGGAATCAACTTGAATGTTACACTCCATTGATTCATTCAAGTGTTTTTGAGGAGTTGAATTTTCATGCAAAACTATAAATCAAACTGTCTTTTGAATCTATAGCTTTAAGATACACGTAAATACTTGAGTAAAGTGAACTCTTTATATCCATTTTCAAGCAATTTTATACAATATTCAAGTATTTCAATTTACACAAGCTTGCAAATATAATAGCATGATATTTTCAATAGCTCAACTTAAATATTGAAAGATATATATAAATATCTTAATGAGTGTGAATCTATTACACATCTCTTGAAGCAAGTTTATGTCATATTCAAGTGGTTTGAAACTTAAGCAAGCTTTCAAATGAATGAAATCTATGCCACCTGGATCTGTAACTCTTTGTATAAGCATGTAGAAGGCGACACTAAATTAAATTCTGCACAAATGAAGGAGCTTCTTTCAATCCAAAAATTAAGGAATTTCATTCTAATTATGATTTTCAAGATCAATTATTTCATTAATTAGATGAAATTATCTAAGTTATAAATTCTTGCATGTGCTCAAACATAGAGATATGAAGTGTAAATTTTAATGTCTGAAAAGGCTGCGCAGACTAAATTGCAAATTAAATGAAAATTTGAAACCAATCTCATAATTCAGAAATAAAAACTACCTAAATTACTAAACACCGCATAGCCCGATACTATGAATGTTTAGATTCAAAGAGGATGTCGCGGGTTATTTCCGCTTCTTAGACTGGTGGGTTAATAAAATCTAAAAATTCAATTATTATAAGAATTTTAGCTTATTGAAATATATGAGAAACTAATTTTATCATGTAACAGTAAATCTAATCCTCTATTATTAAACTAATAGAGTTGACAAGATCAAGTAAACTCATAAATCTCGATGGCTATGCTAAATGGTGATTTCAACCGGAGGGGATACTTCCATCAAAGTGTGATTTTAATTTTGGATTAAATTAACTTAAATTGAGTATCAATTAAAATATGAAATCTAATAAATTACTAAGCTATTAATGGTTAAATGAAATTCAATCCATAAATACTTAAAGCAAAATCTAACTCAATCCACCTTCCGCAATAGTTTGTTGAAGTGACAAATTAAGAAAAACTCTAGCTCATAAAGGAGTCAATGTCAAATCAAGTATTCTATTATGTTCACTCTCAATCAATCTCACCGCATGACGCGTCTGTCCTCGACCGCAGTTGGTAGTATGCCCATGATAATGTAGTTATGATTAGAGTCCTCGACGTGATTTGGCCAAAGGCCATTATATTATGATCAAGATGTAGCCATATGCTCTCAATTTGCTCCGCCTTTGAATTGTGAATCATAAGGTATACTAGAAAATTGGCTAAGATAGACTTAAGTCTGTCTCCAGACAAACACCACCCGGTCTACAATAATTTCTTGGACAACATAACCCATGTGTCGATAAGAAGGATCGCCTTAGTCAATTACCTCCTCTAAGAGGGACTAATGGTCGGGATGATGAAACCATGGGATCTAAATCGGGCACATCGTCATTCCCCCAACCATCCGCTTTAAGCTAATGATGATGAATTTCATAAATTCTAAATCCCAAATTTCAAAACTCTACATGCTACTACTATACGCTACGCTTTAAGCGATCTAACGACTAGCCTTAATCAAAGTTCTCTCTCAGCATGGAGTGGGGTAATTAACTATAGGGGTTTACGCCTATAGGAAACCTAGAACCAGATCTAAAGTCCTCACCAAATGATGGCAAAATATCTGGTTAGTGTCTTATCTACAATTCCATCTGTCATCTGAAAATTATACTGACATCTTAAAATTAAACTATATTCATTTGTCGAGAGGTTGGTGGCAAATTTTCAGAACCCACAAAAACTAATTGAACAATTGAATAATCATATTAGATGTTAAATGAAGTAAGAATCCATTGTTGAAGCATAAGAGAACCCCTTGGAAGTAAGATATATTCTTCAAATACATCCAAATAAATTGAAGAAAATCAAAGAATCCATAGGAGATCCCTAATGAAATTGAAAGATTGCAAATAGGCATGTTCAACAAATTCTTGAAAAATATTTGAAACATGTTATTTGTCTTATCAAATACTTGGAGTGAATCAAGGAGAAATTCAATAGCTATTAATGAGTTGAGGATTGCTAATAGATATAAATGAGAATCTATTGAAGGTTCAAAGATTAGACAACTTTGAATAAAAAAAGGGGAAAAGAAATAATCAAATATTATTTCCAAGGAATCTAGTAAACTAATAAAATAATTTAAAATGTCTTCTATGCCACCGGATCTATAATTCTTTGTACAAGAAGATAGAAGGCTTTGACTTAAATTAAATAGACTTCAAATGTATTAATTTTGCATAAATTATGGAGCCAACTATCACTCAATTCAAGTGCTTCAAAACTTGTGCAACCATTTGAAAGAAATGAATTCTTGTACAAAATGTAAAGCAATCTTCAATTCAATTTGAGCTTTCAAAAAATTCATACAAGTATTCTAATCACCCGCATGGGCCCCGACATTACACTAAATGCTTACATTTAGTATCTAAGAATGCATGATTGCTTCTCGATTTGGTCTTAGGACCGGGTCCAAGTTAACAAAACCTAAAAATCTAATTATTATAAGAATTTCAACTTATTAAAATATCTGAGAAGCTAATTCTGTCATGTGATAGATCTGATCATCTGTTAGGAGCTAAACAGAGTTGACAGGATCTAAAGTTCTCAAATATATTCGATTCAATCAATTAACTATCCCGATGATGGCTATGTTGAATGGTGATTTCAACCGGAAGGGATACTTCCATCAAACTGTGATTCTAATTTCAAATCAAATTAACTCAAATTAATTATCAATCTAAAAACTATTTAAATGAAATTTAATCTTTAAAAGCTTAAAGCAAACTCCATTTAATCCACCTTCCATAATTATTTGTCAGATGTGACAAATTAAGAAAACCCTAGCTCACAAAGGAGAAATGTCAAATCAAGTGTTCTACTATGTTCACTCTCAATCAATCTCATGCAGAAGTGGTCCGTGTCCTCCTGGCTTGACCAATAGACTACATATGATGCGTACATTAAAGTCCTCTAATCGTGGTTGCAAATGGAACCATTATATTACATCAATCGTATGCTCTCAATAACTCGCCTTTGAGTTGTGAATCATAGGTACATATAGCAAAAAAGCCCATATAAACTAAGGTAGACTTAGGCCTGTCTCCTTATACAAACACCACCCCATGCCTACAAGGATTTCTTAGATGACGTAACATGTGTTGCAACAAAGACCCTTCGCCGTTGGGTCGATTATTTTGACTAGTAGAGGACTACGATCCGGATGACAAACCATGGGATCTAGATCGGGCACGTCATCATTCCTCCAACCATCCATTTTAAGCTAATAATGATGAATTTCAAATTCTAAATTTCAAAACTCCACATGATGCTACTATACGCTACGCATTTAGCGATCTAACAACTAGCCTTAATTGAAAGTTCTCTCTCAGCATTGAGAGGGATAATTAACTATAGGGGCTTGTGCCTATAGAAAACCTAGAATTAAATCTAAAGTCATCACTAAATGAGAATGAAATCTCTAGGTAGTGTCTTGTCTACTATTTTATCTGCCTTCTAAAAAATACACGGACATCTTAAATTATACTCTCTTCATATGTTGAAAGGTCAATAGCAAATTTTCGGAGCCCACATAGCAACACCATCTATATAATGGGGGAAATTCTACTTCGGTGGAACACATACAAAGAATGAAGGAACATCAAATTTTGATCATTCTGTACTTTTGAAAGCTTGAAGGCAATACTTAATCTCAAAGATCACCAATATCAATATTATGAACATATACTTGATTATTAGTTCAAAAAAAATCAAGGTTGAAGGATAATTTCAACATTGAAAAGAAGATATCTTAGTAAATTATGATTATAAAGCTCAATCCTTCTATCATACTTATGAAAAATAAGACAAATAGTAAGGAGCAACTTACGCTACAACCTCAAATGAATGCCTTGAATTTACCTCTTCCACATAAGTTAGTATTGTCGAGTGACACTCAAACAAAATAACCTCAAATGAGTGGTTAAAACTTTTTACCTCTTCAACGTAAGTTAAGATCATCGAGTAACACTCTGACAAAATAACATTGGATGAGAGTTAATACTTTTACCACTTACACAGATTAAACGTCGTTGAGTAACACTCTAAGAAACAACCTCGGATAGATCAAAAATCCTTAGTGAATTTCTCCCCTTGAAGGCAAACCCTTAAAAAAGCTTCGATGGAAAGCTAGTAGTGGATATAATCCTCATTAGAAAGACTTCAAGAGAGAAACTGGTTGACGGGGTTTTCGATTTTGGCTATAATAACCAAATGCCCCTCACAGTATTCTATAAATAGGATCACATTCTTTTCATGAGGGAGAAAGCTGGAAGAGAGCTAAAGAAAAAGCCATAAGTTTAAAATCCATCATCACAAGTGTCATCGATCACCTCAAATTATCATTCCGACCTCACAATCATTACTGACCAACTACCATCGCATAGCTCTTGTAATATAATTCTAAAACTCTCATCTTGATTTCTCAAATACAACCTTTTTAATCTCATTATCGGAAAGTTGAAACTTTGTATCTCAAAATGCATATTATGGAGTATTTTAATTGAGCTAGACCCCGTGATTTTTTTTCATTTTTTGGAGTATTGTCACATTAAATTTATTGTATTTTTTGCTATAATCTCTACTATCTTTGTGTGTAAACTCTCATGCAAAGCTAAAACATAAAATTTTACTCTACGTTATGAAATTTCTGACACGTAACAATCATAAAATTTAATTACATACCTCTTAAATAAATTCATTTCCTTAACAACAGAATCTGAAAGATAAATATGTCCAAATATAAATTCCATAGAATGATTTTTATAATTTAGGCATAAAGTAACTTGCCAACAATCAAATTCAAATTAATACAATAAAATGAGGAATAAAACGGCTCATGCTTTCAATCGAGCATTATAAAAAACCTCTAACATAAATGAATTGGACTCAGTTCATACGAATTCAATAAAAACTTCTCATTTTGGGAACTGTTTAAATTTATTCATTTGTTAATTTGAACGAATTAATGCAGTATTAATCGGGTTGCTCGCACGAAGGAAAACTCTTAACCATGCACATTTCTGAGATAATAAAAATCAAAGACATTAGAGAATGTTTTGGCACTATCAGTTGTCATATCCTAACTCTGCATCTGATGATTGCAGCGTTATTATTTATTACTGATCATGCGATCGGTATAGCATTTAATTTAATAGATTGATTGGCATCTCAAGGGGTTGGTAAGTATTGTGCAGGATAATCATTGGAGGAGATATGTTATGAGTACTATAATTTAATGAAATATTAAATTAGTACTATAATTTAATGAAATATTACCCGTCTTCTCTTAGCTAGGTTGGTGAGCAAGTGCGGCTGAGAACCCCAAATTTGTTGATTCTTCCGGTAGTGAAATATCAGTGGTAGCGATCGAGTGGGTGATGAATGTCCAAACATGGCGAGATTAATTATGATCGTCATAAGATGGGTGGAGGTTGTGGATACGTCCCAAAAATATATATATATATATATAAGTAGTGGAGAGAAAGAGAGAGTTTATTATATTAATGTTATAAATAAATTTCGAAGGTGCATATCATAAGAAATTTTTTAGAAAATTAAGCCTCCATTAAATATTCATAATGGAGTATCAAACTTAACTAACGATGGGGAATGTCAGCAAAATCTACCAAAAAAACTTGTTATTCATCAGAACCTATGTTGTTCGTTAAAGTGTTAATTAATAAGTTTTACCATACGGTAATATAGTTTGAGTCAAGTACCGATTTCGATGAGACAGTTAAGAGCAATTTATTGTCAAGAATGGCATTTTTGTGTGTGTAGAGGCTTTATCAATTCTTAAATGTTTTGATCTTCTCGAAACCAATCCAGGGTCATGAACTGAGTTTAGATTTAAACTAGTCAAAATAAGAAGTGACATCATTTGATCAATTTAAACTGATTACTTATATAATTTTTGTATTTATTATCTCATTTTTTCAATTTTAATGGAATTGTTGAATCTAGATCATCTTTTTCTTCTTCTGATTTATTGTTTAATTAATTTTCAAAACTTAGATGAATACTCTCCTGTACTCGGAAAACTAGGAACTCGCAATTTTGCTTAGAGTGCTACAAACAGCAGTCGGGATTAACTTTTGCTTCTCACAGTAAATAACCAAAGGGAAGCTAGAAAGTTTTTCTCGGAATTTTTTAAATTTTTTAAAAATTTTTTTGACGATATATTTTCGTTTATATCATAAGGCAGCATGATAAAGCTTCCAATATCATGGTTTGATTGATTGAAAATTTGATGATTGGATTGTCAGAATAAGTTTAGAGCATGAGACACATGTTATTGGCTTAAAGTCAATAGCAAGTAGACATAAGCTTATTAGCAATTTTTTTATCTTGATGATAGCAAACTCATATATAAATAAATTTTTTTTCAATTTTAAAGAGAAATAGCATTCTTTTCTTAGTGATTCAATGTAATAACCAACTTGCAATTTTGTTTATTGAAAATATTACAATGACAATGAAAATTTAAAAATTTTAAATTATCTTCGATTAAATATATCTATATTGACGTGCTCTATCACAAATCGAGACTCGCAATAGCCACAACTAATGAGTAGTGGTCGAGGGCTATCACGGCGAACACAGAACTTATGATTTCAATAAATACGAGAAAAGAGGGACTGGTCATCTCGATATGATCAAATCAATGTAGTTCCACTCGAAGCAACTAGCTCAAGATGCAAAGATCTCGAAACAATACAATTTTATTCAAAATAGATTCTTCTCCTAAAAATGTATCATCTCTATTATAATTGTGATAGAGTTAAGTTTGAATAGCTTCTAAAAAAACATTCAAAAATGATGTATTGTAGCTTAAGTAACTTTTTTATTTAAAAATGTACACATAAATTTAAATTATTTTTGCAAACAATATTAATAAAAAATAATAAATTTTTATTCCTGAATTTCATTTTATACATTACAATCAATCGAGTAAATTTGCATTCGAAGACTACATGAAGCTATAGATATGAAAAATAAAGTTAGAGAAAAAAAAATTTGTTCTTCTAAAAGGGAGAACAAATTAACCTCAATTTTCACATAACCACATTCCTAAATTAAAATTTTCTCTCTCTACATATAAGTTATAGCATACTCTACGGCACCAGATTAAAGGAAGGGCATTGGTGTAACTTTTTTATCCATGTCTTTAGTCTTCCCCTTATCATGTAAGAGTCATCATCAACCGATTTAATTAATTCTCTAATTTGATGGACTTATGGCGTTTTCTTTATTTAACATCGTTGGCTTACGCATCCATTAGTAGAAAAACTCCGATTCTTCGTATTCTTCGGGTGCTTCCATCACAGCAGCACCGGAGTTTACTAAACTGGCTCAGTGCTATATATATATATCTATGGACGAATGGACGATTTTTTATTTGGAAGGGTATTCACTTAATACCTCATTCATTTTGTGGGTGGAGATATCATTGTATTGTCTCACGCAAAATATTAAGTGTGAGTCTCTTTGATGTTCAGTAGGTCTCCGCGGAGAGGAATCAAGCGATCCTTACGTGCTACCAACCAAGCTAAGAGACCGTGGATGCAGAATGGGCGATTCTGGCGACCGCGATATCATGATCAAATAGTTTATTGTTTTATTATATTAGCAGAATTATTAGGGCGATATTGCTTTGAAGAAATTTTTAAAATAAGTATAATTTAAAATATAATTAGTAATTTAAGTATCTTAAAAATAAAATTTAAATATAAGTATAGTCGCCCGTTTAACGGACGACTTACATTTAACTTATGTGTAACTTAGATACAAAATAATTTAAAACAATAGTTATATATAAGTCGTCCGTTTAGCGGGCGACTCTCATATAAATAAGTCGCCCAATAAACAGAACACTATAATTATATTTAAATTTTATTTTTAAAATACTTAAATTAGTAATAATGTTTTAAATTATACCTATTTTAAAAATTTCTTCTACTGTTTTTGTACCGAATACCGATGTATCCCTCTGGGCTTCGAAGTTTATATTTTCCACATTACAAAATTCATGCAGGTGGGACCCACGCAGCGTTGTGGACGGCCTAACAATTTAGTTGTTTTTTTCTTAAAATAAAAGTGGAGAAATTTAAGTGAGGATAAGTTATAAAATTTAATGGGATTTAAAAATTATAAATTTCTTTATTTTATATTATATTTATACTAATATAAATTTAAATTTAAAATTCATTTTCAATAAAGAATGCATTATCTATATTTTAAAATTTATCTCAATCAAATTATTATTCTTCTCTTGCCTCTTACGATTATATGAAAAACTATTAGATGAGAATATTCAGATAAAAAAATTAATTAAAATAAAATTTATATTACGATTAGTTGATTCTCTATATTATATTCATTTAAAATACATCTTAAAATTCAATATTTATCCTAACTGATTAGATTTTAATCAAAATAGCATGACTAAATTTTTCTTCGGCCAAATACAATTCCACCTTTCCACCTCCCACCATAGTCTTGAGTGGCCTTTCCCCAAAGTCGAAGTAGCTTGATCGCCCTCTGCTCTGCAGCCAACAACACTGCAGTCTTGCCTGTAAAATCCAAAAGAAAAGCATCTTTAGATCCCACATAAAGGAAATCTTCATCACACAGCTCGCTCTCTCTCTCTCTCTCTCTCTCTCTCTCTGACCTTTTCTGTGTGCAAGTAACCAACCATGTGCTGAGATCCACAGCGTCTTTAAACCTTCCAAAGCCAAACCACTTTCCTCTCCACTCCCTCTTCTTCTAGAATGGTAGCCTCTGCCTAACCTCTCTGTCTCTCTCTCTCTCTCCCCATGGATCAATACTCCAGCAAAACCACCTCCTCCCAACCTCCTCACCTCCCTCTCTTCCTCGAGTCTCTACCTTTATCTCCTCTCTCTCCTTCCTTGATCCTCCCATCCCTTGTCCTCGCCCTCCCTCCTCCCCCGCTCCTCCAGCTCAGAGCAGCTCCCGCGCCTCCCGCCGCTACTGTTCTCTGCCGACCTTCCACTTCCGCCATGGTTCAGGTTCTGGCATACCCTCCTCCCTCTCTTCCTCCTTCCCTCCTCTCTCTCCCCTCGCACTCCCATCTCCACTTCTCCTCCCCCTTCCTTATCGCCCCCTCTTCACATAAACACCAAACTAGTACCACACCAAACACCCTTCCTCTTCCACCCCTGTCCTCAACCTCAAACACGTTTCTTCAATCTCTTATAAACACACAGCTTATCTTAGCCGCAAAGCCACCTTATCCATCACCACCAGCCTTTTCCATGGCTGGTCGCGAGGAACTGCACCAGTCTCATCCGGGTGGTACTATGCTTGATTCCTGGGTCTGTTCTTCAGCTTACAAATAAGATCAGAGACAGTGATCGTATAAACAAATAGATAGTCGCTCGGCGGCATAGAGGGACGAAGAGGAAAAGTTGATCTGTTGGGACAAGTGATAGCTTTCAACTCTGTGCTTGGCGAAGAACCGCGCATCTCTTTTCTCTTGCTCGGCGCTTTTTCTTATCTATGCAAAAATATTCTAATTTCTTGTTTTATCTATGTGTGGTCTGTACATATATGCTAATAGTTGTAGAAATTTAAAGTTTATAAGACTTCCACATGCCTTCCCTTCGTGTTTAAGCTTCCAGGCTTATCAGTTATGCAGTGAGATATTTTCAATATAACAAACTCTACTTTCACTACCATGCATTATAAAAAAATTGTCTTGTTTTCTGATTACTATGGTTCTTTTATATTTATCATATCCCACCTGCTTTGTTCTTGTGTACAACCTGCATCGGCAACTCCAGTTCTAAGATTGGCCAGGTTAGAGCGTTGTGGAAACAGCGGCGATGCTAAGGACTTTCGCAGAGGTAAGACGATTACAGAGATGTAGTTCGAGCTTGTCGGAACATATTCTCTGAGTTAATCGTTTGTTTATTTAATAGAAATTATGGGCAGCAACTTTTTATCATTTTTTTTAAATATTTTTTATTTAATTTTTCTAACCATCACAGTTTTACTAACTAAGCCTAATTATTCGCTTAAGCGTTTTTTGCTTTTCTATATCTATATCTATCTATCTATATATCTATATATATATATATATATATATATATATATTGTTTTTTTTTATTTTATCATTGCTTCTATTATGATTTTCTAAAGGTAAATTTTTAAGTGAAATTTAAAAATAATGAAAAGGTTATCATTCAAATAGATACTATTTTTAATAATTTTTAATAAAAAAAAATCTTACAGGAATCATTAGTTACAATTCAATATAAAAGAGTAATGTTTTATTTTGTTTTCTTTTTGAGTATAACAGCGTTGGAAGTTGGCTATCACATGGTGAAAAGCACATCTGAGTCAAATAGTGCTGTTTTTCAACTATGGGATTAAAATTCAATGGGGTTGGTGCTGGTTTTGCTTTCAAAACCGTTGAGCCTTAAACCAACGATTGAAAGTCTCACCATATGATATGATTTTTATAAAAGTGATATTTTTATAAAGAACAATTAACTTCCATACCGTTAACCTATTTTCAGTTAGCATATATCAGTTTTTATTTATAACATATCATGTAAGCATGTATGCAATGAAAATATATTTATAGCTTATTTTTAAAATCATCTGTATAGTATTAGTATAGACTAAGAAAATATGTTGATAATGGCCTCTATAACTTATTTTACACCACGTTTATCTCAGAAATAGCCTGTTATATAAAATTTTGAATAGCATGTATTAAATTTCTTGGAATGACAAAAAAAAATAAGTATTTTAAAAGAACATACATACCTAAGGTGAGGAAAGTAAGTGGGGATCTAATACGTATGGGTGATAAATGTGATCTTAGGCACGTGGGATTAGTTAATGATATTCACCCAATGGGTGAGGTGTTGGGCGGATACCCATTCCAAAACAAAAAAAGAACTTACATATTAATATTATTTGATATTTTTTATATTAAAATATATTCCACTCATATGAGAGCTTGTCACATTAATTCATTTCACTTTAAATAAACTTTTATTACCAAAAGCCGGCTCAATTACACAAGTCATTTCCTATTTATCATGTTCAACCATGATAGAATCCACTAAAAATACGTAAAAGTTATATATCAAATTAGCCACTAGATCTAAATTGAGATGATAGCTTAGACTATTTTATTTTATTTTATTTGAGAGATAAAGTGTAATTAAAATTGAATCAAATATATCTATAATTGAATTATTAATTTTTATTTTATGTACATTTTCCCCTCCACTAAAATTTTAATATGTTATAATATTTTCTTAATTTTATTTTTATTCACAAAGAATTTTATATTGTGCCCCCCTCTAAACTTTTAAAATTTATTTGTTAAGATTTTTACAAACATAAAAAATATTTATTTATTATTTTTACTTTTTATTCATAATAAATAATTGAAAGTATTATATTTTTTTCAAAATTTTAAGTTAAATTTATTTAGATAATAAATAATAATAATAATAATAAATAGGATATTAGATTCATATTGTTAATGAAATGAGGATGATATAAACCTAATGTTTTAATTATATTATAAACATAATGATTTTATATTAGTAGATTTAATGATTATGAATAATTAATTTAAAACTTTTATTTTGGATATTCAACTTAATGAATAATTTACATTTTTTAAATATATTAGAATACTTGCTGAAAAATGGTCAAAAAAATTTAACAAATCTTTTTTATTTTCAAATTATTAAATTAGTATTAACTCTATAGTTGCAACAATAAGTAATGAAATAAGTTTTTTGCTATGAATATTATAAAAAATCGATAATATAATAGAAGTGGAGATCAATGGATGAATAATCTTTTAATTGCTTATACTAAGAAAGATATACTAAATGATATTGATAATGATATAATTATTTAACGTTCTCAAGATATGAAGAGCAGATGTTATCAATTGTGAGTTTTTATTTATATCTAATTTATCTTTTTCTTATAAATATATTGTAGTTAAAAAATTAAAATTTATTAATATTGGTCTTAAATCTAAATGAAGAAGTTGATGATATTGTTAAAATTGTGAAATGGTGCTCCTCTTAAAATTTTTTTTTGGCATTGCCAGTATATAGGAGTGTGCACTAAGTTGGTTGAAAATGAAAAATGGAATCAAAACAATGCTATTTGATTAGTTTGGTTTGGTTTGCAAATTCGTAGTTTGATTTTTATTTGTAAATACTAAGAGGTTATTTGAGATCAATTTTGTTTTCTATTTTTTTATATTATTTTAGAAAATATGTTTGTGTCGTGAATTTTTTTTATGTAATTTTATTTTTTATTTTCAAAAATAATAATTACAATCAAATAAGTTTTTTTAAAAGTAAAATATAAACAAAATAAAATAAAAATACAAAATAAAAATAAAATACAAAGTGATCCCAAACGACCCCTAAGGCACTGTTTGGAATCAATTTTAATTTTTTATTTTCTGTTTTTTATTTTAAGAAATAGAAAAATAAATTAAAAATATGTTTGCTTATCTATTTTTATTATTTTTGGTTTTCTGTTTTAAACATATTTGTTTTTTATTTTCAAAAATATTTAAAATATATAAAACTTTTTTTTTTGTTTTAAAGCATCGAGTCATACTTTTTAGATTTTCAACAATTTGAGTTTGATTTTTTTAAAAATTATATTATATAATAATATTAATTTTATTTAATTTAATCTAATAAAATTTATGTTGAATGCAAGATTATAATAGATTAATTTTAATATATCATATGTATATATATATATATATATATATATATGATTCTAATTAAATTTAACTTGATTATATAATAACAATAATTTAACTTACTTTATTAATAATTATTATTTAAAATATATTTATATCTTCTCATAAATTTTATTTTTCTCATAGATCTTAAATATCTGTGTGCTTTACATTTTATGTTTATTATCAAATAAATGGATGTCTTTCTTCTTTATTTTTAATATTTCAAATGCATCGGTTCAGCTTATCTTGTAAGCAGATTTTTTTAGTAGCGTCAGCGATGATCAAAATAATATTCATTCAAATAAATGACGTGAATTTGTTTGTCGATTTTATTTATGTGATTGAATTATGAAAATTTATTATTTGAAAGATTTTCATATTTTGAATTATTCTAAATTCTTTTATGAGCAGTATTGTTGTTATTTTTGATAATTTAAATCTAATTTGTCTCATTTTCGTGATTATCGATTTAATTACATTTTATTCGATTTTATAGAGCATATGTATTGCGTTAAATATCGTTATTATTTTATATATATTTTGTTTTATATTAAAAATATGAAAATATCAAATATATTTTTATTTTATTTTAAAATTTTAAAAATAAAAAACATAAAGGGTCCCAAGCGGCCCTTAGAATATAATAATCAATTTCATTATTTTGATTTTTCTACTAAAATTTTTTAAAAATAATAACTAAACATTTTTTTTTTTTTTATTTTTAAAATAATAAATTCATATAAATATCAAACATGTTTTTGGTTTCACATAAAACAATAATAAAAAAAACTGAAAACAAAAAAAACAAACAAAAATAGAAAGCGATCCCAAACAACCTCTAAGTTATTTATTTATTTTTTGAAAAAAGATCAATTAAATAGAATAAACCAAAATAGTTAAGAGATTGAATATGTATATAATTTTAGTTGTATATATTAAGCTACTTGTATTAATTGATAAATTCCTATTTCTCTAAGAAATTTTAAATATATCAAATTTATTAAATTCTATTTTAATTAATTAATTCATAAAAAAAATAAAAATCTTATTTTTATATGTTATTCAGTTTAATCAAAAATAACATCAAATAAATTGAATTATAATTTTATTTGATTTGCTTGATTTTATCATTAATATTTTGATGAATTGATTATTTAAGTCATTCAATTCACTTTTTAGATTAATAAAAAAATCAATCAAATCTATCAAGTCGGTCAATTGCGCATCTTTAATTTGAAAAATCTCATAAAATAAAATTAGCGAACGATGAGAACAAAAAAAGAAAAAATATTAGGTATCTTAATTTAATTTAATTTAATGGTTGAAAATTTATGATTTCAATCATCTTATATTCAAATTTTATATATGTGTTTTGTGTCAGTTTATTATTAAGTTATCTCAAATGTTAAAAAAAATATTTTTTTATTATCACGAATTTTAATTATATATTTTGTAAATTATTAAAAAAAATTAGTGAGAACAATTCCATGAAAGCAGCGCTACTTCTGGACTGTGAATGGAGAAATGGCACAAATCGTATATTTTTCGGTCGACCTGTATTAATTTCCGTGTTTGTTTTTTTTTTTTTTTTGTCTTATAAGGCTTGATTGGTGGCGAGATTTGAGGGTGGCCAATGGCTTAGATCACGAAGGCATAAACGTCCTTGTCTACTTCTTTTGATAGTTATATTTAAATAGAATTTGTACATTATATGCAATGAATAGACAGATTCACTCCGTGGAGAAAATATTTTGTTTAAGGCCTTCCAGGTTCAAACTTTCAACTGCTCCACATGAAGCCTCCCTAACTCGGCTCCAGAGAAATAAATATATTGTATAAAAATAAAGTCGATGATTGATTATAGAACAACTACAGGAATTATTTATTATTAATTGTTTCCGACTGATAAATTAATATTATAGCAAAAAGTTTTAATAGAAAATAATAATAATGTATCTGTGACAAATATATTTTGCAATCGCTAGAGCTGATGATAATTTTTGTGCGTTTAAATATGATCACTAAAATAATATCATAACTCTCAGAAGATCTAACAGTTGTCTTTTTGTCACTGCGGAACTGGTTAGAGATCATTCTGGTCCCTAATTTATGCAATCATAATCAGTCGTGATTACACCGTCTACAGGCTTAGTTGGTGAAGCGGCAGATCGACCACCAGAGTTCAAATCCTTTCCCAGGAAGCGGGCCTTTATCACAAGGTGGATATAGTAAGTGGGGCCGAAGCGTATAGGTGATGAATGTGGCCTCATGGGATTAATCATGCGATATCGCTGAGATTGATGGGGTGTTGGGTGAATACCCATTGCAAAAAAAAAAAAAAAAAAACTCAATCGTGATTGATTTAACAGCAAATATGATCATACTGCAATAATTAATATTTACTATGTATAAATATACTGATAATAATGTATTTAATCATAAATACACTTTGCAATCTCTAGCGAAGATCATAATTGTTTTTCATTCTAATATGATTACTAAAATAACATCATAATACTCCCAAAAAATGTTCTATGTCATTCTTCAAGTGTGATGTAGGCAAAATATGGATTGTTTAGCGATTAATGCTTGTCCCTACTTAACCTGAAGTAGTACGACTTATTTATGCAATCACATATAATCCTGATTGATTGAAATGGTCATATTGCATTCATTTGTGTGTACCACACGATACCATAGTATATAAAATCATAGAAATTTGATTCTATGTAAATAAATAATTAGCGCAATTCAAAGCAATTTAATTTTAGATGTTATATGCAATCTCTCATCAAATTTGAATTTCAGGACATTGATAAATAAAAAATAATATGTCGATTAAATAAATGTTCATCTTCATCAGCAACAATAACAACAATATCATCATCATCATTATCATATTGCCTTTCTTTAGTAGCCACTCCTAGAGCACCATATTATTGTAGATCGCTTAACATAAACTACATAATCTTCTTAACTTGCATATAATCGATTGTCTTTAATAATAGATCTGTCACAATCTACCTAAGGTGGATGAGTAAAAACTCATATCGTCAAAGTAGCTAATATAGTCATACACACTAACCTTGATCTGCCCTCTAGCTTTCATCCATGCAAAAAAGTTAACCTATGCTTGTTGGGCCTCTACTCCATACTTTGAGATTATAGCCATCTCATATCTATGATAACCACATAGTTATAAAGAATAGTGTATCCATTAGTCTATGTCTTCTTATGATTATTGAAAGAGCTTAATCTTTTTTAAACTTGCTTTAATTCGTTCTTGATAATGCATAAACATGTGTAGTTATATTATGATGTTTTTTTTTATATTTTATAACCTTTTCGTAACATGAAAGGGAGCTCATGAGGAATGAATATATATGTAGATATAGCATAGTGAATGCTTTGTGAAGGCCCCCTCCTAGAGGGTTAGGTTGCTGCCAGAAGCCACTCTCAAGATCTCATGTTATTTTTTACTAGCCCATTATAAGATATGGTCATCGTATATAACATCATGCATCAAATAAGGCTTACATTTCATTGTGTTAATAATATAATATACATTGACCTTCTTGAAGGCATCATGACAAGTCAAATTAATGATCAAAGTATGAAGCCTAAGTATGATCTTATCTTAAACGTCTTTTATAATGGTTGTATTCTATGGTGGTACAAAGAAGCATCCTTAAAATCCAAAAGAAATTTATTTACAATAAAAAGTATTAACCAAATACTTTCAATAATTATATGATCTTATAAAATATTAATTCATATGAAATAAATATATATTATCTCAAATTGCTCCAATAATATAACTCATATAATATCTAATGGAAGAGAATATACAAGATAATGCTGCTTAAAGGAACTATTGAGGTTCTTCATTAAGGTCATTTTCATCAAATGACTAATATTGTTAAAAAAGAATGCCGCTCGTCCAAGGATTCTGACTCGACGGTCTTGGCTAATTCAAGATCTGGAATAAGCAGTGCAAGTCTTTTCTGTTACAGCAAGAGCTTTTGAGTAAATAGAAGCTCTGGTCCTATCCGCTGCTGGTGGTGAAGGAATTATAAGATTATTAAGCATTTGTAATTATATTCATTATTAAAATACTTTCAATAAGTGATGAAAAATGGGATAATATGTTTTTTGTACAATCTCACTCATATAAAAAATTAAATTAACTCCCCTTAAACCTATGAATTCTAAGGACTAATGTCACCTTGAGTTGAAGGGCCAAAGTTCTTTCCCTCCTTACCCTTGAGTGCCCTAATCATCACCATGATATCTAACTAATTATTTATCATTTTATTGAAATCTTAAAATATTAGTTCACAAATATTATATATGTATAAAGAGTTAGATTTCTTAATTGTAAGAATCTATAAAATAGAGATTAGATATTATTGCAATAATTAATATTAGAGAAGTTTGTTGAAATTTATGTAAAAAAGAGTTAAATCATAATAATTGAAATATATACAAGACATATAGTTAGTTCACTCGCATGACAGATACTTCTATATGCATTAGAGTTAATACTTCTCAAGAAAATTCATCGATTCAAACTTTTCTACTTAATTTATTAAATTCCAATTATATATTATTTTATAATTATCATTAGTAGCTACTCTTAATTAAGCCCTTAATAGAATGTATATGCTACAAAAACTTTTGTTATCATTTCCTCAATGACTCATTCATGCATTCTAATTATCAAATCATAAAGCTAAAATGGTGGTGTTATAGACTCTATCATCTCTATGGTAACTTCATGGTTATAACATCATTTCGATCAATATTATGATTATAACAACATTCTTATTAAACGTTGTAAATACATCTTATAATAATTTTATGAACTACCACCATTCACATTTGTTGATCTTCCTATTTAATTGAGTAATTTGCAAAGTATATTAGAGCAGATATTGTGATAAACATAAATGGCACAAATTGACAAAATCATAAAGCATCCCATTAGATGTCTAGTTACATAAATTCATTTGATATTAGTATATTTAGAAATTAAAATTACAAAACTCTTAGTTATAATTTTTTTTTTGCAGCATTTACATACATAATATACAATTCTTATATATTTAAATATCTAATACCAAAATTTAAATTTTTATATATTTGGAATCATAATCTTCAATGCTACATCAAAAATATTATCATCACACTTTTTAAAAATAAAATATATTTTTTTAAGTATAAAAAAATATGAAATAAGTAAATATTAAATTATAAGAGTTAGATAAATAATACATAAAAAAATATGAGATAGGCACAAAAATCAAATAATTTTTTTAAAATATTCTTATAAATGGATAATCACAGGATTACTTTGCCAATATATTGAAACCCAAATCAAAGTTTGCTCAGCCATTACATTTTGCTATCATCATGTGACAAATTGATTGATTTTATGGAAAGCTAGGGGTGTATTTTTTTTTTTTTTTTTTGATAACGGAGTGTCCACCCTTAATCTTATTCATTATATGATATGTGACTTGCGTATTAATCCCCGACGGCCAACGGCGTAAGATCCGCTTCTTTTCATCGGTTAAGATAGTGCACCCGGGGTGATTGGTAGTGAGAGGATTTGTGAGAAAATGTGATGTGATGATGAGGAGTGACATGTGACTCATGTCCCATAGCAGAGAATAATACTCGTGCGATGTGCAATGATGATTGATGACCCATTCTCCCCCATTTCCATGGCCGTGTGAATGAAAAGAGCTTAGGAACTAAAAAAAACTTCTTTTTTTTCCTCCTCTTTGCATAAAAAAGACATGCGATTTAGATCCGTCCCCTAAAGATTCTAAAAGCACTTTTAAAGCATCTCAAAAGCTGGCGTGCATACTCTCCCCTCACTCGAGAAAAAAGAAAAGAATTTATTCTTCCCAATATGTCTATTTTGTACTAATAATTCATCTACATTTTTTTTTGTAAAATACTGAGAGTTGAAAGTCACGTTTTCTTATATTTAAACCAATTTAATAATAATTTTACATACATAATATATATATATATATATATATATATATATATATATATATATATATATATATATATATATATATATATATATATATATATATATATATATATATATATATATATATATATATATATATATATATATATATATATATATATATAATCTTTGATTGTAAAATCTCCTGATTGAAAATCTAAATTATGAAGCACTAAATTAAGATTGCTTGTCATATCTTCTTCATCTACATTTATTTATGTTCTTAAGAAGAGCTAATGAGTAGCGGCACAACTAAGAGTTTTTCTCTAAACATAAATCATAATGGAGTTAAAAAAACAAATGAGAGATTTAATGTTTTCTTAATTATAAATTTTAAATTTAGTTTTTTTTTTCAAATCAAATATGTTTATTTTATGTGATCTAATAAACTTTGAGAATTTAGTGAGAGGAAAAAAAAAGATATGAGAATTTGTTTCATTCTTAGAGATTCGGTTGATAAAATTATAAATAAAAATATTTGAATGTTAATTTTGAAAATAAATTATTATATAATTATCTTAAATTAAAATCATGAATATAATATCCACTAATATAAACTAACTAGTAGAGTGGTTGATAAAACAATTCTATGCTTATGGTACAAAGAATCTATTTTAAAGACCTAAGTTCATGATCACAATATTTCAATTAAGACATTATAAAACTATTCATATTTTTGAAAAAAAATATATATATTTTTAGTGCATGCATACATCAAAATGTCTTTTAATTTCCATTAATTAAAACATTTTAAATGAGTAAAATTAAAAAGTTTTGAATGCAATATCCCAAAATTGTTCTCTACTTTTGCATAAATATTAGAATTTTTGGGAATTAAATACTAATGATGATGAAGATGTGCAAAATTAAAAATGTCTAGATGATTTTTATCATCACACCCTTCTCTCTCTCTCTCTCTCTCTCTCTCTCTAACACACACACACACACACACAATTCTCAGTTTTCACATTTTTGTCATTGCAACTCAAAAAAGTTGTTACAACTTCGTAGTTTTCAGAGAAGACAAACTAATTCGTGGTCGGACTCAACTTAGCGCATTAATTCAATTTAACCGATTAACTAAGTCAAATTCAAGCTGGCAGTGACTTGGCTTGATTCGATTTGAAAGAGTATAGAACATATGCTTGTGTTATTCCAGTAAAATTAATTAATTAATGCAGAAAAGCTTTGCTTAATTATATTAAGACGTAATTACGAAAATGTATAAGAATGGAATCCTGCTAAACAAATTTTCATTAAATAAGGTTAAAATATGCCTTGAATAATTTATACTTTGTTTAGATTACCCCATTAATCTTCTAAGTGTGACATTTTTTTATTTTTTTTATTTCTAAAGTAAAATTAATTACTATAAAAATTGAATCCTATGTATTTTATTTTTGTTTGATTTATAGTAGTTATGTAATATTTTTAATTTTTAGATATAAACACATAGCCTTTATATTTTTATCCTTCATTAGTCTTTCCCATTTAATTTTAAATCCACTAGATCTTGATCAGAGGCAAAGTTTTGAAACTCTAATTTCTATTTCGATTTCAGTCTTACAATAAAGTTTTCAAATTAAATATTTGTTATTCTTTTTTATTAAATATTAAAAAATGTTTATACTTAATGCCAAATTTAACAAGAATTAGCTATTAGATTTTGACTTATAACACGTAAAAAATTATGGACATTAAATGAATTTTAGGATATATTTGGGACAACTACAGTTATATGAAAAAATAATGTTAAAAGTGCTACAAAAGAAACTGCTGCTTAAAGAAGTTTCATTACATATGCAAATTTTTCTTTTTTTTTTAATAATCAAATCGTAGTATTCTGACAGTCACTATAAGTAGTCACGTAAAGTTGAAAAATATAACTTTTTCACCGAAGATTCCTCGAAATGCAGCCAAACTGCAACGCTCGAAATAATACTATGACGCGATCTGCATTATACTGCATCGTCACCACCAACCCAAATAAGATCTCATATTTTTAGTTGAAGTTTCATGACTCCTCAAGAGCCTCATGAAAATTTCAATCAAATAATTTTCAGAAAACTCTCAAATTCCATTGGAAAATTTATTGGCTATAATTTCGCTGATATCTTTCAACATGTCCAAATGAAAAATAATAACTTAATTTCAGCAATAACTAATTCAATATGATCGAAATGAAACCAAAAATTAACTCAGTCCACGACTCCAAATGAGCACAACGTTATTTTTTTTTTTAACTCAAAAATTGATTTCCAAATTAATTCTCATTAACATTCAATAACCACATATCATTTTAATTCCATAATTATAATTTTATTTTATCAAAATTCTTTACACGAAAAAGCAAACAAAATTCATATCTTCCATACCTTGAATGATGTTACAGCCTATAAAACAAAATAAATTAAATTAAATTATGCATCATTCCTTTTACCAAGGCCATCGTCTTGCTTGTTTTTTTTTTTTTTTTTTGAAGGGTATCTACCCAACACCCCACCCATCTTGTGAGTTGGGATGTCGTTGTGACTAATTCCTTGGGGCCTACAGCGTCACATTCATCACCCACGCGTAACGGGTCCCTTTGATATCCCCCCCGAAAGGAAGCCCGCTCTGCGAGATCAACGGTGATCCGCCTGCTTTCTACCCACAACCAAGCTAAGAGACGGTGGGTTCGTCTTGCTTGTTAACTTGACCTATATCCCTATATAGTAATTTATCATAGGTATAAGAAAGTTATTAAGTAAAATATAAGATGTGATTATGAATGATATTATTATTATGGCAATGCTTCTTTTTTTAACACAATGCGTTGAAATATGGTCCCATCTTTTTCATTGAGTGCAATGCTAAAATTCTTACTATATTTTGCCTGTAAGGTATGAGATCAGGACTTGCTGAGCTCTGAAGATAGCCTTATAAAATGGTGAGCTACAAATCAAATCAACTTACTTTAATCTGGCCCCGATTCTTTCGTGTAAGATGAGATCTTCATAATAAACTACTGTTAAAAAATAAAATCTTGTTTTGAAACGTTTTCTTTGGTAATAGGACTAAAGATTGATCACCACTTTAATTTTGGAAATGTGGCTAAAGCCTGTGTTCATAACTTTTTTATACATTTTATAAAAGTATGATTAATGCACGGACGGTTACAAGTTTTCTGATCAAAAGTGAAAATTTAACCATGTTTTTGTCTGTTAGATTTTAATTAAAATCTTATCTTACAAAAAAAAAAAAAAAAAAAATTTGAGTTTGTTATTATAATTTAAAAAATTAATGGCAAATCCTACGCCCGCATAAACAAGGCATTGTCGATACATATATTTGTAATTATTGCGTGCTAGAAAATCAGTTGTGGTAGAGTAAAATTTTCACAAAACATTATGAAATCCAGTAGGTATTTAAAGAGTGAAAGAAAACTCTAGAATTTTTGAAAAATCTCGAAAGAGGTAAAAATCGCTTAGCCAATAAAAGCTTTTATATATTTAGAGATCTTCCCAATCGGATTACAATTGTATATGAGAAAGAACAATAACTATGTGACAACGATCGAGTTATGTTGCTAGTAATGCGAATGATGGTGAACTGCGGGTCAGCGAAATCGAGTACATTCGGTAATCGAACAATCGTGCATAAACGCATGGAACAATCGGTAGAAATGCGAACAATCACGGTAGAAGTCATCATGATGGAGAATATGATTAATGACAGTAGGATTCAGCGGGGCACGGCCGCAGTGGTTGTCGACCGTCGAGTGGCGGCACGATTGTACTTGGAGGATCTATAGAGCTCTCTCCTCTCTCTTGTTTGGCCTCCCCTCATATGAGGAATGAGGGGCTATTTATAGATTGGATGAGTGGCGTCTCTATAAATACATGCAAAATCTGAACCACTCGTCTCCATCGAACGGCTCATGATGATTCCCTTGATCATATAATATATTTTGTGTATTTGAATGCTCAAATGAAGTCGGAATTGTAAGATCTTTGGCTTGTTGGGCGAATCATCGAGGCCTTCGATTTGACTATAAACACTCCATATTTGAGAGCTTTTTAGGAATTTAACTGATGACCCAAAGTTTCCAATGATATTTTAAGTACTTGGTCTCGATCAGTTTCAATTTCTGATCAGCTTGCTTTCGGCATGAAGATTTGTACTTCGACTAGAAGAATTTTCAGTATCATATCAGTAATATTGGTTATATGTAAGATGTGCTATATATAATTATATATGACCATTGGGGGAGGCAACACTTGAGCCGGTGAATGAACACTTCTCTTTATGAAATAAAATTTAATTATGACTTACAAGTTTACTGTTAACATATACATTCAGATTTATTTGTGAGAAATAAGTCAAGGCATTATGAAAATCTAATTAAATTATATTCAATAAGATATTAGTTCTCAACTTTTTTGAATTGTCTGTAACTTCAAAAATCATCAAATTTAAAAGTTATTGTTCAACTATAAATATGGCGTGGTTCAATTCATTTTTATTTAGATCAATTTAATTCTATTGAGTTATCTGAAAATTCTGAGTGTGAAGAGGTTCTACTCATCACTTATAAAAAGATGTGAGGAGCTCACTCCTTGAGTCACCTTCTTCAAGTATTATTTTAGTTCATTTGTGCACTTATTTTAAAGTTATTACTAATGATTTCTTATGATAATCATAATTTTATTTGCTTTCGTTGTGCAGTGCTTGTTGGAGCAGACTACCAGTTTGAGATTTACTATCGGCACTCCTCAAGTACTGATTTGAGGAATTGAGTAATGCTGTCATATATAATGCCTTGTGTTGCTCCTAATATAATATCACTAAATCACCGAATTAAGAGCAAATCTTTATTAGTTCAGACGTCAATAATTTGTTGTTGAACTCACCTAAAGAGACTCACAAAATCATTATTTGTCAAGGTTATTCACCCAAATAACTCGTTAAGTCATACAAAGTATTAAAAAAAAAAAATCTAATTCTAGAGGTTCACATCAAAAGAACTTGAAAGATTTGCTCAATCTAAAGTCAAAATTCACCCAAAATTTTCACTAAAAGTCAATTAAATAAGCTAATTTTGTCTATGATGTTGGTAGTAAATTGAGTTTAAATTATACTATTTGTCAATTTTATAATGTTGACCTTGATTTTCATCTCTAAATAGGATGTCAGTACAAAGGCATTCAATATTAAAACTTTGAATGAAACACTATCAAATTAAACTCTTCTCTAAAGAAATTTATTTATTTATTTCTAAATTATATTTATAACTCAATTTTATGTGTTATTCTCTATCAAAGATTTTGACCCACCTTTTAATTGAGATTTCATTTCTCTCAATTTTTTTTTTTTAACTTTGGCATGATCAATATTCCTAGGAAACTCTTGAAATTTCTATGCACACTATCAGATCTAATATTATATGTGTTTAAAAATATTTGTAGTGTTTGTTTATATTATGGGAGATCATTTTTTATAAATTTAATTTCAACATATATTTTCACTTTAAAATTATAAACTTAACTAATATATAAATTAATTATTAAAGGCTTAATAACCTAACTAATTTGATCATATAATCCAAAGTATTAAGAATAAATGCTTAAATAGAATGTTAATTACTTTTAACTAATGATACCAATCTTTTTTTTTAAATGGTCAATATTATGCATATCTCTCATAATTTCTAAAGTTATGATTATCTCCCATTTCTAAACCTTTTAATTATATAAAATTTGACATTTAATAATATAAAACTTAACTATAATTTCAGAAAATGAATTGAGGTTAATATGTAATATAATATTTAATCAAAGAGATAAATATAATTTTAAAAGATACATAAAAGATATGCATGATATTCATTGCCTACAATGGAGATAGTTATGATTAACCCTATATTTTTAAATAGTACACAACTAATTAGCATAGAGTATTACAATAATAATTATTTAAACAAATTACATTATTATTTTCTAATGCTCAATAATTATTTAATAAATAAATCCTAAGTGGCTTTAAAAAATCCTAATTAGATGGTCTAATGAGTTGATCTATTTACTTGATAATTGATTATCTATTATTAATGAAACTATTATTGATATGGCTCTCAAAATACCACTAATCAAAACACAAATCTTGATGTCAGATATGATTTTGAGTGATCGAGATCGACGAAATATCATTGGAATCTTTGGGACATCATTATCTCAAAAGCTCTCAAAATATGGAGTGTTTATAGTCAAATCGAGAGTCTCAGGGGATCTAACGAGCCTAAGATCTCATAATTACTTCATTTGAGCATCCAAATGCTCAAAATACATCAAATGATCAAGAAATCATCCGTCCAGGTGGTACTGGACTTTACATGAATTTACAAGAATGCCCCTCATCCCATCTATAAATAGACCTTCATTCCTCACATGAGGGGGAGGCCAAGTGAAGAACAAATGAAGTGAAGAAGAAGAGGAGCTGAAGCAATGAAGAAGAGGAGGAGCCACATCGGTCGTGCCAACCATGTGATCGCCATTTGCCCCAAGCAAGGAAGAAGAGGAAGAAGTAAGGAAGAAGAGGAAGAGTCCAGAAGCAAGGAAGAAGAGGAAGAGTCCAAGAGGGAAGAGGGAGGGAGGAAGAAGAGGAAGAGCCAGAAGAGGAAGAGAAAAAGCCCCAAGAGGAGGAAGAAGCTCAAGCTTGAAGATCCTCCAAGCAAGTGCACTCGTGGCCAACCACCATCACCACCTTCATCGCTAATTGCGTCTCCACTCTGCCCAAAACTATTACAACCTGGCTGCAGTCATTCTTTTTTTCTCTCATATACAGTAATCCGTTATCAGGAAGACTTTGTACTCTGAAACAGATACATAGTGGAAGCCTTTTATTGGGCTAGGCCCCGTGGTTTTTCCCCTCTTTTCGAGATTTTTCACGTTAAATGGAGTGTCTCTTGTTCTCTTTAATTACGTGTGTATCTGGATTTCACAATAAGGCTAAAGAACTGGTTTTCTAGCCAGCAGTTTGGCGTGGTTGATTGATTATTTCATCTTTATTATGGCTCAAGTTTTCCAACAAGATCAAAACCACCATCGGTGGAGCATTGACTTTTAAAGAACGCAAGAATGAAGATTCATCAAACTTTGTTCCTTGGTCTGAACGGGCAACTCTTAATCTCAAGATAAGCAAGTCACCAACCAATGAAAGGCAAAGATCAATAGTCAACTCCGGCTGTATTATTCCATACGGGTTAATTAACAGTAAAACGCCTATGTGGATAGGTCAAAACATCCTTGGTGGACTTCTCTTCCATACGGTTAACGTCGTGGTAAACACTCACCAACGGATAGGTCAAACGTCCTTGGTGAACTTCTGCGATCTCTCTTAGTGCGGGTTAATGTCATCGAGCAAAACAACAACCAGAAAGGTCAAAACATCCGTGGACTTCGCGATCTCTTCTGCAGGTTAATGTCATCGAGCAAAAGCTCGACAAACAACCAGAAAGGTCAAACGTGGTGGACTTCGCGATCTTCGCCATGCGGGTTAATGTCATCGAGCAAAAGCTCGACAAACAACCAGAAAGGTCAAACGTGGTAGACTTCCGATCTCTTCCATATGCGGGTTAATGTCATCGAGCAAAACTCGACAAACAACCCGAAAGGTCAAAGGTCCTTGGTGGCTTCCAGCGGCCTCTTCCAGGTTCGTCAGCGTAACGCGACAAACCTCCGGATAGGTCAAAACTTTGTACCTCCAGTTAACGCGTCGGTAACTCGACACAACAACCGGATGGTCAAATATCTCTGGATTCAAATCAACCTTTTCCACTGTTAATCAGCCATCGGTCAAAATCCTCGATTCACGCTAAACTCAAAACCGGTCATCGCTCATTCTTGCAGATTCATTCGCCGCCCGTCTATCGCGGCAATCTTGTCGGTCATCCGCTGACTACGGCGTCATCGCCGTCGTACCCTCGGCATTTCACCTGCGGTCCGCGCAGCCATGCCGATAATCTTGCGGTCATCTCGCCAGGTTACCATGTCGGTCATCCCCTAACTACGCCGGTCCTGCCGTGACATGTTCGTGACTACAAATGGTCCTTCGTAGACCATCGTGAGCCGATCTCTCGGTCATCTCCGCAACCGCCAGCGGTCACCACCGCTCGTTATTCGTCGCCATTCTGGGCGTCGGTCGCCGTCCACTCCTGACCGACCAACGGGCCACTAATGTAGCTACGGCTCACCGCATCCGCTGTCATTCATGGACCACCCGTCGTAGCCCAATGTAGTCGGTTGCCGTAGCCAATGCCGTCGCGGGACACTGGCCGACCATCGCTGGCAATCTTCGCGATCATCACCATTGTCGCATCGCCATTGCGGCGCTTGCCGTCAAACTGATTCAATTCAACCTCTTCCATACGAGTTAATGAGCAAAAGCTCGGCAAACCGGAAAGGTCAAGCGTTCTTGGTGGACTTCTGCGACCTCTTATACAGGTTAATATCATCGCAAAAGCTCGGCACAACAGGGAAAGGTCAAAGCGTCCTGGTGGACTTCTGCGATCTCTTCCATACGTTCATCGAGCAAAAGCTCGATAAACAACCCAGAAAGGTCAAAAGGTGTGGTGGACTTCTTCCATACGGGTTAATGTCATCGAGCAAAAAATCTGACAAACAACCCAGGAAATGTCAAAAAGTCCTTGGTGGACTTCCGAGGCCTCTTCCATCAGGTTATCGTCGGAATAATATTCCGATAATAACCTTTAGGAAAGGTCAAAACTTTGTACCTCGCGTTAATGTCCGCCGGATAACACTCGATAAACAACCTCGGATGGGTCAAAATCTCTGCGGATTATTATCTCTAACATGCAAGTTAACGACATCAATTTCAATTGTTGAACCATCCATTGAAGTTTCAAGAAATCTTATTTCCTGAGGAGGGATTCTGAGACCATCTCGGTCGGCGCCGATCATGGCATCTTGCGGTCACCACCACATCCGGGCCCCATAGTCGCTGGTCATTACGCTGCTCGACATGTCGCCTGGCACAATCCGTTGGTCATCTCCGGCAACTCACCGATCCACCATCGCCGGCCATCCCGCAATCGATAATATTCGCCGCGCTTCGTGCCGGTTATTATTTGAATCCCGTCGGCCAACCGCACGGTAATTCGATGCGGTCCGGCCGCCACCATCGGCATCTCGCTGGTCACCACCATCTTCCGTGCCAGCCATTACGACTACCATCGTGCTCGCCGATTCTTTCGGTCACCCCATCAGCCAATACTAGGTCCGCGTATATTCAGCCGGTCCGCACCCTCGACTTCTGTCGCGATCGCCCGACCATGGGAATCCCGGTCACCACCATCGTCGGCTGGTTATCACCTCGTGCACCATCATCAAGCATGTTAATGAGATCTCCGGTGATCGCCTCCCCAGCAGGCGGTCGCGGTGGCCGGCATTATCACCGTGGGCCTTGATCGCCTCACCGGACGGTCAGAGGCGACGAACGGAACCACGGCGTATCGTGGCGCCGATCGCCTCTAACGGACGGGTCCGTGGCGGCGTGGAACCACGGCGTATCTGCCGTGGGCCTTGATCGCCCAACCCACGATCAGCGGGACCGATAAACGAGGCGGAAAGCGGAACCACGACGCACAGGTGGGCCTTGATCGCCCACGGACGATCGGCGGGCGATAACCGGACGGTAGAAACCGGGTCCGACGTCACGTGGGCCTGATCGCCAACCGACGATCCGACGGGGCCGATGCCGGGCGAGGCCGGAACCGGCGTCACGGTGGGCCTTGATCGCCTCTGCAACGATCCGGGCGATCGCCGGACGACGGAAGCGGTCGCGGCGTCACGTGGCGCTCCCAACGGACGATCCGGGGCGGATGACGGGGAAGCCGGAACCCCGACGTCGTGGGCCTTGATCGCCTCTAACCCGGGCGATCCGACGGACGATGACGGGGTAGGAAACCGGGCTCCGACGTCGTGGGCGCCCTCCTCCCGGGCGGTCGGCGATGCCGGACGAGGCGGAACCGGAACCGGCGTATCGTGGGCCTTGATCGCCTCCTAACCCCGGCGATCAAGTGGAACTCGCCGGACGAGGGAACTCCACGACGTGGGCCTTGATCGCCTCCCCACACGGTCGGCCGTCGCCGGACGGCGGGAAAGCCGGAACCCGACATCACAGGTGACGATCGCCTCTAACGACGATCCGGGGACCGATAACCGGACGGGCGGTAAAGCGGAACCTGACGTCTGCGTGGGCCTTGATCGCCTCTGCAGACGATCCGGGGACCGAGGGGAAGCGGAAACCGACGTCGTGGGCCTTGACCGCCTCCCCAACGGCGACGGGACGATGCGGGGAGAAAGCCGGAACCACGACGTACGGGCGACCGCCTCTAACCAGGCGGTCCGGGGGCCGATCGCCGGGAAGCCGGAACTGGCGTCTGCGTGGGCGCGATCTCTTAACGACGATCCAGCGGGAGTCGCCGGACGATCTGGGAAGCGGGCGACGTCTCAGGCCTTGATCGCCTTCTAAGATCCAACGGGGCCGAACCGGGCGAGGCCAGTGGCGGAACCACGTCTGCAGGTGGGCCTTGATCGCCTCCACACGCTCTTGATCGCCTCTTGATCGCCTCAAGGACTCACTCAAGAAGAAAGGGAAAGGTGTGCCTCTCCTCTCCTATATTCACGGAAAAAGGTAAAACCTTTCAAAAATGGCTCAAAACAAAATGGCTAAACAAAAAATGGCTCAAAAGGGCTGAAAAGCGACTCAAAAACGGCAAGCAACTGCTCAAACGTAGGCGTGGATGATCCGTGACCATGAAGCGAACCTGTCTTGTAGCGGCTGTGACCTCACGCCGTTCGGCCGGAGGTGTGTCTGACGAATCCGTGACGGACCGATGAAGCGACCCGACGTCAGCGACCGAGCCGTGTCGACCGAGCGTCACGCCGAATCATCGCCACCGACGACCGCGACCGAACCAACCGACACTAATCGAGCGAACGACTGACGCGACCGTCGTCGCGGAAGAGCTCGAACCTGGGCCAGCGGCTAGCAGGCCACCGGTGCTGCCACGGTCCGCGCCATGCGACAGCGCCGACGGCTACGGCGCCCGCAGTCCGAATGCCGAAAACTTCAAGTGTCCAAATAGATCCGTAACCTCAAAATCTCTACGCTACACCTACTTCTACAATCATAATTTTATATTTTATGATAATTTATTCTCTCAAAATGTATGATTCACATCGCGTTTAGTAGAAGAACTCATTATTTTCGAGCATTTGGATATATTTTTGGATGATTAAAAAATCCAAAATGAGCATATAATCTCAAAATACCACAAAGACAAATCTTGATGTGAAGATATGATTTTGAGTCGTCGAGATCAAGCACAAATATCATTGGAATCTTTGGGACATCAATTAAATCTCAAAGCGACTCTCAAATATGGAGTGTTTATAGTCAAATCGAGTCTCGACGAGGATCTGATCTCATAATTACTTCATTTGAGCATCCAAATGCTCAAAATACATCAAATGATCGAAGAAATCATCTGGCCGTCCGTCGAGGAGTGGTGCAGGACTTTACATGAATTTACAAGAATGCCCCTCATCCATCTATAAATAGGCCTTCATTCCTCACATGGGGAGGCCAAGTGAAGAACAAATGAAGTGAAGAAGAGGGCTGACAGGAAGAAGAGGAGGAGCCAAGCTCGACGATCGTCACCACCACCGCGTGTGATCCAGCCGTCAATTTGCCCAAGCAAGGAAGAAGAGGAAGAGTCCAAGTAAGGAAGAAGAGGAAGAGTCAGAAAGGAAGAAGAGGAAGAGTCCAAACAAGGAAGAAGGAGGAAAACCAAGGAAGAAGAGGAAGAGCCGGAAGAAGAGGAAAAGCAGCAATGAGGGAAGAAGCTCAAGCTTGAAGATCCTCAAAGCGGTCATACCGCCACGGTCATCAACCACCATCACCTACCACCTTCATTTCTAATTGTCCCATCTCCACTACTACCTATTACAACGATCGTTCTTACATGTTTTTTTCCTCCTCATGTATTCAGTAATCTCGTTATCGGGAAGACTTTGTACTCTGAAGCAGATACATAGTGGAAGCTTTTATTGGGCTAGGCCTGGTTTTCCCTCTTTTGGAGGTTTTCCGTTAAAATTCTGGTGTCTCTTGTTAGCTCTTTAATTCATATGTGTCTTTGGATTTCACAACAAGGCTAAGGCGTAAACTTTCACTCTACCGCGACTGGTTTTCTAGCACGCAACAATTATCAATAAATTTGATTGTTCTTTCTTCATTAAAATATATATTCCCTATAGCTGCAGCCAAGGGCGGATCCAAAATTATTCTCACATGGGGCACAATAAGATAAAAAAAAAAAATACACTTTTATATAAAATATGAACAAATTATTTATTAGTTTATGTTAGTATTTTTATTAATCATAATTGAAAACAATCAAACATACTACAAAGTCAATACACATTAAACCTTCTTTTTCATCGAATCTTATTTTGAGCATACTAAATAGAAATTAGAAAATTTTATAAAATAAATATAGTATTGATATGACCCTGAAAATTCCACTAATCGAAGCACGAATCTTGATGAAAGCGATCATCGAATTAAGCGAGATCAGCTTATTATCAATCGACTCTTAAATATTGAGTGTTTAAAGTCAAATCGGCGTCTTGGCGTGGATCTAACAAGCAAGATCTCATAATTAACTTGAGCATTCACACGAAATACATCATATGATCAAAGGAATTATTTTGAGCCGTCAGATGGAGAGGAGTGGTTCGATTTTGCATATATTCTGGAGCCATTTCTTCTATAAATAGCATTTTTCATGGGGGAGGTCAAGCAAAAGAGGAGAGAATTCTAAAGCGAAAATCCTCCAAGCATAATCGTACCACTCGGTTTGCCGCCATTGGTTACCAACCGTATCATGCCGGTAGCCCCTGCTGATCGCTCGCCATCATCTCGTCATCGCCACCATTGTGCGCTCGTCGCGGTCATTATCAATGTCGTCATCATTGTCATTGTGACCCACCCGCCGCGCCAATACCATCCGGTGCTAGATCCTCGGCGGTCATCTTCACTGGTCACCATCACGACCTTCATCGTCGGTCGTTCCGTTGTTCCATTCTTATATGGTTGTTGTTGTTTGATTTTGGGATTCATTTAATGCCCTTCTCATATTCTATTAATCCGTGTCGAAAAAACTTGTACTCCAAAATAAATACATAGTGAAGATTTCTATTTGCCGTGGTTCTTCCTCTTTTGAAGTTTTTGTAAAATCCTATTCCTCTTTAAACAAAATTTAACGTAAAATTTCATTCTATTGATTTTTTATTATTTATGTTGTATTGTCTCTGTAATATTATATAATATATTATAATAATATGTTATATAATATATATATATATATATATATATTATATATATATATATATATATGTAATATAATAATTATATTATTTTCAATATATGTATAATAATATAATATTTGTCTTATATATGTACTATAATAATATATATATACAATATATGTATAATATTTTGTTATATTAATAATATATAATAATAATAATATTGTATATAATATGTATATTAATAATAATATAATAATATATATAACCAATCAACATATTAATAATATATAATATATAATAATATTACACTAATAACATAATAATAATATGTTATTAATAATATGTATAGTAATATATAATATATGTATGCGTAATACGTAATATTATATATTAATATGCAATAATATAATATATCATATGCATAATATTAATATATAATATATATATGTATTAATATATATATATATATTAATATATATAATAAATATATAATATTATTATATATATATTATATATAATATCGTAATAATAATATTATATAATATTATATATTATATATATGTATATAATATATATATATATATATATATATATATATATATATATATATATATATATATACATATATATATATATATACATATATATATATATATATATATATATATAATTTCCTAAAGAATTCAAAGAATTAATTGCATACAATGATTGGTCGGCTTAGTGATTCAGGACAACAACTGGTGAGATGGTATAGTGGAGCTGCAGAACTCGTGACTCAAGAGAACTATGGAGCTAAGTAATGTGACGGACTAAGTTGGCTAACGACATGACTCAAATGAGAGAAATAGGAAATCGATAAAACTAAGTCACTACTTGGTTTAAATATCATTTCGAAATACTATTTTGTAATTCATTTTTTATTACGGTATGTGTTTTATTCTTACATAATATCGTAATTAACTCTAAGGATCTCGCTGCTATTTCTTCTACTTTCATATCCTCCAACACTTCAATTTTTTTTCTTTATTCTACAACTACTCATTTTCTCTTTTTTAGCAATAAATTTTGGACCAAAATATTTTGAAAAATTCATTTAATTTACCTTATAATCATGAATAAATTTTTTATTTATTTTTTGAAAATTATGAATGTCAAATATATAAATTTAATGAATTATAATATATTTTGAAAACATATGTAGCATAATAGATGTAAGATATTAAATAATAATTTATTCATGAAAATTTTAATTTCATAACATTAAATATGTAAATTATTTTAGTCTTTTAATCTAGAATATTAATAGTGCTTGTCTAAAAAAATAAAATAATTTCAATTTTAATATTATATGTATTAATTCTTTTTTTTTTCCAAACAGCACTTATAGTTTTCTCTATATAAATTTTAAAACGTTATTTTCTACAAAATTATTTTTAAAATTGATTAAAAAAAAGGCTTTGTGTAATCAACTAAAGCAGCCATGATAACAGATTACGGCACGCGAATGAGGGTGGGAGGAAAGGCGGAGCGGTGCAGAAGGGTTTGAAAAAATGAGAGCTTTGAATTAAAAATCTCTTCAATCTTACCTTTATCAAAATAAAATTTATGGGCGTGACGCCTAGTTAGCTATCAAAAGCTCGTTGTTCATGCATGTTCGTTCGCTCGTTAACTAAATGAGCGAACAGCGAACAAATATTTGCTCGATTTATAAGGTAAGAACAACCCTTTGTTGTTGATTCGATTTATTCGAAATAAATGAATAATTTATATTAAATATTATTTAAAATATAATTTATGTCATTAAATGTTTTAAAATTATATTTAATTTAATAATTAAATTAGTTAATAAAATTTTAAATCAAATAAGCTAAAATATATTAATAATTACAATTATAGAAATTTTTTTAATTATATTTAGTAGTAGAATAAAACTCTGTAGCATCAAGCATATTACCATGTAGGCGGTGGCTTGAGATACAATTTAATCCCGACCATATAAATTTATGTTAACGGGATTTAAAACAATCGAAGATATACATGTTGTACATTTGACTTACTTGTTACCAGGTTGTTGATGCGGTCGAACCATACAATTTAATCCTCCATATGAATTTATGTTATGTTAACGGATTTAAAACAATCGACGATATATGAATAATCTCTCGACTGTCGCATTTATTTGCCCAGCTCTCTCGACTCTCTCTTTATCTCGCTCTCGACTCTTCATCCTGTAAGTCCCTGACTCCTCTCTCGTCGGTGTTTTGGTCGAATTTCTACTCTTCTAGCGAGTCTTTACGAGTTTTGAGTCTTGGGAGTTGCGATGGTAATATCAGTGAAAGCGAACCTCTGGATCGATCTGATTTTAGGGTTTGTACCGACCATTATTTTCTTGTTTTTATCAAGCTTTACTTGGGACTTCGACTTTGCATGCTATCATTATTTTCTTCTTTTATCAAGCTTCTACTTCGGTTTCATGTTAAAAGAAGAAATGCTCTTAAGCTTTTACAATTTGTGACTCTGATTTTTTATTTCTAGACTTGAGTGACTTGATATATCCTATATGTTGTTGTCTCACCTCGGTATTGAAATGCTTGAAGTGCTTATTCGGTTATGCCATGTATGATATTCTACATCTTATGCAGCTATGCTTGTTGTGGATGATTCGGTTATTCTTTGTAGGTTATTAAAATGCTTGAAGTGCTTTTCGGTTTGTCCCAAGCCATTATTCTTTGTCTGTTATTTGGGAGCTATATATTGTTGTCTTTGATTTCTCATTTTCTTTTACTCTATTCTAATTTGTCATGTCCATTTATTATCTCTGTTATTTGGGAACTATATATTCTTTGGCTCGTTAGATTTTTCATATTTTTTTTTCTTTCTCATTCTAATTTGTCCTTATTATTGTCTCTTTTATTTTGAAAATATATGTTGCGTCTTTGATTTTCAGTTCGTTGGCATGGATACTATTTATTTTGGTTCGGCCATTATTTTGTTGTCTCTGTTGGCATGGATACTATTTATTTCTGTTCGGCCATTATTTTGTTGTCTCTGTTGACATGGATACTATTTATTTCTGTTCGGTGCTGATAGTAGATTAGATTAATTATGTATATCTTGGAGTTGCAATTATTTTTGAGCTGATTAAATGAGAAGAGTAACAGAACATTGAATATGGAGTTTAGTATGGAGATTGGAGAGTGTATGTGTATGTGGTCCTAACTCATTTTTTTTTTATTTAGTGTACAATCATGTCTAATGTGGATCATTCTCAGTCTGCATCATGTGGTGATGATTTAGTTATAATGATATACAAACTTCACAAGTTGAATCAAAGGAGCATACACTTGAGACTACTAGTGCTGATGTCAACCTTAAGAGAGGTAGGAAGAGAGTATCTTTAGTGTGAGAGTATTTTATAGAAATCACTTATGTATTTAAGGGGGAGAGTATACACCTCATATATATTGTGAGAAATTTCATAAATCAAAAGCGGCAAAAAATTCACGGCTTAGCAATGTTTTCATTGTATAATAAATAGAAGCATAACCTTCTCGGAAGTCGGTGAATTATGTGCTTCATTTTCAAATCATTTTAAATTTGAATTTGTTTAAATGTATCATTTGATCATACTAAATGAAGGGGAGTAAGTAACTTATGATATTTCTTTTGGGCACCGAGTTCATTGGTTTCATGAGGCTTTTCAAAGCTCTTTGTTCTTTGATGTAAACTGTAATTTTTTTTGTTGTCCCTTACCCTACTCAATCAACGGATTTAAAAGTGTTAATGTTCAAAACAACTTCATAATTGTTCTTGCATTTCGTTGTGAAGTTATTAAGAAGCTTTATGCTAGGATGAATGATCGACTTTCATGGGCATAAATGGGTCATTCGGTTGCAAATCTCGAGTCATAAACTCTTAAGAAGGATTAGACAATTTGCTTTTGCAAATCTTCATTCGTAATTTCGAGTGTGTGGTATAGCGTGGGAAGGTATATGATTTATTCTATCGCTCCATTACTGGAAGAAGAAGGCCTCTGTTGATTTATAATCTTTTATGTGCTTAACTGCAACAAGACTTTTAATTGTCCTTCTTTGTTTGCTGGTTGGTTGATTTTTCGTATCGGGTGGTTGGTGGACTAGCTGCCTTTGGCCTTCTTTGTTTGCTGGCTGGTTCTTTGTTTGCTGGCTGGTTTGGTTCTTTGTTTGCTGGCTGGTTTTGCTCTTTGTGCATTACACACTTGCTGGCTGGTTTTGTTCTTTGCATCCTTATTGGGCTATGATAAGATCTTTTGATCTTCTACTTGGATTTGAGCAGATCTTCTCTATTAATGTAATATCACTTATGATATTACATTAATGAATGAAACTATAAATAGATGTATGAGATGCAACTTAGCTTGATATTTGGCTGTATGTATTTTCAAACATTTAATTTAATCAATGATATTTAGCTTAATAGTTTGGATTTTTTGGAACACATGCTGCACTTATTTTTATTTTTTTTGTGATTTCATTGTCATTTTTTTGTGATTTCATTTTGTCAATTTGGTACAAATGTTATACTTATTTTCATTTTTTTACAGATCCTAGTCTTATTAATATTAATCTTTCATTTTATCATCTTTTGAATGTAATATTCATACACCATTAGTATTATGTCAATGATTATTTATTTTAGTTTAGCCCATCATAATATTTATTTTATAATTTTTCTAGTTTTGTTAACATGAAGCCGATTCTGATTTGAAGATTCAGATTGGTTGGATTTTGAGGATATGAAAGTTGAAGACTATAAAGCTTTAACATTAAAGCTGAAGCAATTGATTTGATTAGAAATTAATATTTGGAAATTGTATGATTATTTATTTTAGTTTCTGAGCTCACTCATAATATTTATTTTATAATTTTTTGCTAGTTTTGTTTACATGAAGTGCAGATTATAATTTTGAAAATTCAAGATTGGTTGAACTTTGAGGATATGAAAGCTTGAAAACTATAAAACTTGAACATTAAAGCTGAAGCAATTGATTTGATTAGAAATTGATATTTGGAAATTGTAATTTCATTATTTTCTTAGCTTTTATTTTTTGAAATTGTAAGTTGTATATGATCATATAAAATTTTAGGTTGAATTTATTTTAGAAAGATGTAAATTTGTAAATTTGTAAATTTAAAAATTATATAAGTTATGAATTTGTAAATTTGTATATGCATATATGATATATGATCTTGTAAATTTTGTTAGGCTATAAATTAGTATTTGAAGTTGTGTTTAATTTTGTGTAAAAAAATGATTTTTGAATCTCTTATTGAAAATCATTTAATTTAATAAAATAAATTTTAACTCTATATAATTTTGATTTTTGAATCTTTGAATGAATCTCTAATTTTAATTTATTTGTGTAACAAAGTTTTTTTTTAGTGTAAAAATAATAATTATGATTGTATATAATTATTTTGTATAATTGTATATTTTTTAGTTTTAATTCTTGTCAATAGTATTTCAGTTTTTCACTGTATAAGATTTTAATAATTATTTTTTAATTAAAAATAAAAAAATAAAAATTATTAAAATATAAAATCGAGCTAATTTCGAGCCGAACACGAGCCTAAAATAAACACGAATATTTTTTCGAACACAACTATAAGCGAGCTATTTGAACACAATTTGATCAAAAAAATAACGATAACACAATTTCGGCTGCCAGTTCACTCGTTTACCCCAGTGCCCCCACACTGTATCTGCCTATAACTGCAGCACTACTCATTTGATTTATTTTATTTTATTTTAGTTTTTTAGATATATATATATATATATATGATATATATATATATATATATATATATATATATATATATATATATATATATATATATATATATATATATATATATATATCTATATATATATATATATGCAATTGAAGAATATTGAAAATGTAATTTTAATAAATTTGCAATCAAATAGAAGTTATATCAAATAATAGCAAAACTTATTCAAAGACATTAAAAGATGAGGATGCAGAGTTATACCATATGTATAAATTATGTTTAGAAGATTTACATATAGGCCACACAATTCTTAAGTTTTTAAACTATTTTTATATAGCATTTATATCGTTTAAAATATGGATCACCAAATCCTCTGTGATAATCTGATAGTAATGAAAAACTCACACCAAAAATTAAAGGCATTAGGCTCGAGCGTTCGAGGGGGCCTTCCTGTCTGCAACGCATCATGATGCTTGCCTCCGAATTTTATGCCAAGTGATCTTCCACTTAAACCTGTGTTACTATCATAAACCCATCAACGATACAAAAAGGACATATCAATCGTGGTTGCTTGCTTTCGCACAAATGAAATGACATTTACCAGAGGACCTCAAGATGGCAACTTTTTTTTTTTTTTTTTTTGATAATGTGGTGCCCACTCCTAATCTCATCCACTTTTTATGTATTCTGCGTATCTGGAAACTGGAACCCAGGTTGGGCCCCACTTATTTTCCCACAGGTTACGTGCCGCCCTGAAGGGGAATCGAACGCGGGTTGGGAAGTATCCAATCACGTCCACCCTCACCAACTGAGCTAAGCCTGGTGGGTCTCAAGATGGCAACTTCCTAGCGTCTGAGGTAGGGTCACTTTAATTAAATATGTATTAGTTATGATAGGATTATAGATGGGCATTAGACGGGCAGCTTAAATTAGATTAGAATCGAATTAATAAAAATAGAAGTATGTAAATCATTTCAATATGATGATTGAGAGTTTAGGTGTATTATAAAATTTAATTAATATATTATGTATTATATATGCTTAAAAATTTTTTAATCATTTTGATATCCACTCTAATCAAAATTTAATTGAGGTAGTAGTTACAATGATATGCTATTAATAGTAATCTTCTTTGATCAATGGCTCGCAATTCTATGGATAAAAAATGATTAGGAATAAGCCTTTTATTAATCTTTATGTTTTCTTAGATAATCTTTATTTTTTAGTAAGTTCACTCAAATTGATTGTATTAGATCTATTTTTAAAATTATTTTATCTAAAATTGAAGGGAAAGATAAAAGCCTGTAAGGTGTTTGAAGTTTGTATAACTTATCAAAACTCGCTCACTTATAGTTGACGAGAGAAATCTATTAAAAATTATGCTTTTTTCTTTGAACCACCTCACAAAATGTAAATAGTGTAAACAGAATTTCCCCAAGATTGGTTAATAAACGTTATTCAGATAAAGATTCTATATCCTTTCTGTCTAAAATCTTGGAGAAAATCTAAGGCACGATCTCATCATATAAATATAATGAAAAAAAAAAGAGAAAAAAATAAAATTTTGCTTTTTAACCGTCTGGGAAATAGAAGCGGAACTTCCCTTTGATTTTCCTCGGAAACGACCTTTTTTTTAACCTAATTATAAAGAACTCCAAAAAAATTTAAAAAAAAAGGCAAAAAAAAAAAAGATTTTTACAAGTTCTAAAATTTTTCATTCTTAATGTGCTAAAGATAATATGGAGCTTAAGCTGAAGTATAGTACTAATTACAATTAATATTTGGCTAAAGAAGCTATAATGTTATCAAATATTAAGAACAACTAGAATGTTTGCAAAATTTTGATTGTAAGTATTGGCATATTGAATATTTTAAAGATGATAGAAAGGTTATTTTAAAAGAGTTTTAATTAGGAGATTGACTTTATTGTATCATTTCATATTTTGCTATTGTATAACTCGAGCATTGCCTGATAAGAATTTAATAATTTAGTTGGATCATATCAACTAGAAATATTATCTAGACTTAATATTATAATTGCTTAAATTTTTAATAATGTTTAGAATATTATTATTTTTTAAAAGATTTAAAAGTTGTGAAAATATGATGTAGCTACATAATTTAATACTGGGTTTGTAGCTATTAAGACTAAAATTATATTAAAATATTATGACATAACTCATATCAAAATATTTTAATATAATGAATAAAATGAAAAGTATAATATATAATTATAAAATAAGTAAAGTGCAAAGATAAAGAATATATACATATAATAGATAAGATGTGTTATTTTTCTAAGTAAAAAAAATTAAATTTTTACTTATTCATTATTTTATTTTGATGTAAATTATGTGATATGATGAGATAATTTTTCTCCAAATCAAATGTAGTAGTAATGTGAATACATTAAAGTTTTGTTCTTTAAGAGGGAAAGCCAAACATTAAAAGTGATTGATAGTATCAAAATAATTAAATTATTGTGAATGTTATATAAATTTTATAATTTTGTGAAAGCGAGAATTGGGAAGCTATTTTAAAATAGAGCTAAAACGGGCCGACTAGTTATTTTAGAATAAACTTAAGGCCCAATAGAGAGCAACGATGTTTGCTGACCTCACCATGGCGTGGGAATGACGCATTTGGGAGGTTACGCTCCCATCGACTAAAGGGCTTTGAAAACAAATTAAAATAAAGTAAAATAAATACAAAAATTTCATATTTTTTATGTTTGATATGATGTAAAATAAAATTTTAAAATGATATCATATATTTAGAATTCATAAAAAAGTTAAATTTTAATATATTTAAAATTCGTCCGAATTTTGGGCATTTTCAAATACAGCGGCTAATATAAAGTGTTGTTATCGATGGGCCGCTTCGTTTATAATCGCATCTACCTGGCCTGATCATCCAAAGTTTTCAAAATACTCTATGTTATATTTATTTTACTAAACATAAAAAAATAAAATCATGTATTTGCAAAATTTTTAACAAAATAATCTAAATTAATCAAAATACATTGTATTTTTTTATATTATATATTTTTTACATTACAACCTTTTTGAGGCAATTAAACAGCCCCAAAATTGATAAATAATTAGAGGGAAAATGGTGAGGATATCCACATTGAAATTTAATGTTACTATTTTTAAAAATTTAAAATATATTTTGTTTAAATATTAACTATGCCGCAAATAGCAAAGCACAAATTCAAATGCAATAATTTACATTGTCATCTTTCATATAAAAAAAACTTAAGGTAGTTTCTGATAACTATTATTTTTTATTTTAGTTATATATATATGTCGTAGAAAATTAATCGATCAACGAATCTCATTTTCAAAATCTTTGATCTAATCACGATTTAAGAAACTACATCAAGTGAGTCATGAGACGAGCGTAGATATCGGCGTAATTCGATCAGCTGAATCGACTTAGATCAGTATCGTGATCATCAAATCCGATCCGATGTAAAATGATCCGCACATTTATAATCGGTCGGCCATTCGTCGATCAACGAATCCAAGATCGCATTATTAAGGCACGGATCATCAAAATCATCGATCGGATCATGGGCCGTCGGATGGGAGTGGTTGGAGTTTTCCGCAATTTAAGGCTCACTCCCAAAATCTAAACGTTCACCTTAGAGGAGAGCGGAATCGATTGGAAGACCAGAGCTCGAGAACCACCCTTCGACGCCCCGGCATCTATCACCAGTAAGAGTGCATCGAGTATCGAGGGCCCTAGAAGAGGCATTCTTGCTCCTTTCTCAGAAGATCAAGAGGTTGCTCCCAAGATCGCCGCTTTTGAAACTTCTCCAGGTTGGGTTGATATTGTATTTTCTACACTCAATATTGTTTTCAGAACACCTTCTTCTCAACTAACGAAGCGAGGACGTATCTTTGAACACATGAAAGTTCTTGCAGGCCCGTGGTTTTCCTTCGGGTTTTCCACGTATAACCCTGTGTTCATATCCCTTGTGTGTTGGATAATTTTGTACGGCGAGATCTCGCATCTGATTAAAATTCTCTCACGCATAGCTTGCGCCGTCATGGGATTTCTCGTTCCCATTGCTATATCTCCAATATGGTTGGTAAAGCGGGGCGCTCCAACGCCTCCTTATTCTCGTGGATCAAGGGCCGTCTCCAACACTTCTACATAACGGACTTACGTGGGTGAGAGCCCCTCTTTGGAAGATCGCGTTCAAAGGATGGAGGATTCCCGAGCGAAATTCTTCGACTCTGCGAGAGGACCGGCGAAAACACGCTGGAAGAGCCACGCAGTTCCGCGACCTCATAATCCATTTTCTTCCGAGAATGATTGCAGAATGCGGATCAACAAGTAGAACCCGCGGCACCACATCCAGATCTTTGAACTTCGGATACCGCCGTCTACTCACCCCACCGAATGGCTCAACCTCGTATGGTGAAATTCCATGTCACCTTATCTGGATGAACTACGGGTGCAAGAAGAGTTCCCAAACAATCACGATCCATTCTCCGCCTTCTTCGCTTCGTCCCATGCGAGATCATCTCGCGACGGATTCAAGCTTCTTCCGGATGGACCCTTACGATGGCACAACCGATCCATACGAGCATATCGATCACTTTGAGCGATCATGCACATTCGTGCAAATGACTCTCTTGTGTGTATTCCAGCGACTCTCAAAGGACAGCTAGTACTTATTGTTCGCTGTTAAGGGTCCGTCCGATCATTTGGAGAGCTAGATTTTTGTAGAAACGGTTCTGGCGAATAAGAGAATCATCATTCATCACATCTCTCATCCAGAGATGGAGAGTCCCTTAAAGAATACTTCCGGAGGTTCTCCTCCGAAATCAAACAGTCTGAGTAGATCCGAGAACTTTTGAGGTGCTTCTGAGGACTCGGCAGACTTATTCATCATTAATGCGGGAGCAGTCCATTCTATCTGGTCCATAGAATAGAGGCACAAATCTCCGTGGCGAAGCTATCGATTCATCGGCTTTGAACCACCAAGCGAAGGAAGAAGGTTCCCAAAGGTGATGTTCAAACATCTTAGAAAAGAAGAGTGCCAATCAAGGAGGAGGATTGAAAGACTACGTGGGGTAGGCCGTTTATACAAAACCAACCCTTCAGAAATGCCGGGGTAACCAGTTCGGAAGCCATGGCCGTGAGAGAACAATTGCAGGAGGGCCAGTGTTATCTAGCCAAATATTCATTGCCGCCTTTCAAGAGCCAGAGCCGAAGAAGTCTCGGGTTGACCATTCTATCGCCTTTGATGATTTAGATCTAGAGGGGCTTCGCATCCCACATCAAGATCCCCTTGTCATCAGTGGTGATTGATCCATGCTTCAAAGGATATTGATCAATGGGAGTTCAATTGATGTTCTTTTTTACTCCACTTTTCTTAGCATGGGTATAGAAGAGAAGCTTCAACCCGCGGCCCATATGGATTTGATAATCGAGTATTAGTGGAAGGGACAATCGGTCTTCCCATAACTCTTGGAGAATTTCCCGAACCCACTTGATACAATTTATTGTAGTCAAGTATGAGTTCGTCTGCAATATTTGGGAGACCTCTCCATCATATTGATCACATCATCTCACCTCAAGATGAAATTCCCCACCGGTGGCATCGGTGGTAAGTGGGAATCAACGGATAACAAGCGTCTTATCAAGCAAGACCATTTCGTTGGTAACCCCATCGAGAACTTCCACGAGATGAGGATGCCTCCGAAAGGGCTTCTCCGGTTGAAGATGTAATTTGTCTTCTATCTCGGTCGATCCATCGCGAAGGTGAAGGTGGATCGTTGTTGTCTACGATCGGAATCGTAGATTTTCTGTAAAATCAAGATATCTTTGCTGCGCTCGATACGGGCATTGACAAGTCATTACGCACTCCCTCAAAGTTGACTCAACCTACAAGCGGTGTCTGAGAAGAAAGAACCTTCACTTACGAGCGATTGCGGTCATAGAACAAGAAATCACCAAACTTAAAGTTCATTCGAAGTCTACTACCCCACGGTTGGCTACGTAGTGTTAGTCGAAAGCCTTCACGGAGAATGTACATCGACTACACCTTGATGGTGCGCCCAAAAGATAGCTTCCCCCTTCCTCATTATCGACCAACTAGTTGATGCGACATCGTGACATCGATCGAAGCTTCATGGATGCTACGCTACAATCAACGGGGATAGGTCAAAAGGTCCTTAGTGGACTTCACGACCTCTTCCATCATGCATAACATTAAAGCTCGATAAACAACCTTGGATAAGTTGGCAATCTTTATAGGCTTACAACTTTCCATAACGAGGTTAACATCATTGAGTAAGCTCAAACCTACCGGATAGGTCAAAATCCTCGGCGGATTCAATTCGATCTCTTCCATACAGTTAACATCGTCGAGTAGCGCTCGATAAACCAATAAGTTGGCAATCTTCATGCACTTTCTAACTTTTCCATAACAGGTTAACATCATCGATCTCCGTCCACTCGGATAGGTCAAAATTCTCGGATTCAATTGATCTCTTCCATACAGGTTAACGTATAGCGCTCGATAAACAACCTTGGATAAGTTGGCAATCCTCATAGGCGCCAACTTTCTCCATAAGTTAACATCATCGGTAAACGCCCGATCACAACCCGGGATAGGTCAAAAGGTCCGTGGACTTCCCGACTTCTTCCATACAGGTTAACATCGTCAGTGCTCGATAAACAACCTTGGATAAGTTGTGATCCTCTATAGACTCTTTCTGTTAACATCATCGAGTAACGCTCAGATAAACAACCTGATAGGTCAAAATCCTTGCAGTTCCTTCGACCTCTTCCATACAGTTAGCGTCGCCAGTCGCGCTCGACAAACAACCGGATAGGTCAAAATCTTAGCGGATTCTCGACCTCTTCCATAGGTTAACGTCATCGAGTCACGCTCGACAACCACCGGATAGGTCAAAATCCCATTCAATTCAACCTCTTCCACACGCGTCGTCGCACCGGACAAGCGGCCCGGATAGGTCAAAGATCCCGTCGGCCGTTAACCGCGTCGCTGACTCTCATCGGTCATCCGGCCAATCCGCGCAATCTCCGGCGGTTATCTCCGGCACCTTCCGGTCATCATGCCGCTATTTCACGGTAGTTATCCTTGCGGCCACAACCCGCAGCCGATCAGTGGTTTGCCCGCAATCGAATCTCGCCGCGTCGACCGCGCCGACCATCGTAATCTTCACTTGCTCGGCGCTTATGCCACCGTCGACTATCTCCGATTCGCGCACCACCGTCGCATTAATCATTCGTCTGGTCCTTCTGTAGACCTCGTCGGATCTTCGCGGTCACCACCATCATGTGGTCATCCATTCTGCCTTCATCACCATCATTGATTCTGGTCGACCACTATGGTGCCACCATCATCGTCGTCATTCGACCAGCCTCGGTTATCTCTCCTTCATCCTTCCAACCCGGACGTCTGTCCGGCCGGCTGGCCTCTTCGAGATGAAAATTATTCCAAGGAGAGTGCCCAAACTCTCACCGGGAGAGCTATGCACTCGGCAGTGGAGATGAAGAGGAGAGGTTGATCCAAAAGAGTGCCAAACTCCCACCGGGGAGGCTATACTCTAGAGGAGAAGAGGAGATCCAAAAGAGTGCCCAAACTCCCACTGGGAGGTATGCACTCTAAGAGAGAGGAGATGAGAAAAATGTGCCTCTTTCTAGCCCTGGGGTTCTTATAGACCCTCAGGGCAAAAGCGTCAGCTCAAAATCGCTCAAACCGTCAAAACCGTTCGGACGTGGGCCTTGTGCCCGTATCTGCTCCCAGTAGCCTTCGCTACAGCAAGCCAGCGCTCACATACCAGCGCCCCAGCCTGCATGTAGCCGCAGCATCTCAGGCCAGCCGTCGGTCCAGATTCGGCACCGTCCGTAACTTCTTGTATGGCCTTCGCAGGTTTTATAACCGCTGCATGGCCGAGAGCGCCCGACTCATGGCCGTATGACCATGCGACGGGTCATGACCTTCGCTAGCAAATGACCATGCGTTCGAGCAGTCGACTTCGCCCAGACCCAGCATGAGCCTCCCGTTCACGCGTCATCCGACCAACAGAGTGACGCGGCAGCAGCGTCTTGTAGCCGTCGCCCATTGGCCGCAGCGCCATGGCGCCGCTGACCAGCGGCTCTGACCTCGGGATCGATCCGTAATCTCAAATCGGCGCGCGCGCTACCTCACATTTGCGGTACTGCGGCGGCTTCCATAGTCATAATCTTTGCTGCTATGAAGATCTCTTCAAAATGCGCGGTTGATGGACTCTCAAATTTCATTGAAGAATTTGCTATTTTCAAGTATTTGACATATATTTTTGGATGGCGAGATAATGTCACCCAAAATAAAACACGTCTCGGAAAATTAATCGATCAAACGAATCTCAAAGCATTTTGAAATGCTTCGATCTAATCACCGATTTCATGAAACTTACAGTCAAGCGATACCGATGAGGCGAGCGTATAATATCGAGCATAGTCGATAAATCGAATCGACTTAGATCGTATCGATCATGAAAATGGATCCGATCCAAATGATCACCAAAGCGACATATTTATAATTCGGTCGGCTCGTCAAGCGAATCCAACGAATCGATCACCTCAACATCATTAAGGCAGGATCATCAAAATACACGTCGATCGGGGGGATCGCCGGCGTCAGATGGAGTGGTTGGAGTTTTTTCCACTCACTCCCAAAATCTATAAATAGAGCTTCATTCTCACCTTAGAGGAGAGCCGGAATCTGATTGGAAGACCAGAGCTCGAGAACCACGACGCCCAGCCGACGATCCCATCCACCAAGGTCAGTGGTGCACGAAGATCGGGAGCTTCGTCCCCAGGAGATCGCCCCTAGAAGAGACCAGTTCCTCCTTTCTCCAAGATCAAGAGGTTGCTCTCGAAGATCGGTTCTCGCTTTTGGGAAACTTCTCCCTTGGGTTGGAGTTGAGATGTGTTTTTTACACTCAATATTGTTTTATCAGAAACACCTTCTTCTCCAAGAATCAGGACACGTATCTTTTGAACACATAGTGAAAGTTCTGACAGGCCGTGGTTTCCATTGGGTTTTCGTTCGTGTTCATATCCACTTGCTTGTGTGTTGGATAATTTTGGGCTACTGACGAAGATCTACATCTAGGATTAAAATTCAGCACATACAATATATATATATATATATATATATATATATATATATATATATATATATATATATATATATATATATATATATATATAAATTTAAAATAAAATATATTTGATGATAATAATTATTTTTTAAAAATTCAAAATATCTTGAAAATTATTTTAAATATTTTTTAAATAATATTATTTTTAATATTAAAAATAAAAATACTTAAAAACACACTAAAGATATATTTTTAAGAATAAAATAAAATTGATTTCAAAGAGTTCCTTAATCTTCTTAGAATCAATTTTCTCTTGCAAGTGCACTCCTGCATCATTTTGATACAACTTTTGTTAATAATTGTATGAAATGAACTACTCGATATGATTTATTATCTATGTTAATTTATTAAAATAATTTAAAGAATTTAAATTTTTTTATTTTTGATATATAAATAAATAAATTACAATTTCAATTCACATATTTATGAGAATCTCATTATTATAATTTAAGTTTTATGGTTGAAGTGGAGGAATGCATCTTATGTGTTGTGTGATAGAAAATTATCAATTTTATCTTAAGAGAAAATATTATAAGATTATGATAAGGCTTGTAATAATTTATGATGCAAAATATTTGTCATAAAAAGAGAAGCATATAATTAAGTTAGATGTTGCAGATATGAGGATGTAGATGGATCAGTGACTTTAAGGTCCGTTTGGGGCATTTCTAAGCATGCAGAATCTTGTAAAGTTGGTGAGAAGCTGCATTCTTTGAAGAATATTACTTTGAAAAACTCGGTTGAGAATCTCTTGTCTTTGTAGGCTTGTGCATAAATGACTAAATGCCCTTGTGAGCATATGAGCTGAGTAATTGTAAACAGAATACAAAAAAAAAAAAAAATAATAAATAAATAAAACAACAATAAGAAGAAGATAAGTGATACTCATATATAGTCATAAGTCAACTAAATTATATTAGCAAATTATATATCACTTAATAAATAACACTACTTAATAAATAATAGTAATATTAAAATTATAAGTGTTGTGTGCTAGAAAACCATTCGAAAGTAAAGTTTTCGTCTTACTTATTGTGAAATCCGACATACCCATATTTAAAGAGTGCACAAGAAAATTCTAGAATTTTTACGTGGAAAACCTCCTGGGGCAAAGGGAGAAGGCACCTTAAAAAGGGTCTATAAAAAGCCCCCTGGGGCAAAGGGAGAAGGCACCTTCTCTTCTTCTTGAGAGAAGGTCGTTCGGAGGCGATCAAAACCCGTAGTTCATACGGCAAAGCTCCAGTTTTCCCTCGAAAGAGGTGTTGACTAACCTCGTCGGACCTACCAGGATCGGAGGCGATCAAGACCCGTAGTTCATCAAAGGCTCAGTTTTCCTCGAAGAGGATGACCTCGTCGGACCGATCGAGTTGAAGCGATCAGGCGCGGTACATCGTCGTTCTTTTCATCGAAGAGGAATCAAGCATCTCGGACCGTCTGGAGCGATCATCAGCGATGATAACCGGAGAAAAGGTTAGCCGCGACGATGGGTGGCAAATAGTGGTCGAGATAGGAGATGGTGTGCGCAAAGATTCCGGCGATGGTGCAGCGATAATACGACGATAAGTGGACCGCGGAGATGGCGATAGTCGGCTGTCCGGCAGCTATGATTAGCGGCAAACATGGTCGGCTATGGTCAGCAGTGCTTGGAAATTCGATAATGCGGAATAACCGGCGAGATAGCCGGATGCCGCGAGTAGTGATGCATAATGGTGGTTCGGCCGAGAAGTGTAATAGCCCGCAGCAATGTCAGCTATGGCAGCCAATGGCTGAGATGAAACATGAAGATTCTGGCGATATGGCGGTGGTGGCACGGCAGTAGTCGCAACGTGACACGATAGTATCGGTGACGACCAACGATAGTTGGTGGCCGAAGTGGTAGCAGCGGCCTTTGATAGTCGGCAATTAGCAAGCAGCGTCGATATTCGCGAGATCCGGCGATGGTGGTAACCGGCGAAGATTTACCGGTGATGGTCAAGCTGATCGCGATGGTAGTCGACGTGGTGGGCGGTGGACTCTGATGGTTGGCGAGGATCTTTGACTATCAGGGTTGTTTGTCAGAGTGTGACTCGATGACGTTAACCTGTATGGAAGTGGTAGAATTGAATCCGCTGAGGATTTTTGACCTATCCGAGATTGTTTGTCAGAGTGTTTGCTCGATGACATTAACCTGTGCGAAGTAGGTACAAAGTTTTGACCTATCCGAGGTTGTTTATCATAGTGTTTGCTCGATGACTTGAACTTGTATGAAAGAGGTTGAATTGAATTCACTGAGGATCTTTGACCCATCCAGTTTGTCAGTGTTGCAGGTGCGTTAACGTGTGGAAGAGGTTTAATTAATCCGAGGATTTTTGACCCATCCGAGGTTGTTTGTCGAGTGTGCAGATGATGTTAACTGTGTGAAAGAGGTGAGAAGTCCAGGACCTTTGATCACAGGTTGTTTGTCGAGTCTTTGCTCGATGGCGCTATATGGAAGAGGTCGGGAAGTCCAAGGACCTTTTGACTATCCAGGTTGTTTGTCGAGTGTTACGATGGCGTTAACTATATGGAAGAGGTCGAATTGAATCCGTGATTTTGACTGTCAGGTTGTTTGTCAAGGTGTTGCATGACATTAACGTATGGAAGAGGTCGTGGGAAGTCCACTAGGACCTTTTGACTATCTAGGTTGTTTGTAGTCTTTGCTCGATGGCGTTTTATATGGAAGAGGTGTGGGAAGTCCACCAAGGACCTTTTGACTATCTAGGTTGTTTGTTAGAGTGTTAGATGTTAACTGTATGGAAGAGGTCAATTGAATTCGTTGAGAATTTTTTATATCAGAGGTTTGTTGTTATACGCGTTAACATATGGAAGAGGTCGTGGGAAGTCCACTAACTTTTGACCAATCTGGTTGTTTGTCGGTGTTGCATGACATTAACATATGGAAGAGATTGTGGGAAGTCCACTAAGGACCTTTTGACTATCTAGGTTGTTTGTCGAGGTGTTTGCAGATGATGTTAACCGTATGAAAGAGGTGTTAAAACATCTGTTTGTGGTTGTAGCCAAAGTTGCTCGTAACACGGTCTCATTTTCCATGAGTATGAGTGGAAAAATATAATTTGCAAAGCTATATCTCTTCTCAATGTTGAAATATCCTCCAACTTTGACTTGTTTCTTGGGATGGTAATCGATTAGATGCTTAATATGGGTGATCTTCTGAGATTAAGAGTTGCCCCCTAGTTTCTGACAGAATATGAAGGAACTAAGTTTGACGAATCTTCATTCTTCACTTGCGCTCCTTAAAAGCTTGAAATGCTCAACCTTGATGGTGGTTTTGATCTTGTTGGAAAACTTGGTCGTCATACAAGATGAAATAATGGGAATCAACATCCACGGCAACTGGCGCTAGAAAACCATTCGCATAAAGTAAAAGTTTTCGCCAGCTTGTGAAATCCGGACACAGGTGTATTTAAAGTGAAAGAAAACTCCAAAATTTGTATATGGAAAACCTCGAAAAGAGGGAAAAATCACGGGGCCTAGCCCAGTAAAAAGATTCCACTATGTATCTGTTTCAGAGTACAAAATCTTTCCGATAACGGGATTACAGGATTGCATAAGAGAAAGAAACAACAGCTATGTGATAACGATCAGGTTATCGATTCTTAGTAGTGATGATGGTGGCTGTGCGGGCAATCACCGGAAATGCGGGAATAATTATTGGCAATCGAGGAACAATCAACGCGAAGCGCGAGGAACAATCACGGCGAGAACAATCTGGTAAAGCCATCATGATGGAGGCGATTGCGGCAGCGAGATCGGCGGCGGCAGTGAGAGTGGTGGTGGTTGGACCGTCAGTGGCGCACGATTGTTCTTGGAGGATCTTTAGAGCTCTCTCTCTCTCTTGCTGGCCTCTCTCCTGAGGAATGAGGGCTATTTATAGATGGAGAGTGGCGTCTCGTAAATACATGCAAAATCGAACCACTCCTCCAATGGGACTCGATGATTCCCTCGATCATATGATGTATTTTGTGTATTTGATGCCCAAATGAAGTGAATTGTAAGATCTTTGGCTTGTTGGGCGGCTCGTCGAGCCTCGATTTGACTAAACACTCCATATTTGAGAGCTTTTAGGAATTTAAGCGATGTCTCAAAGTTTCCAATGATATTTTAAGTGCTTGATCTCAGTTTCAATTTCGATTATTGCTTTTCAAGATTAGATGCTTGAGGAATTTTCGGTCATATCAATAAACAACAAGATGATCAAAATATTAAGTTTACTATCCTGTTGATCAAATCTTTTTAAAATAAATTTTTCCATTGCTATTCTTGTGGCATGCTCACTATTTGTTGTGTCACTTTTGTATTCGTCAACCCATCTAAAGTAGTTGCAATTATCACTTGTTCTATTTCTTGAACACCTAAAAAATCTCCTCCCATAATTTTCTTTCCTACGTAAAGTGAATACATAACATTGCAAATCACAGTTGCAGTACACAACTCTGGACTCAGTAGAGATTCTTGAACTCATATTCCCTAATAAAAATATGTATAAATAATAGAATTATTAATATGAGGACGGGTGACACTGCAGAATATTTTAAAATGAAAATTAAACAACACAAGAAAACTATTTCCCAAATAAAATAATAGGAAATTTATTAATATAAACAGAAGATACACAGTCTTTGTAGGAAAAAAAATCTCGAAACTAATGCTCCCAAGAGCTACAATAAACATATTAAAGAAATTCCCCTAACTAATACATGAATAGATTACAGAAAAAGGTAAATTAAAAATCAGCATAAAGGTAGCAGTCCCTTCTTGAGAAAAATACATAACAACTGCAAGGGTTTCACCTTGTACACATTCCTGCAAAAAGCACAACTCTCTTTATTGAAATAGATTGTCGGCCTATTGCCTAACTCTATTTTCTTTAAACAAGGATCATAAAAAATTAATAACTTCTTTTCTCCCTCACCGTCTCTTGGATTTCCCATTAATCTCCCTACATTGATTTATGCAAGTACTTGTTTCTGTTAGATATTTGCATCATAAGAAGATGCTAAAGTGTGCATAATTCTTCTAAAACGAGCTTAACATAGAATTTTGACACAATATGTGTAAGCCACACCAATATATAAATTAATAGACAAATCAAATTATTAAAATTATGCATCGAAAGAGTAATGGACCACATTACTATAAATTCATCGTAAATTTAAAAATCAACTCGATCAAGGCATTCAACACAATTTCGGTTGCATCTTTTCCAAGATTGTTCTTTTATTAAAACACAAATATCATGATTACTCAAAGCATCGTAAAACGTCAAAACCTAAATTTGAGGCAGTTAACCCTAAACATAATAGAGCAAAGTATGAGCATTTCTACATAAACTGAGATAAGCCGCAATATCTCCAAAGAATAGCATTCATATCAAAAACATCTACAATGTTTCACACTACTACAACTGATGTGGGCAAAAGGGGAGCTAAAAATCATCCATAATATTTTACATTTTTTCCTCGCAACACAGAAGTTTTAACTATCCTTCAAAATATAATATGTAAACAAGCTGAAATTGAATAATGAATTACGCGATCTACACAAACTAAAGGTCGAGAGAAGGGATGATATAGGAGAAACATACAATGCATTACGGATCTACCAAAACTAACGCTCGCAAAGGGACGAGATAGGAAAGCCGAGGGTTACCTTCACAAACAATGAAAACGAGGGTGCGAAGCAGAAGTCAAGGGTAGAGGGTTTAGTAAGCTGAAATCTTGTAGAGTAGAGATGAGAGTTTCAATCGCGAGATAGGGCAAATGATGGATGGATTGAGGGCACGGGGAGAATGCTCGGCTCCAAGAAATGGGCCATATAGGAAAAAACCTCTCTTCGACCGTGGACCGTGGAAGGGTATATCGAGTCACAACTTCGCGGCAGTTGCGGCCTATATTCTCAAAGCTCCCCAAATTTGTGTGCAACCAAACGCATCTGCGGCACGGTTGGTGTCGCGCCGCGCTCACGTACCAGTCTCAAATGAGACCTTACTCTCAGAGATAAAATATAAAATGAACATATACGTGATAAGATTGGAGTAGCTCCAGTGACAGATAAGATTAGAGAAAATCACCTTAAATGGTTCGGCCACATAATGCGTCGCCCGTCTGATGACCCAGTTAAGATAGTAGATGTATTATATGCGCCTTATATTAAGAAGGGTAGAGGTAGTCCTTATAAAACTTTGTTATAATGTATAAACAATGACATTAGTTTATTGGAATTAGATGAGAATTTACACTTAATAGAATACAATGGAGAAAAATGATTCATGTAGTGAACCCCACATAGTGTAATAAGTGATAATGTAGTATTCTAAATATAAAAATAATAGAAGATATAGACATGACATATAAAAGTTGATGATGTTGTAAACAAACAAATAAAAGATGATAGTAATTTATTGATGATTCAATGCTGAAGTGTCTTTTAGATAATACAATCCTAATTTGTGATTAATTTGAATATAGAAAATGGATACAATTATTTGATTATTCATGTTTATCAAGGGCTAAAAAGAAATAATTTAAGTTATAATAATTAGATGAATAACTCCTATCCAATAAATGTTAGTTTCTAAAAATGTCATACTAAGGAAGATTATAACTTTGTACTTCAAACATAATGCCATACTTGCCAAGGGCTCGCTGTCGAGACTAGTAACATGTGACATAAGTGCACGGTAAGAGCTCGATGCAGCCTCCCTAACGGGATCGATAATGTGTAAATAGAACTGTAGAAGAAGATTTTTTTTTTTTTTTTTTTTAGAAGGGTATCCACCCAATACCTCACCCATTTTGTGAGTGGGAATATCATTGTGACTAAAAGAAGAAGATTTTGCACTGGGAGTTTGGTGGGGAAGGGATTGATGGGTTTCACAATTATGAGAAGAGAAGGTCCATGTGGATGGCATCTAGGTTGGGATCAATGGCTTGCGATGGGATGGAATTGTTGGGGAGCAGCTCATCGCGAGACCAGCACGTGTGAAAGAGGATTATAAGCTTCAGTGGACTTAATTTGAATCAAGTTTAAAGCTTGTTCAAATTAAATTTGAAACAATATTTGATTAAAGGTGGATAATTTATTTTCAAAATAAGTTCGAATGACCATTTAAATTGGAGCCACTTCTAACTAATTAATTTGTGATAGATTTCAATAACAAATCTATTTATATATACAAAAGTGAATAGTTTCATCTAAAACAAATTTTCGGCCATTTTTTTAATTTTTATTATGATCAAATGTATAAAGTCAATTTCTCAAATTTAATTTGTATACTTTTTATATTTATTAAATATGTTTTAAAATAAATATAATATATAATTAATCAATAAAAATTTATTTTCTTTGTTATTTTAAAATAAATTCATTGACTTTAAAATTTGTTTGAAATATTTTTTTAGGATGAGTGGAGAGTAGCTCTAAGACAACTAATTTTTTTTTGGAAGATTTACATATATATCACATAATTCTTGTGTATTTATATATCTAATATCTAAAGTTAGATATTTACTTATGTAACAGTTTTCTATGGGGATTATTTTTAAAATAGGTTTAGTGTTAATCTTAATTAGGCGTTTAGGCACGAAATTTTTTTTTTTATGAAAATAGGCCTAATCGTCCGTATAACGGATGACTGGCGCTGACGTGGAGGCGACGTCGATGCCAGTCGTGCGCGGAGGATTTTTTTTTCTTTCGGTAGCGGTAGGGGAGAGAGAGAGAGAGAGAGAGAGGGGTGGTTTTTTTTAAGAGAGAGAGTTTTATTAATTTTTTAATTAATATAATAATTTAAAATATTTAAAATCTATAATTTAAAAATATTTTTATAAAAATTTAATAACTAAATATTTATATATTTAGTTATTAATTAATTAATTATATATATATAATTAAATATATAATTTAAAAATAATTTTAATTATATATATAAATTTAGAAATTTATTTAATAATTTTTATTAATTAATATAATTATTTAAAATATATAATTTATTAATTTTGTTAATATATAATTTAAAATATTTAAAATATATAAATAAATAATTTTTAATAAATAAATAAATAAAGAAATAAATTATATAAATATTTTATAAATTATATAAATAAAGTAATTATATTTATAAATTTATTTAGTTATTTATATATTTAAATTATATAAATATTTAGTTATTTAATATATTTATAAAATATTTAGTTATTTATATATATATTTATTTATTTTATATTTTATATTTTATATTTTTTTTATTTTTTGTTATTATTATTATTATTATGACTTATATAAATAAATAAATAAAAATATATATATATATATAATTAAAATATTTTATAAAAATTATTTTTAAATTATATATTTTAAATATTTTAAATATTTTAAATTATTTATATAACTTAAAAATATTTATATAATTTAAATATATAAATAACTAAAGAAATTTATAAATATATATATATATATACTTTATTTATAAAATTTATAAAATATTTATATAGTTTATTGGCTTTATATAATAAATAAATAAATATATAAATAACTAAATATTTTATAAATATATAAATATCTAAGTATTTATATAATTTAAATTTTTTTATTTTTTATTTAACTAATTATATATTTTAAATAAATAAATATTTTTAAATAAATAAATAACTAATTAAGTAAATAAATATATATATAAATAACTAATTATTTATTTATATATTTTAAGTATTTTTAAATTATTTATGTAATTTAAAAATATTTATATAATTTAAATACATAAATAACTAAATAAATATATATATAATTACTCTATTTATATAATTTATAAAATATTTATATAATTTATTTTTTTCTTTATTTATTTATTAAAAATTATTTATTTATTTATTTTAAATATTTTTAAATTATATATTAATAAAAATTATATATTTTAAATAATTATATTAATTAATAAAACATTATTAAATAAATTTCTAAATTTTTATATATAATTAAAAATATTTTTAAATTATATATTTAATTATATATATATAAATTAATTAATTAATAACTAAATATATAAATATTTAGTTATTAAATATTTTATAAAAAATATTTTTAAATTATATATTTTAAATATTTTAAATTATTATTGATATGGCTCTCAAAATATGACTAGTCAAAGCACAAATCTTGAGGTCGAAAGCGATATGATTTTGAGTCAAACCGTCGGGCGACTTAAAATATCATTTGGAATCTTTGGGACATCAATTAAATCGAACAAAATCTAGGATCTAATCGGCCTAAGATCTCATAATTCAGACTTCATTTGGGCATCCAAATGCTCAAAATACATCAAATGATTGAAGGATTCATCTGGCCGTCCGTCGAGGGAGTGGTACGCTTTACATGAATTTACAAGAATACCCTCCTCATCTATAAATAGACCTTCATTCCTCACATGAAGGGGAGGCCAAGTGAAGGAAGAGCCAAGTGAAGAGGAGAACAAGTGAAGAAGAGAAGCCACTCGGCGATCGTCACACTCCATGGCCACCGTAGATCCTTCAGATCAATCTGCAACAAAGAAGAAAAGGAAGAGTCCAAGGAAGAAGAGGAAGAGTCCAAGCAAGGAAGAAAAGGAAGAGTCCAAGCAAGGAAGAAGGAGTCAAACAAGGAAGAAGAGTCAGCAAGGAAGAAGAGGAAGAGTCCCAATGAGGAAGAAGAGTCAAAGGAAGAAAGAAGAAGAGTCCAAGCAAGGAAGAAGAGGAAGAGTCAGAACAAGGAAGAAAAGGAAGAGTCCAAGAGGAAGAAGAGGAAGAAGAGCCAGGAAGAAGAGGAAGAGTCAACAGGAAGAAAAGGAAGAGTCAAGCGAGGAAGAGAGGAAAAGCCAGTGAGGAGGAAGAGAGAGCTCTGCAAGATCCTCCAAGCAAGATCGCCAAGCAAGATTAACTCCCGTGGTGGCCATCAACCATCTCACTGTCGTCAGTAATTGTACTGCATTCACCGGAGTTCGCATCTCCACGTCGATATAAATTCATGATCGTTATTCTGTTATTCCTCTCTCATATGTAATTTTGTAATCCGTTATCGAAGATTTTGTACTCAAACAGATACATAGTGGAAGCTTTTTAGGCGTGGTTTCCTCTTTTGAGGTTTTCCACGTTAAAATTCTGGATTGTCTTGTTGGATTCTTTAATTACGTGTGTGTCTTTGACTTCAAAAGCGTAAACTTTCACTCTGTGGTTTTAGCAACAATTATATTAATTAAAATTAATAAAACCCCTCTCTCTAAAGTAAAAAAAAGCCATTCCTCTTTCTCTCTCTCTCTCTCTCTCTCCCCTACCGCTATCGAAAGAAATAAAAAAAAATCCTCAGGTCCGTCATTGTCAAGGCTGGCGATCCGCAGTATGGGTCGTTCGTTGTCTGAGACGACTCTATTTTCATAACAAAAAATTTAGATTATCTAGCGAATTAAGATTAACATTAAGCCTATTTTAAAAATAATCCTGTTTTCTATGCTTAAAAAGTATATTTTATTTAAAAAAAATGAATAAAGTAATATTTTTGATGTGATATTAAAAATTAGGATATTATATATATATATATATATATATATATATAGGTATTAGATATATAAATAGAGAAAAATTATGTGTGGTATGTATGTAAATTTTTTTTTTTCTTTTTCGGGTCATCTTCGTCTTTCTGTTCTTTTTCCTAACAGCGCCGTGACGGCGATCGTCATCGTCGTACTCGTCGGCGACGACCGTAGTGTCAACGATGGGGGCGGCGAGGTGGACGCTCGTGCTAGTGAATCTGGCCGGAATCATGGAACGAGCCGACGAGGCACTGCTTCCGGCCGTGTACAAGGAGGTCAGGGAGGCACTTCAAGTGACGCCTGCTGGGCTGGGCGTTCTCACGCTTTTGCGATCGTTCGTGCAGTCGGCGTGCTATCCGCTTGCTATGTACATGGCTGTGAGGCACAACCGGACACATGTGATCGCCATTGGCGCGTTCCTCTGGTCGGCGGCCACATTCCTCGTTGCCTTCTCCTCTACTTATTCGGAGGTATCGATCTCAAATTCATTGGATTTAAGTTTTTTTGAATTTGTGAATTAACTGATCGGTATGTTTAGATATGGAAATAGCGGGGAGTGGATTCGGTTTTAAGGCATTATAATAAAATTTAACTTGTTTTTAGGGTTGATTGTGTCCATTGCAGTTCTTCTTGACAGAGGGTAACGTAAGCGAATGTTTTTGAGGGAGACTATATCTGGGAGTGTTCAATTGAAATTATGTTGATTTGTTGGTTAATGGATTTTGTTTTTTTTTTTTTTTTTTTTTCTGTTTAAAATATTTAGTGGTTTTAGAGAGTGTGAATATTCTTGATGTGATGTGTTTTTTTTTTTTCGTTAAGGTTGAGTAATGCTTCCTCTGGTGGTGAGATTTTTTTCATGCCAAGGTTTCTTGCTTGCCTTCTTTTTAGGTTAAAGTGCATTAATCTGAGTCATCTCGAGCTTTAGCTATTTACGCTGATTTTGAGGTGATTTTCTTTTCAATTTCCAGTGAATATTGATTAGAAAAAGCGTGTGGTGAGTGGATATGATTGTTTAGAGTACTAGGAACAGAATCTGATTCTTAGCATATTAATAGTACCTTGCATTGGTTTTGCTGATTAATTTGCATGTTATTCTTTTCCCCCATTTTTTTTTTTTTTGGTCTTGTTTCTTCCAAAGAGAAATCAGGATTTGTTGTTTGCGTAAGGATACTTGATGTTATTTAGGATTTTAACTCAATATTTTTGTTAGGTTAAACGCATAATTTAAAATATGTAATTCTAGGAAAACTACTTTTTTTTTAAAATATTTTATAGAGACAAAACCAAGTTTGAAAGTGTGCTACAAACTTCGTTATGTTGGATAGCTTCAAATTTGGTGATTTGAATGAACTCTTTAAACTCCTACAAATAAGACAACAAAGGACCGAACCCATTATTAGGTAAGTGCTTTTGGCCATTGCATCAACCCTTAAGCTAAGGAGTGTACCTGGCGTGCATGAATAGTGTCCAGTGGCTGAATTAGATGGAAAATAGAGAGAAAAACTAAAAATAAGACAAAATTAGTGTTTTATTATTATTATTATTATATTTACTTTGGCGTGCCACATTACAATGTTGCAAGCACAATGGTGCTAGGAATATTGTGACAATTCCATAAGACATGCAGGAAGATAGTTTTTTGAGGAGCATTCATGCAAAAAAAAAAAAAAAAATTGTATTAATCAATTCATCTTTGTTTATTCTCTCTTTTGTGTTATTCTCTTTTTTGTCTGGCTTAAGAGATTTGTTGTTTCTCTTTACACGAGAGACAATGCCATGCATAAGGTAGCTAGTTTTGGCATGGTGAAGTTGAAGATACATGGTGTGATTATGAACTTGATAGGAGTTGGGCATGTTTGAATGCTCTAAGTCAAGTAGGTTTCTAATTTTTAGCAATTTTTTAAGTTCTAAAAGTTTGCATGGCTATTATTAGTCATTGTGAAAATAAAAGGTGTTTGTGAACTCTGTATTGTATGGTGCAGTTTTGAATGAATTTATTTATACCTCATCATAATCTATATTAGCGTATTATGATTTAGGGAGGCAAATAATAGTTGGCTTCTTGATTGTATGTCTTGTTCAGGAACATAATAGGGGGAGTACTCACATTGAAGATAATCAAGTGGATCAAACTTATATTGTAAAATCTGTTCTATAGCTAAAACATACCATTACACTATTTGAAGTGTTGAGACAACCACCTTGGAGTGCAAATTCAATGAAAAATAAACTTTCAATGACAATGGATCCATTTCAGTGTGTAACAAATTTGCTTCAAAAGTCACTTACATGTGTTAGGTTTAGGCGTCACTTGAGCTTATTTGAAGTTGTGTAATATACAACGGCTTATCAGGACTTTGTGAACCTAGGGAACTTGGTTTGGAGAGGAGTTATGTATGAGATCCAAACTATTGCCAACTTATTGAGTCATGGGATAAATTTATTCGGATTTTAGCTTGGTAATTTTATTAAGATAATTAAAATATTTTAACTCTAGAATAATTACAATTTTTTTTCTTTGAAAGTTTGTTACAAACTCTGTTGTTTTGGATAGCTCTAAATAAAAAGTAAAATATGATTTTTGTTTGAAATAACCTTTTTAAGCTCATATAAATAGGAGAAAAATGGTAAACCTAATTATCAAGGTGAGTGCTTTTAGCTAGTGGATCAATGACCTTGTGTAGGGTCAATGATTAGTACATTTGATGTTTAGGAAAAATGGCTGGCATTACGGATTATATAAGGCTTGCAACTAAAATAAATAAGAGATACAATTTAGGGAAAAATCAAGTGAGAGAGACAACAACAATAACAAGCCTTTATCCAACTAAGTAGGGTCAGCTTAAGAGAGAGAGAGAGAGAATTTTTTTTTTTTTTTTGCACGACCATGAAGTGCCATGTTGACGTGTTGCAAGGATTGTGATTCTAAAAATATTAAGTCAATTTCAAAGAAATGCGAAAAGTGCCTTTTTTAGGAGCATTTAATTGAAAAATTATAGGTATTAGTTAACTATTCTTTTTTAATGATATCTTGTGTTACGCTCTCCTGTTTGGTTTGAAAGAATTGAAGTTTTCTTTTTTGGCTGGATTAATTGTATTCGGGTTTTTTAAATCTTTTTTTTTTAGTGCTCCATTTATTTTGTACCCTTGTGTGATTTTTTTATTAGATTTGATCTTCTCTCATCTCTAATGAACCTAGGCTTATTTTAGCCAAACCACACAAATCTAGATTTTCTTGTACTGCTTGCTCTTTTTGTTATTATTTTTTGCATTCATCATACTCATATTGGGTAGATGCTTTCACATAAGTAGTTTTTTTAACAAATGTTTGAGGTACGAAATGTTAGTCATGAAGGGTTTGTTTTGGACAACTTTCTATTAACTTTGATTTTCAAACAACCACAACACTGGTATTTGGATAAAGCTTTTCAACTGCATTTAAAAAATTTTGTTAACAATTTTTCATAATTGAGCTCATTATCTTACGTTCTAAAAATATGGCTGCATTCTATGTTCTCTCAGTCCAAGATTTAATAATTCTATTGTCTTTCTTTTTAAAAGAAAATATACAATAACTTCAAACAATAATATTTCTTGCTACAGTTTCATAATTGACTTTACAGACAGTTTTAATTGCTCTAAACAGATCTGAGGAGACATGCTTTTGAAAAACTTGCTTTATTGGTTATATTGATGTTTTTAATAGGAAAAACACTTCAGTGATGATATTTTATACTTCCCAATATCCAATTATGGGTTTGATTTCATGCATTTAGTTCACTACGGCTTGCATATTTCTTCACAACAAATTGCATTTTCAGATTGCATTCTCAAGAGCCTTGAATGGCATTGGGCTAGCCTTGGTGACACCAGCAATCCTGTCCCTTGTTGCAGACTCCACAGATGACAATAACCGTGGTTCAGCTTTTGGCTGGTTGCAACTAACTTCAAATATAGGTTCGATATTTGGTAGTTTCATCTCTCTCCTACTAGCATCAACTACTCTCATGGGAATTGATGGCTGGAGAATTTCCTTTCTTCTTGTCGGAATCATAAGTGTAATTGTTGGAATACTAGTCTGGTTTTTTGCGGTTGATCCCCATTTTTCTAATAGTTCAAACCCAGGTGGTGTTCCAGGTTCATCCGATTCTATAGCTGCTGAAGTGAAAAATTTAGTTAAGGAAGCGAAATCTGTAATTAAAATTCCATCGTTTCAGATCATTGTAGCTCAGGGAATCACTGGGAACTTCCCATGGTCGGCACTGGCATTTGCACCAATGTTCATTTTTGTCTTTACTGCACTCACTTGGAGGATTAATTGGAGGAAAACTGGGAGATTTTCTTGCAATTCGCTTACCCAATTCTGGTAGGATACTCCTGTCACAGATAAGTTCTGGCTCTGCTATTCCATTCGCAGCTCTGTTGTTGCTGGGATTGCCTGAGGATCCTTCCTCAGGAGTGGCACATGCTGTTGTCCTGTTCACCATGGGATTGAGCATATCGTGGAATGCTGCTGCTACGAACAAGTATGTTATATTTTCTCCATTCTACATTTATAGTGACGTTTTGATTCTATTGAAATAAAATTACAGCAGTTGAGGATGCTTTAGATTAGCCTTGAATTTTTTTCATAAATAAATTTATTGGGACTGCTTAAGAGCTGTTATGAATAAATTAAATTCTGCAAACATTATTACTAAAAAAAGTAAGAAGATGCACTTAGATGCAGTTGTTCCTCTGTTTTTGTCGTTTTGGTGCCTGGTGTGAAGATTTGAGGTTGATAAGCTGATAGCCAATCATTTTCCTTATAAAATATTTTTGAAATGAATTCTGATTGGATATCTATTAGTGCTAGATATGAATAATGTGCCCGGAGGAGTTCGCTTTGATGCCACAAATTAGTCATTTATATTGAGAGGTTGGACTGAGTTGGCTCAGACGTCATTAGAAAGTGATTCTTAACAAATTAACCAAATCATAAATATGATTAAGGCTTAGATGTTTAGGGTGTAGAGTTTTAGATGAGGTTTTAATATTTTAAAGTAGAGCTTAGGGTTTTTAAGATTTAGTTTTTAAAGGTTATAAATATGATTTTAAAAGATCAAAATAATAAAAAAATCTTATATACCTGGGATTTATTAAAAAAACAGGAGTTAAACTAATTTTGAAGTTGCTAGCTTTAACTTTTTTGCTTTTTGTTTTGTGAGAACACTAATCTTAATAATGAAATCAATGAGCGAAATATGATAAGCCGCAAACATAAAAGGGATTGAGCAAAATAGAAACAAAGACACCAAGATTTATGTGGTTTAACTTAGAACAAAGATTAGGTCCTACTATTTAAGAAGCATAAAACGGTGTGCAATAGAAGGCACTGAACTGGCCTTCTTAATATTTGAGCACATCCCTGATCAACAAAGAAGAAGCCTAAAAGCACCCTCACAAATATATTTACCTCACAATACTAGCTTGTATCCCTCCTTGTCTTGAAGAAGCTGAGAAATCTTCATCTCTTTCTAGGCAATACTTTCAAGTGGTAATTTTATAAGATGTCTCTTCTACTACATGCACCATGAAACTGCAACGCAAAGAGTATGTCTATGCTGCCAATCCTATAAGAAACCCAATTTGTTGAGAGTACAGAAACGGAGCATCCAAGACTTCAAAAACTAAGAGTCCATTCTCATGTATGCAACCTAGGAGGGAAAGGTGCGTGAACCAAGACGCTTTCAATGATCCCATTACATGCTAACATAAATTTTGAGATCTTGTCATTTCCTAATCCCAAGAAATCCAATGCATTATTTATAAATGCAAATTTTAAGATAATACCTCATTCGTCTGATCAATTTATCCATAAATTGGGATACTATGGGTTTAACATAATTTATGTAATGCCTTTTTTTTGCAAATAAAAGGGCACTGGCCATCACCGAAATAGTTGAAACGACCTCCGATCGTGAGCTTTTGTCGTGTGTTGACGATTGAAATTGATAAATATATTGCATGTAACGATTAACCGTCGCGATCGGTCATAATGCGCGTATGTCGGAAGGAAATACTGGCGATGTACGTCTCGTTCGTGAAATTGATCACGTCGTTAGCTTCGCGAAAACTATCAAAACTATCGATTCGGACGAGTGCGAAATGCCGAATGTAGGAACGACCGATGTTGAAATCTGCACGGGCGTGTAAAATCAACCCAATGACACGATAGATCGATGCGGATGGTTGACGTCAGCTTGGTCAAAATATAAATATTGCACAACTTGGCGATGATTCCGTCAGCGTCGTCAGCCCTGCGTCAGCGGGAGGCAAACTTCAACACTTTTAAATTGATTGCACCGTTAAACGGCATTCTCATCAAGTAAGATTGATCGATTGGCGATTGCGCGAAAATCGAGTGCGGCTGACGCGTTTGGTGAAATTTGATGATATTTGGCTGAAACGAAAGATTGTATTTCAAGCGTTGCTTAACATGAAATAATCTTAAATTGATATATATATTGATTATCTAATCATGTCGGCATAAAATTCACATTAAAGTCCATTAATAAACTTAAAAATCAATTTAAAAATAAAACCTAACCTAAATCACCCTATTCCTATTCGACCGACCCGATCGGCCCTAACCCGTCGCTCGACTCGCTCCTCTTCACGCGATCCGCACGGGAGATCCCTCGCTTCTTCTTCGATTCTCCCTTGACTGAACGCCCCTCCCCGTTCGAACGCGCGAACCCGCAACTGATCCCGCGCAAGCCCTTTCCAACCGTTCCCACAAAATTTCTCCTCCTTCTCTTCAACCGCACGCAAAGAGGGACTCCGAATTTTGGCTTCCTCTCATTCAAACCGAACGACAAAGTTCTCTTCCTTCTCTTTCGTTCTCTATGTTGTTAGCCGAAACCCTCACATTTCCCTCTCTGGTTCGAACGGTGCGACAAGTTCCCGTCCTCCAATTTCTTCCTTCTCTCTCGTTCTCTGTGCTATTAGCCGAGAGCCATATTCTCGTCTGAGACGAACCACAGCCGGCCTTTCTTTTCCCTATGGCCATCTAATTGGATAGGCTCTCTTTAGATCCTTTTATCTTTCATAGCAATTCCTACAAAATCTCATCTAGCCGTTCGTTAGCTTTCTCCCACAGACGGAAGAATCTCATCCCGTGACCCTCCCGTTTAGGCATTCTGTTCGTCTTCTCCTTCAAGCCTAACGTATCCTTTTAGGTAGACCTCCCTCCACCGACTATGCCAAGCAAACCGATCCTTCCTCTATTCTGTCCAGTAATATTGAGATTCCAAGTTACAAATCAGTCCTATTGGCGTGCAAATTTATCATGTTTGCTGAGTATGGATGCATAGAAGTGCGTGAATGTGTGAAAGAAATTGTATATATGCGCTTGTGATTCTTTTGCAGGTTCCAAGACCCGTGTGCCCCCAGAGTGTAGCGAAGACGGTTGTGGTGTGAGCATCAGCTCACTCTATAAATAAGTCTACGAGCAAGCCTAAGTTTGAATATAAAGCAATTCGTGAATGAATGTAAATGTGTGGATGTGAAATGAAATGTATATGTCTTTCTTTGCGGTTCCAAGACCTTGCGCTCCAGAGGAGTGTGGTGCGTATGAGCGTGGTCGCCATACTGCTCGATAGGGCAAAAAAAAAATTTGTTGGATGTCGCTCCCCTAGTTGAAATGTTGCCAAAATTTCAATTGAAATTTGGGATTTGAACAAATTCAAACGGAAATCGTCTAAACTTAAATTAAATAAGAAAATGCACGATAAACATGAAAATAAACATTAAATCAAAGAGAAATAAATGGGGAATACTTAAAGGGAAATTAATCAAAAAAAGGGGGAAATATAATATTTAAGTAAAATATTTACTTTAAACGCAAGCAAATTCCCTTCCTTTTTTCAAAATCTTTAAAAGCCCTTGTTCCATGTTTGCTATCAAATCAAATGCAAGTGAAACCTAAGGAAGTTAATACTAAACTCATAACAGACTTGTAATAAATTTGAAGTTTAATTTTCAAATAGATAGGGAGTTTGATATGAAGTTAAGGATAAATCTAAATTGGGTTTAACAACTCTTATATGAATATGAGATGATTACAATGCTACTAGATAAGCATGAGTATGGCTAAAGCAATAAAAACTAAATTTGGTATAACTTATTAAAAGTGATTTAAATTGAACACAATCAAATTTGGAGAACGAATGTGAAATTCGATAACTCACTTGAGAGCAAATGTGAATTTTGATATTTCACCAACTAGCATAAACGATATTTATCACTGATAATTCCAAATATCAGTGAACAGTAACAAATATAGCAAAGTTGCTTGATTAATAAATGAATTATGGTTTAATTCATACTAAACAAGTTGAGAATTGTCGTGAAAATTTAGGTGAGACATATAAAGAATTTGATTCATTGTCAATAACCATGAATATAATTCTTACATTATGTCACTTTGAATGATCTAAAAAAAACCTATGGATTTATCAGATCAAATCATTCAGCATTCATTCAAATACAAATGCAATTCAAGCGTGAATTAAGCAACAAACATTTAATAAGCTAAATTGAAAAGATATAAGAAGCATATTTAATTAAAATATAAAGTTGAAATAAACGATTCAAATACATCATACAAGCGGCGAAGACTAATTAAACGTTCTTAAATACCCATGGGCCCCGACCTACTGGAGTCTTTAAATTCAATGCGAGAATCTTTGCAGTTGCTTCGGTTTAGTCTTGGATTTGGGTTAACCAAAAAATTATTATAAAAATTTCAACTTATTAAAATATATGAGTTAATTCTAGATTTGATCCTGTGAGGCTAAATAGAGTTGAGGATCTAGTTCTACCGAATATATTGATTGATCAATCAATCATAAATTTTGAATGGTGATCTAGGATGGGATCTACATCAAAATGAAATTTCAAATCAAATTAACTCAAATTGAGTGTGTCAAAAAATTGTTTAAATAAAATTATCATTAAAACTTAAAGCAAAACCCCGTCGCACCTGATTGTTTGTGTAGCAATTAAGATAACTTCCTCGCAAATTAAAATATCAAATCAAATGTTCATTCTCACTGTCTCTTGTCGGTAAAGATGTGATTATTACATGTCCTCTTGTGAGTAGACCCATGAGATGATGCGATTCCAGCACGATCGGTGGCTGGTGAGGCTCCATTATATTCTGATGTCATGCTTTCATGCTCCGATAACTTTGGAAGTCGTGAATTAAGTTCTGCAGTAGAAAAATCTGTCAGGTAGACTTAAGCAGTCTCAGCAAACCGTTCTGAGGATTGAATAAGTAACGTGTGTTTGGATGGGATCATTAATTGGGTTTATTCCTCGATTAAGTAGGCAGGAATTTCTGACGACCAGATGATATGGATCCAGATCGGACGTTATCATTCCAACCATTCTTTAAGCGAAATGATGAATTTCATAATTCTTAAACTACTACTCATTTGTATGCTTAAGCTACATTGCTTGTCGAAAGTTCTCTCGGCGTTGAGAGAGGTAATTCTATAGAGAACTGCACCTAACCCTGAAACTATATCTAAAGTCCTCATCAATGAGTAATGTTTTATCTATTATTATTTAAAATTACGTAAATCATATTCTCTTCAATTCATTTGAGATTGATCTTTGAATTTTGAGAAAGCATAAAATATTTATTCCTAGACAATATCATAAAGGAGCATATGACTTCAGATTCACCCCAAGAATAATAATTTATAGATAATAAAGCATAAGGTAAGTGCAATAAAGTAATCTAGCAACTAAGGGGCACTAATATTTTTACATGTTTAGCCCCAATTTGGTCTAGATTTATTCCTAGACTTTAACCCATCGAGCATTCCCACTGTTGAGCATGCTTCCACAAGATCACCTCCTTCATCAAGCAAGAGAAAACCCTTGCACACTCTTATTCTTTAGTTAAAAATAACATATCCAAAGGTTTACACACGAAGCACCAGGGAACCTATTTCATAAGGCTTTACAACACTCTTCTCTTTCACAGGAAGAAATTTTTGTCTAAATCAAAGTTATTGTGGTCTTTGGAGATGATAAAATTTAATTTTTAATTCTATCAACCTAATCGGTTGATGGTAACTATACAATAAAATTCTGCAATACAAATATTTTAAACCAAATACACAGAGCATTACTTGATACAAAAGCACCTTGGAATGACATGGATGAACACTTTAGAAAAGTCTTAAAAATCTTTGAAAGCTCTTCAATTGATGTTTCACTTAAACTCCAATTTTTATTCTCCTCTTAGAATATTTTTTTAGCTGTGGTATTTATAACCCCCCTCAATTTATTTGCTAAAATATATGAAAAAAGCACTAAAAATATTTCTTAAAATCAAATTCCAACAGCTACTACAAAGCACAAAAGGGAAGTCCAACAAATAGTTCCCATATCAGTAGGTCAAATGGAAAACTAATATTTTAGAAAATCATATGAAATACATTTTAATCAAAAATATGTTATATAATTTATGAAATTATATGTAAAAACTAAAAAATTTCATTAATCCAATAGAATAGGAATTAATCTCAAATTCGTTAATTTTATCATAGTTCATTTTATAATACTAAATTATATATAATTAAATAAAATTATAAATTTATTCAAAAAGCATAAAAAAATCTTAAATTATTTATTTTGTAACAGAATTATGATAATAACATATCATAAAAAATTTAAATAAAAATATAATTTCTAAACTTGTAATAAAATTCATAAGATATAGTCTGACTATTCTTAATTATTATAATTTTGCATGATGAATTTGTAAATGATAAAGTTATGTTATTGTTGCGTCTTTGAAATTTTATTAGGTAGATCAGATCTGCTTGTGGCGAAAACCAATTATGGCGGGGATATGAAACAGGGTTATCGTGAAAAACAGTTAAGAGGAAAAAATCGCGGCGCTTTGCCTTCGGCTATGTGTTGTAAGATCTGGTCTTACCGTTAGTTGTTCTGAAGCGGAAAATATTAGAGTGTAGAAAAATCTGATCTATCGGTCGACCCAAGAGGAGAAGTTTCCGGCGAGGGCGATCTTACAGGGAGCAACCTCTTGATCTTGAGGGAGAAAAGGGCGTGCTTTTCTGGTCCTCAGAGGCGATCTCTGGCGACTCGATCTTGAGAACCTTCGGTGGTAGCGCGGTGATAGATGTCGTCGAGGTGGTGGTTCTCGAGCTCTCTGGTCTTCAATCGATTAGGTCCTCCCAAATGAAGCTTATTTATAGATTTTTTGGGAGTGACAAATTTGTGGAAAACTCAACCACTCCCATCGGCGGCTGATCACGTCCCCGATCGACGGTGTATTTTGATGATAATGCCTTAATGATGTCGAGTGGGTGATCTTGGATTCGTTGGATTCGTCGAGCCATTCGATCATTATAAATATGTCGGTTTGGTGACCATTTGGGATCGATCCATTTTGATCGATAAACGTCGAGTCGATTCGAGCTCGGATCGGATGCTGATGATATTCTTATGTTATTCGTCGGCCATTGATTCGGCAGTAAGTTTCTTTGAAATCGGTGATTGAAGATTTCGAAAATCAAGATTAGATGTGATCAGATTAATTTTGAGGATGTATCGATTCTTTATTTTTTGGGTGGCATTATCTGATCATCGTAAAATTAAATCTTTGAAAATAGCAAATTGATTGAGAGTCAGAATCAGTAGCATTTGAAAAGCAGAATCTTATGCTGTACGATATTATAAGCGTGGAAAACGTGAACCAAATCGTATGTGGAGTCGATATTTTGAGTTATGGATCGATCCGAGAATGCAGGAGGCCGGCCCATGAAGCGCCCGGCATAACAGCCAGCCTTCACAGCGTCTGTACCGGCTGCCAGGCGGCTTTCGGCGGCGATCAAAGCGGCAGAATCCGGAATGTTCGGCGGCGTGAAGCGCGAGCGAACTTCGGCGGGTCGAAGGCTGCGGAGTCGAATTCGGTCGAGATTAGCGAGTTAGCGTCGGCGAAGGATCGCCGTCGTTTCCCGGCAGTTCTGCGTCAGGCCCATATGATTATGGCCGGAGTTCCGACGTGGGCCGCGTAGCGGTTTTGCCCGTGGACGGAAGGTCGATGAAGTAGTTCGACCAAATGGACATACAGTTCGACAACCGTCCATTGTCGGCCCGTCGATGATTTAAACCGGAAGCCTTATGAAGCGAAGCCTATGAAAGTATCGCGAAAACTTGCTTATGAAGCGAATATATGCGGCTCCCAGCGAACCAAGCGAACTGATTTACAGCGGTTTTGAGCGGTTTAGGCGGTTTAGGCGGTTTTCGCTTTTACCTATATTATAAAACCCCACTGGGAGAAAGCACTCTCTTCTCCTTTAGAAAGGTCGATTGGAAGCAGGCAGAATGCGTCGTTGTTCGGTTTTCCCCAGCGTTAAAACGCCAGCCGTCGGGTTTGGGCGATCAAGATTCACGGTACTACGTCGTTGTTCCGATTTTCCTCGAAGAAGCGTTATGGCCGGGCCGTCCGGGTTTGGAAGCGATCAAGACCACGGTACTACATTGTTAGGTTTTCCCGAAGAAGCGTCAGCCAAACGCCGTCCGGGTTTGGGCGATCAAGACCCACGGTACTACGTCGTTGTTCAGTTTCTCTCGAAAAGAGCGTCAGCCGACGGGCCGTCCAAGTTGGAGGTTATCAGAGGCGATAATCGGAACGAGGTTGGCAGCGATGCAGCGATAGTGGCCATAGTGGTCTGACGGGAATGGTCAGCGGCTGGCAGCCGAGTCCAATAACGAAGGTTGAAGCGACCATTACCAAAGTAATATTGCAGCGGCGTCGATGATCAGCGAAGGGATAGGCAACGAGCGACTCATGAAGATACCGATAATTCGGTAATAGGCGGCGATGATAAAGCAGTAACCAGCGTACAGTAGTCAGCGGCGTGATAAACTAAAATAGTTAAGCGGCAAGCAGGGGTGAGCTAAGCGCAGAAAGAAGTGATGGTCAGCAGTGCGCTCCGATAATCGTCGAGGATAACAGCCAGCGATTAGTGTAAGAAAATTACATTATAACGGCGAGAATGATAAGCGGCCAGTAATCAGCAGTGGCAAAGAATAACCAACAGCTGACCAGAAGACAGCAAGCAGCGATAACATTAGTAGTTAAGCGAGATAATGGCAGCAACATGAGTAACCGGCAGATGCAGTCGGGTAGGTAACCAGGTAACCATGGCCAAGTATCTGATGGTTAGCAATGCCGGGGTAGTAAGCAAGTATGCCTGGTGATAAAACCTGCAATAATCGATCGTCAATGGATAAGCAAACGTAGTCTTGGGAAAGAATTGCCGGATAAGTCAGGCGTAGTAGTAAGCGATGGTAGTGTGCGGCAAGTAGTGCAGCGGCATAGCGGCAGATAATTAAGCGATGATGCCGGTAGTTAAGAGGGATAGCCGGCGGAGAACGATAGTGGTAGACCAAATTAGCGATAAGCGATAGCCAGCAGCAGTAGTCAGCATGGAGCTCTGATGGTGAGCCGCGGAATTATGCAACAGTAGCAGCTGGTAAACTAAGTGAAATAAAGCGAGATAGCCAGCGCAATGTGGCCAGCGGCAGCGATAACGGTGGTAAAGCAACGATAGTTGCGGCCAAAGGTGGTCGACAGCGCTATGGCGGCAATGAGCGGCAGCATCAGGTAAACGGCCGACGGAGATCTTTGACTATCGAGGTTGTTTATCGAGTGTAACTTGCGTTAAATGTGGAAGAGGTTAAATTAGATCCGAGATTTTGACCATCCGAGGTTGTTTAGTGTTACCGATAGCGTTAATATGAAAGAGTCAATTAGATCCGTTGAGATTTTTTGACCTATCAGAGGTTGTCGAGTGTTACAGAATGGCGTTATATGGAAGAAGGTTGAATTGGGCCGTGAGGATTTTTTGACATATCAAGGGTTTGTCCAGTATTGCGATTAACTTGCGCAAGGTTGAATTAGATCCGTTGAGGATTTTTTGGCTATCCGCGGTTGTTTGTCGAGTGTGACTTCGACGTATGGAAGAGGAGAGTGAATCGGCCGGGGACCTATGTTGTTTGTGTGACTTCGATGGCGTTAACACATATGGAAGAGGTTGAATTGAATCCGGCGAGATTTTTGCCTATCCATGATTTGTTTGTCGAGTGTGACTTCGATGGAGCGTTAACGTATGGAAGAGGTTGAAGATTTGAGGTGACTATCAAGGTTGTTTGTCGAGTGTGACTTCGATGGCGTTAACCATGTGGAAGAGGTTGAATTGAATCCGTGAGATTTTGACCCGTCGAGGTTGTTTGTCAGTGTTGCAGATGATGTTAACTATAGAAGAATTGAATTAGATGTAGATGAGGATTTTTGACTATCAAGGTTGTTTGTCGAGGTGTTACAGATGGCGTTCTTTTGGAGTGAACAAAGTTTTGATCTTTCTGAGTTCTTTGGGAATATTATTCGTAGAACACAATGGAAGCCGTGAGAAGTCTTTTGACCTATCAGGTTGTTTGTCGAGTTTTGCTTATGACATGCCGTATGGAAGATGGGAAGTCCAGGGCGTTTTGACTATCACAGGATGTTTGTGGGTTTTGCTCGATGACATGCTGTTGTATGGAAGAGGAAGGAAGTCCATGAAGTTTTGACTATCGAAGTTGTTGGTGAATATTATTCAGCAACAACCTTTATGGAAGAGGTGATAGGAAGTCAACGAGGGCCTTTTGATCACAGGTTGTTTGTCGAGTCTTTGCTTCGATGGCGTTAACTTGGAAGAATTGAATCATTTGGAGATTTTGACTATCGAGGTTGTTTGCCAGTCTTTGCTGATGGCGTTAACACATGGAAGAGGTTGAATTGAATCGGTGACTATCAGGGTTGTTTGTCGAGTGACGTCGATGGCGTTAACACTATGGAAGAGGTTAAATTGAATTTTTGGCCCATCCGAGGTTGTTTGTCAGTCTTTTCTTCGACGTTTGGAAGAGGTCGATTAAAACAGTGATTGTAGCTAAAGTTGCTTCCTTAACGCCTTGTTTTTTTGTATGATTGGAAAATCATAATTTACAAAACTATATCTCTTCATGTTTAAATATCCTCGACTTTAACTTATTTCTTGGGATGGTAATCGAATAGATGCTTAACATGGATAATCTTACGAGATTGAGTTGTCCCAGTTTTGACAGTCGAAGGAAGCTAAGTTTGATGAATCTTCATTCTCCTTAAAAGCGAAATACTCGATGGTGGTTTTGATCTTGTTGGGAAACTTGGAGAGGCATCACCCTGGCGTGTTACTCCTTAGAATATGATTATCGATGGGTCTCGATTCGCGAAAAGAGCGGTCTTGGCGAGCTGCGGATGATGGGTATGCTCAGTAAGTCCCTGGTGAGTGCACAAGCTGGATTACGGACCTGTGGTCGATGGCTGCAGTCACCTTCACGAGGGCCTCTTTCGGCGACATTATTGGTGGTAGGGAACTTTAGTGGCATTACAAAGTTATTTTACTTGGGAGATAAGCAAAATTCACGCTCCTTGGGAAGTACGCAGCTCCATCAACATATAAATGTCCATTGATTTGTCATGGGTGATGAATGATCTATTCAATTGGTGATGGGATACAACGCTAGTCGGCCGAGCACTTGTGACTTTATATGTCGGGGCGTGGAAGAAAATGGATGTAAAACTCTCCAAGCTCCGTGGCATCATGAGATACATGCGGGCTGCGTTCTTAATAGAAGATGAGTGTGAGCGTTGATGGTGTATGGTGTGGAAAGAATGCGATTAATTTAAATGCAATCAGGCTGTCTTATCTTCGTAGTGGATGGCGTCCTTGTCGAAAGGATTTTTGACGTAAGAGTGGATTCTCGCGTATCTCGGCAGACTTACGGCATGAAAGCGAAGATAGAACTTCTCTCTTTGGATGAGCTTTGATAATAGAGGGGAAGCTAAATCAGTTCAGTTCTCAGCGGTTTGACATTCCCATCCTTGGAATCCATTTCCTCGTGCACGCAAGATTTTGAAGAATGGTAGATACTTATCTCTGGCGGGCCAAGAATGCGATAAAACGCAATCCTTCCGGTCAAGCGTTGGACTTCCTTGATCGTTCTTGGAGGTGACATATCCGCGAGTGCTTTTATCTTCAGACCATGAAAACTAGCAGGAATTTCAGGAAACTCAGCGTTGAGCATCTTGTAGTGTCGAAGAATGTCCAGCAATTTATTCGGTCGAAATATCTTTGTGATATTTCAACTCTTCACGACATATCAGCACCTCTGTGCCACTGCTCGCGCGAAGATCTTATTAAAGCATTATGATATCGGCATTTTTAGTCCGAATGGCATGACGATAGCGATATAGTCACTATCATTTGGAAGGATGTTGCTTCCTGTTTTGTTCATCGATTTGATTGTAGCGAATAGGCATCCATGAAGCTCATCACGATGTCGATGTCGCATCGCTAGTTGGTCGAATCGAGGAAGGGGAAGCTATCTTTTTTTGTAGGTCGGTAGTGATGCACATCTCGAAGCGTTGGCGCTTAGCAATTGTTACGAACCCGGTGGGGGGTAGTAAACCGAATGAACTTGACTTCCGAAGTTTGGTGATTTCTTTATGCTGATCGTTGAGCGAGGTTCTTTTCTTATATCAAACTTTGTAGGTTGGACTTTGAGGGAGTCGTAATGACTTAGAGATGCGAATATCGGATCGCAGGGCAAAGATATCTTGATTTTACGCGGAAAATCATGTACGATTTACGATCGGTGGCGACAGCGATCCCACCTTCACCTTTAATCAACTTCGAGATAGGAAGATAAATTACATCTTTCGGAGAAGCCCTTTTGAGGCATCTCATCATTGGGTCGAAGTTCTCGATGTTGAGGTTCTTGGCGTAAATGGCTTACTTGATATGCGCTTGTCTTTATCAGGATTCCACACCGCGCGATGCACGGTGGGAATTTCATCTTGAGGTGAGCCACTTAGAATATACTGAGAGGTCTCCCAAATATTGTATTATGCAGCGGACTGGACTTTATTCTGTCAATTGTAAGTGGGTTAATGAGATCTGAGTTGGAAGGCGATTCTTCCGATTATCAAATCCATCATGGGGAGCGGGTTGAAGCTCTCTTTACATACCCATCTTTGAAAGTGGAGTAAAAAAACATCAACGAACTCCCATTGTGATCATATCCTTTTTGTATTGAAGCATGGATCGCATTACTGAAGGGATCTTGATGTGGGATCGAAGCCCTACATCTAAATCATCAAAGGTGATAGAATGGCTTGACGAGACTTCTTGACTTCACGGCTCTTGAAGCGGCAATGAATATTTGGTGGCCTCCCCTCTCGGCCAGCTTGGCAGTTCCTTTGGTTGGTTGAGCATTTGTTTTGGGCGGCAGGTTGGTTTTGTATAAGCGGCTGAATACCCGGCATTAGTCTTTCAATCTCCTCGAGTTGGTGGCACTCTTGGTGGTGTGCCTATTGCGGTGGTGAAAATTCTCTTGATTTCCAATTCAGGCTTTAAATTCATTGGCCACTTGTGTATCCTCTTCTGAATAACCCGGTAGGATGTTGGCATGCGTGTTGAGAGGTATATTTCCTCTCCAGTTAGTCATCGAGTGTGAGGAGGTTTTGGGGGAGGTTCTTTTCTCTTCTTTTACGAGATGTTTGAACATCACCTTTGGGAACTTCTTAAAACTGGCGGTGGTTCAAGTGCGATGAGCAGTAACCGTCGGTGAGATTTGTGCCTCTGACCGGTGGACAGTCGACATAGAATGGGTCTCGCATTAATGATGAATAGAAGTATCTGGCGGTCCTCAGAAGCCGCCCCTCAAAGTTCACGGATCACTCACGGTATGCGGCCGGCTTGAGGAGAACCTCTGAAGTATTCTTTGAGGACTCTCCATCGTTATGGATGGAGATGTGATGAATCCAGATTCTCTTGTTAGCGAGGCTCATTACAAAAATCGGCGAGCTCTCAAATGATGACGGACCCGCGGCGAATAGAGAATGAAATGCAGCTGTCCTTTGAGTCGGCGAATACTGGAAAGACGAGTCATTACTGGCGAATGTGCATGATCGTTGAAAGTGATCGATATGTCTCCGGTCGGTTGTGCCATCGTAAGGGTCCATCTTGGGAAGCTTGAATCTAGTCGATCGGGTATTCGAGATGATCTCGTGACGGGGCAGTTTTGGAAGAGGCGGCGGAGAATGGATCATTGAGAATTGACTTAAAACCTGGTCGTCGTAGTTCATTCAATGGCGTGAGCTGGATTAAAGATTTCACCATCGATTAATTGGAAGATCGGAAAATGTCATTCTGAAAAATTATAAGTATGGCTCTTCCAGCGTGTTGACGTTTCTTGGGTCCTCACCCCGGAATCTTCCAGGCAGTCTTCAAAGCACCGTAAAGTGTTTGGAAACTTGGCGTCGTTGATCACGAGAATGAGGCGTTGAGCGCCCGAAACTTCGCTATGCAAATACCTTATAAATGCGCTTGTGCGTCTCTTTATTTTATTCGCCTCGAGATCTTCGTCGTGTTCCATTATAAACACAGGCGAGATAAGAACCACGATTATCGTGGAAAACCGTTAAGGAAAATTCAAGCTTTTTATGTCTGTTCAAAGATCAGGTCCTTCTTCCGTTAGTTAGGAGAAGAGGTCTTCTGAGGCGAAACAATATTTAAGTGTAGAAAAATACTGATGTCGGTCGACTCTAACCCCAAGGTTTAAAAGCGGCGAGGCGTCTTACGGGAGCATCTTGTCTTGGGGAGAAAAGGCGACATGCGGTGTCTACCTCTACAGAGGCGATCTCTGACTCACGATCTTGCCTCTTGGTGGTAGCGGTAGTGAGTGGTGATAGATGTCAGGTCGTGGTGGTTCTCGAGCTCTGAGTCTTCAAATCGGATTCGGTCACTCTGGGTGAGGTGAATGAAATTTTTATAAATTTTGGGAGTAGGCCAGAAATTAGTGGAAAACTCGACCACTCCCGCTAGGGCGGCGGAGTCACGATCCCACTGATTTTGATGATGGTGCCTTAATGATGATGAATTGGTGATCTTGGATTCGTTGGATTAGTCTTGTGGCTTCGTCGGCTTATAAATATGTCGTTTTGGTATTTGGCGGATCGGGGATCCATTTTCAGTGCTCAGGCTTGATCGAGTCGATTGAGCCGGATCGGTACTTATATGTTGATATGCTTATGTTAGCGAGATGGTCGGTTTATTTAGTTCTTGAAATCGGTGATTAGATCGAAGCATTTACGAAAATCTTGTGAGATTAGTCTTGTCGTTAATTTTAGAGGATGAGTTATATTTATGAAACTTAAGCTCACATAAATTTTTTAATTATATTAGTTATCAATTAAAGCCTCAAGTGAACTTTTAGTATATAATTAATAATTATTATAGCATTTATAAATATTAAATATCATTAAATTAGACAGATAGAAAATAAATCCAAATAATTTCTCAAAAACATATATAAATTTAAAATAATATAGAAATATATTTTAAATCATTTATCATCTATTCATCAACATTAAAACTTCTGGTATGATCAGACTCAATTTAGTAAATTAAATATTAAGATAACCTAAACAATATGACACAAAACCTCGAAATCTTTTGCTATTAAGTTTTTTCTGATTGAACATATGAGTCCTCCAAACATTAAATACTCTAAACTTATTAAGTGAAATATTTTTATTATCTATATTACCACCATTGTTTAAATAATTAGATAAACTTAGAAGACATACTTAGTAGATCAATCATTAGATGGCACCACAAAAATTTATTATCATCAAGTCACTACTAATATACCACACAAGTCACATGAGCTAATGGGATCAACATATTTGATCCAAGGTAATGTGTGCTGCACCAAACAAGAATCAAGATTGTGTCAATTCTTTTTTCCTTTTGGCTCGTTGTGGAATTAGCTTGAATGTTTTAAATGTCTCGTCTCCAAGTCAAGCACTCTAAGCTCCAAAAATTTAAAAGGGCTTAGTATTATGCAATCTCAAGAAACTCAAATGACATTTAAACTGAACACTTAATGAGAGACCTCTGAAGCACAACTATTATATGTTGAATTGAATTAGTGAAACTAAAAGTGCATTTTTCATTAAATTTTCACTCTTGAAGTTGATAGTTCCTTGCTTTGTATATTACAATGGTATACCCGAAGCTAGAGTAGACTATGCTATATGAAACTAATTTGTTTTATCATTTCGTAAAATATTTCCATCATATTATTTTTTTTACTTTGCTCCTGATTTTTTTTCTACAACTAGGAAGTTTTTCATTCTTTTTGTTTTTCTAAACAATTTTCTAACCCAAATAATGATCTAGTTTGTGCAACACACTCGAAATTTCAATCTATAACAGGAAGTCCTCCAGCTCTCCTTGCCCTTATGGCAACCAATGCAATTTTACAAATCATAAGAATCTTAACATCTTCTGAACTTATACCTCCATCTTTGAGAGCACTTAAAAGATATAAATTTTTTTCATCATATAAAGTAATTGCTTAAATCAAATTAAAGTTTAGTCATACCATCATGCTTCCTCTATTCATCTTCAATCTCATGATACTAAAATTAAAGGTCTTACACCCAACGCTTTTTCCAATATAGGCTTAGCTATCATATGTCTCATAAGTGAACATCTCCTTATCTTGCATATGAACAATTGGAGTCAAGAATCCATTGATCATTGCATCTGTATTGTAATTATTTGAAATATCATCATTAGACTATACATCAAACAAATTTCTCGTGACATTGGCATTCATTAATCTACCCTCTTATCGTTGTCACTTATCTGCTGCTCCATCTTGAATGCCTAGCTATCCCTCTTAATGTGCTCTAAATTTTTGCAATAGAAAAAAAAATATTTCTTGTTAACAAACTTGCCCTTAGCATTACACAAGGCAAATCACTTCTCAAATAGTCACACTTACCAATAGTCCTTTGAACTTGTTTTTTTTTTTTTTTTCTCTCCTTCAGCTCCCCAATCTTAGAAATCACATCATTTAACTGAAATGAGTATTTTGCATCCTCTAACCTAATTATATCTCTACTATATAATAGTGTCACAAAAATAATAGAATTTGATTCCATTATCAATAGCCATATCAATATTTTTCAAATTATAAGTAAACCAAATCAAATCAAAACAAATGTTATTTAACAAAATCTATTTTTTAGGGATCTAAAACATAAGTATATTTACAATAAAATCGCTACCATAAAATCATATATATATATATATATGTCAATAAAAAATTCAACATATTGATTCGCATCAGCATGGTATTTTGAGAGAATCCAAATTCATTAGCGGAGCAGCAAGTTTTTATTTTTATCGATTGAACATAATAATCATTTGCATCATCAAATTTTTTAGCAACTTATGATGCATTGATATAGAAATAGGACATATATGTTATTGGAAATATAATGTGAACAAATATTGGACATTATATACATATGATAATATCAATAATTAAATAAATATGAAATGCAAATAATCCAAGTCATTTATTGAGTTATTCTTTTGCAAAGATAAAAATAAATTTTATGAAAAAAGGTAGTTTATGTAAATTAGTTTTTTTAAATTAAATCACTTAATAGTTTTTGAGTATTTCATGTCTTTATCATTCCATCATCACTTTGTCACTTGATTCATGACACACATGTTTGCTATGCATGTCCTTTTATTTATTTATGATTTAGTGGTATAAACCCACAATGTGTGTGATACACATCTAATGTTTATTTAGCATGTATTTGTCACTGCATATATTGATATTATAAAATTCTTATTTGTCATAGTTAGCATCTTGGAACTACCTTTGAAGAAATTTATTTGATTGTTTCATACCCTTAGAAATAACTAGTTTTTAATAACCAGAGCTATATTGAGCAAAGCCAAGCTATGAATGTCATGTATTGGAATTGGCTTAGTCATATTATAAGTTCATGTTCAGTTTGAGCTCAAGCCAAGCTTTCTAATATATGTGCATACTTTGTTTAATTTTTAAATAATCATACTTATACTTAATGAATGGGGGATACTTAAAGAATGCTAATAAAAATATTTTTGAAAGTAAGCTACTAGATCTTAAATTTAGAATGTTTAGAAGAAAGCTAATGTTATCTATGGAAAAGGTAACATATGAGATTAAGCAAGTTGCAAAGAATTTTTATTAGTAAAGCACTCTAAGCTGTGATTAGTAAAAAACAGTTGGTGGTGAAGTTAAGATGTGCAAGAAATGATCAAAAATAAAAGTTTGTTATAAAAGTTGGTTTACATGTAAAAGCTTAAAAAATTTAAAAATATATAAAGTGGCTTGGAAGGATTCTAAAAAGTTAATATATGATGTAAAGAATTTAACATTTAATGATTTATATAATAAATTGGATATTAAAAAGGGCAAAAAATGTATGTATAAGTTAGCCAAGTAAAGAGATATAAGAAAGAAATATTTAGTTCAAGTGAGGTGTATTAAGAATAAAGACTAAAAAATATTTTTCTTAGAAAAGAATATTCAACATAGATGGATGAGATATTTTGATTAACTCTCTAATGAAGATTGTGAGAATACATAAACTTTAGTAATCTTAGTACCTTAAATGAAAATAGAGAATTTTATTTTTATTGTCGTATTACTAAAATTGAAGTTGAAGAGGCTTTAAAAAAATTGAAGTGTAGAAAAGCAGTATGACCTAATAATATTCTAATAGAAGTGTGGAAATGCTTAGGACTTAAGATTTCTTAGCTTGCTAAATTTTTAATATTATTTTAAAGACTATAAATATATCATATGAGTGGAGAATAAATTTGTTGGTTCCTATTGTTATAAAAGTGATTCTCAGAGTGTACATATTATAGAAGAATTAAGTTAATGTGTCATACATTAAAAATATGTGAGAGAGTAATCGAACATAGTTTGCGACATGTTATAAAAGTTTCTCAAAACCAATTTGGTTTCATACTGGTTAGGTCTAACTATGGATACGTTGTATTTGTTGATAGGTTTGATAGAGAAGTATAGAGAGTGAGGAGGATCTACACATGATATTTGTTTAGAGAAAGCATATAATAAAGTTCTAAGAGAACGGCTTTGGAGAGTTCTAGAAAAGAAAGGAGTTAATATTGTTTATATTCAAGTCATTAAAGATATATATAATGGAGTTGTTACTTATGTTCAAATACAAGGACTAATTAAGTAATTTCTTATTTCAATTGGATTACATCAAAGATCAACTTTAAGCTCATATCTTTTTACTTTAGTTATGGATGTGATTACTAGACACTTACAGGAGGATGTACCTTGGTATATGCTTTTTGTTGATGATATTTCTCTTGTTGATAAAACTAGAGAGGGAGTTAAAGAGAAACTTGAATTATGGTGGTCAACCTTAGAGTCTAAAGATTTTCATTTGAGCATATCTAAAATCGAATATATTGAGTGTAATTAAGTTGTAGAAAATCTAGTGGTGGGGTTGTGACAATGGGTGATCAAGTCATTAAAATGAGTGAACGTTTTAGATATCTCGGTTTTATTGTTCGAAGTGATGGTGAAATAGATGGAGATGTTATTAGTAGAATTCAAATTGGATGGTTGAAGTAGAGGAATGTATCAAGCCTATTGTGTAATAGAAAAGTACCACTTAAATTTAAGAGAAAATTTTATAAGATGGTGGTGAGACTTACAATATTTTTTGGCACAGATTGTTGGACAGTTAAAAAGAAGTATAAAATTAAGTTAAAGTATTGTAAACATGAGGATGCTTAGGTGGATGAATGACTTTTCACCTCAAAATTATGTGAAAAGATTGGAGTAGCTCCTTTGGTAGATAAGATTAGAGAGAGTCACTTTAGATGGTTTAGTCATATAAAACGTTGGTGTTCGATGACACAATTAGGAGAGTAGATGTTTTAGATTGGACCTATATTAAGAAATGTAGATGGGATAATGGCTTGTTGTTGTTGTTGTTAACTTATACTTAGCTTATTTAAACTAATTGAATGAGTACATAAACAAGTTAATAAGCTAAAAATTTGAATATGTATTTGGCTTTTCATAAATTAATTTGAAAAAGTGATGAGGAAGCTGTGTGTGTGTGTGTGTTACAAGTATTTCATGTGAAATAATTTTATATCAACTCCTTAAAATGTTGCATCGTTTTTAAAAGATGATTTATTATAACTAAGAAATCCAACAAGGAATTTAATGGTTCAAATTCATTAAGGAAAAAATTGAATCACAAAAAAAATACCTTTTCAATTTAGTATTTATCAAATCAAAGTCATGAAGTCAATATCAGTAACATCTATTTAAAGTGAATGTATGCATTGTTATGAACAAAAAATTTCATAATAATTTTTCTCGAAAATTTACTGTCATTTCTCATCATATTTAGGTAATTAATAAAATAGTGGATTATATAATATATTATTAATGTTAAATTATAATATATTACTATTAAATATACATTAGATAAGCTCTATTTAATTAGACTTTGTTTAAATAATATACGAGCTATCATCAAAATTGCTAGTTAAACAATATACGAGTTTATTCATGAATTCAAATAAATGATATGAATCATGCTCGAGTTTTTTTCATTTAATCTTTGATTTTTAAAATAATATTTAAACTTATTTAATTACAAACTTGAATGAGTATTGATCGAACTAAGTTCAAATTGTTCATTGCATGCATCGGTTCACATATAATCCAGCCCTATTAATATTTGAGAAAGTGCATAATACTTAGATGTTTTACGCTACCCCCACTTTATTCTCGAGGAATTAAGTTATGCAGGTTGTTTTCTTCTCTCTCTCTCTCTCTCTCTCTCTCTCTAACATCTGCTGACCTAGACAAAGCTAGCCCTTTTCCTTGTAGTTAGAGAGGATTAATAACGGCTTCTCTTTATTATTATTGCCTTTGTTTCTTCGTGCCATCATTTTCTGGAAACTGGTGCTAATGTGCTATTGATAACACTGCCTAAAACCTTAATCTCTTCTATTGTTCAAAATTATCAAATTTGCTTTCGTCATGGTACTTGCAGCCCAATATTTGCAGAGATAGTCCCTGAAAAATCACGAACAAGCATCTATGCACTGGATAGAACCTTCGAGACAGTCTTATCATCGTTCGCCCCTCCTGTTGTTGGACTATTAGCTGAACATTTTTATGGCTACAAACCAATTCCCTCCGGATCAAACAGGGATGTCAGCATTGAGATTGACAGAGAGAATGCCACCTCCCTGGCTAAGGCACTCTACACTGCAATAGCAATTCCAATGTTTCTCTGCTGTATTATTTACTCCTTCCTTTACTGCTTTTATCCGAGGGACCGAGAGAGGGCGAGGATGCATTCCTTGCTCAAATCCGAAATGCAGCGATTAGAGTTGAAATTATCTCAAGATCAAATCGAATCAGAACCATTTCAAAATGAGCAGCTTGTGGTTGACATGGCCTATGAAGAGGAGGAATATGAAGCTGCTGATCATGATGAAAGAAAGTTATTATTTAGACTGGATGCATCTTCGGGTGGAAGGGAGGCCAATGGTATTTCATGACATTTGATTTTCTGCAGAAGTTGCAAGGTCCCTTATCTCCCACCCCAATGTTAAAGGTTCTAATTGTTTTAAAAGTCTATTTTGAATCATCCAAAATCAAGAAATTGTTATTGAAAAAAAATTTAAAAATGAAAGAGAAAATTGTTTACTTCACAGTTAATGTTTCTCATTTTAGCATTTGTAGTTCCAAGTGTTTTTCATTCATTCATTTTTTTTATAATACCTTGTCTTGTTTGGTTTTGTGATTGTGAAGATTACTTTAGACTACAGAGAGAGCTTGTATATGTATTTAAAAAGTGCATTTTTCTGGTGTTACAACACTTTCCAATGATCTAATTCCTTTTAATATAAGATTAACTGTGTAATTTTGATTGTGTTTGTATTCCACTGTAATGAGCAATATTAAACTGTGAAATTTGTTTATAGTTCTTTCTTTTTTATACGATTTAAGAAGTTCAAGTTCATGAACTATTGAAAGGTAAAAGCATAATTTAACAGCATGCTTCGGCTCCCTTTTGCTAATCATATCAGTTAGCATGCTTCTATTATTTTATGTTGTTTAAATCTTATCTAAAGCTTTTAATATCATCATCATCACCATCATTAAGTGAAAATCACAGCCAGTGACTCTCTGTGTGTAAGAGTCCTACTTGGAATATAATATTCATGATATATCTATGATTATTTAATAGAAATAAGCAGCTTTTGTAGACTTATACTTACAACCCCTAGTTTGATAAGCATCGATAATCATTTTTCACTTTCATGTTATTATTTTAATTAATTGTTTTTTTATCGTAAGTGGTTGTATACCATACAAACCTTTTTCAGTAAGGAAGAAATGTGAATTGGTTCAGACTTTACTGAATAACAATGCAGGCTAGGGGTGTGTTCGAGCCGATTTCGAGCCGAGCTATAGTCGGCTCAAAATAGGCTCGAAAATGAGTAATTTCGAGCTCGGCTCCGAAAGTTTCGAGTTCGAGAGTCGGATCATCGAGCTCGACTCGATCTCGGCTGAAACGGCTCGAAATCCATGGCCGGTTCAAATCCAAAAACCGGCTCGAAATGCAACGCCGTTTGCTTCGCTCGTTAATTAATCTCGCCGTCATTAATCGGATGACGATCTGTTTTGCTGCGGCGGGCGACGCGAGCCTTCGCTTGATCTCGCTGCGCGGGTTCGGCTCGAAGTCGGCTCGAAATAAATTCGAGCCACATTTCTTCGAAAATCGCTCGTTACTTGGTCGATCTCGATTCGAGGTTCGCGACTTTCGGCGACGATCTTCGGGTTAATTTTTCAGCCTATGCAGGGCAGCTGTAAGTCAAATGGGGATGAGCGCTAGAGCAGCAATATCCAAAAAAATTAACGGCAGGGAATTATTCCAATTTTAAACGGTATGCTTTTAAGTGCAGTAATTCGATATTGTTGCTCCTATTTTATTTAAAAATAATATGATTAAGATGTAGTTACTCAGTTTTTTATATTTAACCATCTTTATTAGAAATTCATAAATATTTGAGTCGATAAATGTATTATGATTAAAAGTAAGTCTTTAATCGTATTTTATAAAAATGTGACTATTCGGTCAAGTGATCTGCTACAGATACCTATTTGGTTATAATTTTATAAAATATGATTTATGTTACTTTTTAATTACACTTTTGGAAGAATTTATAACCATAACTTATATTTTTAGTGTTTTTCGTGGCTATATCACTACAACTTTTCATATTTAGTAACAATGTCCTTCAATTTTTATAATAATTATTAATACATCATTCTGTTATTTTTAAACTTTAACACAGTGGAAACCGTAGTGCTCCACCTGACCAGCATTAGAGTCGCGTAGCACTTTCTTATAAATTTAACGTTCGAAAAAGAATTAGAAACCGGAGCTAAGGGCTTTTCTTTGGGAAAGTTAAAAGCTTAGGTCCAATTTGTATTACCAAATAAAACGACAGTTACAAATATTTCAAGGCCAGAAACACAAAATTTCAGGAGTTTTAATTTTTAATTAAGAGATTTTATTTTTAAGTTTTTAAATTTATATTATGTATAAATTTATGATTAAATTTACTTAAATATTTTTAGAGGATGAAAATGATGTCATAAAAACCGCAAGGAAGAAAACTCCTCGTTAAACTCAAAACACAGTCCCATAGTCCCATATTCGAACGCTAACGGAAAGATAAAAATTATATTCGGCACAGCCTTTGCAGGCACGGGCAATCGAGTTTAAGCATGCATCACATCAAATAATGTTGAATATAAAGAAGAGCGTAACCTCTTAGTTTGGTTGTCAAGTGTGAGTGTGATTTGATATATATGGGTGATGAATATGATGTTAGGTTAGGTTTTCATGAGATTAGTCACAATGACATCCCCACCCATAAGATGGATGAAGTATTAGATGAATACTCATTGTAAAAAAAAAAAAAAGAGCATAGATAGCAACAGCACTTTTTTTTTTTTTTTTTTAACCTTCTCACTGGAGTAGCACTCGCTTTTTTCCTCTGGGTCGAATGCGGCTAGGGCATCTTCGTTGCTCCTCCTCGGCGTCGTCTTCCTCCCCTCCTCCACTCCCAAATATCCAAACCTCCCTACCCCTCATCCTTCGGGCTCTTCACAGTTCTTCCTTCCGGCCTCCGGCTCTAAGCCGGGGGTCAGGAGTTTTTCCCTAAAATCTAGCATCATCCATAAATCGCTCTAAATGGGCGATCTCGATAGCTCATTCCCCCCTCTCTCTACCTCCAGTCCACCAATCTCGCGTCAAGGCGAGTCCAATATGAGCTCTCGGAGCCAATGCAATTGGAAGGAGCTACTGTTAGCTCAGAATGAGAAGAGTAAGGAATTCCCGTTAGCTTTCATCCCGCCGGTTTCCGCCGAGGTATCTTTCTCCGAAGAGGATCTTCTAGAAGGGCAACAAGAGTGGAACCTGTCGTTGGTAGGGCACGCCATTGGAAAGCGGCCGTTCTATGGTTCTCTGTTGGCGGCGTTGAAGAGAAAGTGGCGGTTCAAAGGTAGCTTGGAATTGCTTTCTCTTGAAGGTGATTTCTTCTTATTCAAATTCTCTTGCTTGGAAGATTATCAAGCCGTGTGGAACGATGGCCCGTGCTTCCTAAATGGAAGGCCGTTCATTTTTCAGAGGTGGACTTGGGACTTTCGGCCGACTAAGGATCAAGTGACCGAAATCCCAATCTGGATTAAATTGCCCAATTTCCGTTATCTTTGTTGGAGCGAAAAGGTTTCGAAGATCGGAGTATGATCGAGTGCCCTGCGAACAATCTCACGCATCTAAAGCGAGGATAACCTTGCCGGCTTTGTGTGCGGCGTCTTCGGCTTTACCAGATTCCATTCCAATTAATATGAACGGTATGAAGTTTAATCAACCAGTGATTTACGATTGGAAACCTACGGTATGCTCTAAGTGCAACACTTTTTCACACGATGATAAATCATGCTTGCGGTCTCGGGTCATAAAGGAAAACGTAAACCGTCATCCTAATCGGGGTAGGAGTCGAAGCCGGAATAGAGCTACTGACTTACCTCTTGTAAACAACTTCAGCGCATTGGCTGAACAGGGGGAGATAATCGATGAGGAACCGGAGATGGTGGAAGTGGATTCGAATGATAGGCAGATCCCAAAAGTGCTGTCAACTGATCTCAATCAGTCGCCAACTTTATCTCCTCAATTGGAAGACCACTTTGAGCCAACGGAAAATCAATCACATTTAGGAAATCTCATTACCGATGATCACTCAGTCGGGGAACCACTTAGACAAGGGGTTGTGACGAGATCTTTAGCAAACTCTCCAAAGCCTTCAGAACTTTCCAAAGGGAAAGACATAGCAAAACCGCCCACGACAGTCGATGGAGATGGATTGAAACACAATGTAAGTCGAACCAAAAGGGAAGAATAAAAGGGTAAGAAACCCGTCTCATCCTCCTCTCAATGACTATCCCAATATTGGTGTTTGGAGCGTTGGGGCCTAGGCTGGCGTATCCTTGGTTTCAAGACTCATTAAGGAATTTAGTTTGGAGCTTCTTTGTCTTCTTGAAACCAAGATTAATCTGAAGAGTCACTAAATCCCATTTTCATAAGTTCTCTTTGTTCCCCGAATCTATTTGTTCAAACTTTGTGAATACCAATTGGCGGATCTGGATCAAATGGCGTCGGATAAAATCGACTTCAAACCGTTGGTAATTACTAACCAAGCGATTCATGGGTGCTAACTTTATATGGCTCTTTTTTAACTGCGTGTATCTTTGAGAATGATGCACAAGAAGCGTATTTCTCGTGGAACTCTATCCGTGATCTTGCTATGGTTTGGAACCATGGGTGATTATGGGAGACTTTAACTTTTGTATTTCCAATAAAGAAAAGGCGTGGTATTCCCTATCACTCTCTCAAACTCTCAAGCTTTCTCCAATTGCATCAATGAGTGTGGTGGACCTTCCCCATACTGGTCTTTTTTATACTTGGTCTAACCAACAGATTAGGAATCCCATTTACTCAAAATTAGATCGTATTTTGCAATGCGGCTTGGTTGGATAGATTCCGTCATCTTTTACAAAGTTTCCCCTCTCTCTTCCGATCACTCACCTCTCACTCATTTTCAACATTCTTGTCCTAAGGCTCTTGATTTATGTTTGAATTGGACCCTTGAACAAGACTTTATGAAGATAATCAAAGATGCTTGGAAAGGTTTTGTTTCTGGGGATCCCATTTTTGTTCTTGCTAACAAACTATCCAATGTTAAGCAGGCACTAAAAGGTTCTCTGAGGAGTTCTTCTTCTTTACTTTTAATTGAAAAGGCTAAAGAGATCAAAGGAAATATTGGAGGCTTGAAGACACTCGAGGATTTAAATCTTATTGTTATGGCTAAGGAAACAAAAGATGCTTATATAAACTTGCTTCAGCAGAGGAGGCTTGGGTCAAGCAAAAGCAAAGGCTCATTGGTTGACTTCATCGAGGATGATCTTAAATTCTATATTTCTCCATAAAGAAAGGAAAAGTACCAATTGTATTAGGGAAATTCACTCTGACTTGGGTATTTTGAAGGAGCAGGATCTTATTGCTGAGGAAATTTGCAGGTATTACTCACTGTTCAATAAAACTCCTCGATTCCTTCAATGTCGGATGTCCAGGGGAACACTTTATCGGCTGATTATGCTAATGCTTTGGAAGCTGATATAAGTACCTTGGAAATCAAAGCGGCTCTCAAAAGCATTCATGAGAATAAAGCTCCTGGGCCTGATGGATTCAATTCCAAATTTTTCTCTTTTACATGGGAGGTAGCGGGAGGTACTTTGCATCTTTGCTCTTCATTTTTTTAAAACCGAAACTCCCAAAAGAGTAAAACATTCCTTGATTACATTAATTCCCAAGGTCGCATTCAAATCAAATCTCACTATAGTCTATTTCACTTTGCAACACATTTTACAAAGTGATAGCTAAAGTTTTAGCCACTAGACTTAAAGTGTTCTTCCTCTCTTGATACACCCAATGCATTTATTAAGGGAGAGACATCTGGATAATATCATAATGGCACGAAATATGTTATCAGATGGTACAAAACAAGAAAGCTTCTTTGCTAAACTTGATCTTAGAAAGGCTTTTGACTCTATAAATAGAGGCTCTATTGCATAGAATGCACTCAATTGGGTTCCCTTCAAGATTTATTAATTGGATAAAGGCTTGCATAGCGATGTTCCCTTCTCAGTGTCGAATGGGGAAATTAAAGGTTACTTTATCTCAAAAATGGTCTTAGGCAAGGATGTCCACTCTCTCCCTATTTACCTTGGCCATTGACACTTTTCTTGTTTGATTGAGAGAAGTTAATCTTTTTTGAGATATGTCCCTCTCTCAGCGGTACTTGCCATATCTCTCATTTATTATTTGCGAGATGATCTCTTAGTGGTTGGGCGCAAATATTCATTGTGGCTCATTGAAATTACGTCTTGAAAAGCTTAAGATTATCTTTGGATTATCAGTGAATCTGGATAAATCTCTCATTTGTTTCTCTAGAGGAACTAAGGGGATAGAGACCCTTTGTAGAATCCTCAATATCTCACAAAGCTCTTTTCCCATCAAATACTTAGGAATTCCCTTAACTTTGGGACCTCCTAAGTTGATATCTTTCTCTAGTCTTATTGAAAAGATTCAAAAATGGCTTGAGGTTGGAAAAGCAAATTTTTTATCTTTGGGAGGCGGTGCAATTAATCAAATTCTCGGTTAACAATCTCATTTCTTATTGGTTCAGATCTATGGTAATCCCCAAAGGTGTATTAAAGCACATTTCTTCCCTTACTGCAAATTTCTTTTACCATAATGGTGTTGCAAATAAATTATTTACTATATCTTGGGAGAAAACAGCAAGACCTATCGATAAGGGAGGTGTTGGAGTGCTTTCAACTTATTCTCTTAATGATTTGTGCAAGCTCAAAACATTGTGGAAAACACTCACTCTTGATTCACTTTTTACAAATTGGTGTTATTCAAAATATGGTTCGATTTGGAAGAAATGATTCGTTTTATCTCACCATGTGGAAGGAACTCAAACTATTTGCAAGCGTTTTTAGAAAACTTCTCCTATCACATTGGGAATGGGAACAAATTTTCCTTATTGTTTGATCCTTGGTGTCATAGGAGATGTGCATTTGATTCCTTAAGCTCTCGATATTAACATCTTTGTTATATTCTAACAACTCTAAGCGGTCTTCTTGCGGGATGGCGGTTGGCATTTACCAAATCGGTTTGAAATAGAACATCCTATGCTTGCTGTGAATATCAAATCCTCCCATATAACTTCGGGGTGAGGGCTGGTTTCATGGGATTCCAAAGAGATCCTTCATCTAGAGATTTTAAAAGGTTCTTTTGAGCATCTTATAATATAATTGCATTTGGTTCAAAGGTGGGGCTATTAATTTATCCTTATATAGTTGGATGGCTTACCTGGTGGTTTAAAACAGATTTGCTTGCTAGGAGAGGTGGTGTAATTGATTCTTTGTTTTGTTTTGGGGACATTGAAACACATGCTTTTTCTTTGAATGCCCTTTCTCCATGCATTTGATTAGGAGTATTTTGCCATATGGTAACTTCTTTTTTGATGCAATCTACCTTGAAACAAGTATTAAATAGTGCGGATCCACATGTGCATAAAATTGTTAGAAGATTACATTACCTTTCTCTTTATTTGCGATTGTTCTTGTGTTTGGCGGGGAAATAAAAAATTATGACTCATATTGCTACTTCAAACACGGTCTTAATCAATCAGATTAAGGAGAGGATTGCTTATAAAGTGGTTAGATGGAATGTGAAGGAGTCTTGGCCGGAACATGTATTACGTACCTTATCTTCCTGGAAAAAAATTATTACATGGCGAGTGTCTCTTTGGTTTTGATGGTACGGTGGTTTTTTTTGGTTTTTTACGTATATCATTGAGGTTCGTTGGCAAGCTTCTTAGGGAATTCTCTACGTTCCCTTGGTTGGAATGGTCGGTGGCTATTTGTTATTAGGTTTTACGTCAGGTTTCCGTTGGCAAGCTTTATTGCTAGCTGGGAGGTTATCTGGGTAAATTCGGCATGAGTATTATTTTGGCATGTTATCTGTTTCTCCCCCCTAGATCTTTCCCCCCGTTTTCTTCGAGCAGTTGGTGGGTGGTTATTTTTGAAGGAAAAAGGACTATGATGATTAGCTCGATCGTTCTTGCAAGGATCCTGATTGGATGGCCTTCACAGCAACCGGTTAAGCAGTGCTGGACAATGCCTCTATACAGAAAGGAAAAACAGTGGATGGCTGCGAAGGTAACCGTAGGATCCTTTATGATGAATCCCATTCCAGATAAGCAATCCTTACTCTGGTTAATCTGAGTCCTTCCTTTTTCAAGGCTGTTGCCTTGTTTTTCTCGCTGCTGTTATTTCAGTTTTTGTTTTGATTTGGTGGAGAAGCTCTGTTAAGCTCTTTCTACTGATTTTTGTCTTTTGGTATAGATGTTTTATGTCATAGATCTGGTGTCCCTTTTGTAATTGTAACTTTTATTACTTTTGGAATCAAATTGGGCTAATGCCCTCAAATTCTTCCAAAAAAAAAACAGCACTTTTTTATGTTTATTATTATTTCAATTATTTTTATGATAAATTTATACACTTATATATCTAAATTCTCTAAGAATGAAACAATATCTCAACTAATTGAATAAATCAAAAAATGCACTTAAACAAATACAGTATTTTTTGACTAATGGGACTTAACTATAGACTGGAAGAATTCTCATTATGAATCTAAGATTATGTATATATATATCATCTTGGCAATAAATAAATTGAGAGAAAATCTCGCAAAGTGATTCTCAATTTACTTATTATTCAGGTTGTAAACTTGAACTCCTGAATATTTTTGATATGAGCTCAAATCCTCTAAATGACCAAATAAGAATTACAATGATCACAGAACCAAGGCAGTAAGGAAGACTAAATGATTCAGAAAATCTCCTCACAATAATCACAGAACCAATGCAGTAAGGAAGACCATATGATTCAGAAAATCTTCTTACAATGATCGAGAAAATACATTATACATCAAAGCAGTACAACTCAGGAATAATACTACAACAGAGATAATAAAAAAAATCAAGAAGAAATAGGAACAGCCAAATAAACCACCCAACCGTGAGAGAACGAGCGGATAAAAGGCCCCTCCAACGATAACAGTAAATCGCACAAGTGTACGAACTTCCAACTTGTAAAGGAAAGCATATCTAGGCTATAGAAAAAGAATGTATAAATAGGGGTAAAGAAACCAAACAGGGAATAATAAAATATTCAGAAGAAACTCTTCTCTCTGTATCCTTTCTTTTCCCTCTCCTCCTGAACCCCTTCCTTGATTGCCATCGCCGGAATCCGCCCTTCATCACCGCCTGGAAAACCTTAGGGTTTCTCCTCCGCCCTTCCCTTCTCTGGAGCGACGACGGCTCGAACTGTCGAAACAAAACAAAGCAAAGAAAGAATTAAGGTAAGTTGCATCTAGAAGCATCATCCCACGGTCCAGAAACAGCCGCCTAAGCTAATATCAAAGGCTCTCAAATCGTGATCAGGAAGGCAAGACGTAATCCACTAACTCCCATAGAAATCAAGAACCGCTTGATCAAAGATCAAATCCAAGGGCAGATAAGAGGCGAAATCAATCCGACGGTTCAAGATTCAACCCAAAAGAAACTCAATCCGAGTGCTAGATCCAACGGCAGAGGGAAAAAGGCGCAAATCCAACGGTTCAGAAGGCACCCGATAATTCCCACTGTAGCTAATCCACTCAGCCGGGTTCATTCCACTCAGAACTGAGTCAACTCACTGAACCAAAACCTCAATTTCCCCAAACCAGACCCAATTAGCACTGAAACAACCTCTACCAAGAAAAAGGAACGTATCATTGGTGCTCTTGTTGATTCCACAACCAGCAATGACAGAAGGCACAAGACATACAGCAAAAACATTGGAAGAATGTATGGTGAAGACTAAACAAGAATGATGAACAAATAACTTCAATCACTACCATATTAAATGAAGAAGACTTTCATGAAGACAAAGGACAAATCTCTCAAGAACAGAATCGAGGTATGTAACTCAACTCAGAATTTACTCCACAAAATAGAACAAATACACAAAACACAAGACCAGTTATATGCCGGTTTAATGGAGAAACCCAAGGGATGGTTGTCAAAGCGATCAATTCCAATATTATAGCTTATCGAGGACGAAATTCATAATTGCCTCAGTTTACATGGATGGACCAGCACTAAGCTGGTATCAGTGGATGCATTTAAATAAACAATTGCATTCATGGCATCAATTTAAAGAGCAGGTCATTCAGAGGTTTGGACCTTCCCTCTACAGAGATCTAAGAGGAGAATTAACCAAACTCCAACAGAAAACAACAGTACAAGACTTCTACAATAAATTTGAAGAATTAGCTAATCAGAATTCAGGAATTCCTCTTGAATTCTTACAAAGTTGTTTTGAATCTGGATTAAGACATGACATAAAAAGAGAAGTCAGGGCAAGCCAAATTCTTTGCAACAAGCCTTCAATTAGCAAAATTAATGGAGACAGATTAGCGATGTATGCGAAGAACCTCAAAATTACTTCCCTATAGCAATGAAACAACAACCACCACTATACTTCACAACAACCATGTCAAATAATACCGGAATAAATCACGATTCTTCAAGTTTAAAGAGACAAAGAAGAAAAAGAAAAGGATTATGTTTTAACTGTGATGAAAAATATCACAGAGAACATATATGTCAAGCCAAATTGTTTGCTTTCATGATGGTCAATGAGAACCAAGAGTATCAACTACAGCAAGATACTCAAACAAAAAAATAGTGGATACAAGAAGAACTATCAGAAATAAGCTTCAATTATCAGCCATTCAATCTAGGCTAAGAAAGATTATATAAAGTATGCATAATTATCAACCTTCCAAATAGTTATAACTACCCAAATAGCTTATATTTTATTTCAGCTATAGCCCAACTATATAGAATACAGCCAGCACTACAACCACCTACCTAGTCATAATGTTTATCTTTGTATAGAAAAACTACATAGAATATCTTAGAGCATAGCTGCAAATAAGAATTTCCATAGTAATAAGTCAGTTGGCACAATAGTATTTTCCAGCCTCAAATAGATGGACAAACAGAGAAACATCATATAATACAGCCACATACGAAGGAGGAATCATGTTCAGATAGGTTGGCCAGAGACCCATATCATTTACAGGAAGCTCAAAAAACAAATATCAGTGGGAACAAATGGCCGATAAACATAGAAGATAGCTTCAAGTCAAAGACTTAGACAATACAGACAGGATTCTACACTACACCCAATAGAATTACCAACTCAGTTCAGAGATGGGAAAATATTAATCAAGCCTGTTAAAAGTTTTAGATCACGTAAGCACGCAGGTGATCCACAAATTAAAGAAATATTAAGGCAATGGAAAAGACTTATAGCCACAGATGCTTCTTGGGTGTCAAGTAAAGAAATACAGAAAGCATCTCCAGAATTGACCTTGAGGACAAGGTCAGTGTGGGGAGGGGAGTAATGATATGAGCCCAAATCCTCTAAATGGCCAAATAAGAATTACAATGATCACAGAACCAATGCAGTAAGGAAGACCAAATGATTCAGAAAATCTTCTTACAATGATCACAGAACCAATGCAGTAAGGAAGACCAAATGATTCAGAAAATCTTCTTACAATGATCAAGAAAATACATTATACATCAAAGCAGTACAACCTAGGAACAATACTACAACAGAGATAATAAAAAAAACCAAGAAGAAATAGGAACAGCTCAGCTAACAGAATAACCACCCAACCGTCCAGAGAACGAGCCAGATAAAAGACAAAGAAGCAACTCACCTAACGATAACAAATCCATTACAAGTGTGAACTTCCCAACTTGTAAAAGGAAAGCATAGATCTAGGCTATAGAAGAAAACAGAATGTATAAATAGGGGTAAAGAAACCAAACAGGGAATAATAAAATATTCTGTAAAGAAACTCTTCTCTCTGTATCCTTTCTTTTCCCTCTCCTCCTGAACCCCCGTCATCATGGAATCATCATCATGCTTTGGAAAACCTTGGGTTTCTCCTCTCGACCCTTCCCTTCTCACGTGACGAACTCGAAACAAAACAAAAAAGAAAGAATTAAGGTAAGTTGCATCTAGAAGCATCATCCCACGGTCCGAACACTTTAAGCTCAAAGGCTCGGATCAAATCAGGATCAGGCCGTGCGGAAGAGCGTGTAATCCACTAACTCTCATAGAAATCAAGAACCTGGATCAAAGATCAAATCAAAGAGAGGCGAATAAGCGAAATTAATCCGGTTCAAGATTCAAAAAGAAACTCAATCAGTCTTAGATCCAACGGCGGAGGAAAAGCAAATCAACAGTTGAAGGCACCGATAATTCTGTAATCCACTCGGTAGGGTTCATTCCACTGAGGCGAGTCAACTCCGAACAAAATCTGATGGGATTATTTTTAAAATAGACTTAGTCTTGATAATGATAGTTATTTAAAGGAAAAAATATTAAAATAGCTGTCATCCGTCGGACTACCACCCTCTTTTTCTTGTAACGATGTGAGGGAGAGAGAGAGAGAGAGAGAGAGAGAGAGAGAGAGAGAGAGAGAGAGAGAGAGAGAGACCTCCTTTTTTTTTTTTTTTGTAACGAGGAGAGAGAGAGAGAGAGAGAGAGAGAGAGAGAGAGAGAGAGAGGAGATTTTATTTTTATTAATTTTTTAAATAATATAATTATTTAAAATATATAATTAAAATATTTTTTTATAAAATATTTAATAACTAAATATTTATATATTTAGTTATTAATTTTTTATTATATATATAATTAAATATATAATTTAAAAATATTTTAATTATATATATATAAATTTATAAATTTATTTAATATATTTTATTAATTAATATAATTATGTATAATATATAATTTTTATTAATTTTTGTTAATATATAATATAAAATATTTAAAATATATAAATAAATAAATAATTAAAAGAATAAATTATATAAATATTTTATAAACTATATAAATAAAATAATTATATATATATATATATACATATATATTTATAAATTTATTTAGTTATTTATATGTTTTAAATTATATAAATATTTTTTAAGTTATATAAATAATTTAAAATAATTTTTTATAGAATATTTTTAATTATATATAAAATATATATATATATATGTATATATATATATATTTATTAATATAAGTCTTTAATAATAATAATAACAAAATATAAAAATATAAAATATAAAAAAAATAAATAAAAAAAATAATTTTTAATAAATAAATAAAGAAATGAATAAATATATAATATGTATATATATATAAATAAATAAATAATAACTAAATATTTTATAAATATATAAATAACTAAATATTTATATAATTTACAATTATTTATTTATTTATTTATTTAACTAATTATATATTTTAAAGAAATAAATATTTTTTAAAATAAATAAATACTAATTATATGTATATATATATATATATATATATATATATATAATATTTATTTGTTATATATTTTAAATATTTTAAATTATTTATATAACTTAAAAATATTTATATAATTTAAAATATATAAATAACTAAATAAATTTATAAATATATATATATAATTATTTTTATTTATATAGTTTATAAAATATTTATAATTTATTCTTTTGTTTATTTATTTATTTATATATTTTAAATATTTTTATATTATATATTATAAAAATTAATAAATTATATATTATACATAATTATATTAATTAATAAAAAAATATTAAATAAATTTATAAATTTTATATATATAATTAAAATATTTTAAATTATATATTTAATTATATATATAAATAAAAAATTAATAACTAAATATATAAATATTTAGTTATTAAATATTTTATAAAAAATATTTTTAAATTATATATTTTAAATAATTATATTATTTAAAAAAAATTAATAAAAATAAAATCTTCCTCTCTCTCTTTCTCTCTCTCTCTCCCCCGTCGTTATAAAAAAAAAAAAAAAAAAAAGGTCTGTCTCTCTCTCTCTCTTTCTCTCTCTCTCCCCATGTTACAAACCAGAAAAAAAAAAAAAAAAAAAGGGTTGATCGTCCGTTTGACGACAGCTATTTTGTTATATATTTTTTCGTGCCTAAATAACTAATTATCATAGCTTTATTTTAAAATAATCCCAATCTCAATTTACCCTAAACCTGACCCAATTAGCACTGAAACAGCCTCTACCAAGAAAAAGGAACGTATCAATTTTCCCAACCTTTTTAAATGTAGTCCAAATCAAGCGAAGAGAATATATTCCAGTTTGGCCGATGGCATTGAAAATGCAGGAGCTAAAGATCTTAAGTCAACAATGGCTCATTTTGCCGTGTTTGGATGAACGGATTTTTAGTGAAAAGAAATGAATAAAATATATTAAAGACAATCCAATTACTGACTGCAAATATAAACTAAAAAAATATTATGATTTCCAAAAAAACGTCTAAATCACAGTTTTATGGTAAACTCGGAACTTTTGAAACTGAGTTCTATATTTACTGGTCCACAAAGGCAGTTCGCATATATTAATTTCTTTAGTTTTAAGTACATATTTGACATTTTGGAAAACAGGATGAATTGCACTAATGTTATCCACAATAAAAGCTGTTGACAAATTATAATTTGATTTTTTTTTTTTTAAATTCTGAGTAATTGAGTCTAGAGATAACATAACAGTGAAGTGGATCGGATGATAAAGTAAAAAACAGTCTAGCAAAATATGCAGATCTTGTTATTTGTTAACACTGTAATATAATTAGATTCATCTCATTGAACAATCTATCAAATTACAAAATCATTTCTATAAATTTAAATATAATTAAGGTCCAAACCATAAAAAAACAACTAAGAAACACCAGTAGTTCTTTTTTATTATTTAAATCACATTCTAATAATGATTCGTTGAATTACAGCCTATAATAATTGCTTTTCGGAAGCCAAATAGTAAGTTATACCTTCAGTAAGTGCAACAAAATTATTATATAGTTTTAAAATATAGAAGGTATTAAATATCCAAATTATCACATGAAATATAATATAAAGTTCTAAGTTTTTTTTTTTTTTTTTAACATTAAGATTTACCCTTTCCTTGATTGGTGTCGGTGATTTATTGCAATCTGATCCAAAATATAAAATAGTCCCAATACAATGCTAAATTAATAATTTGCCCCCTACCTTTAAAAACGAAAATAAAAAAAAACAGCATCGGATAACAAAGGGATTCTCCCAACCTATGCAACTTGCAACGACCCATAATTAAACAATTAACGCAAAATACCTCCTTTAAATACAAAATCATGAAAAAGTCCGTTTGCCTAACTTTTCTTGCCATCATCCACACCATCCTCCTGGATGTAGGCCTTTTTTCGTCGGTCTGCCCGACCCAGCCCGCATATCACGACGAAGCACGCTGCGTAGATCCCGTGCACCTTCCAATTGGCCCGCGGTACTTCTCCAGTCACGGCGCGGTGAAAAACCGTAATGTAATAATGCATCCCCACCGCCAAGCCCAGTAACATCTGTGCCAGGCTCACCGCCTTCCCCGCCGCTCGTTCCCCATCGCCGGCGGAGAACGCAACCACGAGAGCGATCAGCTGCGCGATCAAGTACACCACGTAGCCAAGCGTCTGCACAGCCTGCGTCCACGCGTACGCTGCCGGTGACGCGGCGTAGAAGAATCTGAGCGGCTCGAGTCCCGCGACTACGGCAGTGAGCGAGAGCGTGGCGAAGTAGATGGCGAGGTAAGCCTGGACGAAGAGGAGGCCGCGGTAGAGAGAAGCGGAGCTTCCGGTGAGGAGGATGTGGCGGAAGAGGGCCGTTACTAGAAGCAAGGGAGGACAAACAGCAGGCTGCTGAGGCGATTGCGTACTTTTTTCCCACAATCAGCGTGATCTCGCGGTGGGTTTTGGACAGGTAGAACTTCGAGGTGACGGAGAGCTTCTGAAGATCAGGAACGATCGCCGAGTGGAGACGGTAAGGGAGATCGCGGAATTCCGCGATGATGTCATCTTCGTCGCTGGTAATTTCGGTTTCATCGAACCAGTTTTCCAGTGACGATTTAGATATTGAGGATTTTAGTGTGGATTGGTGTTTACCGGTGGGAGGATCTTTTACATCAATTCTTCTTTTTACGCAGGATTTATTTGAGTTGATAGAGATTTAGTATAAATTTAAATTTTGGTGGAATTGTTAAAGTTTGATAGGTTTGAAACTTTTCATTCGACTTAAATACTGGTATTGAGCTTTGAAAATTAGATTTAGCTTTCTTAGGTTTGAGTGATTATTTTATTCATGGCTGCTTAAATTCTGAGACGGGTTTCTTCTTAGGAGGAGGTTTGGGTTTGAGGATTGGAGAGTTGAGATCCTCTTCATTGTTAACAGAAAGGAGATTTCTTCTGAGTTTTGGCTGCAGATTGTTGTGGGAGGGGATGGAAGTGGGGAGAAAGAGGGAGATGTAGAGGAAGAGGAGGATGGTGGTGGCTGCGGCCGAAGAGAGAAGGAAGGAAGCCATTTTCACCTCGGATAGGGAGGAAGTCGCAGAGGCAATAACTGAAGAGTGGAGTTTTATATCGCTATTCGAGTTGGGGAGTGGAGTGAGGAAGAAAGAGACTGATAACTTTCTTTGACCTTTGAGTCCTCTCGTGGAGACGGAATGAGAGAGAGAATTTTGATTTGCGGAATTGGTGAAGAGTTCACACTCACATGAAGAGCGTTGCCAGGCTGGATTATTTAAAAAAATAATAAAAATTACGTAAATATCACATAATTCTTATATATTTACATTTAATATTTAAAATTAAATAATTATTTATTTAATATTTTTTACTTAAAAAATATATATTTTACTCTTAAAAATGAATGATGATGATATTTTTATATAATATTGAATATTAAAATATTATATATATATATAATTAAAATTTAGAATTAGATATATAAATATATAAAAATTATATGAGAATGTAAATCTTTTTTTAAAATATATTATATATTTATATATTCAATATCTAATTTTTATTTTTATATGAATAATATTTAAATTCTTAATATTATATAACAATATTATTATTATTAACTTTTTAAATAAAATATGAATTTTTATGTATAAAAAATATTATATTTATAAATATCAAATTTTATCTATTAAAAATATTATATATATGTTCTTATAATTTTTTTATTATAATGAGCATATTCTAATTAAGTGTTGCAAAATTTTAGTAGAGTATAAACTCAGCATAGAAGAAAGAGTCATATCAAAAAGGCACGTTAAAATCCCACAAAAAGCCTAAATTTTCAGTGTTTTGCAGCCTCAATAAATCCTTTTGAATCTTCTAAATATTAAACTTTGTAACAAAGTTGTCGATTAGGGGCAGTTTGGGGGCAAAGTTTTTATGTATTTAATAGATTAAATGTTTAAAATTGCTTTTTTGCATTCTTAAATTTATAATATCTATAGTTTATATTTATCTTCATTATTCTCTAAATATAGTATTTCATTCTAGTGAAAATTTTGCTCTTCTTCTTGACCATCATAGCATAATTCTTAAGTAACAAAATTCAAACTCAAATCTATGCATCCACCCTACTTCTTGAATGCTCATACTAGAGCTCAAGTCTTCACATTGTCATTATTTCATTATTTTCTCTTGCCATATTCTTCACTATTATGCCTTTTTTTCATTTTAGTGCTCACATTTTTCATCTTCATCAGTGGAGCATTTGATTAGAGCAGGGGTTAAGAGTGCGAATCATACCACCTTATCATAATAGCGAGAATTTTGATAATGCCCACTATTGAAATACGCTGAAATTTCTAGAAAGAAACTTCGAATTGGGAGGGTGATCCTCCCAGTGAATTGACCGAGCTCCAAATTGACGCAAGTTCATAAGTAGAGTATAATAGGGTGCGTCGAGAAAACCATGTAGAAAGAACTTAGCAAAATGACCGTGTAACTTCGATGCTCTCCTATCTATTGATTAGGAAAGCATCACATACTAAGGGGTAGCGTAGCGACTATTTCTTAAGAGCATTATTCCTTCCTAGGAGAGATTATTACATACGGAGTCCGTATCATTGAGATTAGTGTGTATTATTATTCATTAATGTGTATAATATCTGATATGGCTCTCAAAATACCACCAGTCAAAGCACAAATCTTGATGTTGAAAGCGATATGATTTTGAGTCAATCGAGATCGCACTTAAAATATCATTAGAATCTTGGGACATCAATCAAATCCCAAAAAAGCTCTCAAATGTGGTGTTTATAGTCAAATCGGTCTCAGGGGATCTCTAAGATCTAATTAAAATTCATTTGGGCATCCAAATGCTCAAAATACATCAAATGATCGAAGGAGTCATTGAGCCGTCCGTCAGAATGCCTTACATGAGTTTACTAGAATACCCCTCCTCCCATCTATAAATATCCTCCTCACATGGGGGGGCTGGCTAAAGGAAGTGAAGCAAGTGAAGAAGAAGGAAGGCTGAAGGAAGTGAAGAAAGAGGAAGAAGGCAAGGAAGAAGGAAAGTGGAAGGAAGCAAGAGAAGGCGGGAAGAAGAGGAAGAGTCCGTCGAGGAAGAAGAGGAAAAGTGAAGTGAGGAGGAAGAAAGCTCTAAAGCTTGAAGATCCCAGAGCTACCTTATATAAAGCTGATGGTTGTTACTGCTATTTGTCCCTTTCTCAAATAAATTACGTAATCATCTCGGAAGATTTTGTACTGAAAGGATACATAGTGGAATCTTTTCTTGGCTAGCCGTGGTTTCCCCTCTTTGGTTTTCCGTTAAAATTTTGGGTGTCTCATGTTGTTCTTTAATTACATTGTGTCTTTGGTAATCAACAAGGCTAAACCATAAATTTTTTACTCTACCGCGGCCGGTTTTTTGGCGTCAGTGGGCGTAAAACTCTTCAACCACAATTCGTGAACATCGCGTTATGGCCAATAAAACCTGTGCCTCGTCACAACTTCCCGTTCAACTCCGTCATTCTCAAACCCATCACGAACCAAGGGCGCCAGTTGAGGGCGGGAATCTCTTTGGAAGATCGTGTCGAATGGAGAGTCTCAAAATAAGATGATCCGGCTTTTGCAAGGATTACGGCCTACTGATAAACATATCTCCCCAATCGGTCATTGCGGGAGGAGGTCAAAACGCTAATCCTCCGACAGAGTTCCTCGCATGGAGAATCGATCTCCTTGACCGCTGCTAGTTCCACTCATCCATCGGCGTCGACTCCTGTTACTAATCCACCGATCGTTGTTGATAGCTTCACACATGCTCATCTCATTAATCCGCACATCATGACATTCGGAAATCGGCGCTTAATACAAGATGAATTTCACCTTCAAGATGAAATCATCTTCACCCACGCGGTTATGAGGAGTCCTCACCTTTACCTTCTTCAACATCCAATTCCGTAGGTTTCAAGCTTCAGCATTGATTCCATGATGGGGCCGACCCACACGAACACATCGACCATTCTGGGACTATCATGCATATCCAGCGAGCTCCACACCGCTTTGTCGTCTTTCCTGTTACCCTCAAAGGGCAAGCTTCGCACTTGGTTACTCTCTTCCAAGGGGATCCATCCATACCTTTAGAACTCGCGTTCTTTGTGGAGCAGTTCATTGCAAATGAGAATCATTAAAGATTCCTCCCATCTTTTTCGACGAGCGGTGAATCACTAAAGAATACTTCGAGGTTCTCCTTAGAAGCTTCGCCAAATACGAGTAAACTCGAACTATTAAGAGGAGTTTTTTCTTGGAGGACTCCGTCACCTTTTTACTCATTAATGAGGGACCGGTTGCTCATATGCCGACTTAGTTCATCGTGTAGAAGCACAAATCTCCCGATGAAGCTATTAATGCTCATCATCAATTTGAACAATATCGGGAAAGCAAAAAACACCCGAAATGTGGGCCAGACCATCAAAAGAAGCGACAAGGTAGTCATGATCTCCCTCCACGACCCCCATATCAACAAGCGTGAACCTCGGAGGAAAAGACATACACACCGAACACATCTCGTGTTAACCTCACGATGGCTATTCGATGAAGAACATATCAAGTGGCGCATCCATTGAAACCGAATTGGGAAATCGAGCAATATTGTCATTTCATGAAGCCGTGGACATACTCTTGAAGCATGTATACAACTCAAGGAAGAAATCGAGACTCATTCAACAAGGATACTACGTCGTTTGTGAAGAATCGACCACCTCGAACAAACACACCTCCGTTTGGGGCAACCGGGACAATCATCACAAAAATAACCAAATAATCATCAAATAATTGGAGAAATGAAACAATCGCGGAGGATCAATACTACATAATCAAGTTCTGTTCGCCTCCAAAGAACCGAGTTGAAGAAGTCTGTATGATCATTCCATCACTTTCAATGACTGACTTAGAAGGAGTCCATATCCTCATCAAGATCCACTGTGATCCTTGTTATAACGTTAAAGAATTTTGATCGATAATGGGAGTTACGATGTCTTATTTTACTCAACTTTTCTTAACATGGGCTTAGGCAAAAGCTCCAACATTTCTTTGGACCATATATGGGTTTGATAATCACCCGATGCAGGCGAAGGGACAATCACTCTTCCTACCTGAGAATTCCCTCGACAAGTGACTCATTTAATTCATAGTGGTGAAGTCGGATTACGCATATAATGCAATCTTGGGAGGCCCCTCCAATCAATTTTGGTCTTATCACTTGCCTCATCGAAGATAAAATTTCCTACCCGGTGGAGTTGGGGTGGTTTGTGAAATCAACAGGCTCAATCATGTTATCTCAGACCTCAACCGCCCTTCCATCACCTTCGCGATCTTAACTTTCGAGATGAAAATCAAAAGCTTCCACAGCCTCAATAGTATTATCGATGACCAACCATTACGAGCAAGTGGGATCTTTACTCTCAAGAACAAAGGGAAAAGTATATAAATTTCTTTTACGATCATATTTGCTTGGAGTCCATGAGATATCGACAATGTAATCACGCACTCCTCAAAATTAATCCAACGCTTCAAACCAATCATCCAAAAGAAGCGAGTTTTACCCGATGTCTTCTTGACAAGAAGTTAACAAGCTCATGAAGCGGGATTCATACAGAAGTGCATTACCCACATGGCTAGCAAATGTTGTCATGGTTAAAAAAACAAATGGAACATGGAGGATGTGTGTTGATTATCTTGATCTTAATAAGGCACGCCCAAAGGATAGTTTTCCTCTTCCTCGAATCGATCAATTGGTGGGCCTACATCCGACATCAAATGCTTTTTGGATGCTTATTAAGTACAATCAAATAAAGATGAACCCAATAGATGAAGAAACTGGCGTTTCAAACATATAAAGGTTTATATTGTTACCAAGTCATGCCATTTGGATTAAAAATGCGCTACTATCAACGCCCTTGAATAAGGTTTTTAAAGACCTGCTAGGCCACACAATGGAGGTGTATGTGGATGACATGTTAGTGAAAAGCTTAGAAAAGTCACAACATATTTGGACTTAGAAGCATGCTTTGACCTCCTTGACGCTATAACATGCGACTTAACCCAACCAAGTGTGCTTTTGGGGTTACGTGAAAATTTCTTGGATTTATGGTAACTCATGGGATAGAGGCTAACCACGAAAAATCAAAGCTCTCCAAGATATGATTCCTCAGAAGAATATCAAAGGCGTTCAATGTTTGAATGGTCTTGCATTATCCGTTTCTAGCCGTTGGGACAAATACTTGCCATTCTTTAAAATATTGAAGGAGCTAAAAATAATAATTTTCAATGGACCGATGAATGTCGGTATGCTTTTGAGCAACTAAAGAATATCTAGCATCTCACCCACATCCCTATTCAAGGAGAAAGCGTTATACTTATATCTTGCGGTTTCTTCCCACTAATGCTTCGGTTTTAGTGCGAGAAGAAGATGGGGCACAACAACCAATTTATTACGTCGGATTCTCTCGATATAGAAAGTCGTTATCCATTTGCGGATAAAGTGGCTCGGCGTTAATTTTCTCGGTGAAAATTTCCATACTGCTCACACCATCGGCGTTTGATTTACCATTAAGGGCCATCTTACGAGAAACCGAAGCATCGGAAGATTGATCAAATGTACGTAGAACTGGGAGAATTTGATATAAATTTTCTACCTCGCCATAAAGTCTCAAATACTTGCGGACTTTATAGTGGAATGCACCAACCCAACTCTAGAAAACTATCACGCTACGTGTCTTTCATCTCCTCGATGGACTCTCTCGTTGATGGAGCTTGAGAATCTTGGTCGTGGGGAATCACTTGTTTCCCCAAAATACCAGAGTATGGACTTAAAATTCCCGCCAATAACATGGCTCTCATGAGGGTTGAGACTCATCATTATGCGAAGCCCAAAACTTAGTAATTCACACGACTCCCATGTGCCTCCCAAGTTGGAGGAGATTTTAATACTCATAATCCTCAGGTGCAATATCTCACTTGGTAAAATCTCTTCTTACTCATTTCAAGACACATCAAATCATCCACATACTACGAGAGAAGAATACTGGGTGGCCTCTTATTAAGCTTGCTACCTCTACCCGGAGATCTATTTAAGAAAGCATGTTGAAGAAATACATTTTCCTAGTATCCAAGGGCCATGGATAATTCAAACTATTGATGAGGAAAGGAAGCGTTAGGTGGATAAACCCGATCTATCTTTAGAAGGGACCCTTCACGAAGATCCAACTTCCGCACTCGTCTCAGAAGACAAGCTTCAAACTTTGCTATTATTGGAGGTGAACTATACAAGCGAGCTTTCTGGTCCATATCTCAAATGCCTTCCACCTTGAGGAAGCGATCGTTAAGAGGTTCACTGAGAATATGTGGGAACACCTTGGAGGAAGAGCATTGGCCCTTAAAATCATGAGGCAAGGGTTTTATTGGCCTACAATGAAACAAGGCATGGAATTCACAAAAGAAATGCAAGTTGTCAATTGCATTCTAACCTCCCTCACATCGCATGCGAACTCTCATCCATTCAAAGCCCATGGCCCTTTGCTCATGGGATTGATATCATGGGACCTTTTCCAATAGCATCGGAACAGAAAATTTATCATTCTAGCCGTCGACTACTTCACAAAATGGGTAGGCCACTATAAAATCAGGCAAATACCAATTTCGGAAAAATATAATATGATTCGGTCTTCCAAAGATCATCGACAATGGAACTCAATTCTTGGAAAAGTCTTTCGTCCTTTTGCAAAGATCTTCACATTCAATTTGCATACGGTAGCACATCCTCAAACTAATGGGCAAGCAAGTTACCAATAGGACCATACTCAAAGGACTAAAACGTCTTGAAGGTGGGGGCAATGGGTTGATGAGCTCCCAATGTTCTTTGCTACCGCACCCGTCCGGTGAGACCCATATAACTTGTGTTTTGGTGCGGCTATCATACCGGTGGATATCGGGTTCCAAGTCCAAAGTCAGTTTTTGATCATGGAAGTAATGAAGAAAAACTCCGGCGACACTGACTACTCCGAAACTTCGGGATATGGCCTACTTGCTTCCTATCACCAGCGGGTAGCTCGCCACTTCACGAAGAGTGAAACCTCGTCCCATATCATGGGTGACTTGGTCTGCGAAGTCTCGAGGCTGGTGCCCTCGGTAATAAACTCTCACCTCTGGGATTATGTATGTGGTCCTATGGTCAAGAGCGTTCAAGCTCAAGGACCGAAGGAAAAACTCTACCTCGAACTTGGAATACTAAGAATCTTGAAAATATTATCGACTCTTCGCATAATTATTATGACTTTATCTCGCTCATTTCATCCTTGTATAAGACCCCTACTAAGCTTGTTGTTGCGGTTGTTGTTGTCATTTTCTCTTAAAGCTGCGTGTCTTATGATTATATCATTAAACTAGTGAATTCACGACTTTGTTCTAACAAGATTTGTTTTCTTTACTTTTCCTCCCACTTGAAATATACAACTCATGTTACATCTCATGACAATCAATCAGGGGACTTGATCGGACCTCTTCCATCTGAGTTAACGTCGCCGAGTCACACTCGGCAAACAACCTTGGATGATCAAAGATCTCCGTCGGGTACTACGCCAACCACCCTCGGCGCCAACCATGGTCGCCGCGACTACCGTGGCGGTCTGCCGCCACGTCAATCGCGGTCACCACCATCATCGTCGGTCATCCATTCACCGGCATCATCGTCAGCGTCGCGGGTGGACCTCGCGTCTCTTCCATGCGGGTTAATGTCATGAGCCGCTCGAAACAAGCCAGAAAGGTCAAAAGCGTCCTTGGTGGACTTCTGCGATCTCTTCCATACGGGTTAATGTCATCGAGCAAAAGCTCGACAACAACCGGAAAGGTCAAAATCTTTGTACTTCTAATGTCATCGGTCTCAAAACCGGATGGGTCAAAATCCTCATCGTCGCCGGTCGCCCGTCAATTACGCCGACCATCGCCGATCTTTGGCCGATTATCGCCAGTCATCGCCGTGCATCGGCGTCGATGCCATGCGTCGAAATTACCATTTGTGCGACCACCCACGTCCGAAATAGGTCCGCACCGCTTCTGCCGTCGGTCCTTGCCGCCATTATCGCGGCAATCTGCGGTCATCCAGCCGACTCTGTCGGTGCCACGCCATCGTCAATCGCCAGCCGGTCATCGCCATTGTCGCGGTCATTATGCGGCGCCCGTCGCCGTCGGCTCGGCATTCAATTCAACCTCTTCCATACGGGTTGCGTCATCGGTACTTCGACTAACAGCGGGAAAGGTCAACGTCCTTGGTGGACTTCGCGATCTCTTCCATGCGGTTAATGTCATCGAGCAAAAGCTCGACAACAACCGAAAGGTCAAAACGCGTGGACTTCGATCTCTTGATGCGGGTTAATGTCATCGAGCAAAAGCTTCGACAAACAACCGGAAAGGTCAAGCGTCCTTGGTGGACTTCTACGATCTCTTCCATGCGGGTTAATGTCATCGGCAGCTCGACAACGGCCGGAAAGGTCGTCCTTGGTGGACTTCGCGATCTCCATACGGGTTAATGTCGCACTCGACAAACAACCGGAAGGTCTAAAGGTCCTTGGTGGACTTCCTCTTCCATCAGTTGGCGTCGGCGAATATCGACCAATAACTAGAAAGGTCAAAACTTTGTACCTGCGGGTTAATGCGCGGATAACGCTCGACAAAATAACCGGATGGGTCAAAATCCAGCGGATTCAATTATATCTCTAACGTTGTGAGCGATTCTTGCATCGCCACCCGTGACAACCACTCGGCGGTCCTGCCGGCCGTCGCCTCGGCGGTATCATTGCGGTCTTCTCGCGGCCCGGTCACCATCGTCGGCGTATCCTCGCCACTATCATCGAGCATCGCCGTCGGCGTCTCGGTGATCGCCTAACCGACGATGCGGATGGCCGACGACCGGCGCTCGATACGATGCCTCTCCCGGACGATGCGCGTGGCGTCGCCGGGAACCGGCGTATCGTGGGCGACGCCTCCTTGATCGCCTCAACGGTGGCGCAGCGGTAAAGCCGGAACGGCGTATCTGGTGGGCCTCGCCTCTCAACGGTCGGCGTGGCCGATGGCGGAACACGGCGTATCTGCGTGGCCTTGATCGCCTCTAACGGGCATGCGGCGTGGCGTGCGCCGGAACCAGCATTATCAGAGTGGATCGCCTCTAACACGGGGCGGTCCGGCGTGGTGCCGCCACGGCGTATACCGTGGGCGCGATCGCTCTCAACGATGCGGCGTGGTATGGCGGAACCACGGCGTCGTGGCCTTGATCGCCTCTAACCGGACGGTCCGGACACGAACCACGACGTATCGTGGGCCTTGATCGCCTCTGGCGGACGGTCAGCGTGGCGCCCGCGGCGTATCTGGTGGGCCTTGATCCCCAACGGACGGTCGGCGTGGCGTGGGAACCGGATATCACGTGGGCCTTGATCTCTCCGGGCGATCACGGCGTGGCCGATGGCGGAACACGGCGTATACCGTGCGATCGCCTCTGCCGGACTGCAGCGTGGCGGTAACCCACGGCGGTATCGCAGGTGGGCCGATCGCCTCCTTGATCGCCTCACGAGCGCCTCTTGATGCTTCTTGATTGCCAGGACCCTCACTCGAAGAAAGGGAGAGGAAAGGTGTGCCTCCTCTACTGGAGGTATTTATAGGCAAAAGGGTAAAACCTCTCACTCAAAAGCTCAAAACCATTCTCGGTAGGGCAGTAGGCGCCGCAGGTATGCAGCCATGACTGTATGACAGCAGTGCTATGAGCTGCATGAGCCTGCGTATGAGCCAGAAACCTTGAGGATGAATAGAGAGTATGGCCAGCGTTAGACCTCAGCCATTCGACAGGGATTCACGGCCGTGATCTCAAAGTTCTGTGAATGGCGGGACATCAGATTCTGTGAATCCCGATGCGAAGGTCTGCCAGTGAATCTGACGCCAGATCTAATGGCCTTGGCCCATTAAGCGTAAGCCCCGTAGCCGCCGTTCATGCTCAACGGCCCGACGACCAGCCGTCATGTGATAGCCGTAGCCCCAGCATACTCAGCCAGCCTTCGTCATCTGCCGCTGGTGTAAATGAGCGCAGTCCAAACGCTAAAACCTTGGTTATTTTGAACATTTGACACATATATATTTTTGGATGATTAAGCTAATGTCATCCAAAATAGAACAAATAACTCTCAAAATACCAGTCAAGCACAAATCTTGATGTTGGCGATATGATTTTGAGTGAAATCGAGATCAAGCTTAAAATATCATTAGAATCTTGGGACATCAATTCAAATCCCAAAAAAGCTCTCAAATGTGGAGTGTTTATAAAATCGGCGTCTACGGGCGGATCTGAGCCTAAGATCTCATAATTCGACTTCATTTGGGCATCCAAATGCTCAAAATACATCAAATGATCGAAGGAGTCATTCGGTCCGTGTCAGGGTAGTGCACGCCTTTCTTAGAATACCCCCTCCCATATATAGCCTCCTCTCACATGGGGCCTAAGCTAAGCTAAGTGAAGGGAAGCAAGTGAAGAAGAAGGAAAGGCAAGAAGAAGGAGAAGAAGCAAGTGAAGAAGAAGGAAAGCAAGTGAAGAAGAAAGCGAGGAAGAAGAAAAGAAAGAAGAGTCAAGCGTGAAAGAAAGGAAGAAAGGAAAGGAAGAAGAGGAAAAGCTGAGGAGGAAGAGAAAATTTCAAAAGATCCCATACCCGACTCAATCACTATTATAAGCGATCGTTGTTACAATTTGTCCTTTCAAATAATCTGTAATCCATTATCGGAAGATTTTACTAAAAGGATACATAGTGGAATCTTTTCTTGAAAGTGGTTTTCCTCTTTTCGAGGTTTTAGTTAAAAGTGTCTCTGTTGTTCTTTAATTACGTATTGTCTTTGGGTATCAAAATTTAAATAAATTTCTTTCTGGTTTCAAATACAAAATATCAAATATATGATATGTTGATTCATATAATACATAACAATATACACTAAACCTAATAATCTGAACTCCGCACATGATAGTTTCTCCTTCCATGGCAGGCTCTTTGTCAACTAATTCCTTGCATTCTTTTTCATCATGTTTCCGCTATCATTTATCATTAATTTGGATTCAACAACACTTCCTCTATTTATGTTGATCAAGCCCATCATTATCTTACTCTAGTGGTCATCCTTTTCGTGTTGCTCTTCTCTATAAAATTATTAAATTTCTAAAACATATTTAATTTAATTACATAATCTAAATTATGCTTATAAATGTCTTATAATAGATTTTAAATTACATCTCATAATATTTCTTGTAGCTCAAGAACTTGAGTTAAATTCGTACAAAAATTTCTTAATATTGGTGCTTTATTTTTAATCCCACAAAGTATTTGATGCATGAACTTTATTATAGCTTTACATTTATTGTTATAGTTTTATTAATATACGTAAATAACTTTTAAGTACATTAATTAGGTTCGTTCTACTGTGGCTATAGTTTATAAATTGACGGGATAGATCAAAGAAGGGGTATTGTAATTTTATTTTAGTTTTATAGTGAAAATCAATCGGTATTTACCGTAGGTCTCCGTCTCCGTACAATTCCACTTTGTCTCACCGTTTTTGCGCTACATCTTTGTTTGTCTCGTAGAATATAGAAGCAAATGTCATAGTAGATAAGGACATAATCCTCAATATATTTTTAAGAATGAATAATAATTATATTTGGTAGCGAACATAAATTAGCGTTCGATTTAGTAGTGAATCAAGTCTTATAATGATGAATGTAAAATCTATAGTCATCTTATGAAACATAAGATTGTGTTATATGTATAAAAAAAAAAGAATGACAATTAATAATATATGATTAGAATTGTAATCAGAACTCATGATCACCAAAAAAAGTAATCTTTAAAAAAAAGATTATTAGATTAAAATCAAGTGGCAATGAATTTATTATTTCCTAAACAATTTAGATACCACATCAAATTTATATTATTTACATATATGACACTCAAAATATTAAAATAAACTAAAAAAATAAAATCTAAATAGAATTATGTTATCTGCTGGTATCAATTCGTCGATATGTCGTCGTCACCTGCTTGCGAGCTCGCCTCCCCGTGAGCTTCTGGTTGGTCATTGGTCCCATTGCCAACGCCGCCGAAGAGGTCGCCACTATTTGCCTGTCACTGATCAGTGATCACGTTACCTGTGTCGTTGGTGACATCGCCGCCGCCTACTTGTGATCTCATTAAATTGCCACCGGAACGCCATGTAACTGCGAGCTTGCATTTTCTTTTGATAATATCGTGATTGGTGGCTCAGAATCTAAATAACACCGTAACGAAATACTGTCATTTTGATTATTATGTTTATAAATCAGTCATATTTATTTATTTCAGAGTGGGCAAATTTTTTAAATAATTAAAAATTTTAATAATTTTTAAAAAAATTATATAAAATTGACAATAATAAAAATATATAAATAATTAGTATAATAATATCAAAAAATTATATGAAAATAAATGAGTGGACAAGATTATTAAATTTAAAAACTTTTATTTTAATTAATTAAGTAGTTGTTTGAGAGTAATAAGTTAAATTGATTTTTTTAGGAAGAGGTTGATTGTATAAAAGGTAAATTAAGTGGAGCTAAAATATAAAAAATTATTTTTTTAAGAGAAAAAAAGAAATCCGAGGATCACGTGAAGGTGGATAATCAATTTCAAATTTGGGTCGATTCGTTCAAAGTCGATTACATTACTCTTGTATCCTAAATATTTGTTGTCTGCATTTAAATTATGTAAAATATAATATTGATACATCCCAAAATTAATCGATCACGAATCTCGCATTTTGAAAAACCGATGTCGCGATTTTGGCTCTGATCAATGCGATGAGCGAACGTAACAACATCAAACATAGTCATGCTCGAATCGACTCGAGATCAAGCTATCGAGCGAAAATGGATCGATCCAAATGGTCACCAAAATGGACATATTTATAGTCGGTCGGCGGCTCGTCAAGGCGAATCCAACGAATCCAAGATCACCCAATTAGACATCATTAAGGCACGGATCATCAAAATACACCGTCGTCGGGGATGCTAGGCCGTCAGATGGGAGTGGTTGGAGTTTTACAAGGCGCCACTCCCAAAATCTATAAATGAGCTTCATTCTCACCTTAGAGGGGCCAGAATCGATTTGAAGAGAGCTCGAGAACCACCGGTCGACCTTGACGTGATCCCATCATCCAAGTGCACCACGTGCACGAAGATCGGAGCTCGCCCAGGGAGATCCCTCTAGAAAAGACCGGTTCAGCTCCTTTCTCACGAAGATCAAGAGGTTGCTCCCAGGAAGATCGTTCACGCTTTTGGGAAACTTCTCCCAGGTTGGAGATATTCTCGGAATATTGTTTCCTGTATCTTCTCAACTAACGAGAAGCGGACGTATCTTTGAACACATAGTGAAAGTTCTGGTGGGCAAGTGGTTTTCCGCGGGTTTTCCCATTATAACCCGTGTTCATATCCCTGCTTGTGTGTTGGATAATTTTTGACGGCGAAGATCTGGCATCTAGGAATAAAATTCTACAACGCATAGCTTAGCCGTCTGTGGGAGAACAGTTCCCCATTGCTATATCTCCAATATGGTTGGTAAGCGGGGTTTCGCTCCAAGCTCCTCATTCCGGGATCAGGGCCAAGTCTCCAACACTTCTCTACATAAGACTTATGTCCCCGGTGAGGGGTCGGGCCCTCTTTGGAAGATCGCGTTCAAGGATGGAGGATTCCCGAGCATTCTTGACTCTGAGAGGGCGGCAAAAGCGTTCCACACGCTGGAAGAGCCACAGGTTGCGGCCCTCGGCATAATCCAGATTTTCTTCACGAGAATGATTGCAGGAATGCGGATCAGTAGAGAACCCTTGGCACCACATCCGGATCTTTGAACTTACGGATCGGATTCTCACCCCACGAATGGCTCGACCTGCGTATTGGTGAAACTCACGTCATCTTACGCGATGAACTACGGCGGCGGTGCGGAAGAGTTCCGAACAATCGAATGATCCATTCTCCGCTCTTCCAAAACTTCGTCCTTCGAGATCATCTCCAGACGAGATTCAAGCTTCCATGGACCCCTACGATGCTTGCCGTCCGTGCAGCATATCGATCACTTTGAGCGATCATGCACATTCGGCGTCAAATGACTCTCTTGTGTCGGGTATTCCCGGACTCTCAAAGGACGGGCTACTTGGTTCTATTACTCGTAGGGTCCGTCAGATCATTTGGAGAGCTTCGATTTTTGTAGAGCAGTTCACGAACAAGAGAATCATCGAGGATTCATCACATCTCTCCGAATCATGAGCGATGGAGAGTCCCTCAAAGAATACTTCCAAGGTTCTCCTCACGGCGAAGCCAGTACAGTAGATCCGAACTTTTGAGGCGTGCTTCTGGAGGACTCGACGGATACTTATTCATCATTAATGCGGAGCAGTCCATTCTATCGACTGGTCCCCGAATAGAGCACAAATCTCGTAGCTCGGTGCTCATCGACGCGTTTGAACCACCATGGCAAGAAGAAGGTTCCCAAAGGTGATGTTCAAACATCTCGAGAAAGAAAGAAGCGACAACCTCCCCAAAACCTCCGGCGACCTCAGATTTCGATAGAGGAAATATCTGACTCTCAACCCGTCATCGCGAACATCCTATTCGGGAAGAGGATGGCGTCAAGTGGCGACCTTTAAAGCACAGGTGGAAATCAAGAGAAATTACGCCACTTTCACCGCGGAGGGCACACCGAAGAGTGCCACCAAGGAAGGAGGAGATTGAAAGACTAATCGTCGAGGTATCTAGGCCGTTTATACAAAACCAACCCAGCGTCAGACAAATCTTTGGGGGCAACCGACAGAGCATGGCGGTGGAGAGATATAAACAATTGCGGGGAGGGCCGGTGTTATCTAGCCAAATATTCATTGCCGCCTTCAGAGCGAGCCAAGAAGTCTCGGGTTGACCATTCTATCACCTTTGATGATTTAGATCTAGAGGGGCTTAGCATCCCACATCAAGATCCCCTTGTCATCGGTCGGTCGGTGATCCATGCTTCAATATTAAAGGATATTGATCGACAATGGGAGTTCGGTTGATGTTCTTTTTTTCCACTTTCCTTAGCATGGGTATAGAAAGAGAAGCTTCAACCCATGGCCGGTCCAGTATGGATTTGATAATCGGCCGTAGTATTAGTGGAAGGACAATCGTCTTCCGTAACTCTTGGAGAATTTCCCGAACGCAACCCACTTGATACAATTTATTGTAGTCAAGTCAGTCAGCGTCTGATGCAATATTTGGGAGACCTCTCCGATCTATTCTAGCGTCATCTGCCTCACCTCAAGATGAAATTCCGACACCGGTGGCATCGGCGTGGTAAGTGGGAATCAACAGATAACCTGGCGTCTTTATCAAGCAAGCCGCCATTTCGTAGGTAACCTCAACATCGAGAACTTCGACTACGAGATGAGGATGCCTCGGAGCTTCTCCGGTTGAAGATGTAATTTGTCTTCTATCTCGAAGTTGATCCATCGAAAGGTGAAGGTGGGATCGTTCTTTGTCTCGGCATCGAATCGTGATTTTACGCGTAAAATCAAGATATCTTTGCACGGGCGCGCGACGGGCATTGACGGGAAGTCATTCACTCCTCAAAGTTGACTCAACCTGGCCGGTGTCTGAAGAAAAGAACCTTCCACGAGCGATTGCGGTCATAGAACAAGAAATCACCAAACTTCGGAAGTCAAGTTCATTCGAGAAGTCTACTACCCACGGTTGGCTAACGTGAGTGTTAGTCAAGAAGGCCAACGGTTCACGGAGAATGTGCATCATTGCGACTTGTCGTATGCCCAAAGATAGCTTCCCCCTTCCACGTGTCGACCAACTAGTTGATGCGACATCAGGACATCAGATGCTGAGCTTCATGGATGCCTATTCACTGTCAAATCGGGATGAACAAAAGCGAGATGAGGAAGCAACATCCTTCCAAGCAGATAAGGGATCTTTTCTTGTCATGTACCATTGGACTAAAAATCTTTGGAGCAACATATCAGCGCCTTATGAATAAGATCTTCAAGGATCTTATATAGGGCACAATATGGAGGTGTATGTTGATGATATCTTTGGTGAAGAGGAAATATCACGATATTTACGATGCATAGTGCTTTGACATTCTTCGACACTACAAGATGCGGCTCAACCCAAGCAAGTGCATTTTTGGAGTTTCCTCACGGGAAATTCCCCTTCATGGTCACTCGGCGGGATAGAGGCCAACCAAGAAGATAAAAGCACTCAGGACATGTCACCTCGAGCGATCAAGGAAGTCCAATTTGGAAGGATTGCGACTTTATCACGATTCTTGGCCCGGAGATAAGTATCTACCATTCTTCAAAATCTTAAGGGTGCAGAAATGGATTCCGGTGGACGGATGAATGTCGGTACTTTTGAGCAACTTAGTCTTTTAGCTTCCCCCCTATTATCAAAGTATCAAGGAGAGAAGGCGTACATCTATCTTCTTTTTCTTCATGCCGTAAGCTCCGTCGTCGATGAGGAGAATTCATTACAACGACCATTTACTATGTCGAAAATCCTTCCGTCTGAAGGGCTATCAGATAAGGCGGCGTTGGCCTAGTGCATTACGCGAAAATTATGCGTACTTTCGGGCCCACACCATCCTCATCTTCCATTAAGAACTATTAAAGCGATGTATCGGAAGGTTGATGAAGTGGTCGGTCGAGCTTGGAGAGTTTGACATCCATTTTCTTCCGCGTCATATAAAGTCACAAGTGCTCGTGACTTGTAGAATGTACCATCCCATCACCACACGAGCGGATCATTCATCACTCCATGACAAATCAATGGACATTATATGTTGATGGAGCTTGGTACTTAGGTCGAGCGAGAATTTTGCTTATCTCCCAAGTAAAATAACTTTAGAGTGCAGTTAAAGTTCCCACCAATAATGTCGGCGAGTCTGAGGCCCTCGTAGCGGGGAAGGCTTCGCCATTATTGTGAGGTCGAACTTAGCCATCTACAGACTCACTTGTGGCCTCCGGTTGAAGGAGACTTCGATACATCATCCTGACTTGCCGGCAGTCTTTTGGCAAAGTCACTTCTTGCCAGAATCGAGACCCATCAGATAACTCATATTAAGGGAGGCGAGAACAGCGGCGGATGCCCTCTCCAAGTTAGCCACAACAACGGCGGAGATCTTTTCAAGAGAAAATACATAGAGGACATCCACTTTCCCGGTATTCAGGCCCTTGGGTGATACAATCTGGAGGACCCAAAAGAATCTTCATGGATTGACCCGATCATGTCCTTTCTTCAAGCGGCCAAGCCGATCTTTATCCGTCTCGAACCGGCTGAACTTCACCATAATCGGTGGCGAACTCTACAAGCGGTCCTTCTTGGGGCCCTACTTAAAGTGTCACCACCTTGCTAACTGCAATCGAGAGGTTCATTCGAGAATTTGTGGTGAACATTTGGGAGGAAAAGCTCGCCCTCAAAATCATGAGGCAAGGTTTTCTTACTACAATGAAGAAGGCGCATTGGAGTTTGTAAAGAAGTGTAACAAGTGTCGGTTACATTCCAATCTCACTCATACACCATCAGTAGAACTCACCACAATCGAGCGTGGCCTTGCTCATGGGGATCGATATAATGGGACCCTTTCCCATTGCCAGCAGCGAAAATTCATAATCTTGGCCGTTGATTACTTCCGAAGTGGGTGGAAGTGAGCAGCCAAAATCAGAAACAAATGCCAAACAATTTGTGCGGAAAAATATTATTTGTCGTTTAGGCATTCAAAATCATCACCGATAATGGGGCCGTTCACGGGAAAGACATTCACATCTTTACGCGGCATATCGGTTAATCCATTTGTATCCCATCCACGAGCAAATGGGGGGCCGAAGTCACCAATAGGACAATACTAAAAGGGCTAAAGACATGACTGAACCACGCCGGGGGGCAATGGGCCGAAGAACTATCCAATGTTCTTTGGGCTTACATACATCAAGGACCCTCTTGGAGAAAGCGCAGTACAATCGTGTTTGGGCGGTATTATTCGGTCGACATGGGGTCCCAGAACTAGAACCCATAACTTTGATCGGCAAGACACGATAAGCGATTCCATGATCTCTCTGAGAGACCGCGACATGCACTCAGAATGGCTTCTATCGACAAAGGATTGCTCGAGGTTTCAACAGAAGGGTAAAGCCGACCAATATCTGTTGGGGACCTCGAAGTCTCGACTCGAGGAAAAGGCCCTACAGAACAAACTCTCACCGGTTGGGAAGGCAGGTATGTGGTGGTGTAAAATCAAGCGACGCTTCAAGCTTAAGGATAGTATGGGAAGACTCTCCCATTGCACGGAATGCTACAAACCTCCGGTACTACCGGTGATATATCGACTTTTTATTCTAGTGAATGCGGAAAACATTATCATGTATGTTTGTATTGGTTATTACAATTAAACATTTATCGATACTCGGTTTGTCCTTATTGTCAACCTTGGCATCAAGGTGTTTGGATTTATGTTTCTATCTATGTTAAAGTTCTCATACATATTGTGACTTTTTTCTTGCTTATGCTTGCATTTAAAACGCAGGCTTCGAGAATCGCCTATTGTTGTATCTCATTGAGGTAAGATCGATCCCAGGGAATTGGTCGATCTTCCTATCTGAGTTAACATCGTCGAGTACGCTCGATAAACAACCTTGGATAAGTTGGCAATCCTCATAGGCGCACAACTTTCTCCATAAGTTAACATCATCGAAAACGCTCGATACACAAGATAGATCGAGAGGTTCGAGAGAACCTCTATAAATATATTCCGCAAGTTTGTCATCAAATGCGCTCGGTAATGATCTTAGAATAGATCTCGAGAATATTTATCATCGAGTACACTTTGACACAACTCGGAAATATTCAAAATTTTGTGGATTGTTAATATTTCTCATAACATACAATCTGATCAACCAATAATATACAACAGCAAATTGCAACATAAAGGAACTACAACTACGGACGATGGTCTCATCGGTAGATGATGAAGAACTATCCGAGTCATCCTCGTCATCCTAAGGGTGGGAAGCTAGGCTAGGAGAAAGGACCTCAACACCGACTCTAGCTTGCGTCATGGCGTGTCCCCTTCAAGAAACCTCGGATGAAGCCTTCATCAACACCTGCCAAAGCCTTCACCTCTACATCATACGTGGTCTCGGCCTCCCAGCGTGATCTGATGATACTCTTGAAGGTCGAGTTCTTGAAGTCCTCCGGCGTGATCCGGCTCGCTTCTGCAGAGATAAGCGACCTCTTTCTGAAAGCGCAGCGTAACTCTCGGTTCTTTTCAAGACACGAAACCTTCTCGGAAAGATCTTGATCCTTTTGCGGCACAATAACCTCTGTTCTAGCCTCCACTAATTCATCCCGAGTCCGCTCAACTTCGACGAAAAGAAAGAGAAGTCGGCAGTCGCCAACTTCGGTCACACTCATCAAGTTGATTCTCCAACACGAACATCTCTTTTACTTTCTCCACATACCGCTTCTTATATTCACCATGGAGAAACTTGACCTTCACGAACTCTGAATTCCAGTCATTCAGCACAATGTTCATTTTGAAGTCAAGTTCTTGCTTCTTCAATATCTGAAATAAGAAAAATTACGTTAAGCACAAGGAAATGGGAAATAAAAGATGATGAAGAAATTGTTACAGTTCTTGACATCGACGACTACGGGAATGATTCAACACGTCGAGAATGAAGATCCTTGGGGCGACTACTCGAAGGGCGACTCTTTTCGTATCGATATCACCATCACCTCTTCGCCTTTTCCTCTTCTCTAGGGGTCCTTCTCAGGAAGAAGCGGAGGGCGCTTAGATCTGGAAACCTCTTTGTTGGGCTTTCTCAGCGCATAAGACTCGGGATGAAAAGCCATCTCGAACAAAGATTCCTCCCGCTGTTATATCGAATCTCAAATCGAAGATCTTCAATATTCGGAATTTCGGTCATAGATATCTTCATCACCAACTTGTGGGGAATGGGTAAATCTCTCGCCTTTCCCCATTTCTCGAAGACCCCGTCATTCTTCACAAAAGAATCTCGCTTGCCCAACTCTTGGGAGGATCCTTCGTCCGGTCAAGTAGACTCTGCAGTGTCGACCATGTGCATCGCAGTAAACTTGTCAGGTGAGTAATCGATAGTCAAGGTCACACCGCCGAAAAGACTATAAGTCCCATCACGATCGTCATTGCCACCTTTCGGCGGGAAATGCAAACCTCGCATGCTGACAAAATGGCGATCATCTCGGGGGATGGGGGAAACCGCAATCCCGTGCCCAAACTCATCTCGTAAGTGGTGAAATACCCCGGTGGCGGAGATTGGGCTCTATCAGACTTCTTCGGACACTTAAGAACCAAATCATTCGGAAAATAATATTTTTTAGAAGCGATCAATGTGTCTCCGTGATCACGACTCCCGAATCTTCGGTCCTCCCATTTTAGAAGGTTCCCTGTCCGCGCCTCAGATTCTGAGGGTCGGACGTGTCTCTTTCAAAAGATTCTCACCCATCAAACAGGCAACTCACGATCGAGATGAAAATTATTCCAAGGAGAGTGCCCAAACTCCACCGGGGAGGCTATGCACTCACGGCAGTGGAGATGAGGAGGTAGAGGTTGATCAAGAAGAGTGAAACTCCCACCAGGGGAGAGGCTATGCACTGGCTGGAGATGAGGAGGTAGAGGTTGATCAGAAGAGTGCCCAAACTCCCATCGGGGAGGCTATGCACTCTAAGAGGAGAAGAGGAGATGAAGTGTCCTTCCACCAGGGGTTTTATAGACCAGGGGTTAAAATAAAATCCAAAAAAAACCAAAAGCTCAAACCCTTCTTGGGGTGAGTGAGCAAGCGCCAGGCCATGGAGCCTTGTGTCCAGCTCTCCTGGCTGCCATGAGCCCGCCCGGCGAGATCCCGCCAGCGTCGATCTCGTGCGTGGCCCAGACTTAGTGGCGCATCAGCCAGACGGCCATGGAGAGCCTGATCCGGCCCATCCATGTGGCCCACTGGCCAGCTGTATGCGGCCCGCCATCACATGGCGTCGTAACCCGTCGTGGCCATGATGCCGCCGGCAGCCGCAGCGCCTTCGAGCATGACGTGAACCATGGACCATAGCCCGCGGTGACCCGGCGTGGACCATGACGTGACCCATGGAAGCGCGAGCCGAGCGGCCATGCGTGGCCCATGCCGTGACCGACCGTGACGCGCAGCCCGTGACCCGCGGAGGTCCATGAGCAGCGAGCCCATGCGCCCTTCATGCGCCAGCGCCTGTAACCAGCCGAGCGCCTTCTGGCCTCAGCGTATGTGCCGCCTGAAAACTTGTTCGGACGATCCATCAAAATATCACCCACACATACTATCGCATTTGCGACATGACTTCGGTTATAATATTGTCTTTATTATGAAGATTTGTTCTCTCAAAATCGGTTGATGGACTCTCAATTTTGAAGAATTTGCTATTTTCAAGTATTTGACATATATTTTTGGATGGAGATAATGTCTGTCACCCAAAAATAGAGGGCAACCATCCTCGAAATTAATGTCGATCAACGAATCTCAGGCATTTTGAAATGCTTGATCAATCACCGATTTGACAAACTTACAGTCAAAGCCCTGATGATAGCGAACATAGCAACATCAAGCATGTCGATGAGCTCGAATGACGGATCAGCTATCGGAGCATGAAAATGGATCACGATCCGAAATGGTCACCAAAAGCGACATATTTATATAGTCGGTCGGCTCGTCAAGGCAATCCAGCGAATCAAGATCACCCAATTAGACATCATTAAGGCACGGATCATCAAAATACACGGGATATGGTAGTCAGATGGGAGTGGTTGGAGTTTTCCACAATTTGAAGGCACGCCACTCCCAAAATCTATAAATGAAATCATTCTCACCTTAGGGGAATCGATTTGAAGACCAGACGAGAACCACCGGTCGACCTTGTGACGATCTATCTCACCGTCTGTAGTGCACGAAGATCGAGCTTCGCCCAGGAGATCGCCAGGGGACTAGAAAAAAGACCGGTTCGCTCCTTTCTCCGAAGATCAAGGTTGCTCAGGAAGATCAGTTCACGCTTTTTGGGAAACTTCTCCCTTGGGTTGGAGTTAGTAGATGTTTCTCATATTGTTTACTCTTCTTCTTAAGCGGGGCGCGTATCTTTGCACATAGTGAAAGTTCTGGCGGCCGTGGTTTTCCTTAACGGGTTTTCCGCATTATAACCCCTGTTCATATCCCACCTTGTGTGTTGGATAATTTTTGCTCTGACGAAGATCTCGCATCTAGGAATAAAATTAAATATAAAAGAATTATTAAAAAGATTAATTAAATTATTTATTTATTTCAAATTCTTAAATATATTTTTTGTTTTTAAAAAATTAATATAAATAAATTAATTTAGACATTATCTATTATTAAAATAATTTAAATAATCTATATATTTTTAAAATTTATTTATCATTATTAAATATTTAAACTTTGAAATTTCTTTTATTTAAATGTTTAAATATTAGAAATTTAAATTTTCTAATCTTATAACAATATATTTATATCAATTTGTTTAATTGAACAGTACTTGTTAGTTTGTTCCGTTCATTTTGTTTTGTTCTACAAAAGAATGTCATTAAGTTTACAAAAGCTTATTATCAATAATGAGTGTCTTGACAGCTTGACAGCTTTTGTTTGTACTCTAGAGATAATTGCGCATTAGCAACAGGAAGTATTAATTGCATGTCATAATTATTTTTGTCCATGCCACACAATTTTTATGAATTTATATGTCTAAAATTTAAAATTTTATATTTACATATATAATATACTTCTACTTATGAAAGGAATGTATTTTAAGAAAATAGTAATAATGATATATTTAATATAATTTTAAATATTTAGATTTATATATATATATATATATATATATATATATATATATATATATATATATATATATATATATATATATATATATATAATATTTAAATATTTTCTTGATTAATCAATATCTTAATATAAGTAAAATTATTACAATTTTTTTAAAATATTGAAATATTATTTTTTAATATTTTTAAAGATAAAATACCTCATCATAATTTATAATAAAATATAAAATTTTTTTATTCATATATATATATATAAAATCTTTTTATATTCAATTTTTAAATATCATCTAATAACATATGATTTATTACAATAATACAATTTTTTAATATATTTTCTTTTATATTGTAGTTAAGCAAAATTGGAAAAAAAAAAAAAGGTAACATCCAAATTATGGTTATAATATTTCAAAGCAGTTGAATTTATTTTAAAATGAAGAAAGACATAAAATATTAATTAAATCGATGTTACACTCATTTTAAATTAAATTAATGAGTGGGATACTCCTGATAAAAAAATTTGAGATATTTTTTTTCTAAAAAAGTGACAATACAGGTCGTTATCAGCCAAATGAGTGATCATCTGAAAAATACAGTATTCTCGAGTTTTGCAGTTGCTGACTTCATATATTTATATGTTGTTAATTTTATTTTAAAATTTAAGGATTATAATAGATTAAATATCATTTAGTTCATTTTAATTGATTTTAAAAATACATATATGTGACCAACCTGTCAAACCCTACCATAATGTCTATCGATATTATTTAATTCTTCATCCTACATTTAAGGACTGGCCCACCATCTGTTGGAAGATTTTTTTTTTATGTGATTTCTCTATTATGAATCTAGATGCCATACTTTCAACTCAATTGAACCCTCTTTTTAAAAATCCCTTTATCTGCCTTCGTGTTAAGTCATATGCCCCTAATGGTGCCCAAGTTCTCTCCTACTATTTTTCATGTAGTAAAATAAAATTTGATAAATCTCTCAAAATTAATTACATGATTCTTAATTTATATATTTATACTACTATTAAAAAATAATTTATATTTCTTCTCCTAGTAAATCTTAACCTTCCATTTTATATTCAAATTAATTTGATAATTTCAATTTTAGTCATAGAATATGTAACAACAGTCAAGCTTAAAATTTAATTATAAAAATAATACATTTAATTTTAACTTTCATGCACAAATTTAGGTAAGAAATGAAACTTCAATCTTTAAACTGAAATCAAATAAAACTGATCCTTCAGTTTTTATTCTCCATTTAATCAGTAAATAAATTACATTTACTTTTAATTTGGAAAGAATATTAATTGAAAACTCAAATATGTGTATAAATCTATTCTCTTGTATCCCTGAATTTTATTTGCATCTTCATTTTTGTTGCTCCAATCATACATCTTCATTTGTCTGCTTCTATTTAAAGAAATTCTTCTTTTAACACTTGTAATCTGAGAATAATATGAATGTTAATTGATGCTTATTAATTTATTGGTGAATTGTGTAATTGTTAATATTAATTTTTAAGATTATTATTGTATGTTATCATGATAACAAATTGATAATATTCTCATCACTTCAAATTTTCTTCAAGTTGTTTCTATATACATTACATTATTCATTATTACATGATAATTTTCATTGCTTAAATAATTTAAGTGAATTCCTTTTGAGATAATTTTTCTCATAATTATCTCATAAAATTTTTTATTCATTGTTAAACAATTGCAGAGAAAGATATTTTCATTGTCACCAAATCATATCTAAATATAATTTTATGTGTTTAATATATATGTTAAATTAATTGATGAATTTTATGCTATGAGCAAAAAGGAATTAACATATAATTTGCACAATAATTTTTGTTAACATATTAAGTGATTTACATATATTTTTGAGATTGGCATTCATGCCATAAGTTATCATAAGATTTTTTTTTTAATTGCTTTATTGTCTTTAGAAAATTATTAGAGTAAAATTTTATTTTAACTTTTATTTAGTCATGATGTTTGAAGAAGAATTAAACTGAATTTTACGGAAAAATCTCAAAAGAGAGGAAAATCGACTTAGTAAAATCTTCCATTACTATCTATGACAAAATTTTTCTATAAGGAGATTACAAAATTGTATATGAAGAGCGACAAGAATCAGAATGTAACAATTGATATGTGCGATGTTAAATTAAGAGTTGTTGTAGCAAGATGGTAAAAGCGAGTTATCAACCGATGGCATGGCGGCTGATGTTGTGGCGATAATAGCAGTGGGCGGTATTAATTGCAACGTCATGATGCAATAATGATATACTATAAATAAATGGTAGCCCGGTGGTGGTTGAGCGGAAGAGGATCAGCAGTGAGCGCCGGCGTAATCGATCGTCAGCGATATGAATGCTCAAGATTTTGTTTAACTTTCTCTTTAAGACTCATATGAAGAATGATGGTTATTCAAATAAAGAGGCATTTTGTAAATACAAAAAATCCAAATCACCATTATGACTACGATTCTCTTGATCATGTGATGTATTTTGTGTATTTGAATACTCATGAAGTTAGAATCAAAAGATCTTGGCTTTGTTAAATCTAAAGTCGAGGCTTGACACTCCATATTTAATTATTTAGGGATTTAATTGATATCCCAAAGTCTCAAATGATATTTTTAAGTTCTTTGATAATAGTTTGACTTGGGTCACTTATTTTCCTTTTCTTCTTCTATTTTTTTTATGAATGTTTTATGTTCAATATATATTTTACATCAATGAGGTATGTACCTCACTTTTATTTTTAAATTTTCTCAATTTAACATAGATGTATCTAATTTAAAACCATAGAAATGTATTCAGTGCACATCTAGAAGAAAATATTTCATACTTATGAGATTAAAGATTATATTATAATTATTATGAATTCATAGATTAGTAATTAATAAATAAATTTGAAAAGTTGGAATGGCTGTAGATAAAAATGTATAAAAACTAATTTAAATAATCTTGATGTCAAAAAAGTTGATCCTAAGTTGAAACTTATCAAGCACTTAAAATATCATTAGAAACTTTGGGATATGAGTTAAATCCTAAATAGCTCTTAAACATGGAGTGTTTATATCAAATTATCGGCGTCTTGCCAATCTTCATTTATCTCATAATTCAACACATTTAAAATACAAAATTGATCAAATGAATCATTTTGAGCTCGATAGTGGAGTGGTTTGGTTTGCATGTTCGAAATTTCACTTTCACAATAAAACACATTTGAGAGGGGCCAGCGAAGGAGAGCTCAAAATCTCCTCAAGCATTATCATCTTCGGGTCGTGACCGCGCTGGTTTGCCACCGCTGCCATTTGCTGGATGCCGTATGTTTGATCCTCATCATCGTGGATTATCATCATCGCGACCGACGGACTACCGTCGTTGATACCATCTATGCCTCGTCGCGATGGTATCGTTCATCATCATTATCTATCATCATCTACTTCTTATACATTTGCTACGAGCATTTATATACTGATTAATTCTCCTTGTCTATTCCATATATTACGTCATCTCCTCGAAATAGATAGATATGGTGGAAGATTTTCTGAGCTAGTGATTTTCCTCTTTTGAGATTTTTTATGTAAAATTCAAGTTTTCTTATTAATTCCGATCATCATTGTGTGCAAATTCGCAAATTTAAGATAAATTTTTATTCTAAGATTTTGATTTTATTTTATATATATATATATATATATATATATATATATATATATATATATATATATATATATATATATATATATATATATATATATATATATTACTACTATTAAAAAGTGCTTGTGTTTCTTTCAATAATAAGTCTTCTAAATTTTTAAAAATCATATTCAATCGTTAATAAGCTATATTTTTCAAAGTTGGGATAAATATTTAATTAACTCTATGATTTACATATTAAGTGTTGGTAATAAATTTTAGTTTATACACGATTGAATCTCTATTTTTTTATCCTTGCAATAAATGCTAATTAAATTTTGTTTAAATTTTCTATTGTAATTCATTTTTAATTATAATTACTTATAATCATAATATTTATGAGATATTTAATTATAAAATAAAAATTATTAAAATTTTATAATCTAATTTTAAATTTATAAATTTATTCATGTGTACTTAGTGCACGTGCAATATTACTAGTAAATCATAAATGTATCAACAAAAATAAGCCTTTATCCCATTGTGTGGGATCGATTATAGAAATTCTTTTTCTCCATTGTGTTCTATAAAGTATCAAATTCTCATTTAATTTTAATAAACTAAGATAAATTTTTATACATTCTAATCAAGTCTCTTTTAAGTCTATCTAATTAGGTCATCGAAAGAAGAACATAATTTATAATTGTAATGACACAAATTAATATAGTCAAGGGTTTGTATTAACAAAGAGAATGAAAAAAAAAAATCTTTAACATAATTAACATTATCTCATAAAAACTCAAAAGAGATTAATTTCTACTATTTTATCTCTTTCTAAAGAAATCAATGAGGCTCAAACTTGCTTCATATATAGATTTAAGTTGGAATGGCTTTGAAGAAAGAACTTCAGTTGGAGTTCAAAATTCTGAATGATTTTAAACAAAATCCACGTAAAATCATTGAAATAACTTGATTTAATCTCTTTATGAAAATCGTGGATACACCTCTATTTTTTATGCATAAAACACGTACACTTGTTTTGTTGGGTTTCGAATAATTGCGACGCACCCACCGTCTCTTAGCTCGATTGGTGCGTCTCCTCCGGGATCGAGTTTTTCTCTCAGTGGAGCATTGGGAATAATAATGGCGATATGTGTGAGTGATGAATATCTCGCTTATGACTCTTATAAAATTAATCATAATGATATCTCTACTTATAAAATGGGCAGAGTATTGGATGGATACCATCCAAAAAAAAAATAATTACGACGCGTTCTGTATGCATGATTGTGACAAATTCCTTAACTTTCATTAAATATAGACGTTGGAGGCTACACATTGGACTGCAGATGTGAAAATTGCAGTAATGCAACAATGCAGTTTGTTTGTCGTCGGAGTGCATATAAATAGAAAGAGTTTTATTTATCCTGTGGCTACAGTATTTCGGCAGTGTCTGCGTGACTGCAAGCATATTTTATTGAACCGTCTTAGCATCCCTTGAGCTTTACTATTTCCAGCTTGCAGCGGATTCGCGACGTTCCATAAAGAACAGTACTTGCAGCACTGACATAGTACATGTAAGTGTCTTGTGTGTTTGTATATATATATATATATAGCATTATAATTTTTTATAAATTATAATTTAAAGTTTTATGTTACTATTAAAAGTTGTCTGGCACTCCACTTCAAAAATTTATCTTCATCCTTAAAAATGATAATCAGGTATTTGAAAAAAATGAAGTTAATAAACAGAATTTTCTTAAATATAAATTTTGAATCTGACATCAAATTTTAGTTGAATTTGTAGATGTTAAAATTTAAATTATGGAAAGATTATTGGAATGAACATGTAATTAATTTCAAAATTATTTTTTCCAATATTGTTAGAATTTGTAATCATAATTTTTAAATATATATCTATACACACACATGTGTGTGTGGGAACATGTGCATTTTAAATTTATTATTTCAGTTATAAATTAATAAAAATTAAACACTTTGCTTTTTGCATTAATTCATCGTTGCTATTTGAACAATAATTTCATTTCACAGCTTCTATTTAGGTTTTGCGCATTTATGCAGAGTATATAGAATCTTTTTTCTTCTAATAAGCTTAGGAAAGAAGTCTTTTTTGTTTCTCGCACCGTTTTTTTTTTCTACAAACATTTACTTTCATTACTCTTCTGAATGGTTTTTCTACGTGCGGCAATTACTAATCAGAGGTATTATGAGTGATTGTTTTTAAATCTATAGTGTTCAAAATAATTAAATAATAAGTTAGAAACTAAGAATGGCGTTTTGAAAATAAAATTCTCGTTCGAACATAATACAAAATCAGCAACCCATTGTTGTCAATGGCCGACTGTCGATAATCTCGCCACCATTCTTATCTAAGGGTGCATTATTTGATTTTTAAAAAATATCAAATCGAATTAAGTTTTTAAATAATTTGATTTGATTTTGAAATTAGTAATTTGAATTTTGGTTTTAATTAATAAAAATTTTGATTTTTTGTTTTTGGATCGATTTGTTAAATAAAATTTTGAATAGAATCAAATAAACTAAATTAATTATATGATATACGGTATTATTAATTTATATATTATAGACTTATAGTAAGAATTATAAATATAAATTATTTTTGTTTGTTTATTATATAATAAAATATTATACAAATAATTTTTAAATATAACGAACTTCGATTTATCCAAAATCAAATCAAAATAATCAAATCAAATTATTATTCATTTTGTTTGATTTTGTATTTTATTTGATCAATTTGATTCAATATTTTTAAGAATCTAAAATAAATTGATTTTAAAAATTTATCATTCAATACATTCAAATCAACCAAACGCATACTCCTATTCTTACCGACCAACTATCTGGCCATCAAAATAGATTTTTTTTAATCGAAAAATCTAGAAAAAAAAAATTCTAAATATGCTACTATTTAGCAATAGCTAAAACTGCTGTAGTTTTAAAATAATTCTCTAACAGTTTTAAAGGAGTTGTGAAAACCACTTGTAGCGAATGATTTTTATGATAATTTAAATATATCATCGGATAGATTTAAATGCAGAGTCTAATTAAGGGCGAAATCAATCTTAATTCTCAGAAGAGATAAACCTCCACCCTCCACTATGCTTAAATCCACCCCTAAATTCAATTTAATGGTCAAAATAACAAATTATTTTGTCTAACTTTGATCCATCGATTCAGTTTCTAGGAAAGTCAATGTTTTTAAATGCAAAATCAAGATCTTGAATAATTAAAATTTTCGAACTTGTACCTAACGTGACTGTTAAAAACGTCGATCTAATGTCCCTTTCAAGCGGCCATCGATCCGCTTCTTAAGAAAGAGCTGCATTTAACCGCGCAATGAAAAGTCTCTTCTTACTTCTTAGTTCCACCGACACTTCATAAATTTGGGAGTTGTATGACAGAGATCAGTTTTCCCAAAAGAGACAGAGATCAGTTTTCCCAAAAGAAAAAAAAAATAGAGATGATGAGAGCATATTAATGCCTATATATATATATATATATATATATATATATATATATATATATATATATATATATATATATATATATAACTGTCATTTTTTTTACATCAATTTTATAAATTATTACACAAATAATGAAATTCAAAACAATGGCTAACTCATTATTATTTTTTTATTTTTTAAAATTTTCAATGATTTATTCATGACAAAAGTGAATATATGAATCCAAAAATTTAAAAAAATAAGGAGATAATCAAATTTATAAATATATAAAATTTAGGTTGTATGCATAATACATGTAAGTCATATTTTAGCCTAATTTTAATGTATTTATTTACTTTTAAACAAAACTGAAATTAGGCATACAAAATCGTGGTTTTGAATAATTTAAGTTTTGATTCACACTTGGCTGAATACATATACATATTTTATTGATTGAAATTTTATTGAACTATTAATATATTTTACTTATTTGACTCGCTTTGATTAACTATTATTAAAGCTAAAATTATATATGCAATTTAATGCTCTTGAATGATTTAAGGTTTTACAAGTTGGACTTCGCTTTTTCACTAAAAAAATGCAGAGATATTTTTTTTTTTTTTTTTTTTTGCCCTATATCAGATTTCTACTGCAATTAACTTTTATCTACTTCAAGTAAATAGTTTTAAAATGTAATTGGATTACAAGTGTGATGATGACAGTTTCGAAAATGTTTGCCAAATGAATATATATGCCCTTTCAAGCAAGATATATAATGTTTTTTTTATTTATTAAATTTATTTTAAGATAAATATAATAATGATTTAATTTAATATTATATTAAGTTTAAAATAAAATAAAGAAAAAGCTCATCATATATTTAAGTATGAATATTGTAGTTTTTTTTTCTCCTTTCAAAATTGAGAACAACAATATTATAACTGAGTATCAATAATTCAAACAAATTGTGTGTCATCTCTAAGAATATTTTTTTGATGTGCAGAAATTGAAAACCCAAAATTTAGTAGAAGATAAGCCTAAGAACAACAAAATAAACATATTGTCTATGTTAATCACATTCGATTCACTATTTAATTTATAATTAATTATTTTTCATAAATTTATTTATTTATTAGTTATATCTGAGTTAGATCTCTTTCAGTTATGTTCGACTTGTTTGTTGTTTGATTACATTTAAGTACATCTAAATAAACAAAGATGTATTTACATACATATCATGTAATTTTTATATTTTTTATTTTTAATATTTAAATTTTAATATTTTATAAATATTACTTAAATTTTTAATATCACATCAAAAATATTGCTATTATTATTTTTTTTAAGTGACAATGCACAGTTTTATGCATATAAAATTATAATATATATATATATATATATATAGTGTATTTAACTTGGTAAATTAATGAGCTAAATGTAAATATAAAATTTTTATTTATTTATTGAGATCGATAAATCGTTTATTATTTAAGCTCACTCATATTCAGTTGGTTAATATATCCGAAGAAGCATCCCCGTCATGGTTACTGTTAAGCTAAGATTCCATCTGATACACTCGGCTTTGTGGAAACGGAATCCTTAGAACTAAAAAATCGGGTAACTTAACCTCAAAGTTGGTTTTTTGTCCACAAAATGATAAGCAGTGTAAAGTGATATTAGGTGAGCCGCACCGATCAACTTTTTGGGGCCACCTGACAAGGCATGCATCGTACTTTTTTCTCCTTGACCTCTATTTCTGATCCTTTATTTATAACGTGTGACTTACTAGTAATCCCATGACTTGATTCGAGTGGTTACTTTTCAGAATAAGATATTACGTCTGCAAGGAGAATCGACGAGTTGAAATCTAAATAGATTGTCATTGAAATAGCGATGGGTACATGCATTACTTTACCATGTAAAAAAAAAAAAAAAGTGTATTAAAAAAATTTTGTACTCTTCTATATTAATGACTTAGTAGATAAATTATATATCTATATCTTATCTATTTGCACAACTAAAATCTTCTGCATTAATTCATTAATTTTGACTCGAATATTAAAATTCAAGATAAAATTTAAATTTAACATTTTTTTAATTTTCATCAAATTTCTATGAATTTAATAATTTATTATTAAATATCTAAATATATACAATTTGAATGATGTGTTCAATTTGTTTTTAACCTTGTCACATGTTATGTGTCATACTTGCTGTAAGGTCATTAATTATATTTAGGGTTGTCAATGAATTAAATCAAATTCAGTATTATTTATTTTAATTTATTCATTTATTGTCATTGTTAAATTCTAGCAGAATTTAAATATGATATAGAATTTAAGTTTTATTTAATTTTATTTATTAATTTTCATCAAATTTGAGCTATAGTTGAGTTTTAATCAAGTCTAATCAATTATATGTTTTATGGCAATAAAATAAATGTATAGCCTTATTATTAGATATAACTGAATTTATCAATCTTGATTAAAATTAACTTAATTTTTTATTTAAATTATTTGATCTAGTTTAAATATTAATAAGAGAATATTCAAATATATTTTCATCATGTTTATACTTTTAATAATATACATGATTTTAAAAATATATAAGATATAGAAATATGATATAATAATATGAAATAAGTCATTAAATAAACAATTAAGTAATCATCAAATGCGTATTTTATCAAGTTCTTGTGAAAAATCTTCCAATAAAATTATATATGTTCATCAAAGTTTGTTGCATGCTAGAGAACTCATAGTAGTAGAGTAAAACTTCACGTCTTAATTTTACACGAAAATTCAGCACAAACACACAATAGTTGAAAGAGAATATGAAGCTTTAGGATATTTATATGAAAACCTTTAGAAAAAGGGAGAAAAATCATAGGGACTAGCCAAGTTAAAATATTTCACTATATATATTTTGAGTTACAAAATTCTAATTTTTCTGATAACGGGATTACAAAATTATATTTGAGAAAACAAAATGATGCGAGTTACATAATCAATTTACAACAATTTTGCGATGGTAATTGAGCTATAACGATTATCGGCGATGACAATCAACTATGGTCGATGACCCTTGAGATGATGGACTTCAAGCTTCTGATTTCTCATTTAACTCTCCCCGAGCTTTCTTTCAAATCTCTTCTAGCTTCACCCCCTTCATGGCAAGAATGATGTTATATTTATAAAATTCTAAGAGAGTATTCTCATAATTATAGCCAAAACTCTAAAATATTTCATCAGACAGTTCAAATCGATTTCTTAGTTGTAAAAAGTTTTTTTTTGATGATTTGATCATTTAATCAACTTCTGTTTTGAGTGATCTTAAGCTCGTTGGATTCTTCTCGCCGAACCGCTTGATTTGACTATAAGCATTCTAAATTTTAAAGTCATTTGATCATCCAATTAATCTTTTGAAGTTTTCACGTACCTTCTTTGAGCTTGATTTGAGCTTATTTGGACTTGTATTGATCCATTTTGATGTTAATGAATTTGTCTCAATGAAATATTTAATTTGATTATAAATTTATTAAAATTAAAATTTTACATAATTTATAATTTAATTTTAATATGCCTTTTCATAAATTTTAAAGTGATATATCAAAATTATTATGATCATAGCCTTCACATTAAAAAGCTAAAAAAAAATATATATCCAGTTAAAATAAAGAAGAACGTAAAATATGTAAATTTAGTCAAAGATATGTATCTGTAGCGTTGAAGATTCTTGCCATTCAATAAATTAATCGACTTCACAATCAATATATGATACTTATTTATTTGAAGTCATTAAATAATAATTTGCATTGAATTCGCATATAACATAAAATTTTTAATTTCTTAAGATAGGAAAAAATATATTTGTTTGTTTACGATTCAATAATTTTCCATGAACTTGCCAAATAAAATAATCGATACTAGGCTTCAACCTGAATTTCGAGTCTGTAAGTCGTATGTAAGGGCTGTTTGGTTTCTGCATTTAGAGCGTAAAATAAATCAAATTCAGAGAATTTAATATTTTTAGTATTTGATATTATACAAAATAAAATTTTAATATATTTATAGTATATTTGAAATGTATTAGAATGATTATTTTGTGTGTATTTAGAATTCGCCCGATTTGGATGAATTCTAAATACACCTCCCAGTATAAAGATGTCGATGCGTCGACCGTCACACCCACTACACACTGTTCGTGACGTCGTTGCGTCGATAATCTCAAATATATTTTACTTTATATTTATTTTGTCAAATAAGAAAAGATAAATTCATATTTTTGTAGAGTTTTCAATCAAACAATTTAAATTAATCCAAATACACTCCATTCCTTTTGCACTACCTTCAATTTATCGTACACTCTAAATGGCAATCTATATTTAGTTTACCTTATACTCTAAATACAGACCAAACAATAACTAATCTGTCGCATTTTCTTCGACTAGCTTCTACTTAATATTTTTAATATGAGTTTTTAAATTTAAAACTATTATATTTACATATTTAACATTTAAATTTTAAAATTTACAATTTTAGCATTCAAAACATCTGAATTGAAACAAAAATAGCATTTCCGTTAATTCATCCCGTCACAGCATCGTTGATCCGTCATTTTTTTTTTTTGAAGGGTATTCTGATATCATATCTTATGGGTGAAGATGTCGTTACTTATCTCTTCAAAAGCGTATTTATCCCCATCGCGGATTTTCTGGTTTCATGAGGCGTACTCTGGAGAAATCGAGCGATCGAGAGTTCTCGACCAACCATAGAGACGGTGGGTGATCCGTCGTTAACAAACCATCGTTGTTCACCACCCTTCGCTAGATCTGGCGAGATAGCGATCACATCGATCGCTTTTTGGCATATGAAACACTCAACTTTCTTCCCATTATGCTATATGACGTCAAATGGTATACCCCATCTTTCCTCCCACCCTCCTTTCTTCACTCTAGTTTAAGTAAATCCGTAAATCCGCCTTCCTAAGGGATTTCCTAAATCGGGGATTTGAGGCAATGCAGAGCAGAAACAGGACGTGCCAAGATAGCCCTCGTCCTTCCTCCTTCCCCCTTTGTGCGCTTCAGTTTATGTAAATCCCGTAAATTTGTCTTCTGACCAGATCTACTAAACAGTGGATTTGAGGCAAACGGAAGAGAAACGGGAATTAAAATTTCGTAGGATTTAACATATTCAAATTTTCTTTTTGGCAGCCTGCTTAAATCTTGCCCAAATCTTGCTATCAATCCTAGATTGATTCTCCCAACCCAAAGGAAAGAGACTGATAGATGAGAGGGAACGAACATCTCAAATCCTAGCTTTTTTTTTTTTTTGCTATGATTTGGAGAATCCAGGCTCTAGAGCTGATGATCAACCTGCCGATGATTTGATGATGGGCGACGAACAAGCGGCGCAGTGACGGGAATGACATGGATTTAACGTTAATGCTAATTTTGTTATATTTAGATATTTTGCACTTTTCTTGATCAGCTTTGTCTGCTTATGGAAGTCTAGGTAATACTGCAATAAAATTCTATTCCTGCTTATGGAAGTCGTTGAGCTATGTTGTCCCTTTCATACAAGCGTCGATCGTCTTCTGGAAAAGTTCGCCACTTTTAAATGCGTGATGGAATGAGCCGTCTTAGATCCACCGACACTGATAAATTTGGAGGTGAAAAGGCTCAGATCTAATTTTTCAATTTTTTAAGGTATTATTGAATTTTTTTTTAAATTATGGCTAATTGATTTTTCTGAGATTTTGAGAATATTTAAAAATAATAATTGTATTAATATAAATTTTGAAGAGATCATTTGTTGAATTCAAAAGATTTTGATAAATTTTTTACTGCCTTCAAAAAAAAATCTTATAATAATTTGATTATGGTATAAATTTTATACCCCAAAATTTAATCCCTATTACTAATATAAATTGAGCCTTATATCAACTGATTTGACATCTCACAATCAAAAGTAAATAAGGAGAAAGAGAGAGGGAGAAGAGGTTGCTAATTGATAGACACAGGAGTTTACTTCACTTTTTCAAAAAAGAAAAATATGTTGAGAATTTATGATCTATTAGAAAGAAAAAAAAGTTAAGTTTTGGCTATAACAAAATAAACTGTGATTTGAATTCTATGTAAAATGATATTTTATCTCGGGATCTAGCTCTTTATAATTATTGGTTGCATTCTCTCTCCATCGTTATAATTGATAAGTCTTATATTAGTTATATATATAATTACACTACTTAAATAATTTTTTATTGACATACCATTTTTTGAAGTAGTAGATTATTCAATCTCTCTATCATTATAGATATAAGTGAATTCCATAAAATTACATATATTTCAATTCAGATTATGTGCATTTGCTAAATCCAATATCTCATCATCTTTTTTTTTTTTTTGTTCTCACTGTTATTAACAAAACAAAGTTGTTACTTATAACCTTGAATGATTAAAAAAATATGCTATTATGGCATCAATATATTTCTCAATTTTAAATTTAGAGGATGAATGCTTACTGCTAGTTCTTTATAAGATGGTGAACCTGAGTTAGCATCTTAAAGCTCCTAATGTTATTGATATATCCCTTTAAAAATTATAAATAAAGCACAAATCTTAAATTAAAGCATGTATACAATCAAATTAAATGACTCAGTGAGATGAGTTGGTCAGAAGCGAAATGTCGAGCTCAAATGAGCTCAAATCAAGTCCAAAAACTACATATGAAAATTTCGAAACACTACTGGATAATCAAACGACTTCCAAATTTTATGTTATTATAGTAAAATCGAGCGGCTCGATGAGACCCATCCAATGAGCCTTAGATCACTCAGATCGAATGTCATTTGAGTGGTCAAATCACCAAAAAACTATCTATGATCAAATGAATCAATACGGACCGTCCGATGGATTGTTTAGGGATTTTGACTGCAATGATCAAAATGCCCTCTCAGAATCCTATAAATAGTACTCCATAGGACTCTATTCTTATCATGAAGAGGGGGGTGGGGAGCTAAAAGTGAACTTGGAAGAATGCTGAGAGAGAGCTAGAAATTGAAGTTAGTAAATCTCATTCACCATTACCGTCTATTAGTCATTTGATACTCTTATCATGAATGGGTGGGGGGAGCTAAGGGAGCTAAAAGTGAACGTGGAAGAAAGCTGGGAGAGAGCTAGAAGTTCGAAGTTCGTCATCCACCATTTATCATCGTAGAATTTATTGTCGCCGACAACATTCTGACAACTTCTTGCATACATTGTAACTGATTTAGAATTCCCATTATCAGGATTTCTAACATACAATCTTATAATCCAGCTATCAGAAAGACTTAAACTCTGTACTCCAAAGCAGATATATAGTGAAGGAATTTTACTGGGCTAGGCCCAATGAGTTTTTCCCACTATTTTTGGGATTTTTCCACGTAAAAATTCTAGAGTTCCTTATTTTCTTTTTATCTGCGTGCGTCTTTGGATTTCAGCAAGGTAAAGTAAAGTTTTATTCCGCAACTAGTTTTTACGGCACACAAGTTATTTAAAATTCACCGATGATAATCCAATATTAAAAACAACAACCTTTCCTTTAACAAAGGTAGGAACAAATTTTAGCACATGTCATAATCCAAAGTTTATAATAATGCATGTTGACAATTTGATAAAATTAACTACATAAATTGTTCATTCATAGAGAATGGATAAAACTCAAATTAAATGGAGGAATTTATGAATGTTGGTAATGAAGAGATCCATGATGCATTTTTTTAATGCTCATAGGCATATAGAGTCCTAAATCTTGGACCAAAATGCATATTTTCATTCAACTTCACATAAAATATTGATATCTAATTATTATGCAGGATATTATATGAAGGCTATTATTGTGGACAATGAACTTTTAGTTATTATTGAGATTAGTGTTCAGTAAATTAATATTGCTAAAGGGACTTGGTGAAAACTTCATAACATGAAGTATGCTACTTTGTATGCTAATTCATGAAAGTTGATCAAAAGTGATATATTAATTATGCATAGAAAATAGTGATAGTAGAACATTTATGACATCTAACACCAAATTGATGGTAACAACTATTAAATACATTATTAATGATTCTATAAGAGCAATATGTGCTAAAATTTATATTATGTGGGACTCTCAAAAGTTATATAAGCTAAAATAGATAAATATAGATAAATGAATAATCAAATAATAAAATAAGCATAGTGATAGAGATGCTAAGCTTATCATTGATGGACTACGATACCTCCATATCTAAGTCAACCTTTAATTAATGTTGATTAAGATGTTACTTCATAGAGAAGATTCATTTGAGATAGTTCATTATAATTTAATGTCCAATTAGATATTATTTAAATGCGGGGAAAGTTTTTTCACTAATCTTAATTGTATAGTCAAAATCTAAAACATGAATTATTTGATATGTTTTTAGGGATTTTTTAAAACTTGATCTTACCTTTATAAGCATGTTACAACCACCTCTAAGTATGCATATATGCATATATATATATATATATATATATCTTAAGCTACTTGAGTATATATATAATACCATTTTAAGTATTAAAATTTATTTAATTTATAATATTTTCACAAATTTTAGTAGAGTATTATATTCAAACTTAATTAAAATGATTAAACTATTCAATAAATATTCAATAAATTTAGTCATTTCTGTTTTTAATTTTATTCTTTTTTTATTCTTAAATAGTTCTTAAATGGCTCAAATATTACTCATAATTAAGTCATTTATAATTTTAGTTCTTAAAGGCACAATATAACATAACATTTAAATTTATTATTAAAAAAGTTAATGATTTTTTGCTTCGGGCACAGGCATTATTAATAATAACTAAAATAAATGGTACTTCTCTATTGATTGTGGTTTCTGCTCCACTGACAAAAAAAAAAAAAAAAAAAAAAAAAAATTACATCTTTTTCACCCACTTACAAGTTTGTAAATTAGTTGAGCTTGCATTGTATCAAGTGCTATGTCTTGATTCTGATCTCGAGTTTTCTCTTGTTTAGATCAAATTGACAAGATATTGTCCAATTATCCAAATCAGGTCAGAATTCAGGTCGGCCTTAATGCTACAGCGAGGCAGGAACATAGATGAAGAGGTGCTCAGTTTGCCACAGGATATAACGGCCAAATTAATGAGAACGATTCTGTTATTTATGAATTAAGTATTAGATATTAATCTCATTTAGCTGCTTTATTTATATTACTTGTTCGCTTTGTTTTCAGCTTATATTGTACTTCCTATTTGTTTTCTCATATATTGTCCCGGATGTGCTGCCATCTTTCTTTATATAAGTTGTAACTGGGGGTGTGCATTAGTTTGTCTGAACCGAAACCGAACTGAACCGAACTTATTTGGATAATCTGGTTTGGTTTCAAAGATCATTGTTAAGTTTTCGGTTCAATTTTAATTTAAAAAATTTCAGTTTAATCGAAAAACTGATTAATTGATAAAAAAATTAATAAGGCAATTAGCTCTGGTTGACTCGACTGGTCAACCCGTCGATGGCCCGCGTCTCGTGTAAAATAAGATACTACTTTGACTCTTTGATCTTTCGACCGACGTTTCGCTCCTTAGGCATTCGATTTCGGTCTTCTTGTCTTTTTTTCCTAGCCACTCACGGAACGAAGAGATGAAGATCTCTGATTCTCAGTGCTCCCGACTTCGAGTCTTACTCCGACTCTTTGAGAAGTAAGAACTCGATCCCATCTCTTCTCAGTCACACCCTAGTCGATGGTCGTTCTTTGTTGATGCTGTGTGTTCTGGCCTTTATATTTGGGGTAACTGTTGTAGACTCACAATCAAGAAGAATTGAAGAAGGGGAAGCTTCTGTAGGTGAGGTTTAAGGATTTTAATTGTTGGCTTGAGATTGTCTTCTGCTTCATATTTTCTTTATTGCTATTCAATTTTAATGGAGCTAGGGTTTGAAGTTGAAGTTGATGTTCCTAGTGATTGAATGACCTGTTGTTTGCCTATATTTATGCAATATATATTGGTATTCACTGTGATGAGTTGATGACCGAACGAAAAATGGATTATATTTTTTCTTTTGTTGTCGGATGACTGAAAAGAGAACATTTATATTATTTTTGCAACCTTATAAGTTATTATGCTTGAATGTTGATATCTTTTTCAAACATATTTATGTTTTGCTCATTTCGGTGAGTTGGGAGTTGGGACTTTAGGACTTGGGTGGCCGGATTTTGTATTCATGATGGCTGGATGAATAGTTGATTTTCTATTTTCTTTGGGTTGCCGGATGGCTGAACTGACCTTTTCCTAATTTTTTTGTGCAAGCCTATAACGTTGTCATCAAATTCATGGAAGTATTAATGATGTAGAACATCATGAGGACCCAAAATTAGAGCTCAAGGTCCATTTACAAGATCTCAAGCTAAAGCCTGAGAAAATTCAAGAAAGAAGAAGGCTTAGCTCATTAGCCTGCTAATGCCCATTTTATGATTTCATCTTTTTTATTTATATAATTTTTAATTGTCTTTTAGAAACTCTATGTTTGAAATTTTGCATTTAAAAATTCAAAGCATGACATGTGAGGTGGTTGAATCCACATAAAATAATAACATGTGAAATGAGTGGATGACATAAAATAATAAGGTAATTTAATGCTTCACATTAATGTGGCCACCCACCTTTCCCTCCATATTTTGAATTCTTTTTTTTTTGAAAGATGCTTGTAATGGCTATAAAGAACCCCTCTTACTAGAATGAAGAAGATTTTGGCAATTACAAATTATTGAGTTATTTTTGTGGTTTGAGAGCTTGGTGGCCAAACCTTGGCAATTCTTGGTGGGAGTGCTAGTTATCCAACATATCTTCTTCCCTCACCTCCAATACCAAGTTCTCTCAATCTCATCAAAAGAAAGAATGCCCACCTCCATCAATCAAAGCCTACCATGCAAGTATCTAATTATTTGTAGTGGTGTATGTCTTACTTATTTGTTTTTCTCATTTTATCTAATAGTTGGTAAAGACTCTTATTATTTTTATGCAACTATGCAAGTGAAATTATTGGGAAGGCTTTAATACAAATAACACTGAATGCTAATGATAGGAAATATAACATTATATGATAATGTTTGGGATACATTTCTTGATATAGTTGATTGAGAAATGCAAACATGAAACAACATTATTCAATCATGTTAATTTCATCTCAATATTATTGGGATACTTTCTTGTTGGAATTGATTTATTATTATTATTCATCAATGCTTACTTTATTTATTATATGATAATATTTTTTTGTTGTAATAAGTAACCATTATAAATATTTTTCTCATAACATTATATGATCTATCTTAGTGTTCAAACATTCTTTAATTGAAAAAAAAGTTTTATTCTTGTAATTTATTAAAGCATAGTTTTCTTTTCCCTTAGATGGTTTGGTCACATAAAATGTCGGCCGTCCGATGACCCAATTAGGAGAGTAGATGCATTAGATTTGCCTTATGTTAAGAATGGTAGAGGTAGACCTAAAAAGATTTAGTTAAGATGTATAAAAAATGACTTTAGTATACTTGAATTAAATGAGAATTTGACATATAATAGGACACAATGGAGACGAAGTATTCATGTAGCCGACCCCACTTAGTGGGATAAAGGCTTGTTGTTATTGTTGTATAGTTTTCTTTTCTCATTATTGTTTGGATTTTTTAGAGATATGTCACAAGTTGAGGATAGTTTAAATATTATTAGTTCCTCCAAAGCTATGACCACTAATCAACAAGTTCAAGTTACAGAAGACGTGAGTGCTAGTAATGAGAAGCCACCAATTTCAAAGAAAAAAGGAAAGCTCCAAAACCTAGATCTGAGGTTTGGGACCACTTTGTGAGATATACTAACGAGGAAGGAGAAATAAAATGAGCAAATGCAATTATTGTGGAAAGTCATATCACATTGATCTAAAGATTAATGATACTTTAAACTTAAGGACACATCTTTCTATGTGTCAAAAGAATTACCTTAATAATACACCAAATCAAACTAAACTAGCATTACAATTTGGTGTTAAAGGTAAAGAGGTTTGTGCAAGCCTTAAAGCATATAAATTTGATCAAGAAAAATATAAGAAAAGCTTTAGCAATGATAGTTATTGCCGATGAATTTCCTTTCAAGCATGTTGAAGGTTGGGGGTTTAAACATTTAATATCTCAATGTTGTCTAATGTTTCAAATACTTCATGATGGACATTGACACGAGATTGTTTTCAATTTTATTTGGATGAGAGAGCAATTCTAAAATAACTGTTAGTTGGAGAGAGCTTTTGAAAGTTATGAGAAGATTGACACTCAATTTAAATCTGAACTAGAGAAGGAAGATGAGAACGATCATAATGCAAATGGAGTTTTAAATGACAATGACTAGGAGAATGTTGGAAGATTGCTCCCTTTATTGAAAAAATTTTATGAGCCCACTTTAAGAATTTTTGATTCTTTGTATGTTACATCAAATATTTTTTTTTCATGAAATTACAAAAGTTCTGTCTTCTTTAAGTTTGGCAAATGGATGATGATCCAAATGTGAGAAACATGACTTCAAAAATGAAGGCTAAATATATATATATATATATATATATATATATATATATATATATATATATATATATATATATATATATATATATATATATATATATATATATATATATATATATATATTACTTGTTTTAGATCCTCGTTTCAAGCTACGCAATGTAGAGTTTACTGTAATGGATATGTATGAAGGGCCTGATAGTATTGCCTTGGTACAAGTTATTAGATTATCATGCTATGATATTTTCATGATTATAAAATGAAGATAGTAGTGGAAGCCAGGTGGAGGGTGGTCTACTTGAGAAACAAATTTTTTTTGAAGGGGCTAATATTTTACAACTACAATCTTGTGGGAGAAGATATGCAATGATAAAGAAATTTAAAAGATAAAATTTTGGTAAGGATGATCTAGATAAATACTTATCTGAGAAGCCTGAAGTTATGAAAAATGATTTGGATATTCTAGGTTGGTGGAAGGTTAATGTACCGAGATTTCCTATTCTCTCATACATGACTCGTGATGTTTTAGCTGTTCAAAACTGTTGCCTCAAAGTCAATTTTTAGCACAAGTGCTCGTATTCTTGATTCATTTAGAAGTTCATTATCCCCAAAGTTTACACAAGTTATAATATGTGCATAGGATTGGATAAGCAAAATGAATCGTTAATCCAGTAAATGTGGAAGAAAATATTAATGACATTGACAAATTTGATGAAGGCACTTCTTAATTTCACAATTATTTATTCTTTTTAATCTTATTAATTAGAATAATTATTTATTCATTTGATTTATAGATTTAGCAAAATTTACAAGTGAAACACAAACTTCATGGTTTGACTTATAATGTTGCTTGAAAGAATTGCTAATAAGGACCTTGGAGATTTTATTTTATTTAATAATGAGAAGGTTTGATGAGCATTGATTAATGAACTATTAGTTGTTTACTTTATTCTATGATGTTGAACTTCTTGCCACTTTTATATGGTTACGGTGACATGATATTTCTTGCTATTTTACTTATTTTTAGTTACTCCCTTACTCACTTTGCTGTTATTTTGGATATGCTAGTTTGGCGAGCTTTGCTGCCTGGTTTGGTTCGACTATCTTGTTGGATTTGATGTGGTCAGCATTTTCCTGGTTTGGTGATATGTGCTGGTATATGGAAGCTCATTACCTCACTTTCTTTGGTGTTAATTACTTTTTTGCTGTCATTTTAGATTTTTTGTCATCACCGATTTGTTGGTTTAGTTCGGATGGATATGTAGTTGAGATCACTTTGTAGGTTTGGCAATTTTCACTGCCTAGTTAGGTTCGGCTATAATTTTGGATACGTTGTTGCAATTTTCACTACTGCTTGTGAGTTTTTATCTCTTATAATTTGCTGTTGGAAAGTAATTTGGTTTGGCTGCTATGTTGAACTTGTTGTGGTCAGCATTTTGCTGGTTTGGTGAGCATTGCTGGTATATGGGAGCTCAGTACCTAACTATATTTACTATTAATTATATTTTTGTTGTCATTTTGGATTTACTGTGGTCACCAATTTGCTGGTTTGGTTCAATTGTTATTTTGGATGTGTAGTTAGGATCACCTTGCAGGTTTGAAAGTTTTCACTGCCTGGTTTGGTTCAGCTATTATTCTGGATATGCTATTGGGATTACTTTGCTGATTTGGCGAGCTTTGCTGACTGGTTTTGTTTGACTGTCATGTTGGATTTGCTATGGTCAGCATTTCTTAGTTTGGTGAGCTTTGCTGGTATATAGGAGCTCATTATCTCACTTACTTTGCTATTAATTACATTTTTGTTGTCATTTTGGATTTGCTGTGGTCACCAATTTGCTAGTTTGGTTCAACTATTAATTTGGATATGTAGTTGTGATCACTTTACAGGTTTGGTTCAGCTATTTTGTTGGATTTGTTGTGAACCTTTGATCACCATTTTGCTGATTTGGTTGGATTTGCTGGTTTGACTTTTTGCTATGGTCAACATTTTTTTTTTCAGGAGACTTTACTTACATACTATTGAATTTACATGCATACTTTTTTATATTAAATGTTTATATTCTAATTTTTATTAGGGGCAATGATTGCAATGATGAAATAATCAATGTATAAATACGGTTGGTGACTTTTTTTGGTGTTATTGCCCTCTGCTGACCTCACTTTTAGAGTGAGGACTCAATCTCCTCATCATAGATTTATGACTTTTCTAGACACTAATAGCTCTTTAGTTTTAAGACACTTCTAGTGGAAAAGTGAATATTAAACTTGAGCTTAGAGACTTAGGAGGATTTGCCATAGGGTTTAGACCAGGTCCTAGGATCCAAGGTGACCTACCTATCCTATTGCCTAACCTATAACCCGTGTCTACCTCCTTACCCAAAATTAAACCTCAATTTCATCCAACCAGTTCCAAGTCATAATCAAATTCTAAACTAAATGATTGAAGCAAAAAACAAATCCAAAATGATTTAAAGTTAAGCCCTATGATTCAATCCTATGGACTTAGCCAAAATTCTTTCAATCAAAATCTAACTCAATTATTTTTCTCAAAATCAACCAATCCTTCAATCATCATTCCAAGTTCTACCTAAAAATACAATCAAAACCATCACATAAATCATTCATATTGGAATTCAAAATCAAATGGAATTTAAAATTTAAGTTGTAATCAGTCAACGCCAATATGTGCGTTGTACTCTATTAGTCCAGCACCCATATTGGAGATCCATTTGTTGACCACTTTTTAGAATTTAGGACAAGAAATTATATGATTTATAGCTCTAATGAATTATTCAAATTTAAGTCTTAACAAATTAATTTATTGATCGATGGTAACAAATTATGGGATAAATTAACTCAATCAAAACCTATTAGGGCTATCTTAAATTGTAATACATTGAAATTAAAGTTCAAGTTTGATCTAAGTCATTCATGATTTTAATAAGTTATTTGAATTGCAATTCTAATCAAGTTTATCTAAATTAAATCAAAGATTTGAATGAATTCAATATATATATATATATATATATATATATATATATATATATATATATATATATATATATATATATATATATATATATATATATATATATATATATATATATATATATATATATATATATATATATATATCACAAAACAACAAAATTTAATTTAATATGCACAATCCATTTGAAAAATAAAAATGAAATACAAGAGAGAGAGAGAGAGAGAGAGAGAGAGAGAGAGAAATAAATTAAACTAATTCTAAACATCAAGTAAATTTTGTTCAAAATTAAATCAAAATAAATAACTATATGTAAATGTTATACATAAAATATGTTAACTATTAAATCAAAATAATTAATTTATCAAATTATAAATCATGTTATAATCAATAATTATTAATCATAATTAAAATTATTTTATATACATAATTTATAAATTTTCATTCAATTATTTACTAAAGTTATTAAATTATGTAAAGCTTTTAAAATCATTTATTTAAAGAAAATCAAGTTTTATCGAGTTAGAAAAAAAGTAAAAAAAGATAAAACTATTAAATAACCTGCTCATTATTAATTTATGTGATCATGATAACACATAAAAAATGTAAAAAGGAAAAAAAAATAAAAAGAGAGAATGTGAGAATAGTTGGGGGCAGATAGGAAAAAGCTGTCATACATACATATATATATATATATATATATATATATATATATATATATATATATATATATATATATATATATATATATATATATCTCTCTCTCTCTCTCTCTCTCTCTCGAGAAAATATTACATGTCCCATAGCTTTACGATGACTAATGCCACGTGTCGGGTTTTTTTTTCCGTTTTAGCCAGAATGGCTGACGACGACTACCATTTATCACCCTCGCTCTCAAACAATGAGAAGAAGCATCGTTGGAATGAGCGGAGGAATTTAAAAGAAATATATATCTAGATTTAGGGTTTAGGGGTGTATTTTTTTTTCTTGCAAACCGAGCTCAGAGAGAGAAAGAGATTTTCTGATTTCCTTTTTATGAAAGAACCATGAAGATGCAGAACGAAGGCCTTGAAGAAATAGCTGAGGATGTATTAAATAAAAATTCATCGTTAATTTTTCTCAACCGTTGTATACGTACAATTTTTTTATGGTTTGTTAGTGTTATTCCTTGAAATTCTTTTATTTAGTGTATATTTCTACACTGTTTGGAGTTCTTTGCAAGAGGACTTTGCTTATTTTGAGGAATTTTTACATCTGTATTTTCTGTATTCTCATGAGAGTATAGATGATTTTCTGAATATTTTTGCAATTTATTTTGTCTGGATGGAGAGAATATGGCCATTACATTCCATTAGAAGTAATTTTGTGGTTATTTAATTATGGAGATTTCAGATCATACTCTCTCTGTACTCTCCTGAGAGTATAGAGCATTTTGAGTAATTTTTTCCACTTTGTTTGGCATGTTTGAAAGAAATATGTTTATTACAATCCATCATGAACAATTTGGAGGTTGTTTGGTGGTTTTTTAGTGTTATTTTGCATCAGTACTCTCTATACTCTCTTGAGACATATATTTTGCTATTTTTTCGCATTTCAGTTGTTCATATTATATTTATTACATACTAGTGGAAGCAATTTTGAGGGATGTTTGGATGATTTCTGGAGGATTTTTGTATCTGTACTCTCTCTGTACTCACTCTTCCGAGTATAGATCATTTTGGGTTATTTTTTTACTGGCTATTTGGAGGGAATATGTTCATTACAAGGAACAATTTGGATGTTTGGTTATTTTTTTAGTTATTTTGCATCAGAGAGTGAGATGATTTTGATCATTTTCTCCATTTTCTTCAAACTGGTTGTTGAGATTATTTTCATTACATCATTCTATGTTCTTTCTCAGATTTCTATACTTTCTGCATTTCCGAGTGAGCATTTTCATTTTTTGTCTGTTTCTTTGGCCTGTTTGGAGGAAATATGTTCATTAGGCACAATTTGGAGGGGTTGATTTGTTAGTGTTGCGTACTCTTTGTACTCTCATGAGAGTACATATGATTTTTGGTCATGTTGTCCAGTTTCTTTGGCTTGGTTGTTGAGAGTACATTCCGTTGGAAGAAATTTGGTGCTTGTTTGGATGGTTTAGGAGATTTTGCATCTCAGATTTCTCTGTACTCTCTTGAGAGTACAAATGATTTTAATGGACATTTTTTCCAATTTCTTTGGCTGGTTGGGATATGTTCATTACATTCTGGAAGCAATTTGGTGGATATTTAAAGATTTGTACACTCTGTACTCTCATGAGAGTACAAAGCATTTTGGTCATTTTTTTCCTGTTTCTTTGGCCTGTTTGGAGGAAATATGTTCATTGCAATCCATCTGGAATAAATGGATGGAATTGATTTGCGGGTTACTTCTATCAAGGAGGTTCTTACTGGGCAGCGGGGTCCTACCATCCCTATTGTTGGGGAAGCTCTTGTAGAGGTCACCACAGGGGGAACTCTTGAGAGGAGGCCACTCATGGAGGCTACCAGAGGAGCTTCTCCTGTAGAGGCTAGCACAAGGGAGTCTCTAGTGGAGGCAACTACAGCTGCTGCCCCTGTGGATACTTCCACTTGGGAAGCTGCTGCCCCTGTGGATACTTCCACTTGAGAGTACAGAGAGTACATATGTAAAATAACACTAAAAAATCAACCAAACAGCCTCCAAATTATTCCTGATGGATTGCAATGAACATATTTCCTCCAAACAAAGCAAAGAAATAAAAATAAATTCTCAGACTCTCATGAGAGCAAGAGAGAGTGCATAAATCAAAACCATCTAAACAGGCACCAAATTGCTTCCACTGGAATATAATGAACATAATCTGAACAACCAGACTAAAGAAACTGGAAAAAAATATCCATAAAATCATCTATACTCTCAAGAGAGTACAGAGAGTACAGATGAAAACCCCGAAACCATCCAAACGTCCCACAAAATTGCTTTGAATGTAATGTAATGAACATAATTTGAACAACCAGGCCAAAAAATTGGAAAAAATGTCCAAAATTATCACAGAGACAAAGAAAATGCAAAATAACACTAAAAATCAATCAAACAAAATTTCTAAATTGTTCATGAAAGATTTCAATGAACATATTTCTTCCAAATAGGCCAAAGAAATATGAAAAAAATGACCAAAATACTCTGTACTCTCATGAGAGTGCAGAAAGTATAGATGCAGAAATCTCCTATAAATCATCCAAACAGCCACCAAATTGCTTCCACTGGAATGTAATAAATATAATTTGAACAACCAGGCCAATGAAACTGAAAAAATATGTTCACAAAATCATCTATTCTCAAGAGAGTACAGAGAGTACAGATGCAAAATAACACTAAAAAAATAACCAAACAACCTCTAAATTGTTCCTGATGGATTGCAATGAACATATTTTCTCCAAACAGGCTAAAGAAATAGGAAAAAAATGACAAAAATGCTCTGTACTCTCATAAGAGTATAGAGAGTACGATGAAATCCTAAATCATCCAAACAATACCAAATTGTCTCCACCGGAATGTAATGAATATAATCAACAACCAAAGAGAAACTGGAAAAAATGTTCAAAATCATCTCATACTCTCGAGAGTATGAGTATAGATGCAAAAATTCTCTAGAAACCATCCAAACATCCCTCCAAATTGCTTCCAATATAATGTGATGAACATAATGAACAACTGCACAAAGAAATAAAAATGTCCACAAATCGTACTCTCAAGAGAGTACAGAGAGTACAAAGAGTACAGATGCAAAATAACACTAAAAAACCAACCAAATAGTCTCCAAATTATTCCTGATAGATTGCAATGAACATATTTCCTCCAAACAGGCCAAAGAAACAGGAAAAAAATGACCAAAATGCTCTGTACTCTCATGAGAGTACAAAGAGTCCAGATGCAGAAATCAGGCCACATAATTTTAATTTCATCGACTGAACATACTATCATCCCTAATCAGGCCACAAAATTCATCTTGAAACATGACCAAACATCCTACCATGTGATATACTAAACATTTCACAAGGCTAATCAGTTCAAAAATTTGAAAATAACGGCACATCGAGCAGTACAAATACATGCAAAATATCTCCAAAACTACTAAAATATATCCGTTCATTTAAAGAACTCAAATGTTCTAAAATGTTCACATACTGGATGGTGAGAAGAATAGAAAAAATCCTAAATTCATTAAAGTTCGGAAACATAGGTGTAAATACCTCGTATACCTACAATACCTCAATGGAAGTTATTCAAAGATTTGCTAAACCACGGCGGCGGACGTCACGATCGAGAGCGGAGAAAGGAAAGCCCTAAATCACATACATGGGAGGAATGTCGACGATGCCCATCTTGTTTTTTCTTCTCCAGTTTGAACGAGGGCGGGCCGCCAAGATAAATGGCGTTCGCCCCCTGCCATAACGTTAAGCGCTAAAACGGAAAACTACGACACGCCGAGAGATTGAGTCCGCGCGCAAGGCGACTCCAGACGTAATATTTTCTCCTCTCGGCCACTCACACTTGGACAAAACAAACTGGCCGAGACTCCCTTTTCAAATTTTTTTTCTGCAGAGGCTGAAACCTCAAGACCGATATACAAGCCATCCGACTTCTCTCTTTCTCTCACCTTCCTTCATGCAAGAGCGGCCGCAGCCCCTTTCCACTTCCTCTTAAGCTTCTCTTGTCCTCATTCGAACAACCAGCTGCATGCAAGCCATGCCGATCACCACCCCTCTAGTGATTGAATTAGCCACTTAGCCTCACTTATAAGCTGAACTGAACTTCTAATAGCAGCCCTTCACATGAACGGCCTGCTTCTACGCCAAACATGGGACGCCTTGATTTGTCGATCTCCCTCTTCCCCCAGTAGGTGTTCTCTCATCCCTCATTCAGCCCCAAACCGAGACACACAACAGCCCTTCATTGGAGACAAGCTTGCTGCTTGACTGCTCCACCTACGGCCTTCCATTCTCCATCTCCACTATGCACATCCAGGGAACTGCCACCAGAGTACGCTGGCGATGAGAATCGTCTCCGACGTCGTTGAGTAGAGCCTTTAACGGCGAACATCTAAGGCCAAGATGAACAGCGCACTAAGAATGACAGTCATTCCTCTCCCAAGGATGCTAGGATTGACGACGAAGAAGAGATTTTAGCAATAGCTGCATGAGTCCACTGGAATATAATACGTTATGCAGGATTGCTGAAAGCTGTAAGTGACTGCCTGAAAGCTAAATAAATCGAGGATATATCTTTCAGTTGTGTTGTGCAGCTCGATGAAAAAGATTTGGCCGAGATTGTTGTGAAGAAGCATCCTAATGAGAAGGGCCATTGGCTGTCAAGGTGGATGAGCTCATATTTTGATGTCTTGAAGGCTATCTTTCCTCTGCTATATGGTTCTTGTTTGGCGGATTTCTTATATTTTCAAAGAATCGGAAGTTAGCTTTAGCACTTCTCTAGTTCTTTTTGAACTTGGTTTACAGTCCTGTTGATGTCTCCATCGGGAGAGTTGTAGTGAAAGGCAGAGATGTCGTTGATGTTCTTGAAGGGAAGCTATTAGTGAATGGTATTATTTAAGAGGAGGATTTCATCTTAGAGCCACTAAAGCATGGAATGGATTCTGCGCTAGTGCCTAAAGTCAATTATCGCTTCAACACTAAATATGCTTAAATTTAACAAGCTGTAATGGTGGTTTGATTTTTGGAACATTTGGCGAGGAGGCACCCAACAAGCATCTCAATAGGGCTTTGTTTCTTCTAAACAAAATCACCTCTTGGTCGGAATCTACCGGAAATTAGCTCCGATTAGGTATAATTCTTAAATGTTTAGAAAGCCTTAGCGTCCTTAGGATCCAACCTTTAGAGCCCGTGCACTTTACATTTTAATCCTTTTGGCGAGAGTATAGAGACAAAAGCAAGACTATTTATTTTATGTGTTTGATAGTTTTGATTAGGCCAAAAGGCATAGTGATTTGATTCAACCTATCAATCCATGATTAACTTGTGGGTCATTTGATTTTGATCGAATGATCATGATTAATCTAATATTTTATTTATTATTAAATCTAATTAAATAAAAAAAAGGGAGTTAACTAAACTTTAGGATTAAAAAAAAGATAATATGTGACTAAATAAAAAAAATGTTCAAATTAAATTACCATAAAATCTAACTAAAAGTTAGTATAAAAAATTAACTAAACCAATAATATTATAAATATTATAATAAAATATAAAAAGTTATTTGAACATCATTTATATTTATGAAAGTCAATTATAAAATTAATTTAATCCCTAATTGTTATATGTTAGCTTAAAAGCCAAAAATAAAATTCAGTTATGTGACATATCCTTAATTATAATTAATTTAACTATTAATTATAATTGACTAAGCTTTATTTGATTAGTTATTCACATAAAAATTTTGGAGGAATTCATAACTAATTTAAATCATGTTTATATATATATATATATATATATATATATATATATATATATAAACTCAAATCCCTTAAGACATAAATAATTGAAGTTAAGAAAAGTTATGAGCAAATTTATATAATTCATATTTTAAATATCATAATCAAATAATTAAACTAATCAATTAAATCACTAAATCAAATCAAATTGAAATGTTAATCTCATCATATAATTAACAATGAAATTAAGGGTTCATCTTTATATGTTTAATAATATAAAGACCCCTTTAAAGAAATTATGATTAGTCCATTAGTGTGAAAAAATCATAAAAGTACTTAGTTAGGTTCTTTAATTTAATTAATCCTTAATTATGAGCCATTTGGATTAGGTCCTTGTAGGAGCATTGCAATTTTATTTTCTCACATGTTCCATGTCATTTGTGGCTCATAATTAAGTGATTAATCAAATTAAAGAAGTATAGGTAAAGGTAATTAATTGATTTAATTAAGAATCCAACTTAATTAATTCATAAAATTCACTTAATTACCTTTTCTTAAACCAAATCAAACTACCAATGTGGGAATGGGTTTGAAATCAGCAAATGATAAACTCTCCTCCTCTTTTAAATCAAATTAAAATCCAAAACTAAATTAATAAAGAAGCTTTGGTTTACTTTAGGTGATTTTATTTGGAATGATTGTCCTTATGAGTTAATTTGATTGAATGAATCACATGTTTGTATTTAATTATTCCTCTCAAATTAGGTTAATTATTGTATGTCATTTAATTTCATGCATTCATGTCTTTTTTTTTTAAATTAAGTAAATCAAATGAAGTTTCCTTTATGTAAAGCTTGCATGTCTTGATTTAATTTAATATATGTGTGGCTATTACCACTATTAAATTCTAATATATTTTTCAAAAGATTATAAATGAATGATGACATGTGTAATAATGATAGTTATAAATACATAAAAGATGTATGTGCTTATAGTTTAAAGTGTATGAAGTAAAATCTATTTTCTTTATTCACATGTTGATTTACATAAGTTTGAATTATAATGGGTATATAGTCTCGACATCCCGGGAATACGAGATTTTAAGTAGCCCAAGGAGGTCATTTGATTACCTCATTTCCCTGGTTTAACAATGGCACGTACCCATTTGATTTTATTTTTATGTATTTTAACAATAGAATTTAAATAGAGCTTTAATTCATATACATGAATATGTCAATTAAACAAAATACAAGTTTTGCATGATTTTGATTCTCTTAGTTATTTAGACATCCTGAGAATATGAGGCTTTAAGTAGCCCCAAGGAGGTCATTTGATTACCTCACTTTCCTAATTTAATAATAACATGTACTTGTTTATATTTTCATACATGTGTGTACATGTAATTAAAGAATGAGAATCACTCTTTTGTATTAAGAATGCATGCATCCATAATTGCTCAAGTGATTGAATTGTTTAACCATGTGATTTGGAGCTTTCTTTCATATGTTCATGTAAGCAAATTTACATATATTTGAATGCAAATGGTTATATAGTCTAGTGTGGTGTTTATTTTTTGGTATGTTATGTGTTGTGTGTGTATATGTGAGGGGACACCATGTAGATCTGAGGATGTACTTATTGAGGTGATAATGTACGACATTAAGAAATAGTGTACTATCTCGAGAGATAGAAATCACTACCCTATAATGGACCTAATCACCTAATAAGAACCCCTAAGGCATGATGGTCTTTGAATATACCAAAGATTTTTCTCCTACTTTACATGGAAAAGTAAAGCAGGATTTATTTCAACCGGGTTCGTTAAGTTCCCTTAAAGGCAAGCCTCCATAGTTAATTATAACCTATGGAAGGTGAGTTTCTTAAGAATACTCTCGATTAAAGTAGGTGATTGTTGTCTCCAAAGAATTCAAAGATAGGATATCAATAAAATGGTTGTATTTTTTGAAAATCAAGTGGGAGAGATCAAAAGAGAAGAGTTATTATCGAAACCAAAGGAGATGAGTAGGGAGCACTCATGATACTAGGAAGCTTAGTAAGCACTCCAATCTATCATATGGTTGGGCTTTATACATTTAAAATTGAGGAGATTTATTTATTTGAGTTAAAATTTTATTAGAAATCTAGGACTTATAATTCCACAATATAAGATTGTGGAAATACCTAAGAGGTGAGGATTTATGCTTGTAACCTGTAAAAAAAATAACAACCTCAGATCCTAAATCTAGAAGAGGAACTAAGTCCTTAAACCCACTCCTTAAGAGACTAGATCATGAAGGGCATGAGTAATGACTTAAAATAATGCAAATTTTATCAAGTTTTATTTGATTTTTGGATCTTTGTTTTGACATAGGCTATAGGATTTTGTATGCTTAAATGCATGAGAAATTGATTATGGGCCAAATTAAAAGAGAAGGAGGTGTCTTTCCATCAAAGTTTCTTATAGGTTAAGCCTTTATTCCCTAGCATAGATGAAAGCCCTCTCGTAACAAGAGTGGAAGAATATGACATGCATGATATTATACATACAATCATTCAACTAAGATTTACTAAATACTTTTATTATCTTGATTTAATTCCTAAACTTTTATGTGAGATTATGAGTTATTTTAAAATTTTACTTATGAGTTGTTAGTGGGATAGAAAATTTATTTTCAATTTAAGAGCCTAAACGGATCCAAGCCACACAATAATTACTAATCATAAAGAAACCATGAAAAGGCATGCTATTTCTAATGCACAAGCTAAATAAAATATCAAATAATTTTATAAAGCTATCACAAAAGAATAAGAGGCTGTACAACCCGAAAAAAAATGTGGGTGGCTCTACCCTTATACATCTCAGTATAATGAAAGAATAATTATAATTATAAAATGATAAGTGTTATGGGGGGTCTTCATTCTTCATCCTCCATTCTTCACTTTTCATCTTCCATTCCTTCATCTTGATTTGCTCTATTTCTTTCTTTCTTTTTGCTTGATTAGGATATAGCTTGCTCCAAAGGCATCACATGGTATATAAGACATGGTCTTATAACCAATGCTCATCTTTAATCCCTATAACACTTATCCTAATCCTAATGCAAAATTACATTAAGAAAAATAAAAGTAAATCTAGTTACACCTGTAAAATAAATATTAGCTAAACACACCATACAACCCAAGTAGTCATATAAATAATTTGGACTTAGCACCCCACACATGGGTAACTAAGCCCACTTGTCCTAACTTGGGCTATGATTAGGGATATAAGCAACCTGCACAAGAAATAAATATTTATAATTTTATTACAACACCCCTTAAGCACAACCCCTTACAAAAAATATGATTAGGCTAATATCGCCATAACATCCAGAATATGCACATACACCTTAACATCCAGTCTAAAATAATACATCATAAAACTAAACATTCATCAAATCATGCACCACCCTAATATAAAGCTAGTAATAGTGACTTAGTCTAATGTGTTTGTGTTAAGGCTAGTGTGGTATGTCCTAACTAAGATTTAGGTTATAATTTGCTAAGTGTGAGGGATTTAATTTTTAAAGGGTTGACTTCTCTTTAAGTGGTTTAATTGATTTGGAGATTTTACTTAGTATTTTCATTTATTTCATATGACCTAAACTTAGCAACTAAGTGTTATAAAGAGAAGAAAGAGAGGGAATCTCTCTTTTATCCGTACCTTAAGTCATTTCTAAGATAAATTAATTAATGAATTTTTTTAGTGAATAGTTTATTATGTGTTTTAAATAACCCTAAGTTTAGATTCATTCCAAATAACCGTATTCAATAAGAAAGGAATCTTAAGATTAATTAAAATGGATTACTATCACATAACACACATTCATTCATTTCTTTGCATCATGTATATCATACATATGAATAATTCTAAGCATACCTATACATGCAATGTAAATCTTAGCACACTTTGATGATGAATGCAAAGAAGTGTATTTGGAATTTAAATATTTCATTTTTGATTGAATTATGAATGCATGTCTTTATTATATAGAAAAGAGGGATTTTTCATCCATTAGCTAGATAAACAATCATATGTATAAAAGTTTTAAGTGAGTACGCCACCATTATTTTCCACACTAGGGGTGCAATGTATAAGACTTACTTAGGGATACTTAAAGTCTCGCAGCCCCGGGATGTCCAGACTAATATATCACTTTTCTTAGATATATGTAGATGTATGAACAACTATAAGGATAGAAAATCCACACAAAAGTTATGTTTGATTTATGATCTTTTATTCATTGGCTATATCATACATACACATGTATAAGAGTTTTAAGTGAGAATGATGTCATTATTGTATACACCAGGGGCGTAAGGTACAAGACCTACTTAGGGCTACTTAAAACCTCGCACCCCGGGATGTCTAGACTAATATAACATTTTTTTCAAATACATATGAATGTACAAAAAGAACCACATGAATAGGGAATCATGCAAAAAATTATGTTTGATTTGATTATGTGATTTACATATGTGATATAAAGTTCTTCCTAAGTTTTAACATGGAGATGCATAGGAGTAGATTTAAGCAAGTGTTATGTTCTTTTCAAATGAACTATACACTTGCAAATCCTATGTGAGTCCATGTAGGATAAGGAAAGAGAACTTGATATTGCATATCTTATATTATTATCATATGCACACTTATAGATATTAGTAATTAGCATCACTCCATTTATAATAATTAACTTATAGGCTTTTGAAAATAGTTTTTGATTTAATAGTGATAATAACTACACATATTTTTAATTTAAGTCAACACATGCAATTTGACATAAAAGAAAATATTTCATTTAATTAATTTTAAAAGAAATGAATGCATGATTTCTATATAGCAAGCAATATTTAGTATGATTGGAAAGAAATAAAGGAATATGAGCACATGATTTCATTCAGCACAATTAATTTCTAAGGACAATCAAATTAAATAAGGTTATTTAAAATGAATCAAAATTCTTTAAAAATAATTTTAACTTTGAGTTTGATTTGATTTAAAGAATATAAAAGATATTTGCTAATCCTAACCCAATTCCCCATGTGTGAATTAATTTGGTTTGATGAAGGATATTCAAGTTGATTTTATATTTTAATTAGGTTAAGGTATGAATTAAGTGAATTAATTAACACTTAGCTATATCACCTTAAGTTATTTAACTAATTAATAATAAGCCAATATGATATGCAACCACTTAAAAAGTAAATTTGCAATGCTCCTAAGAAATGAAAGGGGCATAATGAAATTGGCTTATGATTAATAGTTAATTAAGCTTAAGAGATCTCACTTAATTACTTTTATGATTTTCTCACACATGTGAGCCAACCATAATTTCATTATCTCTCACCTTGGATTATTGAACACCCAAGGAGATACTTCGAATCAATTAAGGGTTACTTAGGTGTGGATGAATTGATTTTTTGTTTAATTTTAGTTTCATTAAGCATTTAATTAATTGATTAAACACTTTGGTTATGTTTTAATTTGAATGATAGAATTAATTTAGGAGAGAGGATCAAGGGCAAGGCCCTAATCCTAATCCCTAAATGATTTAAATATTCAATTAGATTTTTATTTTCTAACTTTTGAGGACTAATCACTTAATTAATCAATTAATCATTCCATTAGCCATTAATTAATTTATTTTTTAAAGATAAGGAAAACTTAGACAATGGATTAGGAAAAGTATCTCCAACGACATCTCCTAAGTCATTTTACTATTCAACAGAGGTAATTATGCTTAAATGATTAATTAAGCTATTATTCATTCATTAATTATGATTAATTAGATTAAGAGAGTGATTAGGGCTTAATCAAGTGATTTTTCTAATTAAGCAATTAATAAAATCTCAAAAAAATAGGGGAGGCAGAGGTCATCCCCCTAAACATCCACAGAAAACTTGTGATTAATTGAGTGCTTAATTAAGATTTAATTAAGCTAATTAAATTTTTGATAAAATTCTAATTAAGCTAAAATCATTACTCAAAATTAATTAATGATAATTTTTCTAGATTTTACTCTGAAATATATTCAAAGTGAGCTTAAGTTTAAATTTTTTAGATTTTTCTATAATTAGTTATGATTTTAGAAAGTTTTAGGATTAAAAACTAATTAATTAGCCCAAATTAAAGCCTTAATCCCGTCGAGCCACATGGTGGCTGACACGGAGCGCTTTCCACATGGTGCGATGGGGTTGGCTCTTTAAGTAGTCACATCCACGTGATGACTCAGCCGGTGGTGGACGTGCTTTCTCTGTTGACCGTTTGATCAAGATCAAATGACCATGATTCGATCCGCAGTTTAGGAAAGGAATTAGAGGCTCTATTACGGGATTTGATTAGAGCATTCATCTCAATCATGTGGGATGGACTACTCATGATCTATCCCATTTGCGAGCGATGAAAGAGGGATGTCATCTTCCCTCGTTCGATCCTAGCTCAATCGAGCTTGGATTGTCTCCAAATTCTTTCCACACCTTTGGAGAAGGGTGACACATACATCCAATGGTCAACTTCACATGGGATTCAAATTTACTTCATAAAAGACCAATCCAATTTTCCATATAATGCTCAGTTTGTTAAATTACCTCACTGAAACTAATGTCCGACAGTGCAACGCTAGAGGTAGCTTTGCCTAGTTGAGGCGAGGCCTTATTGAAGAAGTCCGGGCTTGATTTGGTGTGGGATGCTCGGTTGACCAATCCATGCATGCAAGGGGCTCGACTCTGATCGAACTCACTCCTCCCATGGCTTGGAAGCTTGGGAATTGGTTTATTTGTGCTCGATTAGGTACGGTGATGGTGTGGCTAAGAGGAATTTGGATTTGATTGCGAAATGAGGGAGTATCACTCAGGATTGGGATGCCCTATTTTGGCTTTTCTTGGGAATGGGCAATGACGGTTGAAGAGGGCTAGAGGATCCTTGGAAACACTCTGAGGAGCTTTGGAATTGACTTAGGAAGGCTCACGATGTATGCGTGCTCAAAATAGTGCATGAATTAAGGGGGTATACCCCACAATTTCCAATGATGGATGGACGATAGCGTGAGCACGATTTGCACTGGCTCGTCGCCGTTCGGCCATCGAACTTGTCTCCATCAAGTTAGGGTGGCACACCAAGGATGGGAGGAGTGATGGGAGGCTGCCATGGATCCATTGTGCAAGGATGCAAAGGTTCGGATCCAATGGGTGCTCGATTTTGGTTGGAGGTGAGTCAACTCACCTCCCAAAAATCCTTGGCCAACCTAGGGTGAGTTAGGTTGGCTAGGTGGGTTAGGTGGAGTCAGGAGAAAGTTCCATGGAGTGCTAATGAGCTGCCATGGAGATAGAAAATTTGACTTTGGCTTGGATCCATTGGTTTTGAGGTTTAAATCCCATGGTTTGATGGTTAATCCCCTTGGTGGGGCCCACTTACTTTTGGGGATGTTTTAGGCTGACTTAAGGTGAGTTTAAACTAAGTTAGGTCTGCCTACAAGATTCCATAAGTTGGATTTAAGTGGTTTGGTTTGGATTGGTCAAATGAGTTTCATTTTGGCTAGGTTGGGTTGGGTTGACCAATTGGTTAATTGGGTTAAACTAAAACTTGGGTTATGTTCATATGATAATTTGGGATGTTTTGGTTCAATTAGTTTGGATTGGTTTGGCCTAAGTTTGGATTTAACTCATTTCAATTCAAAAGGGTCAAATTGGTCAAGTTGACCAATTTGACCAAATTGGGTTGGGTTAGGTGTTGAGTCAAGTTTAATTGGTTGATTAAAAATGATTGTAGGCTTTAGTTTGGTTTAATTTGGAAATAATTTATATTTTGGTCAATTTGACCTTTTAGGTCAATTTGGGCTAGGTTGGGTCAAGTTGACCAATTGGTCAACTAGGGCTCAATCATGACTTTGGTAAAGTTTGATAAGTGATTTGGAATGAACTTGAGCCATTGGTTGCAATTAATTTGAATTAAATCATGATTTGACCTATTTTATTAATTTGGGTCAACTTAGCTTAAGTGGCCAATTAGGCTTGGTTTGGCTCAATTAATGGCTTGGTCATGTTCAATCATTGATTATGAATGGATTTGAGTCAATGGTTTCAATCAATTTGGTATATGATAGATTTTGGCTAGTTTGAGTTTCATTTGGGCTAAATGTTGACTTGGTCAAAGGTTAAGTTTGACTTGGTTTGACCTAATTAAAGGTGGTTGATCACACCATGATGATTGTTGATCATGATTGAGATTTAGATAGGCTTAGTTCAAACCAATTTGTGTTGGATTAGAACTTGCCTCAAAAAGGTCCTTTAGGTCACTTTGGGTCAAGTGAAATAATGGGTCAAGCTTGATCAAGATTTGATTCAAGTTTAGTTGAACCCACATATGAGCTTAGGATTGAAATATAAATTCAATTGCAATTGGTTTGGAGCCAAATGGGTTTTGGTTCATATGATAATTTGAAGTCAAAAAGGTCAACTTGGGTTTGATTTGGGTTGACTTGGATTTGTTTTGATAATGGTGGTTTAAGTTTATATTTGGATCAATGATTGAATCATGAAGAAATCCATGAGTTTTGAGTTAATTTAGATGCCATTTAGCCAAGTTCAAAAGTTTGGCTAAAAGGGCTAAAATTAGGAATTTGATTTGATTTGAATTTGGTTTGGACCATTTGAATTTATATTTCATTTATATTTGTGAATATAAATGAAGATATAAATGGGTTATGAGAAAATTACTTGAGTTTGGAGTGATTTGAAAGCAAATTTGACTAAATTAAGAGATAGAGGTCAAAAGAGGTTAACTTGGATTTTGAATTGGTTTGATTTATTTTTGGTCATTGGAGGGTGGGTTTCATTTATATTTATGAGTATAAATTAAGGAATGATTTATTTATAAAGAAATAAATCATGTTTTAGTTGGTTTGAAGGAGTTTTGGCTAAACATATGAAGGTTGTTCATATGGCTTGGGAAGGGATTTTGGAATTCAGACTTAATCACGAGTTTCAATCATTTGGAGTTTAGAATTGATTTATGATTTGAAATTTGATTTGAGATTAAATTTAATAATTGAGAAAAATTAGTTGGATTGGGGTTGATTTGGATTTGGTTAGGGCTAAGTCCATAAGATAAAATCAAAGTGCATAGGAAGGGATTTAGAATTGGAATTTAGTGATGAATTTTAATCATTAGATAGTTGGATTTGATTTTGGAATTTGTTTGAATTTAAGGTTTGGTTTGAAAGAATGAAATAAGGATTGGGTTTGGGCTATAGGGTAGGCAAGTCCTCCTAAATCCCTAAGGCATAACCTATTCCTATGGCTAACTCTTCTAAGTCTCTAGGGTTAAGTTAAGTGTTCACCTAATCACTAGAAGTGTCTTAAGACTAAGAAACTTTTAGTGTCTATAAGAGTCCTAGATCTATGATGAAGAAGCTGAGAGCTCACTCCAGAAGTGAGGTCAACAAAGGGCGCCTAATAGGTGTGGTGTGACTGATAAGGCACACTACACGTATTGGTGTTGACTGAGATGATCAACAACGTCCGAAGATCGTAAACACTAACCAAAATGATCTACTCTTAAACCTAAGATGTAGAAAGAATCAAGATCTTAGTGCAATGCAACTCAACTCATGCCAAGGGCATAAGAGAGGAAGAGGGGATCCGCCAAGGGATCAAGCATGTGAACCTTCCACTAGGGAAGCATGTTCAAGTTATCCCGTAGGGATAAGAGGTTTGGATTTGAATGCAAGGTATGATTTGGGTAGAGTATCCATTGGGGATTAGAATGTATAACCTGCTATGGATAGATGCATGAACCTTCCACTAGGAAAGAAGGTTTAGGTTATCCACTAGGGATAAGGATTTGATGAGATTTGTTTTGAGGGTGCACTTGCTGGGGAATGCAAGTTTGAATTAGTTTTAATTGACTCCACTAGGGAGGTTGAGATGATTGATATCTCATTGGGGAGAATTTGGTTGATTGTTTGTTTAAGATTAGATTTCAAGATGGACCCTATCGATTTGCGATGGATTACATTGAGAAGGGGGCATGTCAGCTTAGGCCTATCTCAGATTTACTAATCCAAAGGAGTTGTCCACCAACCACATGGTAGATCTATCCGACTAAGGGGTTGCCTTTCAGTGTGCAATGGTCAAGTTAGGAAGAAAGCATGGAGATTCGCATACCACTGGGGTGATTGATCGCTTGCACAATAAATCAGACTTGACCTAGGGCGACTACTGAATGAATGCCTTTAGGGGACTTATATCAATTTAGAAGTAGTCTAGATAATATCATTTGATTGAATTACATTTATTTTAATTTTAATTATTTTAATTTGATGTATCCCATCGATTTGTGATGGATCCACTAAGAAGGGGCTAATATCAACCTAGACTTGTCTTAAATTTATAAATCCAAAGAGATAGTCTACCGGCCGTGGGGTAGAACTAACCAACCAAAGGGGTGTCTTTCGGTGTGCAATGGTCAAGTCAGGAAGAAAGCACGGGGACTCACATCCTCCTAAAAAAGGAACCACTGGGGTGATTGGTCGCTTGCGCAACAAATCGGACCAGACCTAAGGCTGCCCGTCAGTTTGTAATAGTCATGCTGGAAAGAATGCATAATAGACTTATATCTTTCAAAGCAAAGAAGATCATCGAGGTGACTTGTTGGTGGCACAATAAGTTGAACCCAACCTAAGGGTGACTATTGAGAGAGTGCTGACCCGGGGACTTATCTCAACTCAAAGTAGTTAGGCAATTCCTATAAGGAGTTTTGGTGACACTGCCCTAAAATAGGATACCTGCTTGGAAAAAGGGCCGCTGGGGGCTTGAATTCCTAAGACACAAGAGAAGATATATATTTTTATTTTATATTTGCATGGACCCTGTTGGTTTGCGAGGGACTATACTGAGAAGGAGCTTATATCAGCCTAGTCCTATCTCAGACTTACTGGACCAAGGGAGAATCTGTGCATCCGTTGAACAAATTCTATAGCCACAGGGGTGGCTATTAGGAAAGATGGATTGTCCAATCCAAGCATAATCAGGGTAGTTTCTGAATGGGGTTGCTAAGGACATGATCCAAATAGATTGCCACAAGGGAGGTGTCTCTAGGGGTGTTATCCAAAATCCTGTAAAAGGAAGCCTGTAGGTATTCGGTGGCCAACTCAAGGAGAAAGCGTGGGGACTCACATCTGCCAAGAGTGGTGTATCCACCAGGTGGGTCACCATCAACATGGAGATAACCAACTAACCTAAGGTTCCCATCGATTTGCGATAATCAGTCTAGAAAGAAGGCATGTAGGCTTACATCTCTCCAAAGTGGAACTGATTGCCGGGATAATCTGTCTATGGCTTGACAGGGGCTATCTAACCTAGAGTGACTACTAAGCGAGGAGTCATGTATAGGGACTAAACCTAAGCTTGAAGTAATCAAGAGGAAAGGAGCCACTGGGGGGGCTTACCCTAAACCTTAAATATACTAGACTTAGTTAGTGCATGATGGCTAGTTCAAGAAGGAAACATATAGGCTTGCATCCTCTTAAACGAAGTCAACATAGAGTAGCTTACTGGCTACACAGTAAGACCTACCAAACTAACAAGACACTCATTGGTTTGCAATGGTCAAGTTAGAAAGAAAGTGCGGGGGCTCACATCCGCTAGACAAGTGACCACTGGGGTGACATACTAGCAAGGTAATATATCGGCTTGACCTAGAGCAACTAATGACTGAGTGCCATATGGGGCTTGCTCCCACATCAAAATAGCTCAAGATAAAAGATATGTGTTTGTTTGTGATGTGAAAGAAGGAATAAGATGCCACTTGGGTTCTCTTACACATATCTTAAACACGTAAGAATGTTACTCCACCAAGAAAGAATGTCACTTGGGTTCTCTTACACTTAACTTAGTTGTACTAATCAAAATAGGATACCTCTTGGGTTCTCTTACACTTATCCTAGTAGCACTAGAGGATTAAGCGTAGTTTGTGTTTGTGTTGGGATAGGACGCCGCTTGGGTTCTCTTACATCTACCCTAAACACATTATGACAGATTTACAAGCAAAATACATTACTAACACACAAGGGATGGAATTTCATATGAAAAGAAGTAATATTGATGATTATTTTCAAATAAGATTTTATGGATAATATTTCTTTAGGTAGAGCCCATTGATTGGAAGCATAGGGCGCTCTCCCTTATAGTTTATGAGCTGATAAGACCCTCCTTAGTAGGCCTTTTCTATGGTGAAAGGGCCTTCCCAAGTGGGTTTAAATTTGCCTCCCATCTTTCTACGAACAATAGTTGGTCTCCTTAGAACTAAAATAAGCTCTCATACTTGAAAAACTCTAGGGTGAACCAACTTGTTGTGAGCTTGAATCATTTTGGCTTTGTACAACTCAAGGTTCTGGCATGCTCTGAGGCATCTCTCCTCCAAACCTTCGAGCTCCTCTAACCGTAACTTGGCATTCTGCTCTGCAGTAATCTTTCTATCCATAACTATCCTTAGTGGGTGTTGGGCTTCTAGTGGTAGAATGACTTTGGACCCATACACTAAGGAGAATGGTAGATTGAGTTAGAGTTCTATATGTGGTGTGGTAGACCCACAAGGCTTCAACCAATTGCTCATGCCAATGTCGCTTGTTATCGTTGAGTATCTTCATCAATATTTGGATGAGAGTTTTGTTGAATGCTTCTGCTTGACCCTTTGCCCTCGGGTAGTAAGTAGTGGAATATCTCTAATCTATGTTGTGTCTCCAAGCGAAGCTATTGATCTTGGTGCTCTTGAATGCAATACCATTATCAGATATAATTCATCGAGGCACCCCGAATCTATATACGATATGGTTCCTGAAAAACTAGAGCACATGCTGAATTGTGACCTCTCTAGTGGGATTACATCCGCTCACTTGGAAAAATAGTCTATGGCAGCTAAAATGAACTGGTGACCCTTGGAAGAAGGAGGATTGGTCAGACCCACTATGTCAGTGCCCCAACACTCAAATGGCCATGAGGCCAATGTAAGATATAGAATATTGAGTGGTTGATTCTGGACCACACCATGTACCTAACATTGGTGGCATCTTCTAGCTACATCCATGTAGTCTGTAATCATAGAAGGCTAGTAGTACCCTAGTCTCTTGATCTTAGCTTTCATCTTCAGACCAAACTGGTGAGCTCCTCATAAACTTGAATGTACTTTGGTCATAATCTTTTGGGCTTCATGTTTGGCTAAATAATGTAACCACATATAATCAAAAGATCATCGGTAAAGGACGCCGCCCACGAGAGCATATGAGAGAGCTCTCTGTTTCATCTGATGGGCAAATGATTTCTCTTGAGATAGTTTTCTTATGTTTAGGTAATCCAAGAAAGGTTGCCTCCAATCTGACTCATTGTCCTTTTTGGCAACGGTAATCTCCCCTTTAAGAGAGAGTCACTTGATGAGTTTAGCATTAATAAGGGATAAGACTTATCTATTTTGAACCCTTATTGGAATGGACTCATCTTCTAGGCATACTACAGTATTATCTCCTTGAGAAATCTTGTAGATAATGATATCTAAGATTTGAGCCAACAACTCCATGATGTACTTGTGGTAATGATGGAGTTTAGGCTTTAGGACTTTGTAGGACTCCACAATTTAGTTGATGTTAAGCTGAGAATCCCTGAAGATGTTGATGCTCTGGACGCATAGTGTAATGACTAACTCAGACCGACAATCAGAGCCTCATATTTGGCTTCATTTTTGGTGCATAGATTGGACAAATGATATGAGAATTTCATCACATCGCGATCCGGAGTTAGGAGAACTATTCCTACCCCTGCCTTTCCCGAAAGAGCATATTGTGGTTCTTCTCCTTTTTGAGAGGAAGCCACACCATCAAAATATATCTCATAATAGTGAATGCTAGTATCCCTTAAGTTTATGATTTGTTTATCGGGGAGGTCATTACTAAGCGAAGAATCAACAGGAAGTGGGTGTGCTGCTAAGAAATCCATTAGTGCTTATCCTTTCACAGCATGGAGGGGTACAGAGGTGATGTCAAACTATGATAAAATCATGGACCATCATGGAAACCATCCAGATAATGTTGGCCGTGTTAGGAGATATTACAGTGGATATATTCTAGAGATTATATTCACCTTGTGAGAAAGCATGTAATATCGTAGCTTTTGAGATACAAAGATTAAAGCGAGGTAGTGCTTTTCAATAGGTGAGTAGTTTGCCTCAGTAGGGATCATATGACGTCTGAGATAGTAGAGAGCATTTTCTTTCCCTTCATTATTGGTTTGAGCCAACAAAGTGCCAATGGAGTCGTCTAATGCAACAGTGTAGAGTATCAACAGCTTACCCGTGATAGGGGTAGCTAGAATTGGTGGCGTCATCAGGTAGTGCTTGATGTCTTTAAAAGCATGCTAACACTTGTCATCGCACTTGAATTTGGCATCTTTTGATAACAAAGCATGCATATTCCTGATAAGTTAGATATGAAGCATCTTAGATACTCTAACCTCCCTTAAAATGATCTGAGTTAGACTTTTAGGGGGTGGCATTTCTAAGATAAGTGGTGGCATCATCAAGTAGTGCTTGATGTCTTCAAAAGCATGCTGACACTTGTCATCCCACTTGAATTTGACATCCTTTTTGATAAGTGCTGAGAATGGCTGACATATTCCTGATAAGTTAGATATGAAGCATCTTAGATACTCCAACCTCCCTTAAAATGATCTGAGTTGAGTTAGAATTTTAGGGGGTGGCATTTCTAAGATAGCCTTGATCTTCTCCTGGTCGATTTCTATTCCCCAGTGTTGGACAACAAACCCAAAGAATTTTCCTGAAGTTACTCCAAATGCACACTTCAGAGGATTCATTTTAAGGTTAAAATGTCTAAACCATTTCAAAACTACTCTCAAGTTAAAGAGATGGTCCTCCTTTTCTTTGCTTTTAACTACTAGATCATCAATATAGGATTCAACTTGATGATGAATGAGTTCATTGAAAATCTGAGTCATGTCCCGCTGGTATGTAGCACCGGCATTTTTAAGGCCAAAAGGCATGACCTTATAACAATAGATTTCGATGAGGGTTTGAAAAGCAGTATTTCATTCTTCCTCAGGGGCCATCTTAATTTAGTTGTAGCTAGATGACCCATCCATGAAGGAGAATATTGCGTGAGATGAGGCAATGTCCACCATTAGCTCTAGTACAGGAAGTGGAAATTCATCCTTAGGGAATGCCTTATTCAGATCTCTAAAATCGACGCATATGCAAATTTGGCCATTCTTTTTCTTAATTGGGATGACAATGGCTAACTAGGTAGAATATTTTTCTTCACTGATAAAACCAGCATTGATCAGTTTCTTGATTTCAAAAATGACCTTCTGCTCAATGTCTAATCACATGCATTTAGGAGCTTGCTTGAAAGGGTTAGTATTAGGATCTATTGCTAGTTTGTGAACTGGTATGTTAGGAGATAAACTGGGCATTTCTTCATAACTCCATGCAAAGCAGTCCTTAAACTCAACTAATAGCCTAACTAAGTCATTGGTTTCTTCTTCATTCAATAAGGAACTGATGTATGTCGCGGATCTTCTTTTGTTCATAAGTTGATTTCTTTGAGTTAGTCAATAGTTGATCTGATTTCCTCCTCAAACTCTTGCAGTGCATCTTTGGCTTCAAGATCATTTGGGACATCTGAAGTTTCTAAGCATGCCCCTCATAAGAGTTAGCATGATTTGAGAAGAACTTATCAGACTCCAAATGATTGATGATGACCAGACAATGATTGTCATCATCTACTAGACCCACTGTGCCAAATCTTAGGCATGGTCTTGATTGAGAATGTCTGCTTTGGTTGTCCCATAACCTTTCAAAGTGATCCGATGTGTGTTTAGACTAAGTATGTGAGATTAATCCCTTCTTAGCTAGGTTAAGAACACAAGGTGAATACCATTCAAAAGGTAATTGTATTAAATCTTTATAAGAATCATCCTCAAGTCAACTTGAGGATGAAGCTCCCAATAAAAACCTCTTTGGTTTGATGTCTATGGATGACTTGGGGGCCTCCTTAACTACTAAACATTTAACTTTCTAGGAAGAAAGTGAGGTTAGAGCTAAAGTTTTCAACTGCTGCATGACTGTTCTACATAATTATAATTTAGATACATTCATGATTTTGGAGGCTTGGTCTTCACCACTGTTTGGGTCAAATATCACCTCCAAAGGGACCCGTTGAGAGGGGTTAGTTGACGTGCTAAGCACATGAGACTCATCCTCCAAATTATACTCTAAGTTTATGTGGATAATAGGGGTACTCCTGTGAGCTGGAACTTAACTTCTACTGGCTGGCCACTAGCAAGGATGTCTTCCACCTCTGGAACTGCCTCTAGATCTACCTCTGCCTCTGCTTAGTGGACGTTGAGTCATCATACACATGTGTTTGTATGGAGGAGTGAACTGTGGGATACATCTAACATCTGGCTCTACTTCTTCCTCGGTGTCTCATTCTCGCTCACTTGTATTTTCATTTTCTTTTTACTTTTTTTTTCTTCATTTTTTCCTTTTCTTTTGTTTCTTTTTCTTTTGATTTTGAACTTTCACCAACTTCACCAGAATAAACTTTTTGATTTTGAGGAAGATAGTAGGTTGCATCCTTATATATCTCGATCTCTCTAACTGAGAATGGCTTCAAGTCTTGTTTGACATAATATTCGATTCCACCTCCTTTGAATTTGATGCACTGATGTAAAGAGAATGGAACTGTGTTATTTCCATGTATCCAAGCCCTACCGAGCAAAGCAGTGAAAGATGTATCTGAATTGATTATGCAAAACTTGGTTTCTATCTTCCAATCGTCTATCTCCAGTGAGAACACTATGGAGCCTAAAGCGCTCTCGCCTTGCTCATTGAATGCTCTCAACATCATCCAATCTCCTCAGAGTTTAGAGATGTCGATCTGCAAGTAGGCAAGGGTCTTTAGACTCATAATATTTATTGATGCACCTGGATCAACTAACACCCTGGAGAGTCTGAATTTACCCATATTCATTGTGAAGTAGAGGGGGCAGTTGTGCTCTGTTGTCTCTAAAAGAAGGTCTTCTTCGGTGAATGTAACTCCACGGGCTTCTCTTGAAAAATATGCCTCCTCTCCAATAGCAGTCAGCTGAGCTAAGCATATTTTCAGATCAAGAAGAGCTTTGATCAATGACTCCCTCATCTCTTTGGATAAGACAAGGGCATCATATATGATTAGTTTAGCTAACTACTTTCTCAGGTGAGCGAGGACATTGTAGTCTACTCTGGGCTGGTCCTCCACAAGCATATCCGTAGATGGAGCATCCTGTGGAGGAGCTTCTTAATCACTAGAACTAATGACTTATTTAACCTTATCCTGAGGTGCTACCCTAGGAGGTAGAACTTTGCCACTATGAAGGTTAACTTCAGTGACTTCATGAGATGGTTTGGTGAAAAATTCTACCTGTTCATTAGGTTCACCTACAGCTTCTCCTATGGGATCATCAGAGTCAGATGACCCCAAATCAATCTCAATGGGTGAACCTGGATGATGGATAATCCATTTGTAAATCATAAGAAGAGGAGTGATCAAAACTAAAGTTATTATTGATTAGACTTGGAGAGCTATCTAAAGGAATAAGCTCAAGAAGATTATTAGAAGTGACATAGATGTAACCAGAATCAACTTTCTTCATTGAATGAAGGTACAAAATATAAATCAAGTAAAGTCAGTGGAGTGAGGGATTTGGCACCCCTCTATTGATCTGAAGACTGGGAGAACTATGAAAGGAGTGCTAGGCTCAATCGGTGGTTGTGCTAATGTGCTATCCTGAGCAAGTGGAAGCTGTCACTGTTACTGCTAAGCTTCTACCTCCCTCAAGTTATCTTAGTAACTTACAAACCTTCCTTGAGTTAGAGGTTTGAGCTACTTGCACTGCTAAGGTAACTTTTGATCTTAGAAATAATTTTCTTGGAGGTTCGGGATAATGAGATATCCTAACCTTCCTCTATCTTAAGAAGATCGCGTATATCCCCAAGAATTACTCTAACAAAACTAGAAGGTTATTCTAGTAGGTATTCCTTAGGGATGACAATGGCACCCGACTTGAAGCTACACTCAAGCCAGTCCTTAAAGGTAAAGCAATCTTCTAAGATATGACCTAACATGCGATGGTAGGGGCAGTAGTTTGGATCATGACTCTTGTCCACTTCCTTTGACCTCCTAGGTTCTGATAACTAAAAATCAGGCTTCTTTAAGAGATTCTTAAAGATCTTCCTGACTACCTCGCCCTTGAATGAATAAGGTTTATTCAATTTGTTGATAAGAGTAGGTAAGTGATAGATACCTAGTGGAGGGTAGAATGATTCGGTGATGTTGATGAGGATACTCGGTAGAGGCGGTGGAGGTCACTGGCAATTGAGGCGGCCAATATGGTCGAGGTGGTGGTAGAGGAGTCTGGAGCTTCGTCTCAACACAGGTTGCTTCCCATTGCTCAGTTCTAGCTTCTTCTCAAATGCCTTCTAAGGTTTGGGCTTGGCTGACTGGTCATGGAAAGGCAACTGTCTGGCTCCCTCTTGTAGACTAGCCGTCTTGTTGATTAGCTTCTCAAAGGTTTTGACTGTAAACCCATTAAGCATGAAAGAGACTAGGCCATGGATATTCTTGAGAATCTCAATGACATGCTGCTCAGACAGCTGTGGTTCACATTTCATACTCAGGTTTCACCACCTGAGAATGTAATTAAAAAGAGATTCATTTGGATTTTGTTTAGCTATAATGAGGTAGTTTATAGTAACCCTTTGCTGAGCTCCAACAAACCTCTTGATGAAGAGGTGCTCCAATTAAACAAATGTCTTTACTGAACCATTGGACAATTCAACATACCAAAAAAATACAACACCTGCTAGACTACTGACAAATAATCTGAAAAGAAGGGCGTTGCTACCTCCGATGTTGCAACAGTCAACCCTAATGTATGTAATATGCTAGTGAGGGTTCCCACTGCATCAAAAAACCTTGAAAGAAGGAGGTACAAAACCTTTAGGATATTGGACAACATCAAATTCCTCTGGGTAGGGTCTACCCTTTAGAATAGATTAGCCACCTCGAGGTTGTGCCAATGCATCTCTCACCTATTATTCCACCATGCTTTTGATATCTTTTTCATGCACAGAGGTGCTATCCACCACCTTCCTATGCAATTTACCACTATCTCTCTTTGCAGGAGTACATCTAAGATGATCTGAAGTGTGTGCCAACTCTACTCTGTCAGTTACTATGGGAGAAGGTTGTGAGACCAGGGCTAAATTCTACAATGCTAAAACCACCAGCATCAACTCCTCAATCTTCTTCCCCATTTTGTCAATATGATCATCCCTTTATCTAAGCTATTGGAGGAGGTGCTGAGTTGAATGGAGGGCATCATCTTCTTCAACTACAATACCTTCTTGACTATGCTGGTCTCTTTGGAGGGAACCCCTAGTATCGACCATGTGGACCTCGACCAAATCCTTAAGAAGGTCATCCTCATCAGGACCAAAGCTGACCTTGCCCTCCTCATAATCTGACCGATCACTCCCTAGAAGTTCTCTTTTCTCTACAAAATACTGTGCTAAAATGACATCTAGGGTGTGATCTAATCGTGCTAGTACAAATACACTCTGCTGACTGGTAGAGGGACTACGTTCACTGATAGAGATACACCTAACACTGTCTGTCACAAGAGTGCTAGCTTTGGGAGGGTCATGCTCACTGGAAGAGATATGCTCATGCTGCTCATTGGTGGAGTGGTGTCCCTAGGGAGATCTACTACCATGGTAATTGTAAAACTATCCCCTTCCCCCTCTACAACTGCCTCTGCCACTAGCTTTGATGGTGGTGGTGGTAGTGATGCGACCACGACATTGTGGGGTCACCACTTTACCAAACCACATATAAGGGAGAGGGTTGAGCAGGGGAGCTCGATCTCATCTCAACAAGTGGGATGGAGAGACTGAGATCCCTAGGCCATAGTCAAATCACCAGAGGGGGAAGGTCTCTCCCTGAATGGGGGCTTTTAAATCTTTGCGGGAGTGGTGGATGTTGTGAGCTGTACGAGTGATGGTGGATGGCGAGGGGAGCGGTGTGAGGGTAACACCGACTTCCCCACAATGGGAGATCTCTTCATACGGTGGGTTGCACTGGTAAGAACAATCCTATCTAAATGATCGACCCTGATGAGGTGAAGACCCAAAAAATCCATCAGAGCAGAGGATGGTGACTTTCTAGCATACCTCCATCCCGCTCGCCTGCCTGCCTGAGTGGATGCTTGAGCCTCCACTGCTCTATTCCTATGGATCTAACTCCTCACACTCCTAGGGATCATTGACTACAAATCAAACAAGGTATTGGACTCAAACATCAGTATGCTACTCTAGCATCGTCCCCAAGTTTGGCATAGGGGCCTCTGCTCCCTATGTATCTCATGGTATCTTTGGTGGAAGAAGTACCAATCCTCAGGTAATCTTCCTCTTTGTCTGAGGTAGAGAGTGGGTGGAATTTATATCTAGTTAGAAGAGGAGACCTCATGAGGAGAACCCTCCTTGGCTACATGGGATGTAGCCTCAAGCTCTCTGGCTGCTTGCTCGTGCTCCCACTTAATCTTTTGATTTTTATTACGACACTAAGAATGAGTGAACAAGGCTGAGCAGGAACTATTACCTACCTTAAAAGTGGAGGAGATTATCTTAGAGGCTAAGATAGTCTTCACCTTCGGAGTGACCAACGAGGAGGTAGTAGCTCTCGCTGGAGCAATTATGAGAATAACTGGGTGGAAAGGTGCTGAAACTATCACTGAATAAGGTGCAAGAAGCACTAAGACCTTCCTCTTCAATGGAGGGTACTCAAAATCAGAGGGCATGTCAATGTAGATGAATGGCTTATGCCCAGCCACCTCATCCCAACTAACGATAGTGAGGGTTACCCCCTCATAAGTAACACGCGCTCCATCAAATCCTCGGTCGAAGAAAACCAGGTGGGCGGAATCAGTCTCGGGGAGGCTGGCTTGATCCAAGGCCAAATCCATCTCGAATGAAAAGCAAAATAAACTTCTGAGAAGCCATGTGTACTGATTGTAGGAATAAACTGCACAGACCAGCTGTACCTCTGCATATGTTGAAATATAACTTGAGTCAAATTTCTGCCTTAATATTTGTTCCAAGAAAGTAACAGTGAACCCACACTCAACAAGTCAAATATGTTAAGTGGGGTTCATTAGAGAGATTTGAATATTTGGAGGAAAGTCTATGCAATTTGATTTTTATTTTAGAACCCATACTCAACAAATTTAGGTAGGTTGGGTGGGGTTCAAAAATTTGAGGAGAGATTTTTTGGAGATATTTGCATTTTGTATTTCTTGTTTGAAAATATCAATAATTTGAAAGAACCTCTACTTAGCAAATTTAGGTATGCTAAGAAGAGGTTGTGATTGTGTATTTGAAATATTTTTGCTTGTGATGATTTGATTGTGTGATATATTGATTTGAAAATGGGGGTTCTTACTTAACAAATTTGGTATATTAAGTAGAGGCCGCATGTGTTTGATTGTGCATGAATATGAGACTTTCGCTTAACAAATTTGGCATGTTAAGTGAAAGCCTAAATGTGATTGTGAGATAGATTTGCTTTTTTTTGAAGATGGGACTCCCACTTAACAAATTTGGTATGTTAAGTGAATGCCCAAATGTGATTGATGTATGTTTGCTTTTGTTTGAAAATGAGACTATCACTTAGAAAATTTGGTATGTTAAGTGAAAGCTCAAGTGGGTTTGATATGAAAAATTGGATCCCTACTTAACAAATTTGGTATGTTAAGTAAGAATCGATTATGTGTTGAAATTGAGACCCTAACTTAATAAATTTGATATGTTTAGTGAAAGTCAGATGTGTTTGATATATATGTTTGAAAATGGAACCCCCACTTAACAATTTGGTATGTTAAGTGGAAATCAAAGTATGACATGATATGAGAATGGGATTCTCACTTAACAAATTTGGTATTGTTAAATGGGAATCAAATATAGCATGATTATGTGATTCTTACTTAACAAATTTAGTATGTTAAGTAGAACCAAATATATGCTTTGAAGGTGAGACTCTCACTTAGCAAATTGGGTATGCTAAGTTAAAGCTTGTATGTTTTGTTGAATATGTTAAGTGAAAGTCAAATATATATTTTGAAAATGAGACCCCCACATAACAAATGGAATATATCAAGTGAAAGTCAAATTCATGTTTTAAAAATGAGACCCCCCACTTAACAAATTGAATATGTTAAGAAAGTCAAATTTATGTTTTGAAAATGAGACCCCCACTTAACGAATGGAATATGTTAAGTGAAAGTCAAATTCATGTTTTAAAAATGAGACCCCCACTTAACAAATGGAATATGTTACGTGAAAGTCAATTTTATGTTTTGAAAATGGGACCCCACTTAAAAAATTGAATTTGTTAAGTGGAAGTCAAATTTATGTTTTAAAAATGAGGCCCCCACTTAACAAATTGAATATGTTAAGTGGAAGTAAAATTTATGTTTTGACAATGAGACTTTTACTTCAAAAATTCAATATGTTAAGTGAAAGCCAAAAATACATGTTTTGAAAATGAGACTCTCACTTAACAAACTGGATATGTTAAGTGAAGGTCAAATTTATGTTTTAAAAATGAGACTCTCACTTAACAAATTGGATATGTTAAATGAAAGCCAAAATTTATGTTTGATTTAAAAAGAGATTCTCACTTAACAATTGGATATGTTAAGTGGGAATGAAATATGGCATGATTTGCTCATGAAAAGAGGGAAGCTTCAATTCTAACATATGTGAAATATGTTAGATGAAGTTTCAATTTATGGTATAATTTTATTTAAAAAATGGATTCCTCATTCAATAAGTATGAGTATGTTGAATGGGCATGGTCATTTTCAAGGATGTGCTTTTGAAAAGAATCTCCATGTAGCAATCATAGGGATTATTAAATGGGGGTTTTGATTATGTGAATTTTGTGAAAGGTGCTTTCAGAAAATGACACTTTACAAAAGAATTTATTTGATAAATATAGGATGAACCTTGCCTCACCAAGCTAGTGGTAAGGAGGTTCTAAATGATTATTCATCTCCTTTCATTAGTAAATTTTGTTTGTTCTTTACCTATTGGGAAACCCAATAAGGGTTTCAAGACCTACATGGAGTGAGGTCCTAAAACTTACGAAATGTTGGCTAACTTTGCTTAAGAATGAAATAAGCTAAGTGCCAACAGAAAGAAAGATAGTCTTGGGCTCACATGAAATGCAAGTCCACTATCGATGTTTGGGGACAACAATTGTCCACTAGAGATGGAGAGAGGAACCATCCCAATGGAGTCTCTAGAAAAATCTATGGTGTTTTTGTTTATGGGGGGACACCATGCAGATCTGAGGGTGTACTTATTGAGGTGATCGGGTATGACATTGAGGAATAATGTACTATCTTGAAAGATAGAAATACTACCCTACAATAGACCTGATCACCTAATAAGGACTCCTAAGGCATGATAGGTCTTTGAATATACCAGCAATTTTTCCCCTATGTTACATAGATGAATAAAGTAGGGTTTATTTAAACTAGGTCATGAAGTTCTCTATGGGGGCAAGCCCCATAGTTAATTACATCTTAAGGAAAATGAATCCCTTGAGAATACTCTCGATTTAAGTAGGTGATTGTTGTCTCTAAAGAATTCAAAGATAGGACTATCAATAAATTAATTGTATTTGAAAAATTAAAGTGGATAGATCAAAAGGAGAGATTTATTATCGAAGCCAAAAAGTGATAAGTAGGGGATGTTTATGATACTAGGAGGCCTAGTGAGCATCCCAAACTATCCTATAGTTGGGCTTTACATTTTTGAGATTTAAGATAGTTTATATGTTTGAGTTAACATTGTATTAGAAACCTAGGACTTATAATTCAACAATACATGATTATGGAAATGCCTAAAATGTGAGCAGTTACTCTAGTAGCCCTATAGGGAAACAACAATCTCAAATCTAAATCTAGGTAGCTTTGGCGAGGGCCAAAGCATGACCTAATTTTAAGGCGAATATGGGTATATTATTTACCTCCACAAGAGAGAGTAAACCACCCACCTACTGGGCTTATTACTACCTAGAGTGGCAACCAGCTAACTTTTCTTATGCTTTAAATCCTTGTAGGCAAATCTTATGCTTTGCAAGATGACTAGGTTGTTATTATTTAGAAAAGAAACTAAGTCCTAAAACTCACTCCCTAAGAGGCTAGAGCATGATGGGCATGAATAATGACTTAATCTAATGTAAGTTTTATCAAGTTTTAATTGATTTTGGATTCTTTGTTTTAACACAGGCTATGGGATTTTATATGCCTAAATGTACAAGAAATTGATTATAGGCCAAATCAAAAGAGAAAGAGGTGTCTTTCCATCAAAGTCTCTCAAAGGTTACACCCTTATTATCTGGCAAAGATGGAAGCCCTCTTTTAACAAGACTGAAATAATATGATATGCATGATATTAAACATACAACATCCAGCTAAGGGGTTGCTAAATCTTTTATTATCTTGATTTAATGCTTAGGCTTTTTGTGAGGTTATGAGTTATTTTAAAAAAATTTAGTTATGAGTTATTAGTTTGGGTAGAAAATTTAATTTTTTATCTAGGAGCCTAATTGCATCCAAGCCATACAAAATCACCAATCATAAATAAACTATGAAGAGACATGCTTTCTCTAATATACAAGACAAAATATCAAATAATTTTATAAAGCTATCACAATAAAAGGCCGATGCGGTCAGGTGCCACCGCACAACCCAAAAAGAAATGTGGGTAGCCGAGCTCTACCCTTATACAACCTGGATTACAAAAGAATAGTTACAATTATAAATGATGAATGTTATGGGGGTCCTCATTCTTCATTCACCATTTGCTTCGTTCATTTCTTTCTTTCTTTGGCATGATTTGATTTAGTTGGGCTTGCTCCAAAGGCATCACATGATACATAAGACTTGGTTTTATATCTAATGCTCATCCTAATCTCCAATAATATTCATCCTAATCTGAATGCAAAATTACATTAAAAGAAGGAAAGTAAATCTAGCTACACATGCAAGACAAATATTAGCTAAACACACCATACAACCTAAGCAATTATATGAATAACTTGGTCTTAGTACCCCACACATGGGTAACCAAGTCCACCTATCCTAACTTGGATTATGCTTAGGGGCTAAGCAACCTACATTGCAAAAGTATTTATATTTTATTATAGCACCTCTTAGCATAATCCCCTATAGAAAATATGATTAGGCTAATATCGTCTTATCATTCAGACTAGGCACATACATCCTAATCATCCAATCTACAACAATACATCACAAAATAAACATACATCAAACCATACACTGCCCTAACATAAATCTAGAAGTGGTGACTTAATCTAATGTGTGTGTGTGTGTGTGTTAAGGCTTGTGTGGTATGTCCTAGCTAGGCTTTAGGGTTGTAATTTGCTAAGTGTAAGAGATTTAATTGATAAAGGGTTTGTTTGTCTTTAAGTGATTTAGTTGGTTTGAATATTTTGCTTAATGTTTTCTTTTTTGTTTCATATGACCTATACTTAGCAACTATGTGTTACGAAGGAAGAAAGAGAGGAAACCACTCCTTCATCCTTATCTTAAGTCATCACTAAGGTAAGTTAATTAGCTTAATTATATTTAGTGAATGGTTTATTATATGTTTTAATTAATCATAAGTTTAGGTTTACATTAAATACACTCATTCAATAAGAAAGACATCTTAAGGTTAGTTGGAATGAATTACTATCACATAACAAACATTTATTTATCTCCTTCCATCATGTATATCATGCATATGATTAAATTCTAAACATAGCTATACATGCAATTTATATTTTGGCACACTTGAATGATGAATGTGAGTAAATATATTTGGAATTAATGTTTCATTTGATTGAATGATTTTGTCATGTTAATTTAAAGCTCTATCTAAATTCTCATGCAAAAGCATAAGGAAAGAATCTTAAATCATATGGCTAATCAACTCAACTAAAATAAACAAAGTATGGATGCATGTCTTTGTAATAGAAAAGGAGGGTTTTTTTATTCATTAGTTAAGTACACATCCACATGTATAAGAGTTTTAAGTGAGTACATTGCCATTGTTCTACACCAGGGGCGTAAGATACAAAACCTACTTAGGGCTACTTAAAGCCTCACAACCTCGGGATATCCAGACTAATATACCACTTTTCTTATATACATTTGGATGTATAAACAAACCATAAGAATGGAAAAACTCATGCAAAAGTTGCATTTGATTTATGATTCTTATCCATTAGTCATATCATACATACATGTGTATAAGAGTTTTAAGTGAGTACGATACCATTGTTCTACACCAGGGGTGTAAGATACAAGACTTACTTAGGGCTTCTTAAAGCCTCGCAGCCCAGGGATATCCAAACTAATATACCACTTTTTTATATACATATGTATGTATAACAATTATAAGAATGAGAAGTCATAAAAATAATGCATTTTATTTAATTGATTTATTTTTTTGTAAATGAGTTAAAGCTCTATATAAATTTTAATGTCCAAATGTATAAGAATGAAATCAAGCAAGTACGTCTCCATTGTTCTACACCAGGGGAGTAAGGTACAAGACCTACTTAAAGCCTCACATCCAGGGATGTCATAATATACCCGCTAACATTCTTACTTATGCAAATTAACACATGAACATAAGAAAGAGGCTTTATTTCATACACTAGATTTATATTCACTTGCATTTCCTATGTATATATGTAACTAAATTTATAATATGCATATTCAATCATTAGTGAACTTTTGAAAATATTCTTGAGATTTAACAATGATATTAGCCACACATATTTGTAATTTAAATCAACACATGCAAATTGACATAAAAAGAAATCATTTTTATTTGATTAATTTGAAAGACATGAATACATGAGTACAAGTGGCATACAACATTTAGCATGATTGGAAGAAAATAAAATGTCACAAGCATGTGATTTCATTCAAATCCAACAAAGCCATAAGGACAATCAAACTAAATAAGATTATTTAAAACAATCCAAAGTTCTTTAATGTCATTTCATTTTCATATTTGATAGTATTTAAGGAAATATGATGGAAGTTTGTTACTCCTGAAGAAGAATTAGATTGATTTTATTTCTTGATTAGGTTAGGGTATGAATTAAGTAAATTAATTAACCCATATCTATATCACCTTAAGTTAATTAACTAATTAATAATGAGCCAACATGATATGCAATCACATGAAAAGTAAATTTATAATGCTCTTAAGAAATAAAAGGGGTATAATACAATTGGCTCATGATTAATAGTTCATTAGGCTTAAGGGATCTCACTTAGTTACTTTTATGGTTTTCTTACACATGTGAGCTAACCATAATTTCATCATCTCTCACTTTGGGTTATTGAACACCCAAAGAGCTGCCCAAGATTAATTAAGGTTGCCTAGGTGTGGATGAACTGATTTTAAATTTTAATTTCATTAAGCCTTTAATTAATTGATTAAATACTTTGATTATGTATTAATTAGAATGATGAAGGGCAAGGCCCAATTCTAACCCCTAAGTCAATTTGTACATTCACTTAAATTTTGATTTTTATCTTGAAGATTAATTAATTAGTTATTACATTAACGATTAATTAATTTGATTTTAAAAGTAAGGAAAACTTAGGAAATGAATTAAAAAAGTATCCCAATCACATCCCCTAAGCTATCTCACTATTCAATAGAGGTGATTAGATTTGAATGATTAATCAAGTTAATGTACATTCATTAATTATGATTAATTAGATTAAGAGAGTTATTAGGGCTTAATCGATTGATTTTTCTAATTAAGAAATTAATAAAATCCGGAAAATAGGAGAGGTAGAGATCATCCCTCTAAACATCCACAAAAAATTGAGATTAATTGGGTGATTAATTAAGGGGTAATTAAGCTAATTAAATTTTTGATTAAACCTTAAATAAGCCAAAATCACTTTTCAAAATTAATTAATAATAATTTTTCTAGATTCTACTCTAAAATATCTTAAAAATCTATCTAAGTTTGTATTTTTTAGATTTTTCTACAATTAGTTATGATTTTTAGAAGTTTCAGGCTTAAAAATAGATTAATTAGGCCTAATTACAATCTTAATCCCCTTGGGCCATGTGGCGGCTGATGCGTTGTGCTTTCCACATGGTGTGACGGGAGTGGCTATTTAAGTTATCACATCCAAAGGTTGACTTAGATGGCGGCGGATGTGCTTTCTCCATGGATCGTCCGATTTATGATCAAACGACCATGATTCGATCCACAGTTTAGGAAGGAAATCAATGGAACTACCACGAAATCTGGTTAGAGCTGTTTGTTCCAATCATGCAGAATAGATGGTTCATAATCTTTCCCATTCATGAGCGATGAAAGACGGATGCCGTCTATCTTCCCTCGTTCGATCCGAGCTCACTCGAGCTCGGACTGTCTCTAAATTCTTCCCACACCTTTGGGGAAGAGAGACGCACACATCCAACTGTAAAAAATCCATGACTTTCAAATTTCTTTCACAAAAGACCAACCCATTTTTCCATACAAGGCTCGATTTGTGAAATTACCTCACCAAAGTTTAATGAGCGGTGTAGCAGAGTGGGTCCTAATTGGTGAGGCCTCTTGAAGAGCTTTGAGCTTGATTTGGGGTAGAGTGCTCAGTTGACGAATCCACGCATACAAATGCCTCAGCTCTGATCGAACTCTAATCATTGGTGCTTGGAAGGCTTGGAATCGATTTGGTTGGCTTCAATAGAGTATGGGGATGGTGTGGGTGCAAGGAATTTGGATTTGATTTAGTGGAGAGGGAGTATTGCTCAGATGAGTGGTGTCCTATTTCAGCTTTGCTCAGGAATGAGGAATGCCAATCGAGGAGGGCTTGGGGATCCTTGGAAATGCTCTGAGGGAGTTCAAAAATGCTTCTTAAGCTTAGAGAGTGTGAAGTAAGTCCTTTCCCACTTGAATTGAGGGTGTATTGGCCAAAAGCATGCGTGAGGGAAAAATGGGATGGGTAGGCTTGCTTTGGCTGATAGGCTGCCGTTAGGGTGTCGGAGAGGTTATGTCCAATTCCACATGGCTCAGTTTTAGTGGAGTGAGCCATGGGAGGAGCCTCAAGGGCTAGTGTGCAAAGTTTCTCTCTCCTTTGTCCATGGGGTGCTCGATTTAGCTTGAGTGAGGATGAGTTGAGCTTCCATTGGTCCTTGGCCAACCTAGGGTTGGTTAGGTGGTCTAGGTGGGTCAGGTGGAGCATCACTTGAGTACTTGGGTGCTGCCATGGTGATGGGGAGGTTGCTTTGGCTTGTTAAAGTGAAGATCCTCCATGGGATTGGGTTGGGTTTGGAGCTAACCTAGAGTCCATTTGAGTCAGATTAGGTCAACCACCAAGGTTTCATAAAGTGATTTTGGGTGATTTGGCTTGATTTGGGATTAGGTTGGGTTGGGTTGACCAATTGATCAAATTGGGTCAAACCAAGGCTTGGGTTAGGTTCATATAATAATTTGGGATGTTTGGTTCAATTAATTTGAATTTATTTGGCCTAGGTTTGGATTTGACTCATTTGGATTCAAAAGGGTCAAATTGGTCGACCAATTTGACCAATTTGAACAAATTGGGTTGGGTTAGTTGTTGAGTCAAGTTCAATTGGTTGATTGAAAATGATTGTAGGCTTTGGTTTGGTTCAATTTATTAATTTGAATTTTGGCCATTTTGACCCTTTAGGTCAATTTGGGCTATGTTGGGTCAAGTTGACCAATCGGTAAACTTGGGCTCAATTAATGCTTTGGTCAAGTTCAATAAGTGATTTGAGATAAACTTGAGCCATTTGTTTCAATCAATTTAGATTAAATCATGATTTGCCCCATTTTAGCTTTTTAGGCCAATTTGGGTCAACTTGGGTCAAATGGCCATTTGGGCTTGGTTTGACTCAAATAAGGGTTTGGTCATGTTAAATTATTGATTATGAGTGAGTTTGAGTTAATGGTTCCAATCAATTTGGCATATGGTGTATTTTGGCTAGTTTTAATTTCATTTGGGCTAAATATTGACTTGGTCAAAGGCTAAGTTTGACTTAATTTGACCCAATTCAAGGTGGTTGGTCACCCTAGGATGATTGTTGGCTATGATATAAAGTTTGGATGAGCTTGGTTCAATCCAATTTGGGTTGGATTAGAACTTGGCTCAAAAAGGTCTTTTAGGTCACTTTTGGTCAAGTGGACTTACATGGGTCAATTGGCTTGATCATGGCTTGATTCAAGCTTGGTTGAACTCATACATGAGCCCAGGATTGAAATATAAATCCAATTATAATTGGTTTGAGCCAAATAAGTTTTGGTTCATATGATAATTTCAAGTCAAAAGGGTCAACATGGGCTTGACTTAGGTTGATTTGGGTTTGGTTTGATAATTATGGTTTACATTTATATTTGGGTCAATGATTGTAGGAATGATTGAATCATGAAGAAATCCACGAGCTTTGAGTTGGTTTGGATATCATTTAGCCAAGTCCAAGAAAATGGCTAAAAAGGCTAAAATTAGAAATTTGATTTCATTTGGGTTTGGTTTTGGTCATTTGGATTTATATTTCATTTATATTTGTGAATATAAATGAAGATATAAATTGTTATGACAAAATCACTTGAGTTTGGAGTGATTTGGAAGCAAGTGACCAAATTCACGATTGTAGGTAAAAAAGGCTAACCTAGGTTTTAATTTGGTTTGATTTAATTTTAGTCATTGGAGGCTGGGTTTCATCTATATTTGTGAATATAAATGAAGGAATGATTGACTTATAGAGAAATCAATCAAGTTTAGTTGATTTGGATCAAGATTTGGCTAAGCACATGAAGGTGGTTCATATGACTTAAGAAGGGATTTTAGAGTTTGGATTTGATCGTGGGTTTCAATCACTTGGAGTTGATTTGGATATTTGAGTTGGGATTTCATTTGGATTTGATTGAGGCTAAGTCCATAAGATGACATCAAAGGGCTTAGGTAGGATTTTGGAACTTGAATTTGATCATTGAGAAAATCAATTGAGTTGGTTTGGAAGAAGGAATCAAGGATAGGGTTTAGGCTATAGGGTAGGCAAGTCCTTCTAAATCCCTAAGGCATAACCTATTCTTATGGCTAACTCTTCTAAGTCTCTAGGGTCACCTAATCACTAAAAGTGTCTTAAGACTAAGGAACTCTTAGTGTCTACAAGAGTCCTAGATCTATGATGAGGAAGTTGAGAGCTCACCCCAAAATGGAGGTCAACAGTAGCCCTCACTCATTAGCTGCTTTAGGTCGGGCTAACATGCTACCCTGCTAGTGTGTCACCCCAGTGATTTTTTGTTTAGGAGGATGCATGTCTTCTACACTTTCGTTCCTAACTTGACCATTGCATACCGATGAGTGCCCTATTAGCATGGTAGGCCTTACTGCGTGGCCAGTAAACTACCTCCTGATGACTTCATTTAAGAAGATACAAGTCTACTACGCCTTCTTCTTGTACTAACCATCATGCACTAACTCGATTGAGTATATTTGAGGCTTAGGGTAAGTCCCCTACTTGCTCCTTCCTTCATGAATACTTCAAGTCTAGGTTTAGTCCCCTGTGGGACTCCCCGCTTAGTAGTCGACCTAAGTTGGATAGTCACTATCTAGCCGATGATGGGCTATCCCGGTGATCAGTTTCACTTGGAAAGTTATAAGTCTACACGCTTTCTTTCTAGATTGATTGTTGCACACCAAGGAGCACCTTAGGTTGGTTGGTTCTCGCTATGCTGATAGCTACCCACCCGATGTATACACCACTCTTGGCAGATGTAAGTCTGCTACACTTTCTCATTGAGTTGGCCACCGTATACCTATAAGCTTTCTTTTACAGAGCTTAGGAAAACACCCCTGGAGACACCTCTCATGTGGGCCCACTATTTGGATCACATAATTTGTGACCCCATCTAGACACTACTTGGGTTACTACCGGATTGGACAGTTCCCCTTTCCTAGTAATCACCCCTATGGTTGGAGAATTTGTATTGGGGATGTGCAGATTCTCTTGGTTTAGTAAATCTGAGATAGGTCAAAGGTGACATACCCCTTCTCAGTGTGGTATATCTCACACCAATACGGTCCATGAAAATATATAAACAAACCAAATACATATTTGCTTGTGGATTAGGAGGACGCCCCTAGTGGTAAATTTTCATAAGCAAGCATCCTATCTTTAGGGCAGTGACATCAAAACTCCATAAAGGAATCACATTACTACTCTTGAGTAGATTATAAGTCCCCAACAACATTCACTTAGTAGTCACCCTAGGTCGGGTTTGACTTATTGCGCATTTGACGAGTCACCCCAGTGACTGTTTCACTTTAAAAGATGTAAATCCTTGTGCTATCTTCCTGGCACAGTCATCACACTCTGAAAGACAACCCTTAGGTTGGTTAGTCTCACCATGCGACTAATAGACTACCCATTTGGATTAGTAAAGCTGAGATGGGTCCATGCCGATATAGCCCCTTCTCAGTGGGTCCATTGCACATCGACAGTGTCCATGAAAATAAAATGAAATTAATCTTGACTGCTCTTAAGTTGAAGTAAGTCCCTAGCGACATTCACCCAGTAGTCGCCCTAGGTTGGGTTCAATTTGTTGTGCCATCAACAGGTCACCTCGACAGCTATTCCTGCTTTGGAAGATGTAAGTCTACTATGCTTTCTTCTTAGCACAGTCGTTGCACCCTGAAAGGCAACCCTTAGGTCAAATAGTCTCCCTCTTCAGCAGGTAGACTACCCCTTTGGATTCATAAATCTGAGATTGGCCAAGGCTGACATAACCCCTTCTTAGTGGGTCCATCGTACACTGATATGGTCCATAACATAATACACCAAGAACAAATCAAATCATAGGAAACAAACCATATAAAAATCAAATGAAATAAAAATTAACTTAATCTTGACTACTCTTGAGTTGATGTAAATCCCTAGCGGCATTCACTAGTAGTCATCTTAGGTTGGGTTCGATTTATTGTGCCATTAACAAGTCACCTCAGTGGCTGTTCCCTTCTTTGGAAGATGTAAGTCTACTATGCTTTCTTCCTAGCACAACGATTGCACATTGAAAGACAATCTTTAGGTTGGATAGCCCTACCTTATGGTGGGTAGACTACCCTTTGGATTCATGAATCTAAGACAGACATGGCCCTCGTGGCTCTTTCTTAGTAAGTCCATCGCACACTGATTGGGTTCATAAATCAAATCAAAATTAAATCAAATAAAATAACCAAACTCATATCCTCCGTAGGTATGCTAATAAATTAAAATAAAACCCATCTTGATTCTCCCTGGTGGAGTCAAATCACTTTTTTCTCCTCAGTGGAGCTTGAACAAACAAATAAATAAATCAAATCAAATAAATCAAAGAAAACAAATCCATTCTTGATCCCTAGTGTATTCAAGCCCATATCCCCAGAGGATATGCCCCAAATTAAATCAATAAAACATATTAAACAAACATAAACTTGTATCCCTATTGGATCTCCTCTCCATAAATCATATCAAACAAATTAAAACAAAGTAAATTAAATCTCCATCCCTAGGGGATAGCTCGAACCTGCTTCTAGTGGAAGGTTCATATACCCAATCCCCAACAGATTTTCTTCTTCTTTGCCCTTGGCATAAACCCCTCACATGTCATATCCAATGCATGTGTGATTCCTTAGCCGATTCCCCTTCATGTCCTTGACATGAAATGCTCATCAAATCCACTTTGCTCTCTTATGCCATTGGCATGAGTTGAGCCACATTACATTAAGATTGTGGTTTTATCTACCTCCTAGGTTTAGATATAGATCATCGCTATTAGCGCTTGCAATGTTTTTGACATTATTGATCAGCTCGATCAATGTCAATACATTCAGTGTATCTTGTTAGCTACGCCATGCCTATTGGGGGTCCTTTTGTTGACCTCATTTTTAGAGTGAGGACTCAATCTCCTCATCATAGATTTAGGACCCTTCTAGACTCTAAGAGCTCCTTAGTCTTAAGACACTTCTAGTGGATAAAGACTTAGGAGGATTTGTCATAGGGTTTATATCAGGTCCTAGGATTCAAGGAGACCTATCTATCATATCGCCTAACCTATAACATGTGCCTACCTCCCTAACCGAAACCAAACCTCAAATTCATCCAACCAGTTCCAATTCCAAGCCAAAATCAAATCTAAAATGATGTAAACCTAAGCCCTATGATTTAATCCTATGGACTTAGCTAAAATTCCTTCAATCAAAACCTAACCAAATTGATTTTCTCAAATTCAATCAATCCTTCTTTTTTTTTTGAAACTTGCATATTGCATTTAATAATAGTAAAAAAAGTAATACAAGAACTAGCAAAGGCTAGAGAGTCTAAAACAAGAAGCTAAATAGAAGCAACATGCTTCTTATCATCCTCAAATAATGAAACAAAAATAGAAGGTAAAGTAGAAACATCTAAAGACAACCAAGTAAAGTCTACTGGTAATGCGAGCAGTGATCCACCCGGTTGAAGTCCCGGGAAACGTGTGAGAACAGAACTTGGTGGAAGGCTAGAAGAAAGCCCAAGTCTGGAGCTTGCTGAGGGAGAGAAGACCAGAAAGTCTGCTGCATGGTCTTCCTAAGTAAATTGACAACACTAATGTTGTCCCCCTCCAATATGATGCCCTTGTACTCATCATACATCCAAGGGTCAACAAGCTTCTTAACGAGCACAGCATTTCTATGAAAGCACTTTCCCAATGGAGAAAGCTGGATAGCCTTGATGAAGTCACCAGCATCATCCCTGAAAATAACTCCAATGCCAACCAAGCCAGAGGAGAGGAGAGTTCCATCTACATTCACCTTTAGCCATCAGGGAGTCAGGGGAGTGGATAGCCTGCGGTGGTGGAGCTCCCATTGCCCCCAGAATAGAAAGGTAGATGCATTTGTAAAGCCTCCAAAATAGTAGCAAATGACCTTTGGTGTCCCATGTTGGCTACCATGTGTCTTTGCATTTGTCCTCCAAACTTGATATATCATCTTTGCCTACCCCAAGCCATGTGACGGTCCATTCTGCCAAAGCGGATCATGAGCATTAGAAAGAGGGGAGGTTAACTCCCCAAGAGGACAAAACAGTATGATAGAGGAAGTAAGAGGCGGTAGTGAGGATATGATCCAGTGTCTTCAATCTCCATGCACCCAGGCAATGAGTCTCCTGTTGACCTCGAGAGTGGAGCCAGTGGTAGGTTGGTAAGGCATTCTTGAGATGCCAGAAAAACTTCTCTGGTGCAACGGAACTTTGTAGCCAAGAGTGGCTAGCGGGGAAGGGGAAGAGGGCATCAAAGGCCGGCGAGATTTCCCAAAGGGAGGTGAAGAAGCTCAGGTCTGTCTTCATCTAAGTCTGAATGAAGCTCCACCTTGGTAATGTGCTTCACAAGATCCTTGCCAAAATCGCTCTATCATGTAATATCCCATGTCGTCCTATGGATGAAGCGTGCCACAGTCGATCCTCAAGGTTGGCATCTAAGAAAGTCGGTCTCTAAGGAACAATCGGTAACCATGTGTGATCCAAAATCGAACTTTCGCCATCGGAATCTTCCGAATGAGAGGTTCAAGACTTTGCCCCACTAAGAATGACAAGTCTTGGAGTCCCCCTCTTCAAGCTTCCACTCCAAATATCTTCCCATAGCACTCCCGAATGCGGTGAAGTAATGAAGTGGGCTTAGAAAATCCCAAGCCAACCTTGCCGAGAGGGGCAAGCGGTAGAGTGAAACCAAGCCCCCATGCTTAATAGGTAAGCAAGCAATACCCCAAGACATAGTGAATGCCCCTCGGTGGGACTCTTGTCCCATAAGAAGGACCTACATAACCACTCAATCTCAAACACATTCAAGGGAATAGTTGTATGTGTTAGTGATAAACCGAACACAGTATAAGAGAGGAAATAAGTGCTTGCATAGGAGAGATGTCGAGTTCCCAGGGACATAATCTTCTCTTTGAATCAGGGAACAAATCATGCTTGTAGAGCTTCCATAAAACTTAAGGCCAAGATACTCCATCTCTTGGACCTTACACCCAATAAGCCTAGCAATCCGATTAGTCCTCCATCTCTTAGCGGTTGCTAAAGAGAATGGGACTTAAGCTTGATCCGTTGGCCCGTCTAATAATCATCAAGGATGGCTTTAATTTGCTTGGCATGCGAATAGAGGCACGAGAGGTAATCAGAATATCATCGATATAAGTGATTAGAGATAGAGGAACCTCCCATCTTCACGTCATACCAGGTTACCCTCTTTTTAAAAGCTAAAAGCAACTGAACATAGAATAAACAGGTAAGGTGAGAGTGGATCCAGGGAGACCTTCTACCATTCAACAAGATGGAGAATCTAGGGCGAGTGACACGTAGAATCCACTACTGAATCTATCGGAACCCCATCAAGGTGAGCATCTTGCTCAATGTACTCATCTTATCATAGCTTGCTCCATATCAACTTTAATCGCCATGAAACCAACTCAAGAAGAATCGAATTTGTTGATGATTTCTTGCAAGGAGAGCATGGTGAGAGATGTTCCTCTCAGCACAAAAGCACCTTGTTCTTGAAACAAGGAGAGGTAGTAAATGCTTCAACTGTTCACCAAAATCTTGGCCACCACTTTATAGATCGTCAGCAGCTAATGGGCCAAAATTTGGAAGAGTGCTAGCCCCAATAACTTTGGGGATGAGGACAATAAGTGTCTCCTTCCATGAATCCTCCATATGATCAAGTTCAAAGAACTCACAGTCGCGACATCCTTCTTCCATAGGCCAAAATGCTTGTAAAAAGAGGCAGTGATCCCATCGAGTCCAGGTGAACGGTTACTCCCCATAGAATGAATTACCTCCCAAATATCTTGATCAGTCACTCGGGCTTCAAGAAGAGATTTGGCCGACAGAGGAACCTGCCTCTCCATAGGCAGAATAGGCCAACCATCAAGGGAGACATCTCCCTCAATCAATCCTTCAATCATCATTCCAAGTTCTACCTAAAACTACAATCAAAACCATCAAGTAAATCATTCATATTAGAATACAATATCAAATGGAACACAAAATTTAAGTTGTAATCGGTCAATGCTAATATGTGTGTTGTACTCTATTAGTCCACCACCCATATTGGGGATCCATTTGTTGACCTCATTTTTGGATTTAGGTCAAGCCATTATATGATTATAGCTCTAATGAATTATTCAAATTTAAGTCTTCAAAAATTAATTCATTGATTGATACTAACAAATCATGGGATAATTTAACTCAATCAAAACCTATTATAACTATATTAAATTGTAATATATTGAAATTAAAGTTCAAGTTTGATCTAAGAAAAGAAGAATCTTTCATGATTTTAATAAGTTATTTGAATTAAATGCAATTTTAATCAAGTTTAAACCTAAATTAAATCAAATCACGATTCTAAAATGAAATAGAAAAGAGTGAGAGAGATATAAATTAAACTAATTCTAAACAAAAAACAAAATTTGTTCAAAATTAAATCAAAATAAATAACTATAAGCAAATGTTATAAATAAAATATGTTAACCATTAAATCAAAATAAGTAATTTATCAAAATATAAATCTATGTTATAATTTAAATTATCTTAGACACATAACTTACATATTTCCATTCAATTATTTACTAAAGTTTTTAAAATAATGTAAAACTTTTAAAATCATTTATTTAAAAAAATTAAGGTTTCACCAAGTTGGAAAAAAGTGAAGAAGACAAAATTATTAAATCACCTACTCTTGCTAATTTATGTGATCATGATAACACAAAAAATGTGAAAAAAAAGAAATAAAAAGAGGGAACGTGAGAGTAGTTGGGGGCAGGCAGGAAAAAGCTGACATCTCTCTCTCTCTCTCTCTCTCTCTCTCTCTCTCTCTCTGCCACTCACACTCGGACAAAACAAACTGTCTGAGACTCCCTTTTAATTTTTTTTTTTGTAGAGGCTGAAACCTCAAGATCGATATACAAGCTATCCGACTTCTCTCTCTCACACCTTCCTTAATGCAAGAGCAACCGTAGCCCCTTTCCACTTCCTCCTAAGCTTCTCTTGTCCTCATTTGAACAACTAGTTGGATGCAAGCCATGTTGATCACCACTCCTCTCATGGTTGAACCGGCCACTTAGTCTCTCTTACAAGCTGAACTGAACTCCTAACAATAGCCCTTCACATGAAAAGCCTGCTTCTACCCCAAATCGGTGACCCCTTGATTTGTCAATCTCCCTCTTCCCCCAATAGGTGTTCTCAGCTCCCTCATTGACCCCCAAACCGAGATACACAACAGTCTTTCACTGGAGACATGCTTGCTGCTTAACTGCTCCACCTTCGACCTTCCATTCTCCATCTCCACTCTACACATCACAAGGAACTACCACCAGTGAGGAATACACTGGCGATGAGAATCATCTTTGACATCATTGAGCAGAACCTTTAACAAGAAACATCTAAGGCTAAGATAAATAGCGCACTAAGAATGACAGTCTTTCCTCTCCCAAAGATGCTCAGATTTATGATGAAGGAGTGATTTTAGCAATAGCTACACGAGTCTTGTAATGTAATACATTATGCAGGATTGCTAAAAGCCGTAAGTGACTACCTGAAAGCTAAATAAACTAAGGATCTATCTTTCTGTGTGTTGTGAAGCTCCATGAAAAGGATTTGGCAGATAGTTATGAAGAAGCATCCTAATGAGAAAGGCCATTGGCTGTCATGGTGGATGAGTGTGGTGTTTATTTTTAGATGTGGGACACCACACAGATCTTAAGGTGTATTTCTTGAATTGATTAGGTATTACATTAAGAAATTGTGCACTATCTCAAAAGATAGAAATTACCACCCTATAATGGACCTAATCACCTAATAAGAACTCCTAAAGCATGATGGGTCTTCGAATGTACCAAAGATTTTTCCCCTACTTTATATGGAAAAGTAAAAGTAGAGTTTATTTTAAGCTAGATTCGTTAAGTTACCTATGGAAGCAAACCCCCATAGTTAATTACATCCTAAGAGATGAAACCCTTTAAGAATACTCTCGATTAAAGTAGAAATTAAGGTCTCCAAAGATTCCAAGGCTAGACTATCAAAAGATTGTTTATATTGGAAAATCAAGTGGGAAAAACTCAAGGAGAAGGCTTATTATCCAAGCCAAAGGGAATGAGTAGAAAATGCTCATGATACTAGGAAGCCTAGTGTGTATTCCAATCTATCATATGGTTAGGCTTTATATGTTTGAAATTGAAGAGATTAATTTAGTTAAAGTTGGCATTTTATTAGAATGCTAGGACTTATAACCCACTGACACAAGGTAGTGAAAATACATAAGAGGTAAGAATTTATGCTAGTAGTCTAAAGGAAACAACAACCTTGGATCATAAACCTAGGGAGCTTTAGCATAAGCTAAAGCATGACCTAAATTTAAGCAAGAGATGGACATAATAGTTTACCTCCACAAGAGAGAATAAATCATCCAACTTTTTGACTTACAACCACCTGGAGTGGCCGCCAGCTAATATCTTCTATGATTCAAAACCATGTAGTCCAGTCTTACAAAAGTGCAAGATAGTTGGACTGTTATTTAATTTAGAAAGAGACTAAAGTCCTTAAACCTACTCCGTAAGAGACTAGAGCATGAGTGGTATAATTAATGACTTAATCTATAAATGCAAACCTTTTCAAATTTTATTTAATTTTTGACACTTCACTTTGACAAAGGCTTTGGGATTTCTTGTGCCTAAATGCATGCTGAAATGAGATTATTGGCTAAATCAGAGAGAAAGAGGTATTTTTTTATCATAGAGGAGACTCTCAAAGGTCAAGTCTTCCCCTATCGTGCAAGGATGGAAACTCTCTCTTAACAAGAGTGAGGTAATATAAATGCATGATGTTAAACATACAACATTCAGCTAAGGGGTTGCTAATTGCTTTAATTATTTTATTTATAACCTAGGCTTTATGATGAGGTCATGAGTTGATTAAAATTTAATTATAAGTGATTAGTTGGGTAGAAAAATTAATTTTATCCTAAGAGCCTACCACATCCAGGCCACACATTCAAACATCAAACATTAAGAAACTAGGAAAAGCATGCTATTCAAATGCACAATCTAAGCACAACATCAAATAATTTTATAAACTACCGTAAAAGGATAAAAGGCTGATGCGGTCGAGTTCCACCATACACCCCGAAAAGAAAAAAAAAGATGGGTAGTCGAGCTCTACACTTATACAACCCGCGTTACAAAAATAATACATGCTATGGGTGTCTTCTTTTCTTCATTTCTTCATGTCCTCCTTCTCTTCCTTTTGATTTGATTTACTCTACTTCAAAGGCATCACATGGCCTCCCAAGATAAAGCCTTCTAGCCAATGTTCATCCTTATCACCCTATAACACTAATCCTAATTCCTAATTATAAAATTACATTAAGAATAGGAAAAGTAAATATAACTACACATGCAAAATAAGTATTAGCTAGACACACATACAACCCAAGCAGTTATATTTATAGTTTGGACTTAACACCATGCACATGGGTAACCAAGCCCACCTGTCCTAACTTGGATAATGTTTGGGGCTTAAGTAACCTACAAATAGAGCATTTTTTATTTATTTTTAAGTGAACCCTTAAGCATAATCTCTTGTAGAAAACATAATTAGGCTAATCATAGCCTACCATCCAGTCTATGAAATATACACCCTAACATCCAGTCTAAAATATAATATCATAAAATAAAAATATACATCACACTATGCACTGTCCTAACATAAAGCTAGAAGTGGTTACTTATTTTTAATTTGTGTGTATTAAGGCTTGTGTGGCATGTCCTAACTATGCATTAGTGTTGTAATATTTTAAGTGTGAAAGATTCATTTTAGCATGAAAGGTTGATTTCACTTTAAGTGGTCTAATTGATTTGAGAATTTAAATTTGTGTTTGTTTTTTCATATGGCCTACACTTAACAACTAAGTATTGTAAATAGAAGAAAAGAGATTTCCCTCTTTCATCCCAACCTTAAACCACTTTCTAAAACATGTTAATTTGATTTAATTCTCTTTAATGAAAAGAAATTAAGTTGATTTTATAGATTAATTAGGTTGCAATATGAGTTAAGTCTATTAATTACCCCTTTCCTTTATCACCTTAACATATTTACCCAAGTAATGGTGAGCCAACATGATATGCATATGCATTAGAAATTAAATCAACAATGATCCTAAGAAATTAAAGGGGCCTAATTCAATTGGCTCATAATTAATGGTTAATTAAGCTAAGGGACTTAATTTAATTAAGTACTCTTATAATTCTCTCACACATATGTGTAATTATAATTTCCTTAGAATTCTCTTAGGCTATTGAACACCTAAGAGTCTACCCAAGAAACTTAATTAGATGAGATCTGGAATGATTATGATTATAATTTAATTAATTAAGCCATTTAATTAATGAATTAAATAATTAATTAGTCCCAAATTAATTAGTTTCAAGTCAAGTGAAATGAACTTAGGGAAAAGAATGGGAAAGACGTCCCAATATTATTCCCCATGCCCATTCACTATTCTACAATGATTAGAAAACTTAATTAATTATTTCTTTGCTATTTAGAATGTTAATTAATCATCTAATTAATTAAGAAAGTAGTTAAGGGTAAGAAAAGCAATTTTCCTAATTAACCAAGTGATAAATCCCAAGAAAATTATGGGAGGCGAAGGTCATCCTATTAATCAACCTAAAAAAGTTTGAGATTAATTACTTGGGCAATTAGGGAGTAATTATGCTAATTAAGTTTTTAATTAAACCCAAATTAAGCTTTAATTTTATTTAAAATTAATTAAAACTAATTTTAAATTAATCTCCTCTTAAATAATTTAAAATGAGTATTTATTTATATTTTTATAATTTTTTATGATTTATTAGAATTTTCCAAAGTTTCACATGATTTAAAGGATTTTTCATGATTTTTATAAAGTCTATTAATTTATTTTAATTAAATTAAATTATTTGAGCTTCAGAATGTAATATCTTCCAATCCAGAGATCCTTTTGACGTGAAATTTTTAAGGTGGGTGCATTTGAACTTCAATTTTAATCCCTAAAAATTTCAAATTAATCTAATGTATATTTTTAGTTTAAATATTGAAATTTGATTTTCACTAAAACTTAAATTAAGCCCAAAATATTTAGTGAAATTTGGGGATTTTAAATTTGTTAGGTTTTCTCCGAAAGACGAATCCAATGATCCCTTATTTACAATTTTTAGTTAATTATTTTATTTTGTATGAATTTTTGAAATGTCACGAGATTTAAATAATTTTTAAAAACAAAAAATTATCCTAATTTCTTACTTAATCCAGTCAGTATCGCGCGGCGCTGATGTGACAACGCGGTGCAACGCGACACTATGTGATTGGCTGCAAGGTTTTGTGTGTCACGTGGTGCCACACGACACCGTACGATTGGCTAGCGTAATGGCGCATCAGCAAAGGAGTGAGAAACAGGTAGAATAGTGATCGTGATTCGTGGATCGATCAAGGATCGGACGGTCCAGATCGATTCACGTGATCTGAAGGGCCAAAACGGACGGATTTGCTACGTGATTTGGACCATTCGATCCCCTGAACATGGGATCGGATGGCTACTGCTCTCTGATCGATGAAAGTGATGGGGACATTGCAAACGAATGAGTTTTTTTTTGCAATTTTTGCAAAAAAATTGAACGAAAAACTTCATTTTAGGCTTAATTTTTTGGCAATCTTCACCAAAAATCACTCAAAACTGCGTGGGGATGATGTAAAATAAAAAATGCAAGGGTAATCTAGAAGAAATTTTTAAAATCAAACAAAATGCATCACTAACAAAAAAAACTTAATGCTGGCTATAATTTTTTAAAAATTATTTCATCGGGGATGATTTTTGGCGACAGTGATGATCCAAGCGTGCTCTTGAGTGCAAGAAGAAGCTGTGGAATGGGTTCAAGCTCTTGCTTCACTTCATAATAATGTGTCCACCAAATGTTGCTACTTCCTCACTAGAATCCACTTAATTTTGATGTCTTTTGCTCAAAAAGCAAGTGGAAATGGTTGCTGGTTGGTTTGGGAGCTCTAGGAGAATGAAATCAGCGTGGGAGGAAGAGTTTTTGCCTCTCCATTTTTTGTGCTTTGATTTTGGCCGAAAATCCCCTTTCATTTTAATTTTTCAGCCCCTAGGAGATGTCCTTAGCTTGGGGTGGTTGGGATTCTCATTAAGTTGCTTGATTTGAGTGGCCAAGACATGGGAGGTGGCTGCCATGAAGGACTAATGGGGTGTCATAGCAGGGGAGGTGGAAGTCCTTCATGCCATGTGTTCTAATGAGAGAGGTGAGATGAATTCACATCCTTATGAGTCATGGCTACCCCAACCACCTTTGGGTCAGTTCTCTGGTTGGTGCCTATGTGGACCAATGGATGAGTGCCAAGTGGCCAAGGAAGAGAGATGATCATTTGAGATAGTGTCTTTTCTCATCGGATTCCCATGACCAAAGGTGAAAGTGTCATTTGGCACTAGATTTGATTTAAGTAGATTTAAAATGAGTCAAAAGTGAGTTGGACAAAATTTCATGTCATTTAGAGTTCATTTGGTTTGATTTGGGTCAATTTGACCCATTTAGGCCAAATTAGGTCAAATCGGGTTAGGTTGACAAATTGGTCAAATTGGATAAAACCAAAGTTCGATCAAGTTCAAATGATCATTTAGAGTGCATTGGTGTCATTTGATTTGGTTTAATTTGGCTTAGATTTGATTTTGGCTCATTTTAGTTCATTTGGGTCAAATGGGTCAAGTTGATCAATTTGACCAAATTGACCAAATTGGCTTGAATCATGGCTTAATTTGGGTTTGACTGATCATTTAGAATATATGTAGGCTTTGGTTAAGTTCAATTTAGATTTGATTGGGTTTTAGGTTGATTTAACCCTTAAGGTCAAGTTTGGTTCAATGGGTTTTTGGGTTTAGTGAGTCAATTAGGCTCAATTGAGGCTTTGGTCAAGTTCAATAGTCAATTTAGAATGAACTTGAGTCATTGGTTGCAATCAATTTGGTTTAGGTTGCAATTTGACTAGTTTGAGTTCATATGGTTTAAAGGGTTGACTTGGTCAATAAGCTAGGTTGACTTGATTTGACCTAATTCATGTTAATTGAGTAACCTAGGATGATCAACAATCATGACATGAAGTTTGGATTGGCTTACTTCACTTTGATTTGGATTGAATTGGATTTTGGTTCAAATAGGCCAAATTGGCCACTTTGGGTCAAGGGAGCCAATTATATTTAGTTGGCTTGATTTTGAGTTGAGTTTGATTTAATAGAGTTTATATATGAATTTTAGATTGGCATATAAATTCAATTGTAATTGGTTTAGGTTCAAATGAGTTTTGGTTCATTTGAATATTTCAAGTGAAATGTGCTAAGTTGGGTTTGTTTCGAGTTGATTTTGATTTGGCTTGATGATTGTGGATTTCATTTATATTTGGATATAACTGAAGGAATGATTGATTCATGTGAAATTCAATTGATTTTGAAGAGGATTTTAGTGGGATTTGATTGAGTCCGAGGAATTGGCTCAAAGCGTTCAAATTTGGTTTTTGACTTGATTTGATTTAGTTTGATTTAGTTTTGATAATTTGAGTGTATATTTCATTTATATTTATGAAGATGATTGAAGATATGATTGATTCATGAAGTAATCAATCAAGTTTTAAGTGATTAGATGGAAATTTGGCTAAGTCCAATGGGATCCAATCATAAGGTTTAAGGAGGATTTGATAAAGGGCTTCAATCATTTGATTTAGGATTTGGAATTTGGATTTGATATTTGGATTTGAGTTAGAATTGAATTTGAGGTTATGTTTGAAATTTGGATTTGGATTGAATTTAAGAAGGTGTACATGGATTGGGTTTAGGCTATAGGGTAGGTGATTTCTCTAATCCCTGAGGCATGACCTAATCCTATGGTTGAACCCTTCCAAGTCTCTAGTCTTAAGTGAGCTGTTCACTTAATTACTAGATGTGTCTTATGACTAAGGAAATCTTAGTGCCTAAAGATTCTTATGTCTAAGATAAGGAGATTGAGAACTCACTCCAAAAGTGAGGTCAACAAAAGGACCCTAAATAGGTGTGGTGTAACTCACAAGGCACAACACTCATATTGGCGTTGATCGAGATGATCAATAATGTCCAAAAGATTGAAAGCGTTAACAAAAATGATCTAAACCTAAACTTAAAAGGTAGATAGAATCACGATCTTAGCGTAATACAACTCAACTTATGCTAGGGGCAGAAGAGAGCAAGGACGATATGGTTGGAATTTCATGTCAAGGATATGAAGGAATATCTGCTAAGGGATCACACATGTATTAGACATGACATATGAGAGGTCTATGCCAAGGGCATAAAAAAAGGAATCCATTGGGGATTGGAAATGTAAGCCTTCCACTAGGAAAGTAGGTTTAAGCTATCTGTTGGGGATATGGATTTGAGTTTGATTGTGAATATGATTTATTTAAGTGTGTATCCATTGGGGATAAGCATCTATAATCTGCTGGGGATTGGGAATGTGAATCTTCAATTGGGCACCAGGTTTGAGCTATCCATTAGGGTTAAGAGTTTAATGAGATCTCTTATGGCTCGACTAGGGAGATTAATTTGATTTGCGCCTCATAAGGGAGAAGTTGTTTGTTTGATATGTTTTAATTTGACTCCACTTAAGTGGTTGGTTTCAAATTTAGTTTGTTATGGACCCTATCAGTGTGCGATGGACCCCCTGAGAAGGGGCTATGTTAACCTTAACCTATAATAAATTTATAAATCTAAAGGGATAGTCTACCAACCATAAGGTAGGACTATCTGACCTAAGGGTTTCTTTTCTGTGTGCAACAACTATACTAGGAAGAAAGCGTAGTAGACTTACATCTTCCAAAGCAATGGTGAACTATTAGGGTGATCTGTTGGATCCGCAATAAATCAAACCTGACCTAGAGGCGACCACTGAGTGAATGTCGCTGGGGGACTTATGTCAACTCAAAAGTAGTCAAGATTATTTTCATTGATTTATTTTAATTTGATTTAATTTATTTTCATTTATTTTAATTTGATTTGATGGATCCTGTCGATGCACGATAAATCAACTGAGAAGGCCTATCTCAGATTTATTAATCTAAAGGGGTAGTATATTGGCTAAGAGTAGGATTATCCAACCTAAGGGTTGCCTTTCGGTGTGCAATGGCTGTGCTGGAGAAAGCATAGCAGACTTATATCTCCAAAGTAAGGAACAACCCTTGGGGTGACCCGTTGGATGTGCAAGAAATCAAACCCGACCTAGGGCTGCCGGTGTTCTACGATTGTAGAAGAAAGAATGCATAGAATACTTACATTCTCCAAAGCCAGGATGACCGCTGGGGTATCCTGTTTGTGGCAGAATAGATTGAACTCATCCTAAGGGTGACTATTGAGAGAGTGTTGCAGGAGACTTATCTCAACTCAAGAGCATTCAGATGATTTCTATAATGAGTTTTGCTGACATCGCCTTAAAGATAGGATGCTTGCTTGGAAAAGGTGGCACTGAGGGTGTTAATTCCTAATCCACAAGCAAATATTTCTAATGTTTGTATATTATCGTGGACCCTATTGGTGTGCGAGGGACCACACTGAGAAGGGGCTATGTCAGCCTTGACCTGTCTCTGATTTACTAGACCAAGGGAGAATCTATGCATCCGTAGAATAAAATATCCAACCACAGAGGTGGATACTAGGAAGGGGGGATTGTCCAATATAAAAGTAACCCGGGTAGTGTCTAGATGGGGTCGTAAAGGATGTGACCCAAATAGAAGGCCCATACGGGAGGTGCCTCTAGGGGCGTTATCTTGGACCCTGAAGAGAATAATGCCTGTAGGTATATGGTGACCAACTCAAGGAGAAAGCATAACAGTCTTACATTTGCCAAGAGTGGTGTATCCACTGGGTGGGTCACTGTCAGCATAGTGAGAACCAACCAACCTAAAGTGCTCGTCGGTGTGTGACAATCAGTCTAGAAAGAAGGCATGCAGACTTACATCTATGTTGACCTCATTTTTAAAATGAGTTCTCAACCCCTACATCTTAGACATAGGACTCCTCTTAGACTTTAAGAGATCCTTAGTCCTAAGACACATCTAGTGATTAGGTGGACACTCAACCTAACCCTAGAGACTTAGAAGAAGTTAGCCATAGGAGTAGGTCATGCCTTAAGGGTGTTAGGAAAATTTGCCTACCCTATAGCTTGTACCACTTTCCTTACTTCCTTCCTTCAAGTCAAACTCCAAATCAAATCAACATAAAACTTAAATCAATTCTAGCCTAATTTATTTTCTCCAAATTCAAATCAATAATTGAATACATGATTAAAACACATATTTGAAATCCATGATTGAAATTCAAAACTCCAAATCTTGCTTAAGCCCTTTGATTTCCCTTCATGGACTTAGTCAAAATCAAATCTTCATCAATTCAAATTCATGAAATTTTCTCATAACTCATTTATATTCTCATTTATATTCACATATATAAATGAAATAAAAATTCAAATCAATCAATTCAAATCCAAAATTCAAATTCCTAATTCAAAATCCTTCTTAAGTCCTTAACCCCTCTTAAGGACTTAGCCTAAATCATATTTTTAATCAATTAAAATTCATGAAATTTTCTCACAACTCATTTTTATTCTCATTTATATTCACATATATAAATGAAATATAAATTCAAATCAATCAAATCAAATTAAAAATTCAAAATCAATCCACAAATCTTTCCTAAGTCCTTTATTTCCTCTTAAGGACTTAACATTGGTCATCAAATCTAAATCAATTCAAATTCATGAAATTTTCTCATAACTCATTTATATTCTCATTTATATTCACATATATAAATGAAATATAAATTCAAATCAATCAAACTAAACTCAAAAAACTCAAATCCAAACTCCAAATATTTTCTAAGTCCTTTAAATTTCCTTTTAAGGACTTAGCCTAGATCATGATCAAATCAATTCAAATCCTTAAAATTTTCTCATAATCAATTTATATTATCATTTATATTCACATATATAAATGGAATATAAATTCAAACAACCAAAACCAATTCCAAAATCAAGTTCAAATTCAATCAAAATCTAACCTAAGCCTTTCAAGTCAAATACTTGAACTTAACCAAATCAACTTCAAATCAAGCCAAACTCTTAATTTTTCTTCATGATTCAATCAACCATTCAATCATGAATCTAAATATAAATACAAACTTCAATCATTTAACCAAAACTTAATTCAAAAATCAAGCCAAAATCTATTTCATGTTCACCCTTTGAACTTGAAATTGTCAAATGAATTAAAACCCTTTTGACTTCAAACAATTGCAAATGGATTTATATTTCAATCATAAGTCCATATACAAGTTCAATCAAACTCAAATCAAGCTTTGCCCAAGCCATTTGACCCTCTTAAGCTCACTTGACCCAAAGTGACCTAAAGTACCCTTATGAGCCAAATTCTAATCCTAACCAAATTGGATTGAATCAAACTCACCTAAGCCTCTCATCATGATCAACAATGATGTGGCTTTAATCTCAATCGTCCGATCCTTGTGAGGGCGGCTGAGTAGAAAGAGCGTAGCACCGCCGCCATGTAGCACTATGATGTGACTTTTTAAATAATGAATCAGGCGGCGTTGCGTGTAAAGTGCATGCCGCGTCAGCCGCATGCATGGCACCCGTGGGATTAAGGATTTAATTAAGGATTTATTTAATTCTAATTAATCACCAAAACTTTTAGAATTCGTATCTCAACATAAAAAAATAAAAAAAATGAAATAAATTGCATTAGAAAGATAATTGAATATAGAATATTCTAAAATTGATTCTAATTGATTTTGAATATTTCTCTTCTCTGAATTTTCTTGGGATTTATTGGTGGCTTAGTTAGGGGAATTGCTAGTTCATTCTTAATTACTCCCTTAATGTAATTAGACTTAATTAAGTGCATAATTAGTGATTTAACCCTCTGATTGAGTTGATTAAGTTTTGATTAAGTGAAAGTGAGATTTAGGGAATAATTTTGGGATACTCTCCTTAAGATATTTCTTAAATTCTCTTTATTACTTAATCTTACCTTAATTAAGGGTTAATTCACTAATTATCCCCTTAATTAATTTTATAAAATTCTAAAACTTTCGAGAACTCAATTAATCCTTCTTGGATAGATACTTAGGTGTTCAAGAGCCCAAGTACTATTAAGGAAATCAAAATTCAACTCATATGTGTGAGGGGTGTTTTGAAATTACTTAAGTTAAACCCCTTAGCTTAATTAGTCATTAATCTTGAGCCAAATTGCATTAGGCTTTTTTCATCCAAGGTGCATTTACTGTTTTAAATTCCTTGTGTGATTTTATGTCATCTCATTGGCTCATAATTATTTGATTAACTATGCTAAGGTGGTATAGGCAAGGGGTAATTAACATGTTTAATTCATACCTCAACCTAATCAAAATAGAAAATGAATTTAATCATCTAAAAATTGAACAAAAATATCAAACACATGTGGGAATGGGTTAGGAACAGCAAACTCAACTCACATTTTCCAAATTAAATTAAATTAAAAATCAAACAAAAATCACATTAAACAAACTTTGATTTGCTTTAAGCTTTCTTATTTCATAAGATTGTCTTTAGGAATTAATTAAAGTGAATGTGTTTACATGCTTTCATTACTTTAGTTCTTCCCCAACATGCTAAATATGTGTGTCATATGATTTCTTGCATTCATACTTTTCAAAAATTAAATTCAAAATGAAAATGTTTTCTTTATGTCAAATTGCATGTTTTGGCTAAAGTAAGGATATGAGTGGTTATTATCACTATTAAATTCAAGAAGAAAAGAAGAATGAAGAAATGAAGCTTGAAGACCCCATAATAATGAATTCCTTGCTTAATTGTACTTAATTCATGTGTATTCTAGGTTGTATAAGGGTAGAGCTCAGCTACCCAATTTATTTTCGGGTTTGTGCGATGGTGCCCGACCACAAATGACCTCTTATTCTTTTGCGTTAGCTTTATAAATTGATTGATGATTTGTTTAGCTTATTAAGATGACATCATTTTCTTGGTTTCTTCCTTGCTTGATGTATGGTCTCGATGTGGATTAGGCTCTTAGGAAAAAATAAATCTTCTACCAAATTTAATAATTAAAAATTAAAAATAAAGAGCTCATAATCTCACCTAAAGCTTATGCTAAAACTAAGATAAATGAATTAGCAACCCCTTAGCTGGATGAGTACTTATTTTATAACATCATGCACAAATGCATATTATTTTCACTCTTGGTTGGAGGGCTTCCACCCTTGCTAGAGAAACTTGGCTTGAATTTTGAGAGCCATGGTAGAAACACACCTCCTCCCTTCTCGCTGATTTTGGCTAATAATCTCATTTCTTATGCATTAGGTATATGAATCCTATTAGCCTGAGTCAAAATGATTGTCCAAAAATAAAAATAAAGTGTAATATGATTTGCATTAGATTTTGGTCAATTGAAGCATACCCTTACATGATCTAGTCTCTTTAGGGAGTGAGTTTAAGGACTTAGTCTCTTTCTAAATAAGTAATAACCTAGCTATCTTGGATAAAGCATATGACTTGCCTACATGAATTTAAAATCATAGGAGTTAGTTGGTGGCCACCCCCAGGCAGTTGTAAGTCCAAGCAGTCAGGTGGTTTATCCTCTCTTGTGGAGACAAATCAAATACCCATTTTCACCTTAGATTTAGGTTGTGCTTTTGGCCCTCACCAAAGCTCCCTAGATTTGGGTTTTGAGATTACTTCTACCCTTTGTGGGCCATAAGCATAAATCCTTGTCTCTTAGGCATTTCCATAATCTTGCGTTACAGAATCATAAGCCCTAAATTTTTAATAAAAAATTCAACTCAAACAAATTAAATCAATTTAAAAAATGTAAATCCTAATCATAGGATAGTTTGAGATGCTCGATAAGTTTCTTAGCATCATGGGCATCTCCTACTTATCTTCCTTGGCTTCAATAATAACTCCCTCTCTTTGATCAATCCCATTTGATCTTCCAAAATAAACTAAGTGATCGATAGTCCTACCTATTGAAATCTTTGGATACAATGATCATTTACCTTAATCGAGAGTATTCCTAAGAGATCTTAACTTTTATGATGTAATTAACTATGAAGGCTTGCTTCTATAGAGAATGTAATGAACCCGATCTAAAATAAACCCTACTTTTACTTTTTTTATGTAAAGTAGGGGAAGAATCTTTGGTACACATGCAAACCCATTGTCCTTTGGACTCCTTGTTGAGGAGATTAAGTCCATTGTAAGGTGGTGACTTCTATCTTTCGAGATAGTACACCTCTCCTCAATCTCATGCTCAATCACCCTCAATAAGATCATTTGCAGATCTACGTGGTGTGAAAATTGCATAAAAAGAAAGAGATGCATATTTCCATCCTCATTTTATCCCACATAGAATGAAGATGAAGTATATATTTTATTCTTTAGAAATTTCGATCAACATATTAAAAATTTTGCTACAGATTTTCTGGTGACTCCGCTGAGGATCGTTCCTCTCTCTATCTTTGGTAAATGATCATTGACTACAAGCATCAATAGTGGGTTTGTACTTCAGTATGAATCTAAGACTATCTTTCATTGCATTGACACTTAGCTTATTTCATTCTTAAGTTTAGCTAGCCAACATCTCTAGGCTTTAGGACCTCACCTTGTGTTGGTTTTAAAATTCCAATTGGGTTCTCCAATGGGTAAAAATAAAAAAGATCTAAATAAAAAAGAAAATATTTAAAGACTTCCTCCTTATCATTTCTATGATAAGGAAAGTTCATTCTAAAATAATAAAGACAAAAAAACCCTTATAAAAAATCATGCTTTTCAAAAAAAATAAAAAGAAAAATGCTCTCTTTCCAAAATGCCCTTAATAAAATATTTTACACAAAATTTTCCTAAACCATCTTCATATAACAATCTTTATGATTGTTATATGTAAGATCATCACTAAAAAAAAAAATTCAATAATCATATTTTCAAAAGCTTAAAATTTGAAGATAGACTTTTCCATTCAATACATCTAAATGTGTTGAATGGATATTACCTCTTCAAATAAAATCAAAATAATATTTTCAAAAAGCACATATGAACCTTTCCATTGAATATACCCATACCTATTGAATGGAAATCTCATTTTCAAACAAAACTAAATTTTTTAAAAGCACATATGAACATCTTCATTCAATATACCTAAATTTATTGATTGAAGATTTCATTCCAAAATAAAATTAACATCATTTGGAAATCCCACTTAAACATATCCCAAACATGATTAAGTTTGAATTCCCTCTTTGAAAAAGCAATAATCACAGTAAAATTTTCACATTTGCAAAAATAAGTTTGACTTCCTTTCCTTCATACCCAAATTTGTTAGATGGAAGTCTTCTTTTCAAAAATCAAAACTTAACAATCATATTTTTAAAATTCAAAACACATTTGAGACTTCATTCTAGCATATCCCATTTGCTAAAATGAAGTCTCTCATTTTCCAAAAATAAAATTTGAAACACACTCTTGGAAATTTCATTTAGCATACTCAAAATTGCTAAGAGAAATATCGATTCCACAAAAGAAAATTTTTTTTCAAAACATATTTGGAACTTCAATTTAGGATACTCCATTTGCTAAAATGAAGTCTCCCTTTTCAAAACCAAAATACAAAAATTTTGAATACATCTTTTGGAATTTCATTTAGCATACTCAAATTTGCTAAGTGAAATTTTTATTTCACAAAATTAAGTGGAACTTCTTCTTTTGCATACCATATTTGCTAAAGTGAAGTCTTCACTTTCTATCAAAAGCAAATCAAAACCCCCCCAAAAAAAAGAGGAAACACATTAGGATTCCCTTAGCATACTTAAATTTGCTAAGTATCCTACTTTTCAAAAACAAATCAAAATTGAAAAGAAACACATTAGGATTTCCTTAGCATACCCAAATTTGCTAAGGATCCTACTTTTGCAAAAAATCAAAATATCCAAAACAAATGAAACACTTTAGGATTTCCTTAGCATACTCAAATTTTCTAAGAATCATATTTTCAAAAAATCTTTCAAAAATAAAACACACTTGGGTCCTTCAATTAGCATACCTAAATTTGCTAAATAGGAATTCCAATTTTCAAAACCAATAATAATTCACAAAAAAGAAATAATTATTTTCAAATACTTCACTTAGCACACCCAAATTTGCTAAGTTAGTGAATTCCAAAGTACCAAATCAAAAATAAAACTACTTGACCCTTACTTTAACATACTCAAATTTGTTAAATGAAAGGGTCTTCAAATCAAAATCCAATTTCAAACATGAACCTATGGAAGCATCTTTCAAAAAATATTTGAATCCACTTTTGAACATACCCAAATTTGTTAATGTTTGATTCATATTCAAAAATTCCTTTTCCAATCAAATTTTTAAATCTTCTCTAAATCCATTTGAACCCCACTTAACACTTCCAAGATGTTGGATGTGGGTTCAAAATTTTAAATTCAAATTTAGAAGTCAACAAAATAGAAATTTGATCTAAGCTCATTTCCAGCATTGCAGATTCTCAACATCAGTCACAGTTACAGCTACAGTTCAGTTCTTCAATTTTTTAGTTAATTATAAATGGAAAGTTCACAGAAGTTTTTGTTCACTTTCCCCTACGGCATGGACTTGGCCTTGGATCAAGACAATCTCCCTCAAGTTGATCATACCCACCTTATCCATTTTGGCAAAGGTTTTGAGGGAGTGAGGATCACCTGTGAGGGTACTCCCCTCACAATTATCAGTAGGATAGCGGTGGTCGGGCAGAAGCTGGTCATCCAGATCAATTTACCCTCAGATTCTGACATCCCCTCATTAAATAGGAAAGTAGTGGTAGTCCCATGAGATTTAGTAGTGCAAGTGGTAGTACGCTTGGGCTAAGTTTCCCATGGAGTGTGCTCACTCCTTTGTCACCCTTTAAAGGTAAGACTCTTATGATCCTAGAGATTGCCTCCCCAGCCTTTGAGGTTTGGTCTAGTTCTTACTCCACTCACCCTACTAGGACTTAGAGGAGAAATAAAAATTACATGATTAAGCGGTATCATGAGGTTCTAGGAGATGGAGGCCACTACAATGGGTTGTGAGGAGTTACTATCACCCCACTAGTTACAGTGAACCAATTTCATCCTCTCTTTGGGTCAGATAGAGAGGATACTAGGAGGATCTGTACTTCACCTCCACCAGAGGTGCAGCACCAGCCCCCAGTTATCCAGCAGGAGGTTGTATGCTGACCTTCGATCAATTTTATGCTAGGTTGGCGGAGCTTATGGACATTTTGAGTCCGGAGCTCAGTTCGATTTGAGATCTGTCATTCCCTGTGATGTGGGGAAACACCTATGATAGGTGAGGGCCAGAGAGGCCTGTACTTCATTAAATATCACTAGTAGAGAGAGATGGAGGTTTGGCCGCTGGCCTCCTTATTGATTTCCTTGATGCTGTACCCGCGTGATCATCTGGATAGAATTTTACTCATAGGGATGACCCATCATAGGAAGAGGGTCCCTATCTTGAGAGAGTAGGTGGTGTCTCCACCACACTGCTCTCCCCCAGTCCCCCATCACTTGTTCACGTCAGAACATCTCCAGTTCCATCGAAGGCCATGAAGACCTTCTGCCCTAGTGGTGGTGTGTGGAAAAAAATTTATATATAGTCACCTTCAATCTATGGTGAAAAGCAAGAATATAAAAATTCATCTTTTTGGGATGCCATAGATCCACAGATGTGCTTATTCAGGTGATCAAGTATTTCATCAAGGAATAGTATACTATCTCAAGAGATAGAAATCACCACCCTTTAATGGACCTAATCACCTTAATAAGGACTCCTGAAGATGATGGATCTGCATATGCACTAGATATTCTTTCTTTACTTTACATGGAAAAGTAAAGCAGGGTTTATTTTAAATCAGGTTCGTTAAGTTCCCTTACAGGGGCAAGACCCCATAGTTAATTTCATCCTAAGGGATGGGATCCCTTAGGAATACTCTCGAATAAGATAAATGACCATTGTCTTCAAAGATTTTAATAGGAAAGGACTATCAATCAATTAGTTCAATTTTGAAGATCAAATGAGATTGATTAAAGAGAGGGAATTATTTTCGAAGTTAAAAGAAAGATAAGTAGGAGATGCCCACGATGCTAGGAAACCTAGTGAGCATCTCAAATTATCCTACGGTTGGGCTTTACTTTTTTGAAACTGATTTAATTCATTTGAGTTGTATTTTTTATTAGAAATTTAGGACTTATGATTCCATAACACAAGATAATGGAAATGCCTAAGATGTGAGGAATTATGCTTATGGCCCACAAAGGGTGAAGTCGAAAATCTAGGAGCTTTGGCGAGCAGAAAACAAACTAAATCTAAGGCAAAATAGGTATTTGGTTTGCCTCCACAAGAGAGGACAAACCACCTGAATGCTTGGACTTACAACCGCCTAGGGGTGGCCGCCAGCTAACTCTTCTTATGATTTTAAATACATGTAGGCAAGTCATATACTTATGTAAGATAACTAGGCTGTTATTTATTTAGAAAGAGACTAAGTCCTTAAACTTACTCCTTAAAGAGACTAGATCATGTAAGGATATGCTTCAAATGACCTAAATCTAATGCAATTCAGATTTCATTTTATTTTTTATTTTTTGGACAAATATTTTGACTCAGGAAAATATGATTCATATGCCTAATGCATGAGAAATAAAGTTATTGGCCAAAATCAGCGTGAAGGGAAGAGGTGTGTTTCCACAATGACTCTCAAAGGTCAAGCCAAATTTCTCTGAAAAAAGTGAAAGCCCTCCAATCAAGAGTGAAATAACATACATTTGTGCATGATATTGTAAAAGAAATACTCATCTAGCTAAGGGGTTGCTAATTATTTTATCTTAATTTTAAACCTAAGCTTTAGGTGAGGTTATGAGTTCTTTATTTTAAATTTTTGAGTTGTTAGATTTGGTAAAAGATTTATTTTTTCCTAAGAGCCTAATCCACATCCAAGCCATACATAAAGTAAGGAAGATACTAGGAAAAGGATGCCACTTAATGCAAAAGCTAAACAAATCATCAATCAATTTATAAAGCTAATCACAAAAAGAATAAGAGGCCATTTTGATTGGGTACCACCACACAAACCCGAAAACAAATTGGGTAGCTAAGCTCTACATTTATACAGGATTACAAATGAATTAAATACAATTAAGCATGGTATTCATTGTTATGGAGGTCTTCAACCTTTATTTCTTCATTCTTCTTTAGTTCTATCTTTTGGATGGTTGGAAGGTGGATGTACAAGGCTTCACATGGTGCATAAGATAGAATCTTATGACCAATGCTCATCCTAATCCTCATAATAATCATTCCAAAATACTAATTACAAAATTCACATAAAAAAGAAAAGTGGAAATCTAACTAACATCTGTAAAATAAAGATTAGCTAAAATAAACCAAACAAATTCCAAGCATGTATATTGGACTTATCACCCCACACATGGGTGACTAAGTCCACCTGCCCTATTGGATTATGCTTAAATGTAAAAGCACCTGCAAGCAAAAGAATTTATATTTTTATTATAGCACCCCTTAAGCATAATTCCTTGCAGAAAATAATGGTGAGACTAAGATCATCCTACCATTCATTCTACGCACATACATCCTAATATCAAATCTAAAATATATATCACTAAACAAAATAAATATCAAACATGCACTGCCCTAACCTAAAGCTAGAAGTGGTGACTTAGCACAATGTGTGTGCTTTGGAGGTTTGTGTGGTATGCTTAGCTTATGGCTTTAAGTTAGAATTTTCTAAGTGTGAAGCATGTTTAACTTAGAAGAGGGTTTCGTTTAAGTTATTTATTTATTTTGGATTGATTTTATTTCATGTTTTGATTAAGTTTAAGTGAATCCTACAATTAATTACTAAGTCATAAAGAGAGGGAAAGAGATGAGAACTTTTCTTTCCTTCCCTAATCTAAGTAATTTCTAAAGTAGATTCATATTTTTGGTTTTGTTTAGAGAATGTTTTGATTAAATATTTTAATAAATCCTAAGTTTAGATGAACTCTAAATAAACCCAATCAAAAGAAATGCATTTTAAGATTAAATAAAATGAACCAAATTCACAAAACATACATCACTTCATTTCTTTCCCAACATGTATAACATGCATATGAATAAATCTTAAGCATATCTATACATACAAATGAGAATATTTAACACACTATATCATGCATGCTAAGTAATTCATTTAAGGAAATTTGAAAGTTTAAGATGCATGATTTTCATTAATTAGAAAAAGGTTTCTTATCCAATTTTCACATGCACACATGAAAGTAAGATAGGCATAAGTGAGCATAGCGCCATTATTAACTAGAGGTGTAAGGTACAATACCTACTTAGGGCTACTTAAAGTCTCGCAATCTTAGGATTGTCCAGACTAATATACCACTTTCCTTAAATACAAACATGTGTACAAAAGAAATGAATGGAAAAGAAAGAATGAAGAATTTGTATTAGTTGATTCATTTTATTTATGCAATTTATGTATGCAAGCATAGGCAACCTTCTTAAGTGATAGCATAGGGATGAATAGGATATGAAATTAGAAAAGTGTTGGGTTCTTTTCAGATGAACCATACATCTTACCAACTCCTATTCAAAACTATATTAAAAGAGAAGATAAGGAAAACCAATACTAAGCACATCCTTATATCTTACTCACATGCAAGCTTATAATTAAAATATAAGTATCAGACTTTTAGTTTTAGGAATTTGGCTTATATGTTTTGAAAATAATTTGAATTTAATAGTGATATTAGCCACTCATATCATTATTTTAGCCAACACATACAAATTTGACATAAAGTAAACATTTTCATTTTTAAATTTGAATTTGAAAAATATGGATGCATGAAACCATATGACATACACATTTAACATGTTGGGTAAAGAATCAAAGCAATGAATGCATGCAAATACATTCACTTTAATTAAATCCTAAAGACATTTTTATGAAATAAGAAGGCTTAAAATTAATCAAAGTTTATTCAATATGATTTTTGTTTGATTTAAAATTTGATTTAATTTTGAAAATGTGAGTTGAGTTTTCTGTTTCTAACCCATTCCCACATGTTTTTGACATTGTTGTTTAATTTTAGATAATTGGATCCATTTTAGATTTTTGGTTAGGTTAATGTATGTATTAAGCAAGTTAATTAACCCTTACCTACACCACCTTAGCATAGTTAATCAATTAATTGTGAGCTAATGAGATGACATAAAAACTCATAAAAAATTTAAACTTGCAATGCACCTAGGAAGAAAAGGGCCTAATGCAATTTGGCTCATGATTAATGGTTAATTAAGCTAAGGGATTTAACTTAAGTAATTTCAAAACACCCCTCACATAGGTGAGTTGAGTTTTGATTTCCTTAATTGAACTTGAGCTCTTGAACACCTAAGCATATACTAAAAGCAGATTAATTAAGTTCAGGAAGGTTTTAGAATTTTAGAAATTAATTAAGAGAGTAATTAATGAATTAACCCTTAATTAAGAGAGGATTAAGGAAAGAAAAGGGGATTTAGGGAATAGCTTAGGGGAAATACCCCAAAATTAATTTTAAGCATCCTATTCACTAGATCTAATCTTAATCAACTCCAATGATGAATCAAAACACTAAGCACACTCTTAATTATCCTTAATTGAGTAAAAGGAGTAATTAGGAAATACATTTGCAATTCTCCCAATTAAGCCTTAAATAAATCCCAAGAAAATTAATGGAGGCAGAGGTCATCCCCTAAAATATACCCAAGAAGTTTGGGATTAATCAGAGGATTAATTAAGAAGTAATTAGAAAAATAAGATTTCCATTTAAACTCAAAATTAGAGAAAAGTATAATTCAAAATCTATTAAAACTATTTTTAAAATATTCTAGATTAAATTATCTTTCCATAAAAATTTACCTCATATTTTTATTATTTTTATTGAGAGAGTATGAATTTTTGAAGGCTAGGAGATTAATTAAAATTAAATAAATCCCTAACTAATCCCTTTAGCTCTCAGCACGACATGCGGCGGCGGTGGTCGGCGCACTTTACATGTGTCGCACTGTGAGGGGATTACTTAAATATTTCATCACAGAGGCAGTGTGGCGATAGGATGCGGTTTGATCCCTGCCGTTCGATCAAGGATGAAATGGCTAGGGATCAGCCCGAGGGTTCTAAAAGGATAAATGATTTATAAAATGTGCATTTAATCTCAGCCGTCTATCCAAAATGCACAGATGGATGACCAGGATTCTTCCAATTCTTCTTTGAGGATCAATGGAGACCATCCATGATCTAAGGGAAGATCAGAGCTCGATTGAGCTCAGATTGGAATAAAATTTTTCCCACACCATCTTAAGCTAATGACAAGCCTATCCAATGGTGGAATTCACCTGCCATGACAATTTCTTTCACAAAGGACCAACACCTCCTATGCCTATTGGTCAAAAAATTCCATACATCGACGGAGGTGATCACCAGTGCTCGAGCTCGATGAGGTAGCTTCGGTTAGTAGAGACAAAGCCCTATTGAAAGTTTAAAGCCTTAAGGTTGAGTTGATCTCTCTATGGACCGACACCTCCTTTCTTTGCTTATGGCTTTGATCCAATTCAACTCCTCCTTGCTTTGGGAACTTGAATGAGAGCTTGGGTGCACTCGACTTGATCCCCTGAGGGAGTATGCAAAGGGAATTGGAGTAGATTGTTATGTGGAAGAAGTTGGGAATTGAGTGGAGTTCCCCTATTTTCTCTTGAAGAAAATTATGAAATGCAAGATTCAAATCCCTCCTAGGAAGCTTAGGAATGCTCTCTGATGGCTCCTAACACTCACTAGTGCTCAATCGACAATGAGAGTGATCAATTCAAATGGAATTAGGGGGAGTATATCTCCCCCTATAACAATCAGACGGTCGAACCTTGGGTTGCTATTTTTATCTAATTGGCCATATGGAAAGGGTTGCTTAGGCTGTTAGATGTTTAAACATGGTTGGTTTGAGCTTATGAGTGGATTGGTAACCTCCCATGTGCTTCAAATTGGGTGGAGGGAGATTTTTGAATTAGCCAATTTGAGCTAGGGGTCAATTTTGGCCTTGGGACCATTTGGACTGGCCCAAACCCATTGGGTTGGGTGCACCACTCTCCATTAGGTCCACTTGACCTATTAGGAAGGCATCAAGTTGATATGAAGATGTCTTGACCAAATTACCCATGGATTAGACCAAAATTTGTTCTATGGCCTAGGGGTAAAATGATCATTTGGAGGATTTTTGAATTTGAATATGTTGAGCTTGTTGAGAAAATTGGTTGGCCAAGTTTATTGGGATTTGGTGTTCATTTGATATGGTTTGGCTAATGTTGACCCATTTAAGTCAAAATAGGTCAATTTGGGTCAAGTTGACCAATTGGTCAAATTTGATCAAACCAAGGGTTGGGTCAAGTTCATATAACCATTTGAAATGTTTTAGTGGCTTTGGTTTGATTCAATTTGGATTAGTTTTGAATTTGGTTCATATGACTTCATTTAGGTCAAATGGGTCAAGCTGACCAATTTGATCCATTTGACCTATTTGGGCTAGGTCAAGGGTAGGTTTAGGTTTGGTTAGTCATATAGAGTGGATTGGTATCTTTTTTTCCAATCAATTTTGGTTATGTTCAAATTTGGCTCAACATGACCCCTTTAGGTCATGTTGGGTCTAAGGTCAATTGGGCTAGGTTAGGTCTAGTTGGCCAATTGAGGCTTTGGTCAAGTTCAACAAGTGATTTGGAATGAACTTGACCCATTGATTTCAATAAATTTGGCTTAGATCAAGTATTGACACATTTTGACTTTTTTGGTCAAGTTGGGTCAACTTGGGTCAAGTGGCCAATTGGGATAGATTAGGCTCAAATGTTGGCTTGGTCAAGTTCAAACATAGGTCATGAGGGAACTTAGATCAATGGTTTCAATCAATTTGGCCTATAGTGGAATTTAGCTATGTTAGGTTTCATTTTGGGTTAAGTGTTGACTTGGTCAACCCTTAGGTTTGACTTGGTTTGGCCCAATTTGATTTATTGATCATCCCATGATGATTGTTGATCATGATGAGAGGCATAGATGAGTTTGGTTCAATCCAATTTGGTTAGGATTAAAATTTAGCTCATAAAGGTACTTTAGGTCACTTTGGGTCAAGTGAGCCTAAGTGGGTCGAATGGCTTGGTCAAAGCTTGATTTGAGTTTGATTGATATTGTATATGGACTTATGATTGAAATATAAATCCATTTATAAGTGGCTTGAAGTCAAAATGGATTTTGATCTATTTGACAATTTCATATTCAAAGGAAGAATATGAAAGTGTTTGGCTTTGATTTTTGTCTTAGGTTTCGATTGTTTGATTGAAGTTTGTATTTATATATGGGCTCATGATTGTAGGGTTGATTGAATCATGAGAGAAAATCAAGAGTTTGGCTTGATTTGAAATTGATTTGGCTAAGTTCAAGATTTTAGCTTGAAAGACATAAATTGGATTTTGTATGGATTTGAGTTTGATTTTTGGAATTGGTTTTGATTGTTTGAATTTATATTTCATTTATATATGTGAATATAAATGAGAATATAAATGATCATGAGAAAATTTTTTGGATTTGAAGTGGTTTAATCATGATTTAGGCTAAGTCCATTAAGAAGGATTTAAAGGACTTAGGAGAATTTTAAGTTTGAAGTTTTGAATTTGATTTGATTGATTTATATTTATATTTCATTTATATATGTGAATATAAATAAGAATATAAAATAATGAGAAAATCCATGACTTTGAGATGGTTTGATCAAGATTTAGGCTAAGTCCATTAATGGACAATTAATGACTTAAGAAAGATTTTAGATTTTGAATTTAATTTGATGATTTTATATGATTGATTTATATTTATATTTCATTTATATATGTGAATATAAATGAGAATATAAATGAGTTTTGAGAAAATCCCATGAGTTTGAATTAGTTTGATTAAGGTTTTGGATAAATCCTTTAATAGAAAATTAAAGGACTTAGGAAAATTTCATGAATGGAATTTTGAGTTTAGTTTGATTGATTTGAATTTATATTTCATTTATACATGTGAATATAAATGAGAATTTAATTGGGTTATGAGAAATTCTCAAAGATTTGAATTGGTTTTGATCATGATTTTGGCTAGGTTTTTAAGAAAGGATTAAGGACTTAGGAAATTAGAACTTAGGAATTTTGATGGATTTTGATCATGGGTTTTAATCTTAGATTTCAATCATGGATTTTTTAATCATATCGAGTTGATTTGAGTTTTGAGAAAATTTTATTTAAGATTTATTTTGAATTTGACTTGAAAGAAGGAAAGTGAGGAAATGTTTAAGCTAAGGGTAGGCAAATTTCCTAACACTCCTAAGACATGACCTATTCCTATGGCTAACTCTTCTAAGTCTCTAAGACTAGGTTGAGTGTCCACCTAATCACTAGATGTGTCTTAAGACTAAGAAATTTTTAAAGTCTAAGAGGAGTCCTATGTATAAGATGGAGGGGTTCAGAGCTCATTCTAAAAATGTGGTCAACAAAGGGCTAGGTGGTGTGTGGAACACGCGTATTGGTGTTGATCAAAATGATCAACAACTCTGAGGGCTCACAAGTACTAATTGAAATAATCTATCCTTATCCCAAGGAAAAGAAAGAATCCAAAGCTTAGTGCAATGTGGCTCTACTTATGTCCAAGATATAAGAGAGAGGGAAAAATCTGTCAAGGGATAGAGTGTGAACCTTCCACTAGGGAAGCATGTTCAAGTCATCCACAAGGGGATGAAGGGTTTGATTTGATTTGAATCTCACTAAGGAGAAAAGATTTGATTTGTTCCACTAGGGAAGATGGTTGAATTGATTTTAATTTTGTTAGGTTTGAATTTTGAGATGAGCCATGTTGGTTTGCAATAGACTACACTAAGTAGGAGCCATGGAGGCTAAAACCTAACTCAGATTTATAAATCCAAAGGGGTAGTCTACTAAGCACATAGTAGGACTAGCCAACCAAAGGGATGCCTTTCAGTATGCAGCAGTTGTATTAGAAAGAAAATGTGGGGACTAACATCTTCCAAAGTAGACCTAGTTACTAGAGCAATATATTCACAAAATAACAAATTGAACCTAACCTAGGGCTGACTATTGAGTGAATGCCGCTGTGGGACTTAGATCAACTCAAAGATAGTCAAGATTAATTTTATTTTTTAGTTTTGTTTGATTTGATTATGATGGATCCCATAGGTTTGCAATGAATTGCACTGAGTAGGGGCCATAGAGGCCTAGACCTAACTCAGATTTACTAATTCAAATGGATAAGTCTACCCGCCATGAGGTAGAACTATCCAACCAAAGGGGAGCTACCTTTCCATAAACAATGGTCAAGTCTTAAGAAGAAAGCACGAGGACTAACATCTTTTAGAAACAAGGAACCATTGGGGTGATTGGTTGCTTTGGGCAATAAATCAAACCTGTCCTAAGGCTGACTATTTAGTGAATATCACTGGGGGACTTAAATCAGATCAAAGATAGTCAAGATTGATTTCATTTAAAGATTTTTTTTATTTGATGGATTTCATTGATTTGTGATGGATCAAACTGAGAAGGAGCTTATAGATGCCTAGACCTATCTCAAATTTACTAAATCAAAGGGAGTAGCTTCCCCGATGGGAGAAATATCCAACCAAAGGAGTGCCTTTCAGTTTACAATGATCAATTGGAAGGAAGAAAGCTCAGAGACTCACAGCTTCCACTAGAAAAGATCACTAGGGTGATGTTACTTTGGGCAACAAATCAACGACTAGGTTTCGTCGATCGGCAATCATGCTAGAAATAATGCATCATAGTCTTACATCTTCCAAAGAAAAATGATTGATGGGGTGACCTACTTGTGGAAAAATAGATTGAACCTAACGGGGGTGACTGAGTGAAATCGGATTTATCTCAACAGGTAGTGCAATTCCTATAGGGAGTTCTGTCGACACTGCCCTAACGATAGGATGCTTGGTTGGGAAATGGGGCCATTTTGGGGGCTTGAATTCCTAAGCCACAAGCGAATTAGTTAGTTAGTTAGTTTATCATGGACCCTGTTAGTTTGTGAGGGATCAAATTGAGAAGGAGCGTATAGCAGCCTAGACCTATCTCAGATTTATTGAACCAAGGGAGAATCTGCTCATTCGTTGAACAAATTCTCCAGCCACAAGGGTGGCTACTAGGAAAAGAGAACTATTCAATCCAAAAGTAACTTGGGTAGTGTCTAAATAAAGTCATAAAGGACTTGATCTAAATAGAGTGCCCACAGGAGATGAGGCTGATAAAGGCTTAGTCCAACAACCTGAAGAAGATGACATGTCTAGTCATATATCCAATAGGTATTCGGTATCCAACTCAAAGAGAAAGTACAGGGACTCATATCTACCAATAGTGGTGTACTCATCGAGTGAGTTGCTATCAGCATAACGAACATCAACCAACCTAAGGTGCCCATTGATTTGCAATAATCGACTAGGAAGAAGCTGGGGACTCACATCCTGTAATAGACTACTGGGTAGTCTATCTTTGCTCGACATGTGATATAGACTAGGAAACTCTTGAATGAATGCCTGGGGACTTAGATCAACTCAAAAGCAGTTAAGAAGAAAGGAGCCTCTGGGGGAATTATCCTAAACCTCAAATATACTCGACCTAGTTAGAGCATGATGGCTAGTTCAAGAGGAAAGCACGGGGGCTCACATCTTCTTAAATAAAGTCAACATAAGGCAGCTTACTAACTAGGCAGTGAAGGATACCATACTAATAGTGTGCTCATTGGTTTATAATGGTCAAGTTAAGAAGAAAGCATGGGGACTCACATCCTCCAACAAATGACCACTTGGTTGACATACTAGCGAGGTAGCATGTAGGGCACTAGGCGACTAATGAGTGAGTGCAGGGGCTTACTCCCACATCAAATAGCTCGAGACAAAAGATTTGTGTTTGTTAGTGTGCATGTGTTAAAAGGGATAGGATGCCTCTGGGATACTCTTACACCTACCTTAAACACACTAGGGTATTGATGAAGTGGTTCCACGGATGGCGAACAGGATTCCCACTAAGAAAGGATGCCACCTAGGTTCTCTCACACCTAACTTAGTTATGCTAATCGAAATAGGATGCCTCTCAGGTTCTCTTACACCTATTCTAATAGCTTTAAAAGATTATGTTTATGTTGTCAAAAAGGGATAGGATGCCACTGGTGGACTTTTGCACCTACCCTAAACACATCATGGTGAATTGACAAGACAAACAAACGACACTTTAAAAGAAGAGAAGATTTGATGAAAGGAATCATATTTTTGTTTTTTTATTAGTGATTATTTTCAAACATGATTTATTTCATGGGTAATATTTCTTTAGATAGAGCCCATTAATTGGAAGCATAGGGTGTTCCCCTTTATAATCAATAAGCTGATAAGATCCTCCTTGGTAGGCCTTCTCTATGACATAGGGGCCTTCCCAAGTGGGTTCAAACTTGCCTCCCATCTTTTGATGGGCAACAATTTATCTCCTTAGGACAAACATAAGTTCTCCTACTCAGAAAGACCTAGGGTGGACCAGCTTGTTGTGAGCTTGAATCATTTTGGCCTTATACAACTCGAGGTTTTGGCACACCCGTAGGCAACTCTCCTGCAAACCTTCGAGCTCTTCTAACAGCAACATTGTATTCTTCTTTGTAGTGATCTTGTTACCTAATGCTATCCTTGGTGATGAGAGTTGAAGTTCTAAAGGAAGAACAACTTTAGACCCATACACTAAGGAAAATGGGGTAGACTGAGTTGGAGTTCAGTATGTGGTGCAGTAGGCCCACAAGGCTTCAACCAACTGCTCGTTCCACTATCGTTTGCTGTCATCAAGAGTCTTCTTTAGTATCTGGATGAGAGTTTTGTTGAATGCTTTTGATAAGCCATTTGCTCTAGGGTGCATCTTCTGGTGAAGCTATTGACCTTTATGCTTTTGAATGCAGTACCATTATCATATATAATTCATCGAGGCACCCCAAACTTATATGCGATATGGCTCCTGAAAAATTGAAGAACATGTTGAGCTGTGACATCTATGAGTGGGATGGCTTCTGCCCACTTAGAAAAGTAGTTGGTGGTAGCTAAGATGAATCAATTCACCATGAAAGAAGGAGGATTGATCGAACCCACAATGTCGGTACCCCAACAGTTAAATGACCATGAACCCAAAGTGGGGTGTAGAATGTTGGGGCTGGTGGAGGACCACACTGTTTACCTGACACTGATGGCATCTCCTAGCTACATCCATGCAATCTGTGATCATTGAAGGCCGGTAGTATCCTAGTTGCTTGATCTTCACCTTCATCTTTGAACCGGTGATGAGACTGAATGTACCTGGTTACATAGCTTTGAGTTTGTCTAAATAACGTAACCATATTTGGTCAAAGGATCGGTGGTATAGGGTGCCATCAACAAGAGTGTAGAAGAGAGCTCTCTGTTTCACCTGATGGGCTTGTGACCTTTCTTGAGGTAGTTTACCGGCGTTAAAGTAATCTATGAATGGTTGACTCTAATCCATCTTCTTGTCCATTTTGTCAACGGTAACCTCCCATTTAAGAGAAAATTTCTTAATGAGTTCAACATCAATAAGAGATAAGACTTGTCTATTTTGGACCCTTATTGAAATGGACTCATCCTCCGAACATGCTAATTCTTTGGCAAGTTTGGCCAAAGCATCAACTACTATGTTCTCTGCTCGGGGAACCTTGTAGATGGTGAGTTCAGGAATTTGGGCCAACAGCTTCATGCTATACTCGTAGTAATGATGAAGCTTGGGTTTGAGAACAGTAGGACCAATCGGTTGATGAACAAGAATCCCAAAGATGTTGATGCTCTTGACTGATAGTGATGGCTAACTCGGCGCAATCAAAGCCTCATACTACTTCATTGTTGGTGCAAGGGTTGAAAAGATAGTATGAGAATCTCACATCATCAGTTTGGAGTTAGAAGAACTTTTCCTACCCTTGCCTTTCCTGGGAGACTAGATCGTGGTGCTTCTCCTTTGAGAAAAGAAGAAACACCATCAAAATGCATCCCCCATCAGCAGTTGCTGGCCTCTTCTAAGTTCATGATTTGTTCATCAGGGAGATCGTGACTAAGCGGAGAATCAACGGGAAGTGGGTGTGTTACTAAGAAATTTGCTAGTGCCTATCCTTTTACTGGATGGAAGGGTATGAATATGATGTCAAACTGTGAGAGAATCATGGACCAATGAGCCCAACATCCAGATAGTGTTGGTTGTGTCATGAGATACTGTAATGGATTTATTCTTGAGATCAAGTTCACCTTATAAGAAAGCATATAATGCCATAGCTTTTGGGAAGCAAAGATAAAAGCCAGACAATATTTCTCAATAGGTGGGTAGTTTGCTTCAGCAAGAAGCAGATGATGATTGAGGTAGTAGAGAGCATTCTCCTTCCCTTCATCATTGGCTTGGGCCAACAGTGAGAGTCATCCAATGTAGTAGAGGATGAGTGGCCCCGGGATAGGGGCTACTAGGGTGGCTTGCCAAATACTACTTTGATCTTTGAGCATCTTTGCACTTATCATCCCACTTAAACTTGGCATCCTTTTTGACAAGTGCTGAAAATGGCTTGCATCTCCCCGATAGGTTGGAGATAAAGTGTCTTAGATATGCCAGCCATCCTTGGAAGGATTTGAGTTGAGTTAAACTCTTAAGAGGTGGCATTTCTAAGATAGCTTTGATCTTTTCTGGATCTATTTCTATTCCCCATTCTCGAACAATAAACCCAAGGAATTTCCACTACTCAGACACTTTGGGATTCATTTTGAGGTTATATTATCTTAACTGCGTTCACTACTCTCAAGTCAAAGAGTCTTCCTTTTCTCTTGTGACTACTAGATCATCAACATAGCACTCGACCTAATGATGGATGAGTTCATTGAAGATCTGAGTCACGGTCCGTTGGTATGTAGCACCAGCATTTTAAGGTCGAAAGGCATAACTCTATAACAGAAGATTTTGATCGGGGTTTGGAAAGCAATGTTTCTTTCATCTTCAGGAGACATCTTGATTTGGTTATAGCCAGATGATCCTTCCATGAAAGAGAAGATTGCATGAGATGAGATAATGTCCACCATTAACTTTGACATAGGAAGAGAAAACTCATCCTTAGGATATGCCTTGTTTAAGTCCCTAAAATTGATGCATATACGAATTTGGTCATTCTTCTTCTTAACTGGTACGACACTAGCTAACCATATAGGATATTATTATTTCCTGATGAAACTAGCATCGATCAGTTTCTTGACTTTAGAAATGACCTATTGTTCAATTTATGACCACATGCGTCTTGGAGCTTGCTTAATAGGGGTAGCATTAGGATCTATTGCTAGCTTGTGGACTACTACGTTAGGAGATAATTTGGGTATTTCTTCATAATTCCATGTGAAGCAGTCTTTAAACTCAGTCAATTGCCTAACTAAGTCATTAGTTTCTTCTTCATTTAGTAATGAACTGATGTATGTCGGGCATGGATTTTCTTTTATCCTGAGGTTGATTGTTTTTAAGCTTGTATATTATTAAATTAATCTCCTCTTCAAACTCTGGTGGTGCCTCTTTGATTTGGAGATCAACTAGATCATCTGAGGTTTCTAAACACACATTCTCATAAGAGTTGGGGGTGTGTGAGAAGAATCAAACTTTGAATGATTGGTAACAACTAGCGTAATCATCATCAATTTGGACATCTGAATCCTAGTCACTCTTGATTGCATCCCTTCTTGTATTGTTCCATAGATTTTCAAAATACCCTGACCTGTGGTTGGACCATGTATGAGGAACTAAACCTTTCTATATAAGATTATGAACGCAAGGTGAGTAAAAGTTAAATGGTAATTCCATTAATTCTTTAAAAATATCTTCCTCAAGTTCTACATCAACTTCAGGACTTGAGGATGATGATCCCAAATAGAACCTCTTCTGCTTCATGTCACTGGAAGACTTAGGGACTTCCTTAACTACAAACCTTCAACTTCTGAGATGTAAGTGAGGTTCTAAGGTTCCCAATCTAATAGTTTCACATGATTATACTTTGCTTTGTTTGGAGGCTGGTCTTCATCTCTATCTGGATCAAAAGTCACCTCCAATGGAATCCGCTGAGAGGGGTTGGCTGGTATACAATCACATTAGACTTATCCTTCGAGTTGGATTCCAAGTCTATTTGAATAGTAGTGGTACTCCTAGGAACTAGAACACGACCTATGTTGGCTGATGGCCAACTAGGGGGTCTTCCACCTCTAGAATTAGTTCTGTTTCTACCTCTATCTCTACCTAGTGGAGGTTGAGCCATCCTACCCACATGTCCATATGATGAAATGAACTATGGGTGAAATGTGATATGCAGATCTATTTCTTCTTCAATTACCCTTTCTTGTTCACTTAGACTTTTATTTTTCTTTTCATTTTATTTTATCTTTTCTTGTTCTTCATTTTATTTTTATTTTGTGTTTGCTTTTGAATTTTGTCCAAGTCCATGAGAAAGGGTATTTTGAGGAAGATAGTAGGTTGTATCCTCATAAATCTCAACCTCTCTAACTGAAAATGGCTTTTCATCTCCATTGAGATGAAACTTAATCCCATCTTTTCTGAACTTGATGCACTGATAGAGGGAGGATGGAATGATCTTGTTCAGATGTATCCAAGGCCTATCAAGCAAAGTAGTGAATGAAGTATTTAAATCAATGATATAACACTTGGCTTCAGTCTTCCAATCACCTATATCAAAAGGTAACATTATAAAACCTAAAACCCGCTTACCTTGGTCATTGAATCCTATCAACATCATCTGATCTCCTTAGAGTGTGGGGATGTCGATCGTCAAATAGGCAAGGGTCTTTAGACTCATAATGTTCACTGATGCATCTAAATCCATGAGAAATATGGCAAGTCTGAACCTGTCCATGTCAACTATAATGTAGAGGGGGCGGTTGTGCTCCAAGTCTCCTAGAAGAAGGTCTTCATCTATGAAGGTGATCCCTTGAGCTTCTTTTATATAATGTGCTTCCTCACCAATAGCGGTCAGCTGAGTTAAGCATATTTCAAGATCAAGGAGGGCCTTGATAAAGGCATCATATAGGCTTAGCTTAGATGGCAACTTTCTTAGATGAGAAAGGACATTGTGGTCCACTTTATGCTAGTCTTCCATAAACATATCCAAGGGTGGAGCATCCTGTGGAAGGGATTCTTGATCTTCTATACCAATGACTTGTTTCCCTCTATCTTGAGGTGCTGTCCTAGAAGGTAGAACCTTGACACTATGGAGGTTGACTTTAGTGATCTCTTATGGCATGGTAATGGAAGGTTCTACTTACACATCAGGCTCACCTACAGCTTCTCCTATGGGACCCTCAAAATCAGATGATTCCAAGTCTATATCAAGAGGTGAACCCATAGTATTCAGAGTAGGAATGTCCAACTCTGAATCAAAAGATGAAGATCATAATTATTATAGTTATTTTGACTTGAAGAGTTATCATTAGGAATAGAAGAAGACAACTCATTAGAAGTGACACACATGTAATTCAAATTAGCTTTATTCTTCAATTTCTTGGAATTGTTTGGAGGTACAAAGTAGAAATCAAGTAAAGTGAGTGAGGTAAGGGATTTGATGCCCTTATCCATCGATATAAGAGTTCTACTAGTAGAAGAAGTAGAGCTAGCTGAAGTGGAAGAAGTCGCTGGTGTTAAAGCTACAACTGTAGGCTAGAGGTTGGACACGATCGGTGGCTACGCTAATAGGCTATCCTAGGCCGACACACGCTGCTGCTAGTGTTGAGCTCCACCTTTCCCCGAGTTGGCACTGGCAACTTGCAAATCTTCCTTAATGTTGGAGGTTTGAGCTGACTTAGGCACCTTCAAGGAAAGCTTCTTGATCTTCTGAATGATCTTCTTAGAGGTCTTGGATAGAGAAATATCCCAACTTTCTTTAGTTTTGGTAGGATCACATGTATCCCCAAGAATTATCCTGATGGAACTTGATGATTGTTCTATAAGGTATTCCTTTGGGATAATTACAACACCAATCTTGAAACTGTGTTCAAGCCAATCTTTGAATGTGAAGCAATCCTTCAAAACATGGCCTAGCATATGGTGGTAGGGGTAATAGTTTGGATCATGACTTTTTCCTACTTCCTCGGGTCTCCTAGACTCGGGTAGCTGAAAATCAAGCTTCTTTAAGAGATTCTTAAAGATCTTTACGATTACATCTCTCTTAAAAGAATAAGGTTTTTTTTTAACTTATCTAAAAGAGTAGGTGCACCATAGCTACCCGGCGGCTGGTATGAGTGCCGCTGCTACTAGTGGTACGGTTGAGGCGGTGGCTGTGCTGGCTGTGGAGGCTACTGTAGAGGCTGGTAAGGTTGCCTTGGTAGTGGCAAAGGAGGCAGAGGATTCTGAGGTCATCGTCTCTCAGACTGATCTCTAGCTGGCTGCTTCCTTTTATTAATCATTGTCACTGCTCCTGGCTTCTTTTCATAGACCTTTTGTGCCTTTGCTTTAGGCAACTGATCTTGAAAATGCAACTGTTTGGCCTCTCCTTGCAGACTAGCTGCCTTGTTGATTAGCTTCTCAAATGTCTTAATAGTGAAGTCCTTAAGCATGAAGGTGACTGGGCCATGGATATTCTTCAAAAGAATCACAATGGCATGGTGTTCAGATAGCTGTGGTTCACACTTCATACTCAGGTTACGCCATCGGAGAATATAATCAATAAGGGACTCACCTGAGTGCTATTATGCTGCAACGAGATCACCTACAATAACCTTTTGCTAAGCTCCAGTAAACCACTTGATAAAGAGTTGCTTTAAGTGAGCAAATATCTTTACAAAACTGTTGGACAGTTTTGCATACCAATCAAAAGCAATAGTTGCTAGGCTACTAACGAAAGTAAAAGCAAAGCATTGCCGCCACGTTGCAATAAGCGGCCTGAGTAATTATGTCTTGGGTTTCCATTAGCATCAAAGCTTTTGAAGGAAGGTGGCACGAAACCATTGGGATATTAGATTGCATCAAATTCCTCTAGGTAGGATCTACCCTTTGGAACTGATGATTCTCCCAAGGTTTGAGCCAATGCTTCCTTCACTTGTTGCTCAACCATAGATTTTTTTGTCTTTTTCTTGTATGGAGGTACTTTCCACTACCTTCCTATACATGCTAGTGCTACCTTGCTCAATGAGAGATAAGGTATTGGTTGGGTCCAAGACATGCACTAACTCAGGCTGACTAATGTCGACTGTAGTAGGATGAACTAATGGGGCTTATTTTTGGAGTACAAATACTACTGCTAACAAGTCCTCTATCGCCATCCTCATCTTCTGCCTCGCGGAGGTGTTGGGCTGATGCTGCGGTGTCTTCTTGATCAAACTCATCACCTTCCATGGCTTGCTTCTCCCTGAGAAGAGATCCTCTGGTATCAACCATGCAGACTCCAGCTGAGTCTCCCAACAAGTCATCTTCATTGGGATCAAAGTTGACTTTCTCTTCATCTGACCAATCATACCCAAAGATCTCCTTCTTTGCCATGAAATAATGTGCCACAATCTCATCTAAATAATGATCAATCTGAGCAGGTACAAATAATCTTGGGTGACCAGTGTGATCACTATCTTCGAGAGAGACCGACCTCACGCAGAGAGTCAATCCTATGTGTGTACTCACCCGGATGAGTGACGCTTACGCCATTAGGCGTGAGAGGGTGACATCCCTAGGAGTTTCCACTATCCTTGGTGCAGTTGGACTATCATCTGCCACCTCTAAAATAACTGTCACCATCTCCACATTATGTTGAACTGGTGGAGTTGGTGAAGGGATGACCACGATGTTTTGGGGTCATCACTCCTTCCACACCACCATTGGGGTAGAAGGCCAAATAGAAGAGCTCGACCTCATCACAATAGGCAGTGTGGATGGGGTAGGATCCCTTGGCCATAGCCGGATCACCAATGGGGTGCGCTTCTCCCCGGATATGGCCTTCATGGTTGAAAGAATTGGAGATGCTGTGACCTAGACTAGTGATAGTGAATGAGGGCTAGAGCGATGGGGTGGAGACACCACCGACTCTCTATGCACAGGAGCTATCCTCCTGTGATGATTGGTCCATGGTAGGATGCTGTTAGTATGGTCAACACGGGTAGTGGAAAATCAATAACTGCGGAAGCTGTCAACTAGCGACTAAACCTCCACCTCTCCCTACTATTAATGTGAGCAGTATGGGTCTCTCTGGCCCTCTCCTGGCGGATATGCTTCCCCACACTGTGGGAATGATGGATCTGTGATCAAATTGAGCTCAGACTCACGATGTTTGTAAGCCACTACTTGGCGCAAGGCGTCTGGCATGCTACTCTAATGCTGGTTGATATGGTGGAGGTGATTTGAATCCTCTAAAATTCTCTCTCGACCCATAGAGAGGATGGAAGGTTTTGTAACCGTGGTGAAGTAAGAACAGGAACTCCTCATGGCGGTGGCTTATCTCTATCAATCCTAGTGTGTCGCTTGATCATGAAATTTTTATTCTTACATTATGTCCTGGTAGGATGGGAGGAGTAAGAGCTAGAACCATTCTCAAAAGTAGGGGAGGCAATCCCTGAGATCAGGGGAGCCTTACCCTTAGAGGGTACATATGAGAGGGTGCTAGCCCTCATTGAGGTAGCATGAGAAACCATGGGGCGCGAATTGGGGCTACTACTATGTATCTTATCTCAAAGCCTGGAACTACCCTACTTTCCTCTTGACATCGAAGGTAGATGAATCGGATGACCGACTTCGCACGGTCACCGTCCTCCTCATGAGGGAGTGCCCTCACAAGTAATCCTCGCTCCCTCGAATCCCCTACCAAAGTGGATAAGATGTGTATGATCAAATCAGGGGAAGTTAGCTTGGTCCAAAGCCAAATCCATGCCATGAGGGAAAGTGAAAACAAACTTCTATGAACGAGCCATTTTATCAACTGTACTAGAAAATTGAGCGCCACTACTAATGTCAAATTTGCAATAGGAAATGAGCTTGTATCATATTTCTATCTTTGTAGATTTTTGAATTCGAATTGAAAATTTGAACCCATATTCAATAAGTTAGAAGTGTTAAGTTGGGTTCAAATAGATTTGAGAATTTGATTGAAAAAGGAATTTTGAATTTGAATCCAACTTCAACCAATTTGGGTATGTTGAAAGATGGATTCAAATATTTTGAGAAGGATTCTTCCATAGGTTCATGTTTGTTTGAATTTAGATTTTTGATTTGAGGACCCTTTCCTTTAATAAATTTGGGTATGTTAAAGGTAAGGTCAATTTATTTTATTTTTGCTTGGTGATTTTGGAATTTTACTTAGCAAATTTGGGTATGCTAAGTGAAGTGTTTAAAAATGATTGTTTCATTTTTTTGTGAATTATTGTTTGATTTTGAAAATTAGAATTCCCACTTAGCAAATTTAGGTATGCTAAGTGAAGAACCCAAGTGTGTTTTGTTCGATTTTTGAAAATAGGATTCTTCACAAATTTAAGTATGCTAAGAAAATCCTAAGTGTTTCATTTGTTTGGAATGCTTTAATTTTTGAAATGGTAGGATCCTTAGCAAATTTGGGTATGCTAAGGAATCCTAATGTGTTTCATTTTTATTTTGATTTATTTGAAAGTGGAGACTTTACTTTAGCAAATATGGTATGCTAAGGATAAAGTCCTACTTAATTTAGTGAAATGGAAATTTCACTTAACAAATTTGAGTATGCTAAATGAAATTCCAAAAGAAGTGTTCAAATTTTTTGATTTAGTTTGGTTTTAAAAATGGAAACTTTTCCTTAGCAAATTTGGTATGCTAAGGAATGAAGTTCAAAAAGTGCTTGAAGATTTTTGGTTTTGACTTTGGACTTCACTTAACAAATTTGAGTATGCTAAATGAAGTTCCAAATATGTTTGAAGATTTTGGTTTTGGATTTGGAGACTTCACTTAGCAAATTTGAGTATGCTAGATGAAGTTCCAAAAATATGTTTGAAAATTTTATATTTTGGGATTCAGAGACTTCACTTAGAAAATTTGAGTATGTTAAATGAAGTTCCAAATGTGTTTTGAAAATTCTTGGTTTTGGATCTAGAGACTTCACTTAGCAAATTTGAGTATGCTAAATGAAGTTCCAAAAATGTTTGAAAATTTTTGGTTTCGAAATTTGAAAACTTTACTTAGCAAATTTGAGTATGCTAAATGAAGTTCAAAAATGTGTTTGAAAATGTTTGACTTTGGATTTGGAAACTTTACTTAGCAAATTTGAGTATGCTAAATGAAGTTCCAAAATGTGCTTGAAAATTTTTGATTTTGGATTTGGAGACTTTACTTAGCAAATTTGAGTATGCTAAATGAAGTTTCAAATATGTTTGAAATTTTTGATTTTAGATTTAGACTTCACTCAGCAATTTTGATTATACTAAATGAAGTTCCAAAATATGTTTGAAATTTTTTGGTTTTGGAATTTGGAAACTTTACTTAGCAAATTTAATTATGCTAAATGAAGTTCCAAAGTTGTTTAAAAATTTTGAAAATATGACTGTTAAGTTTTAATTTTTGAAAAGAGGATTTCCATTCAACAAATTTGAGTATGTAGAAATAGAAATCAATCTTATTTTTGAAATGTAAAAATTTTGTTTTGTGTGTGATTGTTGCTTTTTGAAAGAGGGAATTCCAACTTAATCATATCTGAGATATATTCAAGTGGGATTTCCAAATGATGTTATTTTTAGTGGGGAATGAAATCTTCATGCAATAAATTTGAGTATATTAAATGAAGATGTTCACATGAGCTTTTAAAAATTTAATTTTATTTGAAGATGAAATTTCTATTCAATAAGTGTGAGTGTATTGAATGAAAAGGTTCATATGTGCTTTTCAAAAGTTTTATTTTTAATTTTGGTTGTGCTTTTCGAAGAGATGATTGTTCATTTTATTTTGAAAATGAAATCTTCATCAAAATGAATTGAAGGAAGATGTGCATTTAGGCTTTTGAAAAAGATTGTTAGTTTTATTTTTGAAAATCACTACATATAACAATTATGAGAATTGTTAAATGAGGGTGATTTAGGAAAATTTTGTGGAAAACATTTTATTATGTGCATTTTTTGAAAATGTGTTTTTTAAAAAGCAAAGTTCTTATGGAAAATTTATTTTGTCATTATTATTTTAGGGTGAACCTTTCATTATCATAAAAATGATAAGGAGGAAATTTTTAAATGCTTTATTTTATTTAGATCTTTTTATTTTTACCCATTGGGGAACCCAATGAGGGTTTTAAGACCAACATGGAGTGAGGTCCTAAAACCTAAGGATGCTGGCTAACTCAATTTAAGAATGAATTAAGCTAAGTGCCAACGGAAAGAAAGATAATTTTGGATTCATATCAAAGTACAAACCCGATACTCAAACAAAATGATCATTTACCAAAGATGGAGACAGGAACCATCCCCAGCAGAGTCACCAAAAAAATCTGTGGAGAAAATTTTCTATCTAGTCACCTTCAATTTGTGGTGAAAAGAAAGAATATAAAAATTCATCTTTTCGGGATGCCACATAGATCCACGGACATGCTTATTCAGGTGACTAAGTACGTCATCAAAGAATAGTATACTATCTTGAGAGATAGAAGTCACTACCCTTTAATGGACCTAATCACCTCATTAAGGACTCCTAAGGATGATGGGTCTGAATAAGTAGTAGAGATTCTTCGCTTACTTTACAATGAAAAGTAAAGCAGGCTTTATTTTAAATCGGGTTCGTTAAGTTCTTTACAGGGGAAAGACCCCCTAGTTAATTACATCCTAAGGGATGGGATCCTTTATGAATACCCTCGATTAAGGTAAATGATCGTTGTCTTTAAAGATTTCAATAGGAAAGGACTATCAATCGATTAGTTCAATTTTGAAGATCAAATGGGATTGATCAAAGAGAGGGAATTATTATCGAAGCTAAAAGAAAGATAAGCAGGGGATACCCACGATGCTAGGAAACCTAGCGAGCATCTCAAATTATCCTATGGTTGGGCTTTACATTTTTGAAATTTATTTAATTTATTTGAGTTGTATTTTTTATTAGAAATTTAGGACTTATGATTCCATAACACAAGATGATGGCAATGCCTAAGAGGTGAGGAATTATGCTTATGGCCCACAAAGGGGAGAAGCAACCTCAGAACCTAAATCTAAGGAGCTTTGGCAAGGGCCGAAAGAATAACATAAATCTAAGGCAAAAATGGGTATTTGGTTTGCCTCTAAAAGAGAGGACAAACCACCCAACTGCTTGGACAACGCACAGGATGGTACTAACTCCTCCTACAATTTTAAATCTATGTTGGCAAGTCATATACTTATGCAAGATAGCTAGGCTATTATTTATTTAGAAAGAGACTAAGTCCTTAAACCCACTCCCTAAATAGACTAGATCATGTAAGGACATGCTTCAAATGACTTAAATTTTAATGCAATTCAAATTTCATTTTATTTTCATTTTTTGGACAAATATTTTGACTCAGGCTAATAGGATTCATATGCCTAATGCATGAGAAATAAAGTTATTGGCCAAAATCAGCAAGAAGGGAGAGGTGTGTTTCCACCATGGATCTTAAAGGTCAAGCCAAGTTTCTCGGGCAAAGGTGGAAGCCCTCCAATCAAGAGTGAAATAAGATACATTTTGCATGATATTATAAAATAAATACTCATCTAGCTAAGGGGTTGCTAATTCTTTTATCTTGATTTTAAACCTAAGCTTTAGGTGAGGTTATGAGTTCTTTATTTTTAATTTTGAGTTGTTAGATTTGGTAAAAGATTTATTTTTTTCTAAGAGCCTAATCCATATTTAGGCCATACATAAAGCAAGGAAGAAACTAGGAAAATGATGCCACTTAATGCAAAAGGTAAACAAATCATCAATGAATTTATAAAGCTAATCACAAAAAGAATAAGAGACCATTGTGGTCACCACCGCACAAACCCGAAAACAAATTGGGTTGCTGAGCTCTACCCTTATACAACCTGGATTATAAATGAATTAAATACAATTAAGCAAGGAATTCATTGCTATTGGGGTCTTCAAGCTTCATTTCTTCATTCTTCTTTTCTTCTTTCTTTCTTCTTCTTTTCTTCTTTCTTCTTTAGTCCCTTCTTTTGGATGGTTGGAAGGTGGATGCTCCAAAGGCTTCACATGGTGCATAAGATAGGATCTTATGACCAATGTTCATCCTAATCCTCATAACAACCATTCCAAAATCCTAATTGCAAAATTTACATGAAAAGGAAAACTGGAAATGAAACTAACACATGCAAAACAAAGATAAGCTAAAACAAACAAAAAAATCCCAAGCATGTATATTGGACTTATCACCCGACACATGGGTGACAAAGTCCATCTGCCATATTGGATTATGCTTAAGGGTATGAGCACCTAGAAGCAAAAGCATTTATATTTTTATTATAGCTCCCCTTAAGCATAATCCCCTATAGAAAATAATGGTTAGACTAAGATCGTCCTGCCATTCATTCTACACACATACATCCTAACATCTAGTCTAAAACATATATCATAAAATAAAACAAACACCAAACCATGCATCACCCTAACCTAAAGCTAGAAGTGGTGACTTAGCCTAATGTGTGTGCTTTGGAGGTTTGTATGGTACGCTTAGCTTATGGCTTTAAGTTAAAATTTTCTAAGTGTGAAGCATGTTCAACTTGGGAGAGGGCTTTGTTTAAGTGATTTAATTATATTGGATTGATTTTATTCATATTTTGATTAGGTTTAAGTGAATCCTACAATTAATTACTAAGTTATAAAGAGAGGGAAAGAGAAGAGAACTTCTCTTTCCTTCCCTAACCTAAATAATTTCTAAAGTAGATTCATGTTTTCAGTTTTGTTTAGTGAATGTTTTGATTAAAGGATTTGATTAATCCTAAGTTTAGATGAACTCTAAACAAACCCATTCAAAAAGAAAGGCATTTTAAGATTAAATAAAATGAACCAAATTCACAAAATATACATCACTTCATTTCTTTCCCAACATATATAACATGCATATGAATAAATCTAAACATATCTATACATACAAATGAGAATATTTAACACACTTTATGATGCATGCTAAGTAATTCATTTAAGGAAAATTGAAAGTTTAAGATGCATGATTTTCATTAAGTAGAAAAGGGTTTCTTATCCAATTTTTTACATGCACACATGAAAGTAAGAAAGGCATAAGTGAGTACAATGCCAATGTTAACCAGAGGTGAAAGGTACAAGACCTACTTTGGCCTACTTAAAGCCTCACAACCTCAGGGTTGTCCAGACTAATATACCACTTTTCTTAAATACAAACATGTGTACAAAAGAAATGAATGGAAAATAAAGAACGCAAAAATTTGTATTAATTGATTCATTTTGTTAATGCAATTTATGTATGCAAGCATAGGTAACATTCTTAAGTGATAGCATATGGATGAATAGGATATGGAATTAGGCAACTGTTGGGTTCTTTTCAAATGAACCATATATCTTACCAACTCCTATTCAAAACTATACTAAAAGAGAAGAGAAGTAAAATCTATACTAAGCACATCCTTATATCTTACTCACATGCTAGTTTATAATTAAAATATAAGTAGCACACGTTCAATTTTAGTCATTTGGTTTATATGTTTTGAAAATAATTTGAATTTAATACTGATAATAGCCACTCATATCATTACTTTAGCCAACGCATGCAAATTTGATATAAAGTAAACATTTTCATTTTTAAATTTGAATTTGAAAAATATGGATGAATGAAATCATATGACATACACATTTAACATGTTGGGGAAAGAATCAAAGTAATGAAAGCATGTAAACAGATTCACTTTAATTAAATCCTAAAGAAATTCTTATGAAATTAGAAGGCTTAAAATAAATCAAAGTTTATTTAATATGGTTTTTGTTTGATTTAGAATTTGATTTAATTTTGAAAATATGAGTTGTGTTTGCTGTTCTTAAACCATTCCCACATGTGTTTGGCATTTTTGTTTAATTTTTAGATGATTAGATCCATTTTATATTTTTGGTTAGGTTAAGGTATGTATTAAGCAAGTTAATTAACCCTTACCTGCACCACCTTAGCATAGTTAACCAAGTAATTAATGAGATGACATAAAAAACTCACAAGGAATTTAAAATTGCAACGCACCTAAAAAGAAGAGGGTATAATATAATTTGGCTCATGATTACTAATTAATTAAGCTAAGGGGTTTAACTTAAGTAATTTTAAAACACCCCTCGCACATGTGAGTTGACTTTTGATTTCCTTAATTGAACTTAGGCTCTTGAACACCTAAACATCTACCTAAAGTAGATTAATTAAGTTATGGAAGGTTTTAGAATTTTTAGAAATAAATTAAAAGAGTAATTAATGAATTGACACTTAATTAAGAGAGGATTAGGGAAATAAAAGGGGGTTTAGGGAATTACTTAGGGGAAATACCCCAAAATTAATCTCTAAGACTTCTATTCACTAGATCTAATCTTAATCAACTCCAATGAGGGAACAAAATACTAATCACACTCTTAATTATCCTTAATTGAGTTAAGGGAATAGTTAGGAAATACATTTGCAATTCTCCTAATTAAGCCTTAAATATATCTCAAGAAAATTAGGGAAGGCAGAGATCATCCCCTAAAACATATCCAAGAAGTTTGGGATTAATTCAGAAGTAATTAACAAAATAAGATTTCCATTAAAACCCAACATCGGAGAAAATTAAAATTCAAAATTCATTAAAATTATTTTTCAAATATTCTAGATTGAATTATCTTTCCATAGAAATTTACCTTTTATTTTTTTGATTTTTATTGAGGGAGATATAAATTTTTGAAGGCTAGGAAATTTATTAAAATTAATTAAATCCCTAACTAATTCCTTTAGCTCACAACACGACAGGCGGCGGTGGCGGTCCGCACGCTTTACATGCATCACATTGTGAGGGGATTACTTAAACGCCATGTCGCTGAGGTAGCGTGGCGGCGGGACGTGATTTGATTTCTTTTGTTCGACCGAGGATCGAACAGCCATGGATCACCCTGTGGTTTTTAAAGGTATAAATGATTTATAAAATGTGCGTTTAATCTCGGCCACCCATCCAAAATGCGTGGAAGGATGACCAGGATTCTCCTTATTTTTTCTTAAGGATCAATGGAGACCGCCCATGATCTAAGGGAAGATCCAAGCTCGATTGAGCTCAAATTAGAAAAAATCTTAAAAATGAAAGCCTATCCAATGGTGGAATTCATATGCCATAATTTCTTTCACAAGGACCAACACCTCCATGCCTAGAGGTGAAAAACCATACCTCAGGAGGTGTTACTGCTTCGAGATGGAGGTAGCTTTGTCTAGTGGAGATGAAGCCCTGTCGAATGTTTCAAGCCTTGGGGTTAAGTAGATCTTTTCTATGGACCAACACCTCCTCTCCTTGCTTATGGCATTGATCCAATTCAACTCCTCCTTGCTTTGGGAACTTGAATGAGAGCTTGGGTGCGCTCAACTTGATCCCCTGAGGGAGTATGCAAAGGGAATTGGAGTAGATTATTGTGTCAAAGAAGTTGGGAATTGAGTGGTGCTCCCCTATTTTCTCTTGAAGAAAATTGAGAAATGCAAGATTCAAATCCTTCCTAGGAAGCTTTGGAATGCTCTCTGATGGCTCCTAACACTCATTAGTGCTCAATCGATAATGAGAGTGATCAATTTAAATGGAATTAGCGGGAGTATATCTCCTTCTATGGAAATCGAGGCTAACCTTGGGTTGCCATTTTGATCCAATTGACCATATGAAAAGGGTTGTTTAGGCTATTAGATGTTTTCACATGGTCAGTTTGAGCTTAGGAGAGGATTGGTAGCCTTCCATGTGCTTCAAATTGGGTGGACGGAGGTTTTTGAATTAGCTAATTTGAGCTAGGTGGTCAGTTTTGGCCTTGGGTCCATTAGGGCTAACCCAAACCCATTGGGTTGGGTGCACCACTCTCCATTGGGTCCACTTGGCCTATTAAGAAGGTATCAAGTTGATATGAAGAGGGCTTGACCAAATTACCCATGGATAAGACCAAAATTTGTTCTATGGCCTAGGGGTAAATAGTCATTTAGATGATTTTTGAATTTGAATATGTTGAGTATGTTGAGAAAATAGGTTTCATCAAGTTACATTGGATTTGATGTTCATTTGATATAGTTTGGCTCATGTTGACCCATTTCAGTCAAAATGGGTCAACTTGGGTCAAGTTGACAAATTGGGTCAAACTAAGGGTTGGGTCAAGTTCATATGACCATTTGAAATATTTTGGTGGCTTTGGTTTGATTCAATTTGGATTAGTTTTGAATTTAGCTCATATGACTTCATTTAGGTCAAATGGGTCAAGTTGACCAATTTGACCCATTTGACCTATTTGGGCTAGGTCATGGATAGTTTTAGGTTTGGTTAGTCATATGAAGTGGATTAGTATCTTTGTTTCCAATCAATTTTAGTTAAGTTTGGATTTGGATTAACATGACCCCTTTAGGTCAAGTTGGGTTCAAGGTCAATTGGGCTAGGTTAGGTCTAGTTGGCCAATTGAAGCTTTGGTCAAGTTCAACAAGTGATTTGGAATGAACTTGACCCCATTAGTCTCAAACAATTTGGCTTAGACCAAGTTTTGACACACTTTTTTTAGGTGGGTCAACTTGGGTTAAGTAATTAGCTGGGTTAGGCTCAAATGTTGGCTTGGTCAAGTTCAAACATAGTTCATGAATGAACTTATATCAATGGTTTCAATCAATTTGGCCTATGGTGGATTTTGGCTATGTTAGGTTTCATTTTGGCTAAGTGTTGACTTGGTCAACCCTTAGGTTTGACTTGGTTTGACCCAATCTGATTGATTGATCATCCCATGATGATTGTTAATCATGATGAGAGGCTTAGCTGCATTTGATTCAATCCAATTTGGTTAGGATTAGAATTTGGCTCATATGGATACTTTAGGTTTTTTGGGTCAAGTGAGTGGGTCAAATGGCTTGGTCAAAGCTTGATTTGAGTTTGATTGAACTTGTATATGGACTTATGATTGAAATATAAATCCATTTGCAAGTGGTTTAAAGTCAAATAAGTTTTGATCCATTTGATAATTTCATATTCAAAGGAAGAACATGAAGGGATTTGGGGTTTAATTTTTGAATTGGGTTTTGATTTAGTGATTGAGGTTTGTATTTATATATGGATTCATGATTGTAGGTTTGATTGAATCTTGAAGGAAAATAAAGAGTTTGGCTTGATTTGAAGTTTATTTGGCTAAGTTCAAGATTTTGACTTGAAAGGCTTAGATTGGATTTTGAGTGAATTTGAATTTGATTTTTGGAATTGGGTTTGATTGTTTGAATTTATATTTCATTTATATATGTCAATATAAATGAGAATATAAATGGATCATGAGAAAATTTCAAGGATTTGAACCGATGATCACATTTAAAACTTAAAGAATTTGATGCAATCCAATATCTAAGTTTATATAATTTCAAAATTTGATGGGTAAACAGTGAACACTCTGATTTACTTGGTTACTTGACACTTTATATTCGCCTCTTTATCGGTAATATCGGATAGCTTTGATTGGTATCTTGAACTTCTCAACAGTTCGAGAAATTAGTTGGAGCAACTCTTTATCAAAAGGTTCTTTGGAGCTCGGTAAAGATTTCTTGTTGGTGATCTCGTTGTAACAATAACCGTGAGTCCTTACTATTCTTTGATGGCATAACCTGAGTATGAAATGCAAGCCACAGTTGTATGAATAGCATGCCATTGAGAGTCTTCTAAAGAATATCCATGGCCTGGTCACTTTCATGCTTAAGGCATCATTATCAAAACATTTGAGAAGCTAATCAACAAGGTGGATAGTCTATAAGGAGAGGCTAAACAGTTGCCTTTTCAAGACCAATTTCCCAAAGCAAAGTCATAAAAGGTCTATGAGAAGAAGCCAGTAACAGTGACAGCTGTAGATAAGAAAAAGCAACCAGCTAGAGATCATTCTGAAGACCACAACCTCAGTAGCCTTCACTTACACCTCCTTTACCACCACTGAGGAAGCCCTACTGGCCTTCACATCAACCTCTACGGCTAGCACCGCCGCCTCCTCATCCATACCATCAATAGCAATGGCACACATACTCGCCACCAGGTAGCTATGGTCGACCTACTCTTTTAGATAATCTTAACAAACCTTATTCATTTAAGAGGAATGTCGGAAGATCTTTAAGAATCTCTTAAAGAAAAGAAGCTACCCTAGAGCCAGGGAAGTGGGCAAAAGTAATTATCCTAACTTTTTCCCCTACCACTGTATGCTAGGTCATGTTTTGGAAGATTGCTTCACATTTAAGTACTAGCTTGAACATAGCTTCAATACTGGTGTTATAGTTATTCTGAAGGAATACCTTGTGGAACAACCATCCAATTCCATTAGGGTAAACTTGTGAGCCTTGCAGAACCAAAGAAGGTTGGAATATCTCTTTATCCAAAACCTCTAAAAAGATCATCCAGAAGATTAAGAAACTTTTCTTGTAGGTGCTTGAGTGAGGTCAAACCTCCAACATCAAGGAAGGTTTGCAAGTTGCTAGTGCTAACCCCAGGAAAGGGGAAGCCGATAGTAGCATGTGCCAGATAGAGTAGCACAACAACCGATCGAGTCTAGCTTCCAGTCTACCATTGCAGCTACTACATCGGTGACTTCCTCCACTTCAGCTAGTTCTTCTTCTTCTACTAGTAGAACTCTTGTATTAGCGAATAAGGGCATCAAATCCCTTACCCCACTTACTTTACTTGATTTTTACTTTGTACCACCTATCAAATCCAAGAAATTGAAGAGTAAAGCTAGCTTGAATTACATCTATGTCACTTATGATGGGTTATCTTCTTCTATTTTTAATGATAACTCTTCAAGTCAAAATAACTATAACAATTCCAATATTTCCCTTTATGATTTAGGGTTGCACTTTCCTACTCTAAATGCTACAGGTTCATCTCTTGAGATAGACTTGGAATCATCTAATTTTGAGGGTCCAATAGGAGAAGCTGTAGGTGATCCTGATGTGCAGGTAGAACCTTCCATTACCCTGCCACAAGAGATCACCGAAGTCAAACTCCATAGTGGCAAGGTTCTACCTCCTAGGGCAGTACCTCAAGATAAAGGAAAATAAGTCATTGGTACAGAGGATCGAGAAGCCCCTCCACAAGATGGTCCACCCTTAGATATGCTTGTGGAGGATCAGCCCAAGGTGGACTACAATGTCCTCTCTCATCTAAGAAAGTTGACATCTAGCTAAGCATATATGATGCCCTTGTCTTATCCAAAGAGATGAGGGAATCATTAATCAAATCTCTCCTTGATCCTGAAATATGCTTAGCTCAGTGACCACTATTGGTGAGTAGGCATATTACACAAAAGAAGCTCAAGGGATCACCTTCATAGATGAAGACCTTCTTCTTGGAGACTTGGAGCACAACCGTCCCCTCTATATTATAGTTGACATGGGCAGATTCAGACTTGCTAGAGTTCTTGTTGATCTAGGTGCATCGGTGAACATTATGAGTCTAAAGACCTTTGCCTATTTGAGGATCGACATCTCCACACTCCGAGGAGATTAGATGATGTTGAGAGGATTCAATGAACAAGGTGAGCGAGCTTTAGGTTTCCATAGTATTACCTTTGGAGATAGGCGACTGGAAGATTGAAGCTAAGTTTTGCATCATTGATTTGAATACTTTGTTCACTGCTTTGCATGGAAGGCCTTGGATATATCAGAACAAGATAATTCCATCCTCCCTCCATCAGTGCATCAAGTTCATAAAGGATGGGATTGAATATCATGTTAATGGAGATGAAAAGCCATTTTCAGTTAGAAAGGTTAAGATTTATGAGGATGCGACCTACTATCTTCCTCAAAACACCCTTTCTTATGAACTTGGACAAAACTCAAATTCAATAGAAAAAGGAAATGAAGAAAAGAATAGGCAAAAGAAAAAGAAAAGAAAAATGAAAATCCAAGTGAACAAGAAAGGGAAATTGAAGAAGAAATAGATCCGCATATCACATTCCACCCACAGTTTATTCCATCATATGAACATGTGGGTAGTATGGCTCAACCTCCACCAAGTAGAGGCAGAGGCAGAAATAAAGGTTGTTCTAGAGGTGGAAGACCCTTTGGTTGGCCATCATCCAATGGAGGTCATGTTTCAGTTCATAGGAGTACCCTTGCTATTCACATAGACTTGGAATGTAGCTTGGAGGATGAGTCTAATATGATTAGTATTCCAGCCAACCCCTCTCAGTGGGTCCATTGGAGGTGACTTTCGATCTAGACAGAGATGAAGATCGGGCCTCCAGACAAAGAAAAGTATTCGAATCAAGTTTATGTGAAACTATTAGGCAATAGCTGGGAACTTTAGCTCTAACCTCACTTACATCTCAAAATGTTAAAGGTTTAGTACTTAAGGGAGTCCCTAAATCTTCCAGTGATATGAAGTCGAAGAGATTCTTTTTGGGATCATCATCCTCAAGTCTTGAAGTTGATGCAGAACTTGAGGAGGATACATTTAAAGAATTAAGGGAATTACCATTTGAGTTTTAGCCGCCTTGTATTGATAATTTTATATAGAAAGGTTTAATTCCCCATACATGGTCCAGGCACAGGTCAGAGTACTTTAAGAAGCTATGGAATAATACAGAAAAGCACCTAAAGGACTGGGATGTACAAGGTCTAGTCGGCGATAACTACTACTTAGTTGTTACCAATCATTTGGAGTCTAATAGGTTCTTTTCACACAACACCAACTATTATGAGAATGTGTGTTTAGAAACCTCAGATGATCCAGATGATCTCCAAATCAAAGATGCATCTCCAAAATTTGATGAGGAGATCCATTCAACAATTGACAAGCTTAAAGAAATCAACCTCAGGATAGAAGAAAATCCATGCCAGATGTACATCAATTTATTACTGAATGAAGAAGAAACCAATGACTTAGTTAGGCTATTAAATGAGTTTATGGACTACTTTGCATGGAGTTATGAAGAGATGCCTGGATTATCTCTTGACATAGCAGTCTACAAGCTAGCAATAGATCCTAACGCTACCTCTATTAAGCAAGCTGCTAGACACATGCGATTAAAAATTGAACAACAGGTCATTTCTGAGGTCAAGAAACTGATCAATGCTAGTTTCATCAGGGAAGAAAAATACCCTGCCTCGTTAGCCAGTGTCATTCCATTTAAGAAGAAGAATGGACAAATTCATATTTGCATCAATTTTAAGGACTTAAACAAGGCATGTCCTAAGGATGAGTTTCTTCTTCTTATACTAGAACTAATGGTGGACATCGCCTTGTCTCATGCAGTCTTCTCTTTCATGGATGGGCGATCTGGCTACAACCAAATCAAGATGTCTCCTGAAGATGAAAGAAACACTACTTTTTGAACCCCGATCGTAATCTTCTATTATAGGGTCATGCCTTTCGACCTTAAAAATGCTGGTGCTACATACTAATAAGCCATGACTTTGATCTTCAATGAACTCATCCATCATCAGGTTGACTGCTAAGTTGATGATCTAGTAGTCAAGAGTAGAGAAAATGAAGACCATCTCTTTGACTTGAGAGTAGTTTTTGAATGGTTAAGACAATATAACCTCAAAATGAATCCCCTGAAGTGTGCATTTGGAGTAGCTTCATGAAAATTCCTTGAGTTTGTTGTCTGACACAGGGGAATAGAAATAGATCCAAAAAAAATTAAAGCTATCTTAGAATTGCCACCTCTTAAGAGTTTAACTCAACACAGATCCTTCCAAGGATGACTGGTGTATCAAAGGCACTTTATCTCCAACCTATCAGGGAGATGCAAGCCATTCTTAGCACTTGTCAAAAAGGACACCAAGTTTAAGTGGGATGATAAGTGTCAGCATTCCTTTGAATACATCAAGCAGTATTTGGTGAAGCCACCAGTTCTAGCCTATCTCGGCGCCACTCATCCTCTACACATTGGAATTTTCTCTCACGCCTGTAGCCCAAGCCAATGATGAAGGGAATGAAAATGCTCTCTGCTATCTCAGCCATCATCTGATTTCTGTTGAAGCAAACTATCCACCTATTAAGAAACATTGCCTAGCTTTGATCTTTGCATCTTAGAAGCTACGGTACTATATGCTTTCTCATACGGTGAACTTGATCTCTGAAGCCAATCTATTGTAGTATCTCATGACACAGCCAATGCTATTTGGACGTTTGGCATGATGGTCCATGATTCTTTCACAGTTTGAGATCATATTTGTACCCCCTCCGTGCAATAAAAGGATAAGTAATGGCAGTTTCTTAGTAGTACAACCACTTCTTGCTGATTCTCCTCTTAGTGACGATCTCCCTGATGAATAAATCATGAACTTATGGGAGTTTGACAACCTCTGATGGGAGATGTATTTTGATGGTGCAGCTTCTTTTCATGGAAGGGAAGCACCATGATTTACTCTTCCAAAAAAGATAGGGGTAGGAATAGTTCTCGCAACTCCAGACTGTGATGTGATGAGATTCTCATATTATATTTCCAACCCTTGTACCAACAACGAAGCTGAGTATAAGGCTTTGATTGTCAGTCTGGAGTTAGCCATCACTACTAGTGTCAAGAGCATCAACATCTTTGGGGATTCTCAATTGGTCATCAATCAGGCTATCGGTTCTATAAGGTTCTCAAACCCAAGCTTCATCACCACGAGTATACCATGAAGCTATTGGACCAAATTCATATTGTCACCATTTATAAGGCTCCCCGAGTAGAGAACACAGTAGTAGATGCTTTGGCCAAATTTTCCATAGAATTGGCATGTCTGGAAGATGAGTCCATTCTAATAAGGGTCCAAAATAGACAAGTCATTTCCCTTATTGATGCTGAACTCATTGAGAGACTTTCTCTTGAAGGGGAGGTTATCGTTGCCTATAAGGACAAGGAGCTAGATTAGAAGAAATTGTTCATAGACTATTTGAACACTGACAAACTACCTCAAGAAAAGTCGTAAGCCCATCAGATGAAACAAAGAGCTCTCTTCTATGCTCTCATTGATGGCACCCTGTACCGATGGTCCTTTGACCCAATGTGGTTACATTGTTCAGATAAACATGAAGACCATGGAATTGTAATCGAGGTGCATTCAGGTATATGCGAAGCACATCAATCCGGTCCAAAGATGAAAATGAAGATCAAGAGACTAGGATACTACTGGACTTTGATGATTACAGAATGTATGGATGTAGCTAGGATATGCCATCAATGTTAGGTACATGGTGTGATCCTGCATCAACCACCCAATATTCTACACCTTACATTGGCCTCATGGCCAATTGAGTGTTGGGGTACCAGCATTGTGGGTCCGATCGATCCTCCTTCTTCCAAGGGTCATCAGTTCATCTTAGCTACCACCGACTACTTTTTCAAGTGGGCGAAAGCCATTCCACTCAAAGAGGTCACAGCTCAACATGTGCTTCAATTTTTAGAATCATATCGTATATAGGTTCGGGGCGCCTTAATGAATTATATCCGATAATGGTACTACATTCAAAAGCACCAAGATCAACAGCTTCGCCAAAATACACGGTATAGATAGAAGATACTCCACCATCTACTACCCTGGAGAAAATGGCTTAGTGGAAGCATTCAACAAAGCTCTCATCCAGATACTAAAAAAAACACTTGACGATAATAAATGATAGTGGAATGAGCAATTGGTTGAAGCCTTGTGGGCCTATCGCACCACATATCGAACTCCAACTCAGTCTGCCCCATTTTCCTTAGTGTGTGTGTCTAAAGCTATCATACCTTCGAAGTTTAACTCCCATCACTAAGGATAGCATTGGGTAGCAAGACAACTACAGAGCAAAATGCAAAATTGCGGTTAGAAGAGGTCAAAGTTTTGGAGGAAACTCATCTACAGGCGTGCCAGGACCTCAAGTTGTATAAAGCCAAAATGATTCAAGTTCAAAACAAGCTGGTTCGCCCTAGGTCTTTCTGAGTAGAAGAACTTGTGTTAGTACTAAAGAGACCAATTGTTGCCCGTTAAAAGATGGGAGGCAAGTTTGAACCCACTTGGGAAGGCCCCTATGTCATAGGGAAGGTGTACCAAGGAGGATCAATTAGCTCATTGATTGTAAAAGGGAACACATGATGCTTCCAATTAATGGGCTCTTTTTGAAGAAATACTACCCATAAAAATCATGTTTGAAAACAAATTCTATCAATCAACAAAAATCTGATTCCATTTCATCAAAATCATCCCTTCTTTCAAAGCATTATTTGCTTATCTTGTGAATCCACCATGACGTGTTTAGGGTAGGTGTAAGAGTCCCCCAGTGGCATCCATCCCTCTTTCACACAATACAAAAATAATCTCTCGATGCTATTAGAGTAGGTGAGAGAACTCAAGAAGCATCCTATTTTGATTAGAACAATTAAGTTAGGTGTGAAAGAACCCAAGCAGCATCCTTTCTTGGTGGGAATTTCCGATTTTCATCCATGGCACCATTTCATCAAAATCCCCAATGTGTTTAGGATAGGTGTAAGAGAACCCAAGAGACGTCCTATTCCCTTTAACACAAGCACAAAATAAACACAAATCTTTTCCCTTGAGCTATTTTGATGTGTGAGCAAGCCCTTGTGGCACTCACTCATTAGCTGCTCTAGGTCGAGTCTACAAGCTACCTTGTTAGTATGTCACCCCAGTGATTGCTTGTTTGGAGGATGTCAGTCCCCATGCTTTCTTCCTAACTTGACCATTCCAAGCCAACGAGCACCTTGTTAGTATGGCAGACTTCACTGCCTAGTCAGTAAGCTACCTCGTGTTGATTTTGTTTAAGAAGATATGGGTCCTCACTTTCTTCTTGAATTAATCATCATGGTATAATTAGGTTGAGTATATTTGAGATTTAGGATAAGTCCCCCCCGAGGCTCCTTTTCTCTTGACTACATTTGAGTTGATATAAGTTCCCCAGTGGCATTCACTCAGTAGTCGCCCTAGGTTGGATAACACCTACCCAGTCGAAGACATACTATCCCAACAATAGATTCCTCTATAGGAGGATGTGAGTCTCTGAGCTTTCTTCCTAGCCTGATTGTTGCAAACTGATGGGCACCCTAGGTTGGTTGATGTTTGCTATGCTGACAATGACTCACCTGGTGGATACATCACTCTTGGCAGATGTGACTCCCCATGCTCTCTCCTTGAGTTGGCCACCAAATACTTATGGTATATATGACTAGCAATGTCATCTTCTCCAAGGTGTTGGATTAAGCCTTTAGTGGCCCCCTCTCCCTGTGGGAACTCTATTTGGACCACATCCTTTGCACCCCATTTAGACATTACTTAGGTTGCTTTTTGATTGGACATTTCTCCTTTCCTAGTAGCCACCCCTGTGGTTGCAGAATTTGTTTAGCGGATGCACAGATTCTCCCATAGTTCAATAAATTAGATATAGGTCTAGGCTAATATAAGCTCCTTCTCAGTTTGATCTCTTGCAAACTAACAGGGTCCACGATAAATAAACTAAAGAAAATAAACAAATTAATTCATTTGTGGATTAGGGATTTAGGCCCCAAAGGGCCTCTTTCAAGAGCATCTTATCTTTTTGTCAAAAACTCCTATAGAATTGCGACTACCTCAAGAGATAAATCCCACTCACTTAGTCTTAGGTCAGGTTCAATCTATTTTTTTCAAAGCGGGTTGCCCCGACAGTCATTTTGTTTTAGAATATGTAATACTATAGTGCATCCTTTCTAACATGATTGTCGCAAACTGATGGGCACCCCTAGGTCGATTTGATTTGTTGCTCAAAGCAACTGATCACCCTAGTGGTCTTTTCTAGTTAAATGTGTGAGTCCCTGCTTTATTCCCTTGAATTCATCATTAGAAACCAAAAGGCACTCCTTTGGTCAGATAGTTCTCCCATCGACCGTGAAGCTACTCCCTTTGGTTCAGTAAATCTGAGATAGGTCTAGGCTAATATAAGCTCTTTCTCAGTATGATCCTTCGTAAACCAATAAAATTCATCAAAATAAATATAAAAAAAATTAATATTGACTATCTTTGAGTTGTTCTAATTCCCCTAGTGGAATTCACTCAATAGTCAGCCCTAGGTTGGGTTCAATCTATTACCTTGTAATAGATTACCTCGGCCACTGGTCCCTACTTTGGAGGATGTATGTGTATTATGCTTTCTTCCCAGTACAACTGTTGCATACTGAAAGGCATCCCTTTGGTTGGCTAGTCCTACTATGTGTTTAGTAGACTACCCCTTTGGTTTGGTAAATCTGAATTAGGTCTAAGCCTCCATGGCTTCTACTCAGTGCAGTCCATTGCAAACCAACAGGGCCCATCTCATAATCCAAATCTAAAAATAGAAAAACAATTCAACCCTCTTTCCAAGTAGAATTTTCTTCCCAGTGAGACTCTAATCAAATCAAACCCCTCATCCATTTGTGGATGACTTGAACCTGCCTTCCTAGTGGAAGGTTCACATACTCTATCCCTAATGGATTCCCCCTTTCCTCTCTTATGTCCTTGACATGAGTAGAGCCATATTGCATCAAGTTCTGGATTCCTTCTGCACCTCGGGTTAGGAGTATATCATCTCTGTTAGTGCTTGTGATTGTTCGATGTTGTTTATCATTTCAGTCAACACTAATACATGTGGTGTTCCTTGTCAATCACACCACACCTATTGGGCACTCTTTGTTGACCTCATTTTTAGAATAAGTTCTCAACCCCTCCATCTTAGACATAGGACTCCTCTTAGACTTTAAGAGATCCTTAATCCTAAGACACATCTAATGATTAGGTGGACACTTAACCAAAACCTAAAGACTTAGAAGAAGTTAGCCATAGGAGTAGGTCATTCCTTAGGGGTGTTAGTAAAATTTGCCTACCCTATAGCTTGGACCACTTTCCTTACTTCCTTCCTTCAAGTCAAACACCAAATCAAATCAACATCAAACTTAAATCAATTCTAGCCTAATTTCTTTTCTCCAAATTCAAATCAATAATTGAAATACCTGATTGAAACACATATTTGAATTCCATGATTGAAATTCCAAACTCCAAATCTTTTGTAAGCCCTTTTATTTCCCTTCATGGACTTAGTCAAAATCAAATTTTGATCAATTCAAATTCTTGAACACCGCATAGAGATGTATATTTCCATAAAAAGAAAGAGATGTATATTTTCATCCTCATTTTATCTCGCATAGAGTGAAGATGGAAGTATATATTTTATTCTTTAAAAATTTCAATCAACATATTAAAAATTTCACCCCAATCTCCCTAAAGCAGAACTGATTGCCGGGATAGTCTGTCGTCAGCTCAACTGGTGTTATTTGACCTAGGGCTGCCTGTCGGTGTGCAATGGCTGTACTTAGGATGAAAGCATAGCATACTTACATCTTTCAAAGTAGGGATTAATTGCTGGGGTGACCCATTGGCAGTGCAACAGATCAAACCTGACCTAAGGGTGACTATTAAGTAGGGAGTCATAAAGAAGGGCTGGACCCAGGCTTGAAGTAGTCAAGAGGAAAGGTGTTGCTAGGGGACTTAGCCTAATCCTCAAAAACATGACATTATCAGTGCACGATGGCTAGTTGTTGACCTCACTTTTGGAGTGAGCTCTCAAGCCCATCCTCTTAGACTTAGGAATCTTCTAGACACTAAGATTTCCTTAGTCATAAGACACATCTAATGATTACGTGAACATTTAACTTAAGCATAGAGACTTAGAAGTATTAATTATAAGATTAGGCTATGCCTTAAGGCTTAAAAAAATTACCTATTCTATAGCCTAAACCCAACCTAGATACACTTTCTCAAATCAAACCCAGATTCAAATCTCAAACCAAATATCAAATTCAAATTCAAATTCAAATTCCAAATCTAATTTCAATTTTGACTCTAAATGATTGAAACCCAAAATCAAATTCAAATCCTAAGACCCTTCCTAAGTCATATGAACCACATTCATATGCTTAGCCAAAATTCCCTTTAGATCAAATCAAACTCAATTAATTTCTTTATAAATCAATTGTTCATTCATTTATATTCACAAATATAAATGAAATCCAAATTTAAATGACCAAAACTATATCGAAAATCAAATCCAAACTCAATCTAAGCCCTTTAAGCCAATTCTTTGGATATAACCAAATTCTATCCAAATCAAGTCAAAATCAGTGGATTTTCTCTCAAATTAATCATTCATTCGATCATTTATCCAAATATAAATAAAACTTACAATCATAAAACCAAATTCAAGTCAACCCAAGTCATGCCTAACTTAGCCCTTTTTGACTTAAAACTTTCAGTTGAGCCAAAACCTATTGGACTCTAAATTGATTATCGTTGAGTTTATATTTCAATCCAAAGCTCATATGTATATTTAACTAAACTCAAATCAAACCAAAATCAAACCAATTGACCCACTTAGGTCCACTCAACCCAAAGTGACCTAAAGGACCCATTTGAGCCAACTTCCAATCCAATCCAAATTGGATTGAACCAAGCTCACCAAAACCTTCCATCATGATTTTTGATCACCCTAAGATGATCAATTACAATCAATTAGGTCAAAATAAGTCAACTTAGTCATTTAACCAAGCCAACCCTTAGCCCACATAAACCCAAACTAGCCAAAACTCATCCTACACCAAATTGATTGAAACCAATGATTTGAATCAACACAAAGTTAATATTTAAATATGACTTGACCACCAATTGAGCCAAACCAAGCCCAATTTGCCATTTGATCCAAGTTGACCCAAATTGGCCTAAAGGACCAAATAAGTTCAAATCATGATCTAACCTAAATTGATTGCAACCAATGGCTCAAGTTTATTCCAAATTGATTATTGAACTTGACCAAAGCCATAATTGAGCCTAATTTGACCAATTGGTCAACTTGACCCAACCTAGCCCAAATTGGCCTAAAGGGTCAATTTGGCCTAAATCTAAATTAAATCCAAATTTATTCAAACCAAAGACCACATCCATCTTCAATTACCTAATTGAACATGAATCAACCCATAACCTAAGCTAATTTGGCAAATTTTGGTGAAATTAGTTAACTTTTTGTTCCCATTTGATCCAGATGAGCCAAAATCAATTTTAAGTCAAATTAAATCAAATTAATCATACCAAAAAAACTCTTCAAATTATCATTTGAACCTAACATAGGCCTTGGTTTGACCCAATTTGACCAATTGGTCAACCTAACCCGATATGACCCAATATGACCCATATGACCCAACTTGGGCCAAATCCCTTGAAACCAAGCCAAGACCCATTAGGGCCTGATCAAACCCAACCCAAACCCATTTAGGATGAGTAAAAAATCAACCCAACCTAGTTAAATCCCTCATGGATTCTCCGCCATATAGGATTCCACCCAACCTCATTTAATTCTCCCCCATCAATGCACTTAACTCCTCCCTGACATTAGCATTAAATAGAGCTAATCATATGGAAGCAAGAGAGGACTCTGGAGCAAAATCCTAAAGTCATCAATCAATCCATCATCCATCCCAACCACCCCAAGCAAGATGATAATACTTTGGAGCCAAAAAATTCAAAAAATGATGGATTTTCGGCCATTATAAAAGGAGGGGGAAATGAGGCTTCATTCCTTTTCCTCTTACCTCTATTCAGCCCCCAAGAGCTCCCCGAGGCAACTAACCACCACTTCCCCACCTCTCTTGAGCCAAAAACATCAAAACCGGGTGGATTCCAGTGACGAAATGGCAAGCACCAGAAAGTACTTCATTTTGACGTGAAGGCAAGGATCTAAGCTCAGTCCAAGGCTTCCTCCCTCACTTGACAGCACACTCGAGTCACCACCACCGAGAGAAATCATCCCCGGTGAGGTAACCTTCAAAAATCGTAGCTGGCCTTAGGATTCCTCAGTTTGTGATGGTTTTTGCGCAATTTTTAGTAATCTACCCTAGATAATCTCACATTTTTACTTTAAATTATTACAATTAGAAAATAAAATTTTTTTCGGTGCGAATCGACATGAAAATGAGTCCATTTGGACAACTTTTCACTTAGAAACTCTCATTTTTCCAAAAAATAGCTATTTTTATTGTTCACCGTCGGTGGGCTACAACTGCCGTCCAATCCCACGGTTTGCTAGATCGGATGGCTTGGATAGCCTGATGCAATCTAGACCATCTGATCATGTGGTTCGTGTGATCGGATGGCTCAGATCGCACATCAATCGTGTTCTAGCCTTTGGATCACGCGATCTGATCTGGACCGTCCAATCTGCGATCGAACGATCTAGAGCGAACAACGGGTTGCTCTCCAAACCGTTGACCGATCTTCTCGCTCAAAGGGCTAACGCGACACCGCGCACAAATCATGTGGTGCCACGCGATCTTTCCATGTGACACCGCATCCCAATAGTGCGCCTCGCGTTGACATCTTTTTATTTTTATTTAAAAAATTAATTTAAATCACCTAAAACTTCAAAAATTTATAGAAAATAAAATAATTAAATAAAAATTTCAAATAAGAGCTCGTTGGATTTGTCTTTCCGAGAGAAATCCAAAAAATCCAAAATACCCAAATTTCACTAAGTATTTTGAACTTAATCTGAGTTTTAGTAAAAATCAAATTTCAGTAATTAAACCAAAAATATATGTGAGATTAAGTTGAAACTTTCAGGGATTGAAACTAATGTTAAAACACACCTATCATAAAAATCTCAAGTGAAAATCACTTCTAGATTAAAAGAAATTAAATTTTGAAGTTTATATTATCTATTTTAATAAAATAAATCAAATAAAAATTCAAAAATTTATAAAAAATCTTCAAAATGGCTTAAATCACTTCAATTGACATCTAGGACTCTTAAAGAAATAATATGATTTTCTGAATCTTAATGAACCCCAAATAAACTCTTAAGATTAAAATTTAATAAATTAAGGACTTAATTAAAATATAATCTAAAAATAATTTAAATATCAAATCAAAATCAAAATAAAATAATACTTAAGAAATCATTAATCAACCTCAAATCAAAAATATCATCCTCTAAGAAATTAAATTAAATATGATTAAACCTATTTAAATCAATAAACTTAATTAAACGATTAAATCTTAAATCAAACTTAAAATTCAACAAATCTAAAAAAACTTTAAGGGTCAAACTAGTATAACTAAACCTACACTAAGTATGGAGCCGTAATCATATGAAACTCCTTAATGAATATAAATAAACTGAAACTAATTAATCATTACATAAATTAAAAATCAAATTGATTAACAAACCAATTCAACATAACAATTTGATATTAAATAAATTAAACCAAATAAAGTTAAAGTAAACTTAATTAAGATATGATTATATCACATCCATTTGGAATAAGATAATTAATTAGCCATTAATACATAAACCTAACAACTAAATCGAACATGAATGAAATCTAATGAACATAATAAATGAAGAAAATCAAACCTAACTATGATTAGGAATAATCAAGTTTAATTGAAATAAAAATAAACAATTAAATCGCCTAATCTAATCAAATGATAATAACAATAATCCTTTAATCAAATCAAACTTAAGTAAAACACTTAACTAAATCAAATCACTCACATGTGGGAAATTAAGTCATTAATTAAATAAATCTTTGATTAATGTAATGATTTAAAAAAAGTTTAATTACCCTTAATCAAACTTAACTAATTAAACATTTAACTAATACAAACTTAATGAATTAATCTATCATTTTAATGAACCAAATAAATTTTATAAATCACATTAAAATTAATTCAAATCAAACACTTAATTAATCTACTTTTTAATTTAATCACACCTCTTAAATAAACTAATTAAGTCAATTAAATTAATCATATTAAACCTAAGGTTAATGAAACATAAATGCAATTAAATACCAATCAAATCCTAAATTAAGCATAAATCATTAAGTCGTTAATTACATCATTAATCTAAATAAATATAAAACCAAATTAAAAATTAAATAAATCCTCATTTAATCTACTAATTAACTTAAACACACTTCTTAATTAAACTAATTACCCTTAAACTAATCCAATTGAATAAACACCTAATTAATGCAAACCTAATGAATTAATCCATCATCTTAATGAACCAAATTAACTTATTAAATCGAATTGAAATCAAACACTTAATTAATCTACTAATTAATTTGATCACACATCTTAAATAAGCTAATTAAGTTAATCAAAGTAATCATATTAAACTTAGACTTAATCAATCATAAATGCAATTAAATACTCATCAAAATCTAAATTGAACCTAAATTATTAAGTCATTAATTACGTCATTAAACTAAACAAATATGAAATCAAATTGAAAGTTAAACAAATCTTTATAATTAACATAAATACACTTCTTAATTAAACTAGTCACATAATCACATTGAACCTAAGAAAACCCATAGACTAATAAAGCTAATTGAATCAAATTAAATTAAATTAAGAAAGACTCTCATCAATTTAATGTGTAATCAAATCAAATCTCATTCAACCTACTTGAATAAGATAAACTAATTAACGATCCATTGTTTGAAATCAAAATACAAACCAAACTTTGATAAACATGACAAATGGATGAGATTAAAAATAAAATCCTAATTATAAAGAATCAAACTCAATTAAAATCAAAATAAAATTTCAATTAACCTAATCCGATCAAACTATAAATAAATGAACCACAATCAAATCAAATGAGCATAAAATTAAGTCACATAACCATAATCAAATAGAAGAATTAAATATTAATTTAAAAGGATATTGAATTATCAAGATTTAATTAAACCAGAAATCTAATATGAAATTAATCAATCAAAAACACATGAGTTTAAACAAACTTAAACTTCATTAGAGATCAAGGATATTGAATTATCAAGATTTAATTAAACCAAAACATCTAATCTAAAATTAATCAATCAAAAATACATGAATTTAAATAACCTTAAACTTCATTAAAGATCAAGGATGTTGAATTATCTAGATTTAATTAAACAAAAACATCTAATCTAAAATTAATCAATCAAAAATTCATGAATTTAAACAAACTTAAACTTCATTAGAGATCAAGGATATTGAATTATCAAGATGTAATTAAACCAAAACATCTAAATCAAAATCAATCAATCAAATACTTAAACAAACTCAAATTCTAAATTCTAAATCAAATCAAATGAATTACACAAATTCAAATGGGCTAATTAAGATACTTAAGGACCTTAGTTAGACTCTTTAGGAGTTAGGATGTAGAATAGGGTGAGTTCTATCTACAAATGGAATTCATTCTACTCTTCATTCTTAAAAACCTAAACATCACTTTAACCAAATTGAAGTGAAATAAAAAATGAAAAATAAATCATTAAAGCATTTAAATTGAAATCACCCAAATGTAAAATATAAACAAATTCAAACTTCAAATTAAAATTTAAACTAAAGAAGCCTAGTAAAGTCTTGCTACACAAACCTTCTTTACACACACTAGAATACTAGGTCACCAACCCTAGAATTAGGCTAGGTGGATGTATTGATTATATGTATAATGTTGTGTTTTGTTTTGTAATGTAATGTTTTAGACTGGATGTTAGGGTGTATACCTCATAGACTGGATGGTAGGCCGTGATTAGCCTAATCGTATTTTCTGCAGGGGGTTGGCTTAAGGGGCCACTATAATAAAAACATAAATGCATTTGTTGTGCAGATTGCTTAGCCCCTAAGCATAACCCACGTTAGGATAGGTGGGCTTGGTTACCCATGTGTGGAATGCTAAGTCTAAATTATTCATATAACTGCTTGGATTATATGGTGTGTTTAGCTAACATTTATTTTGCAAGTGTAGCTAGATTTACTTTTCTTATTTTTGATGTAATTTTGTATTAGAAATTAAGATTAGTGTTATGGGGGATTAGGATGAGTAGTGGCCAGAAGGCTTAGTCCCTGGGGTGCCCTGTGATGCCTTTGGAGCAAATCAAGTCAAAAGAAAGAGAAGGAAGAAATGAAGAAAAGAAGACCCCCATAACATGTATTATTTTTTGTACTCCGGGTTGTATAAGGGTAGAGCTTGGCTACTCATATTATTTTTCTTTCGAGGTGTACTGTGGAACCCGACCGCACTGGCCTTTTATTCTTTTATGGTAGTCTATAAAATTATTTGATGTTGTGATTAGATTGTGCATCAGAACGACATGCTTTTCATAGTTTCTTTATGATCGATGCTTGAATGTGTGACCTGGTTGTGGTAGGCTCTTTGGATGGAATTAATTTTTTTGCCCTAATTAACAACTCATAATTAAATATAAAATAACTCATAACCTCGCCATAAAGCCTAGGAATTAAATCAAGATAATAAATTTTTAGCAACCCCTTAGCTGGATGAATGAATGTATAATATCATGCATGTCATATTCTTCCACTCTTGTTAAGAGGGTGCTTCTATCTTTGCCAGAGAATGAAGGCTTAACCAGTGAGAGCCTTTGATAGAAGAACACCCATTTCTCTCTTGATTTGACCCATAATCAAGTTCTCATGCATTTTGGCATACAAAATCCCATAGCTTATGTCAAAATAAAGAGTTCAAATGAATCAAATAAATTTGATAAAATTTGCATTAGATTAAGTCATGAATTTATACCACTCATGCTCTAGTCTCTTAGGGAGTGAGTTTTAAGGACTTAGCCTCCTTTCTAAATAAATAATAGCCTAGCCATCTTGCAAAGCATAAGACTTGCTTACATGGATTTGAAACATAGGAGGAGTTAGCTGGCTATCACTCCAGACATAATAAGTCCAGCAGTTAGGTGGTTTATTCTCTCTTGTAGAGGTAAGCCATACACCCATTTTTTTCTTAGATTTAGGTCGTGCTTTGGCCCTCGCCAAAGCTCCCTAGATTTAAGATCTGAGATCATTATTTTCCTTTGTGGACTACAAGCATAAATCCTCATCTCTTAAGCATTTCCACAATCTTATGTTATGGGATTATAAGTCCTAGTTTTCTAATAAAATGTCAACTCAAATAATTAACTCTCTTCAATTTGAAAAATATAAAGCCCAACCATAGGATAGATTAAATTGTTCACTAGGCTTCTTAGTATCATAAGAATTCCCTACTCATCTCCTTTGGATTCCAAAATAAGTCTCTCCTTTTTATCTATCCCATTTAATTTTCTAACATAGTCGATCCTTTGATAGTCTTAGCTTCGAAATCTTTGGAGACTTTAATTCTTACTTTAATCAAGAGTATTTCTAAGGATTTCATTCCTTAGGATGAAATTAACTATGGGGGCTTGCCTCCATAGAGAACTTAATGAACCCGGCTTAAAATAAACCCTACTTTACTTTTCTATGTAAAGTAAGAGAAATATCTCTAGTATATTCGAAGATCCATCATGCTTTAGGAGTCCTTATTAGGTGATTAGAATCATTACATGGAGGTGATTTCTATCTTTTGAGATAATACATCATTTCTTAATGTCGTACCTGTTCACTTCAATAAGTACTCCCTAAGACTTACGTGGTATCCCACATCTCAAAAACAAATACCACAGATTTTTCTGGCGACTCCATTAGGGATGGTTCCTCTCTCCATTTTTAGTAGAAAATTATTGTCTCCAAGCATCGATAGTGCACTTATAATTTATATAGGCCCGAGACTATCATTCTTTCCATTGGCACTTAGCTTAGTTCATCCTTAAGCAAAGCTCGCTAACATCACTTAGGTTTTAAGACCTCACTCTATGTATGTCCTAAAATCCCTATTGGATTCCCCCAATAGGTGAAAATTAAAAATAATCAAATAAAGGAGATTACCAAAATAAGAACCTCTTCACCATTCTAATGGTGAGGCAAGGTTCATCCCATGAACAATAAGAAAATAAAACCCTTCTACAAAATAACATGTCTTTCCTAAAGCACTTTTCTCTGAGCAAAATTACTTTTCCCCATTTAGAAAGGTAATCTATAGCAGCTAGGATGAATCGATGATCCTCAGAAGAAGGAGAATCAATCAGACCCACTATGTCAGTACCCCAACACTCAAATGGCCATGAAGCCAATGTTGGATGTATAATGTTAGGTGGTTAATGTAGGACCACACTGTACACCTGACATTGGTGGCATCATCTAGCTACGTTCATGCAATCTATGATCATCGATGGCCAGTAGTATCATATTCTTTTAATTTTGGCTTTCATCTTCAGACCGAATTGATGAGCTCCGCATAGACTTGAGTGTACCTCAGTCACAATCTTATGGGCTTTGTCTTTGTCTAAACAACGTATTCATATATGATCGAAGGACCACCAGTACAAGGTGCCATCCATGAGAGCATATGAATGTGCTCTCTATTTCATCTGATGGGCTTGAGACTTCTCTTGAGGTAGTTTATCTTTATTTAGGTAATCAATGAATGGTTGCCTCCAATCCAACTCCTCATGCTTTTTGGCAACGATAACCTCCCCTTCAAGAGAGTACTTATCGATGAGTTCAGTATCAATAAGAGATAAGACTTGTCTATTTTGGACTCTATTTAATATGGACTCATCTTCAGACATGCTAATTCATTGGTGAGTTTAGCTAAGGCATCTACTATTGTGTTCTCTCATTGAGGAATCTTGTAAATGGTAACCTCTAGGATTTGATCCAATAACTCTATGGTGTACTTGTGGTGGTGATGGATCTTAAGCTTGAGGACTTTGTAGGACCCAATGATTTGATTAATGACTAATTGAGAATCCCTAAAGATGTTTATACTCTGGATGCTTAGTGTAATAATTAACTCTAAACTAGTAATTTAGAGCCTCATATTTAGCTTTATTGTTGGAGCATGGATTGGACGGATGGTATGAGAATCTCATGACATCGTTGTCTAGAGTTAGGAGAACTATTCCTAACCCTGCCTTCTCTGAAAGAGTAGATTATTGTTCTTCTCCTCTTTGAGAGAAAGCCGCATCATCAAAATACATCTCCTAGTAGTGAATGCTAGTGTCCCCTAAGTTTATGATTTGCTCATCGGAGAGGTCGTCACTAAGTGGAGAATCAGCAGGAAGTGGGTGTAATGCTAAGAAATCCGTTAATGTTTCTCCTTTTACCGCAGAGGGGGTATGAATGTAATATCAAACTGTGAGAGAATCATGGACCAACGTGCCAACCGTCTGGATAATGCGGACGTGTCATGAGGTACTATAATGGATTGATTCTGGAGATCAAGTTCACCTTATATGAAAGCATGTAGTGCCGTAGCTTTTGGGATGCAAAGATTAAAGCTAGGTAGTGCTTCTCAATAGGTGGATAATTTTCCTCAGTAGGGATTAGATGATGACTGAGATAGTATAGTGCATTCTCTTTCCCTTTGTCATTGGTTTGGGTCAACAAAGCACCAAGGGAGTCATATAATGCAATATTATAGTGGATAAGTGGCTTGCCTAGGATAGGGACTGCTAGAACTGGTGACGTCATTAGGTAGTGCTTGAGTCTTCAAAAGCATGCTGACACTTGTCATCCCACTTGAACTTAGTGTACTTTTTGACAACTACAGAGAATGACTGGCATCTCCCTGATAGGTTGGATACAAAGCATCATAGAAACACTAACCTCTCTTGGAATGATATGAGTTGTGTTAAACTTTTAGGGGTGACATTTTTAATATCATTTTGATCTTCTTTGGATCAATTTCAATTCCCTAGTGTCGGACAACAAACCCAAGAAATTTTTCTGAAGCTACTCTGAATGCACACTTCAAGGGATTCATTTTGAGGTTGTATTATCTTAACCATTCAAAAACTACTCTTAAGTTAAAGAGGTGGTCTTCCTTTCTTTTCTTTTGATAATGAGATCATCAATGTAACATTTAACTTGGTGATGAATGAGTTCATCGAAGATTCGAGTCATGGCCTGTAGATATGTGCACTGGCATTTTTAATGCTGAAAGGCATGACCTTATAACAATTAATTTTGATCGGGGTTCAAAAAGTAGTATTTCTTTGATCTTTAGGAGCCATCTTAATTTTGTTATAGCCAAATGAACCATCCATGAAGGAGAAGACAATATGAATGAGGCAATATCCACCATCAGTTCTGGGATTGGTAGTGGAAACTCATCTTTTAGCATGCCCTATTTAAGTCCCTAAAATTGAGGCATGCAAAATTTGGCCATTCATTTTCTTTACTGGGATGACACTTGCCAACCAGGTAGGGTATTTCTTTTCTCTGATAAAGCCATCATCAATCAATTTCTTGACTTCATAAATGACCTACTATTCAATGTCTAATCCCATGCATCTAGGAGCTTGCTTGACAGGGTTAGCATTAGATTATATTACTAGTTTGTGGTCTACTATATCAGGAGATAAACCAGACATTTATTCATAACTCCATGTGAAGTAGTCCTTAAACTTAGTTAATAGCCTAACTAAGTCAATGGTTTTTTTTCATTTAATAGAGAACTGACGTATGTTGGGCATGGATTCTCTTCTATCCTAGGTTGATTTCCTTGAGCTTGTCGATGGTTGACTTGATCTCCTCTTCAAAATCTAGTGGTACATCTTTGACTTCAAAATCATTTAGAGCATCTAAGTTTCTAAGCACACCTCCTCATATGAGTTAATGTTATTTGAAAAAAACCTATCATATTCTAAATGATTGGTGATGTCTAAGCTATAATCGTCACCATCGATTGGACCCACTGTACTGAATCCTAGTCTTGGTCTTTATTGAGAATATCTACATTTGTTGTTCCATAACCTCTTGAAGTAATCTGACCTATGTTTAGATTAAGCATGTGGAATCAATTCTTTCTTTGCTAAATTAAGAACACAAAGCAAGTACCAATCAAAAGGAAATTACATTAAATCTTTATATGAATCATTCTCAAGTTCTACATCGACTTCCTGACTTGAGGATGATGCTCCCAAAAAGAACCTCTGCACCTTCACATCTAGAAGACTTAGGAGCTTCCTTAACTACCAAACCCTCAATCTTTTATGAGGAAAGTGGGGTTAGAGCTAAGGTTCCCAATTGATGCCTGACTTTTTCACATATAGAGTTGAATTCACTCATACTTTGCTTTGGAGCCTGGTCTTCATCACTGTTCTGTTCAACTATCATCTAAATGGGGATCTATAGTCTGGAAGTGCTAGCTGGCATACTAACCATATAGAGTTCATCTTCTGAACTAGATTCTAAGTCTATATGGATAGTAGGTGTACTCTCAGTAGTAGGGACATATCTCCTATTAGGTGGCTAATAAGGAGGTCTTCCGTCCTTGGGAATGCCTCTAGATCTATCTCTTCCTCTGCCTGGTGGAGGTTGGGTCATCCTACCCATATGTTCGAATAGAGTAACGAACTGTGGGTGGAATCCAATGTCAGGCTCTACTTTCTCCTCCAAGTCTATTTCTCACTCCCGTTTATTTTCTTTCACTTTATTTTTTCTTTTCTTTTTTCTTTTTCTTTTTCTTTTTCTCTTTCTTTTTCTTCTTCTTTTTCTTTTTCTTTATCTTTATCTTTTTCTTTTTCTTTATATTTTTCTTTTATTTTTAAACTTTGGATAAGTTTGTGAGATTAGACTTGTTGATTTTGAGAGAGATAATAGCCACATCCTCATATATTCTGACCTGAAGAACTATGAATGGCTTGAGATCTCATTTGACACAATATGAAATCCCACCTCTCATGAACTTGATGCACTAGTGTAGAGAGGATGGAATAAGTTTATTTTCATGTATCCATTGTCTTCCTAGAAAATCATTGAAAGATGTATCTGAGTCTATAATATGAAACTTGGATATAGTCTTCCAATCATCTATCTCTAAAGGTAACACTATGAAACCTAAGGCCCTCTTGCCTTGTTCATTGAATCCTCTCAACAACATCCTTTCTTTTGAAATTTTTGAGATGTCAATCTTCAAGTAGGAAAGGGTTCTTAGATGATAATATTCATTGATGTACTTGGATTAACCAATACTCTAGATAATCTGAATCTGCCCATGTCGATCGTGATGTAGAGGGGATGATTATGCTCAATCATCCCTAAGAGAAGGTCTTCGTCTATGAATGTGACTTTTAGGACTTCCTTAGAGTAATATGCATCCTCTCCTATAGTGGTCAACTGAGCTAAGCATATTTTAGGATCATGTAACCCTTTGATCAATGACTCCCTCATCTCTTTGGATAAGACAAAGGCATCGTATATGCTTAGCTTAGATGGAAACTTCTTAAGGTGAGTGAGGATATTATAATCCACTCTGGGTTGTCTATCCATCAAAGTATCTGCAGGTGTAACTTCTGGTGGAGGGGATGTCTAATCAGTAGAACCAATGATTTGCTTACCCTTATCTTGAGGTACTACCTTATGAGGTAGAACTTTGCCACTACGAAGGTAAACTTCGGTGACTTCCTGAGATGATATGGTGGAAGGTTCTACCTGCTTGTCGGGTACACTTACAGCTTCTCCTATGGGACCCTCAGAGTCAGAAGACTCCAAGTCAGTCTCAAGGGTCAACTCATAAGATTTAGAAATGAATAATCCATTTCTAAATCAGATGAAGAATGATCAGAATTATCAGATATTATCATTTTTTAGACTTGGAGAGTTTTCTAGAGGAATAAAATCAAGATCATCAGAAGTAGAGAAGATGTAAGTGGAATCAGGTTTCTTCATTGATTTCTTTTTGGGTGGAGATACATGATAAAAATCAAATAAAGTAAGTGGGGTAAGAGTTTTGGTGCCCTTATCTACTGATACAACACTCCTATTAAAAGAGGCATTAGATGAAGTGGTAGCTTCAATGGTGGATGGAATACTTGACTCGGATGGTGGTTGTGCTACTGGAGTATCTCGGGCAAGTGAGGGCTGCTGCTGCTGTGGTGGTGGCATGAGCACAATGACTTTGGGTCGCCACTCTTTCTTCACCAACTAAAGTGGGAGGTCGAATGGGAGAGCTTGACCTCACCTCAACAGATGGAGTAGATGGAGTGTGATCCTTAGGCTGTAGCCAGATCACCAATGGGGACTTCCTCTCTTCGGATGCAGATCTCTAAACCATGGTAAGAATAGTGGAAGTAGGGACCTAGACAGGTGACGGTGGATGGGGAACATAGCAGTGTGATGGGGGTAACACCGATTTCCCTTTCGTTAGAGCTCTCCTTCGATAATTGGTGGTGTCGGTGAGTACTATACTATCTGTGTGATCAACCTCAGTGGCTCGTTGATCGGGGAAATCAATAAAGGTGTAGGCCATTGACTACTTGGCATACCTCCATCTCTCCCTACTACTTGCATGGGCTGCAACCTTGGTCTCGGTTGCCCTCACTCTATGGATCTAATGCTCCTAGGGATCACAAACCTCAGATTGAATAATGCACCAGACTTTGAGAATCTATTGGCTTTACCAACCTGGCGAAGAACTGTCCTGAGGCCAGCATAGGATTTCCTCATCTGCTTAGCTAGTACCTCATAGTAAGCTCATGGTGAAGGAGATGCAGCAATGCTCCTAGCATCCTCCTGTCCATCTAAACCGGAGAGGGGGTGGAATCTACTACCACCTAAGATTCGGGAGAAGTCTTGAGGAGAACCCTCCTCAGTAATATGTGATGCGGCATGTACCTCCCTGGCCGCTCTCTCATGGTGCCACTTGATCTTCCTATTTTTATTGCGGCATTGGGTGTGGGAGAGTGGTGCGATGCAGGAGCTAAAATCTACCTTGAAGGTAGGGAAGACATAGCCTTCCCCTTTGAGGGGACCAAGGAGGAGGTAACAGCTCGCACCAGAGCTATAGTTGGAACAACAGAAGTAGACTAAACTAGCACTGGCACTACAGCAGGGACCTCCACATCATTCCTCTTCATAGAGGGAAACTCGAGGTCGGGCTCAACATCAAAGTGGAGGATCGCCACCTCCTCCCAGATGGTCGCCTCATAGGTAATCCAAACCCCTTGAAGCAACAACCAAAGTAAATCAGGTGGTGGCCTCAATCATGGTGAGATTGGCCTAATCCAAGGCCAAGTCTATACTGGAGGGAAAAGAGAAAATAAACGTGCAAGGAGCCATATCAACTGTACTGACTGAAGACTGAATCGAACTGACTACTCTAATATCTCTGCAAGTGAAAATATAACTAAGTTAGACTTTGACCTTCATATTTGCCTTCAATCACTAATTTCTAATTTAAATTTGGAATTTGAACCCACACTCAACAAATTTAAGTATGCTAAGTGGGGTTCATTGATTTGGATGAATTGGTTTGTTGATTTTGGCACCTTCATCCAATAAATTAGAATATTTTGAATGAGGTTCCTCCATCTGGAGAGATTTTTGGAGATGATTTTGTTTTGCTAATCCTTTATTGTGAGATTTTGATGTTGGAGCTTTCAGTTAGCAAATTTGGGTATGCTAAGAGAGATCGAAGTGCATGTTTGAAAATTTTTTTGAAAATATCTTTTTATTTGTGATGATTGTTTGTCATGTATTTGATTTGTTTTATTTTGACAATGGGATATTTACTTAGTAAATTTAGGTATGCTAAGTGAAGCCCAATGTGTTTAATGTATTTTGATTTGATTTGGAAAAATGAGACCCTTACTTAACAAATTTGGTATGTTAAGTTGGGCTCAAGTGTGTTTAATATTTCTGAAAGTGAGATTATTACCTAAAAAATGTGGTATGTTAAGTAAGATCCAAAATATTTGATGTTTTATTTTAATTTGAAAAGTGAAACCCTTACTTAACTAATTTGTTATGTTAAGCAGGGCTCAAGTGTGTTTGTTGCTTTGATTTAAAGATAAGGCTCTTACTTAACAAATGTGGTATGTTGAGTAAGGTCCAAAAATGTGTTTGATTTTAATTCAAAAGTGGGATTCTTACCTAACAAATATGGTACGTTAAGTAAGTGTGACTTGTATTTGTTTCATTTTGAAAAAGGTAGACTCTGATTTAACAAATGTGGTATATTAAATGGAGTTCAATTTGATTTTCATGATGATTTTTGATTTTATAAAAAAGGACATTCTCATTTGACAAATTTGGGTATGTCAAATGGAATTCAATTGTGTTTAATTTGTTTGTGATTTGAAAAAGAGAACTCTATTTAGCAAATGTGGGTATGTTAAGCAGAGTCCAATTTGTTTTGATTTTTAAAAAGAGGAGAATTCTCATTTGACATGTTTGGGTGTGTCAAATGGAATTCAAATGTGCATTGATTTTATCATTATTTTGAAAGAAGGCACTCTACTTAGCAAATGTGGGTATGCTAAGTAGGATCCAATTTGTTTTGGTTTTTCAAAAAGGGGAACTCCACTTAGCAATTTTAGGTAAATTAAATGGAGTTCAATTATTTGTGTGTGGTTGCTTTTGAAAATAGAACTCTCATTTGGCAAATTTGGGTATGCCAAATGATATTCAAAATTTATCTTGGCTTTATGTGTGATATTGCTTTTGAAAAGAGGGGAACTCTTACTTAACAAATTTGGGTATGTTAAGTGAGGTTCAATTATATGTTGATTTTGATTTTGATTTTGATTTTAAAAATGGAACTCCATTTAACAGATTTTGGAATGTTAAATGGAGTTGGTTAATTGATTTTATTTTAAGAAATATGCTTTTTGAAATTCTTTGAAAGGGATTTTGATTATTGTAAAGTTGATTTTGATTTTTGAAAGAGGATCCACATTTAACAAATTTAGGCATGTTAAATGAGATTTGATTGTCTTTTATTTTAAAGAGATTTGAAAATGTTTATGTTTTTGCAAACTTCATGCGGAGTGAATTTAAAAATGATTTTGTTTAGGAAAAGTATTTTTTGAAAATATTTTGCAAAAGACTTTATTTGTTTTTGTATGAGTTTTCTTAAATGTGGGATAAATATTACCTCACCAAGTTAGTGATAAAGAGGTTCAAAAATTTGTATTTTGTCATCTCCTCTATTTACTTAGTTTATTTTTACTTATTGGGGGACCCAATAGGGGTTTTAATACCTACACTGAGTGAGGTACTAAAACCCAAAGGATGTTGGCTAGCTTTGCTTATGGATGAAATAAGCTAAGTGCCAACATAAAGAAAGATAGTCTTTGGGCTCCCGATGAACAAATCAGGAACTTAGGGGAGGTTGACAATCTCCATTGGGAGATGTATTTTGATGGTGCGGCTTCCTTTCAAAAGGAGAAGAATCGTGGTCTACTCTTCCAGGAAGGCAAGGGTAGGAATAATTCTCTTAACTCCAGACCGCGATGTGATGAGATTCTCATATTATCTCTCCAATCCTTGTACCAACAATGAAGTTGAGTATGAGGCTTTGATTGTTGGTTTGGAGTTAGCCATTATAGTGTGTGTCAAGAGCATCAACATCTATGGGATTCTCAGCTGGTCATCAACCAGATTGCTGGGTCATATAAGGTTCTGAAACCTAAGCTTCGTCACTACCGTGAGTATACCATGAAGTTGTTGGCCCAAACCCCTGAGGTCACCATCTATAAGATTCCTCAGGAGAGAATGCAATAGCAGATGCTTTGGCCAAACTCGCCATGGAATTGGCATGTCCAAAAGATGGGTTCATTCCAATAAGGGTCCAAAATAGACAAGTCTTATCCATCATTGATGCAAAACTCATCGAGAGACCTCTCTTGAAGGAGAGGTTGTCGTTGCCAAAAAGGACAAGGAGGTATATTGGAGGCAACTATTTATAGATTACTTGAACACATGCAAACTACCTTAAGAGAAATCATAAGCCTATCAGATGAAGTAGAGAGTTGTCTCTTATGCTCTCATGGATGGCACCTTATACCACAGTCTTTTGATCAAATGTGGTTACGCTATTTAAACAAACATGAAGCCCATAAGATCATGATCGAGGTATATTCAGAGAGCAAAGAATCCAGCTTTGAAGATGAAAGAAAGATCGGCTGATTAGGATACTACGGCTTCGATGATTATAAATGCATGGATGTAATTAGGAGATGCACCATGTACGGGTGTGGTCCTACATCACCACCCAACATTCTCATCCTACAGCAATACGTAACTGAACCTGAGTGTTGGGTTACCTACATAGTGGATCTTATCGATCCTCCTTCTTCCAAGGGTCATCCGTTCATCCTAGCTACCACCGACTACTTTTCTAAGTGGGCGGAGGCAATCCCATACAGAGAGGTCATAGCTCAGCATGTGCTCCAATTTTTCATGAACCATATCGTATATAGGTTTGAGGTGCCTCCATAAATTATATCTGATAATGGTACGCATTCAAGAGCACTAAGATCAATAGCTTTGCCCGGAGATACAGTATAGATTGGAGATACTCCACCATTTACTATCCCAGGGCAAATGGCCAAGCAAAAGCATTCAACATAACTCTCATCCAGATACTGAAGAAGACACTCGATGATTACAAGCGATAGTGGCATGAGCAGCTAGGTGAAACTTTATGGGCATACCACACCACATACAAAACTCTAACTCAATTTACCCTGTTCTCCTTAGTGTATGGGTCTGAAGCCATTCTATCATTAGAAGTTCAACTCCCATCACTAAGGATAGCAATGGGTAGTAAAATCACTACAGAGCAAAATGCGAAGTTACTGTTAGAAGAGCTCAAAGGTTTAGGAGAGACTCCTACGGGCATGCTAGAACCTCGAGTTATACAAAGCCAAAATAATTCAAGCTCACAACAAGCTGGTCCACCCTAGAACTTTTCAAGTAGAAGAGCTTGTTTTAGTTCTAAGGAGACCAATTATTGCTCGTCGAAAGATGGGAGGCAAGTTTGAACCCACATGGGAAGGCCCTTTTGTCATAAAGAAGGCCTACCAAGGAGGATCTTTTCAACTTATTAATTGTAATGGGGAACACCCAATGCTTCCAATTAATGGTCTTCATTTGAAGAAATATTACCCATAAAATCATGTTTAAAAATAATTATCTTCAAAAATTTCATTCCAATTGATCAAGATATTATCTTCATTTAAAACGTTGTTTGCTTGTTTACGAATCCGCAATGATGTGTTTAGGGTAGGTGTAAGAGAACCCAAGAGGCAACCTATCCCTCTTTCATAACACGTACACAAATTAAACACAATTCCCTAGTGCTACTAGAGTAGGTGTAAGAGAACCCAAGAGGCATCCTATTTTGACTAGCACAACTAAGTTAGGTGTGAGAGAACCCAAGTGGCATCATTTTTTAGTGGGATCACAACTTCCATTTGTGGCACCATTTCATCAACTTTTAAGTGTGTTTTAGGATAGGTATAAGAGAACCCAAGAAGAATCCTATCCTCCTTTAATATGAACATAAACAAAACACATATCTTTCATCTCGAGCTATTTTGATGTGGGAGAAAGCCCCCTGCGGCACTCACTCATTAGTTGCACTAGGTCGGGCCAACATGCTACCTTGCTAGTATGTCACCTAATGGTCACTTTTCTGGTGGATGTGAGTCCCCACACTTTCTTCCTAACTTGGCCATTGCAAACCAATGAGTGCCTTGTTAGTTTGGTAGGCTTCACCATGAAGCTACCTCATGTTGACTTTGTTTAAGAAGATGTAAATCTATACGCTTTCTTCTTGAACTAGCCATCATGCATTGACTAGGTCGACTATATTTGAGGTTTAGGATAAGTCCCCCAGTGGCTCCTTTCCTCTTAACTACTTTTGAGCTGATAAAAGTCCCCCTGTGCATTCACTCAATAGTCTCCTTAGGTCAGATAGTACTTGTCGAGCTGAAGATAGACTATCCCAACAATCAGTTCCGCTATAGGAAGATGTGAGTCCTCGATGCTTTCTTCGTAGGTTGATTATTGTAAATTGATGGGCACTTTAGGTTGGTTGATATTTACTATGCTGATAGCGACTCACCCGATGGATACCCCACTCTTGGCAGATGTGAGTCCCTACACTTTCTCCTTGAGTTGGCCACCGAATACCTATAGACATTATCTTCTTTTAGGGTTTTGGATAAAGCTCTTAGTGGCCCCTTCCCCTATGGGCACTCTACTAGGATCATGTCCTTTGCGACCCCATTTAGACACTACCAAGGTTACTTTCGGATTAGACAGTTCCTTTTTCCTAGTAGCCACCCCTGTGGTTGGAGAATTTATTCAGCAGATGCATAGATTATCCCTTGGTTTAGTAAATCTAAGATAGGTCTAGGCTGATATAAGCTGCTTCTCAGTATGATCCCTCCCATACCAATAGGGTCCATGATAAATAAACAAACAAAATAAACAAATTTGTTCACTTGTGGATTAGGAATTCAAGCCCCCAGTGGCCCCTTTCCCAAGCGGGCATCCTATCTTTAGGGCAGTGTCAACAAAACTCTCAATAGGAATTGCCTGACTTTGCTTGAGTTAAGATAAGTCCTCGGGTCGGCACTCTCTCTGTAATCGCCCTTAGGTCAAATTCAATCTATTTTGCCACAAATTGGTTACCTCGATAGTCATTTTTCTCTGGAAGATGTAAGTGTACAACACATTCTTTCAAGCCTTAACTGTCGCAAACCGATGAGCAGTCCTAGGTCGAGTTGACATGTTACCTTGCTAATGTGTCACTCCACTATTCTTTTATTCAGAAAGATGTGAGTCCCTGTGCTTTCTTTCTTGAATTAGCCACTTCAAACCAAAAGGCACCCCTTTGGTTGGATAGTTCTCACCTTGGCTGAGAAGCTACTCCCTTTGGATCGGTAAATCTTAAAAAGTTAGGTCAAGGCCGACGGCCCCTATTCAGTGCAGTCCATCATAAACCATTGGGATCCATCAAATATAACTAAAAATAAAATTAATCTTGACAATCTTTGAGATGATTTAAGTCCCCTAGTGGCATTCACTCAACAGTCAGCCTAAGGTTGGGTTCAATTCGTTGCCTCACCAACTGATCACCCCAATGACTGATCCCTACTTTAAAGGATATAAGTCTACTACACTTTCTTCCAAGTACAATGGTTGCACACCGAAAGATAACCCCTTTTGTTGTATAGTTCTACCATGTGGTTGGTAGACAACCTCTTTGGATTGGTAAATCTGAAGTAGGCCGAGGCCAACAAGTCCCCAACTTAGTGTGGTCAATCGCAAACCAACATGTCCATCTAAAATTCAAATTTTAAAATTTGAAACAAATTCAACCCTCCTCTCTAGTGGAGTCCAACTAAACAAATAAAACAAAACACAATCAACCTTCTTTGGTGGAGAAAAATTAAACAAATCAAATCAATCAGCTTCTCCTTGGTGAGATGCAAAACTTTTCAATCTCCCTAGTGAAGTCAGTTCAATCCAACCCAAATTTGTTCCCTTAATGAAAGGTTCATATATTTTATTCCCAGTGGTGTCCAACTAAATAAATAAAATAAAACCCAATCAACCTCCCTCAGTGGAGTCAAATTAAACAAATCAAATCAATCAACTTCTTCTCAGTAAGATGCAAATCTTTTCAATCTCCCTAGTGGAGTCATATTAATCCAACCCGAACCTATTCCCTTAGCGAAAGGTTCATATCTTTTATCCCTGGTGGATTCCAAATTCTAATCCCTCAGTGGATTTCATAACCTCTCATCCCCCAGTGGATGGCTTGAACTTGCTTCCCTAGTGAAAGATTCACATACTCAATCCCTAGAGGATTCATCCTTCACTCTCTTATGTTTTTGGCATTAGTAGAGTCACATTGTACTAAGATCTTGATTCTTTCTACACCTTGAGTTTAGGAGTAGGTCATTTTTATTAATGCTTATGATCGTTCGAGCATTGCTGATCATCTCGGTCAACACCAATATGTGTGTTGTACCTTGTCAAACACACCACACCTATTGGGCGCCTTTTGTTGACCTCACTTTTGGAGTGAGCTTTCAACTTCTTCATCTTAGACATAGGACTCCTTTAGTCACTAAGAGTTTCTTAGTCTTAAGACACTTCTAGTGATTAGGTGAACACTTAACCTAACTCTAGAAACTTAGAAGAGTTAGCCATAAGAATAGGTCATGCCATAGGGGTATTAGGAAAACTTGCCTACCCTATAGCTTGAACCAAATATTTGCTTCCTTTTCAAGTAAAACTTCAACTCAAATCATAAATCAATTCCAAATCAAATAATTGAAACCCATGATTGAATTTGAATCCAAAAAATCCTTCCTAAGCCCTTTGATTTCATCTTTTGGACTTAGCTCAAATCTAATCCAAATCACTCCAAACTCAAGATATTTTCTCATAACCCATATATATTCTCATTTATATTTACAAATATAAATGAAATATAAATTCAAATAACCAAAACTAAATTCAAAACTCAAATCCTAATCCAACTTAAATCTATACTCTTTCAAATAAAATCCTTGAACTTAACCAAAACAAATTTAAATGTCTGCAAATTCAAAATATTTTCTCATAACCCATTTATATTCTCATTCATATTCTAAAATATAAATTCAAATAACCAAAACCAAATTCAAAACTCAAGTCCAAATCTAACCTAAATCCAACCTATACCCTTTCAATTCAAATTCTTGAACTTAACCAAATCATCCTCAAATCAATCCAAACATTTGGATTTTCTCTTCAAACAATCATTCCTTCAATCACATGCCCAAATATAAATATAAACTTCAATCATCAAACAAAAATCAAACTAACCCAATTCAAACCCATGTTCACCCTTTTGACTTGAAATTATCAAATGAATCAAAACCCATTTGACTCCAAATAACTTGTAATTGGTTTTATATTTCAATCATAAGTCCATATGTGAGTTCAACTAAACTTTAATCAAGCCTTGATCAAGCCAATTGACCCACTTAGGCTCACTTGACCCAAAGTGACCTAAAGCACCTTTTTGAGCCAAATTATAATCAAACCTAAATTGGATTGAACTAAGCCCATCTAAGCCTCACATTGAGAGAAACAATCATCCTAGGATGATAAATCACTCAAATTAGGTCAAACCAAGTCAAACCTAGCCTTTGATAAAGTCAACACTTAGCCCAAATGAAACCCAAACTAGCCAAAATCCACCATAAACTAATTGATTGAAACCATTGATCTAAACCAATCCATAAACAATGATTGAACTTGACCAAGCCATCAATTGAGCCAAACCAAGCCTAATTGGCCACTTGACCTTAGTTCACCCAAGTTGACCTAAAAAGTCAAAATGGGTCAAATCTTGATCGAAGCCAATTTGTTTGTAATGAATGAGTCAAATTCATTCTAAATCACTTGTTGAACTTGACCAAAGCTTTAATTGGCCAACTGGACCCAACCTAGCCCAATTGACCATGAACCCAACTTGACCTAAAAGGTCAAATAAATCAAATCAAACCAAAATTAATTGAAACTAAAGCTTGCAATACATTTCAAATGATGAACCAAGCCTAAACCAACCCATGACCTAACCCAATTGGGTCAAATGGGTCAAATTGGTCGACTTGACCCATTTGACCAAAATGAATCCAAATAAACCAAAACCTAATATAAATCAAATTAAACCAAATCAATTATACCCATAGGCTTCAAATGATTATTTGAACTTGACCTAACCCATAGTTTGACCAAATTTGACCAATTGGTCAACCTAACCCAAATTGACTCAACTTAACCTAAATTAGTCAAATTGAACCAATTCAAACCAAATGAACTCCAAATCACTTGAAATTTGGCCCAACCCACCTTTGAATCATTTCAAATCTATCCATATCAAAATAAAGACTAAATGACCACTTTACACCTATGTCATAGGGTATCCTATGAGAAAATTCACTTAAAATTGGTCAATTATTTCTCATAGCCACTTGACATCTTCCAAGTGGTCCACATGGACACTAAGAGAGGTGTTGAACATGATCCAATCACCTTGGGTCAGCCATGACCAAACCCAAGGCCAAACTGACCCATTCAATACAAATTGGACACTTGAATCACCTCATACACTCACCTAGCACATGGGCACTCCCTCTCCTCCACTCCTCTGCCTAAAACAAATCACATGGAGTGCTTAATAGCCTAAACAAATCAATCAATCAGAGCAATTGACCAAAAACTATTTAAAAATCTATAAATCAAACATTATAAATGTAGTGATACTACTTATAAGTATTTATAAGTTTGCATGTGATTATAGCATAAGATGTGTATTATGTGATTTTCTTCTCTTCTCTTAACATGGATTTGAATAGGATTTGCAAAGTGTATAGTTCATTTGAAAAGAACATATACTTGCTTAAATCTGTTCCAATGCATTCCTTATTTTCACTTGAGAAGGATCCTCACATTACACATGCAAATTATACAACCAAATAAAACATAAATCTTTTACATGATTCTTCATCCATTTGTTTCTTTTTGTACATTTTCAAGTATTTAAGAAAAGTGGTATATTAGTCTAGACATCCCAGGGTTGTGAGACTTTAAGTTGCCCCAAGTAGATTTTGTACCTTACACCCCTGGTGTAGAAAACAATGGCGTCATACTCACTTATGTCTTTTATACATGTGAATGTGCATTATGTTAATGGATAAAGAAATCCTCTTTTCTACATAATAAAAACATGCATTCATGGAAATATCTAAATTTTCTTAAACAATATCTCTTCACATTCATCATTAAAGTGTGCTAAGATTTGCATTGCATGTACACATATATTTAGGATTTTCCCTATGCATGACGTACATGTTGGAAAGAAATAAATGGTTGTGTGTTATGTGATAGTAATTCACCTTAACTAATTCTAAGATGCCTTTCTTATTGAATAGATTTATTTAGAGCAAATCTAAACTTAGGGTTAATTAAAACACATAATAAAACCTTCACTAAAGGAAAATCATTAATGAATCTACCTTAGAAGTTACTTAAGATAGGGATAAAAGAAAAGTTCTCTTCTCTTCTCTTTACAACTTTCAGTAACTAAATGTTGGCTCATTCAAACCAAATCAAATCATCAAATAAAATTGACAAATCAATTAAATCACTTAAAATGAAACCACCCTCTAAGTTGAATCCTTCGCACTTAGAAAATTCCAACCTTAAAGCCTAGCTAAGACATGCCACACAAGCCTTAAATTGCACACACATTAGGCTAAGTCACCATTTCTAGCTCTATGTTAGGGTGGTGCATGGGTTGATGCTTGATTTTATTTTGTGATGTAATATTTTTAGACTGAATGTTAGGGTGCATGTGCGTAGACTGGATGATAGTATGATCTTAGTCTAATCATATTTTCTATAGGGGATTATGCTTATGAGGTGCTGTAATAAAAATATAAATGTTTTTTTGCTTTGCAGGTTACTTATACCCCTAAGCATGATCCAAACTAGGACAGGTGGACTTGGTTACCCATGTGTGGGGTGCTAAGTCCAAATTATTCTTATAACTTCTTGGGTTGTGTGGTATGTTTAGCTATTCTTTGTTTTACAAATTTAGTTTGATTTATTTTTCTTATTTTTATGTAAATTTTGCATTGGAATGAATGTTATCGGGGAATTAGGATGAACATTGGTCATAAGGCCATGTATTATGTACCATGTGAAGCCTTGGAGCAAATTGCATCCCAAGTCAAATTAAAAAGAAGAAATAAAGGAAGAAAGAAAGAAAAAATAGAGAAAGAAGAAAAGAAGAATGAAGAATGAAGACCCCCTTAACATGAATTCTTTCTAAATTGTAATTATTCATTTGTAATCTGGTTTGTATAAGGGTAGAGCTCGGCTACCCACATTTTTTTTTGGGTTGTGTGGTGGTACCCGACCATATCGGCCACTTACTCTTTTACGCCAGCTTTATAAAATTATTTGATGTTTGTTTATCTTGTACATTAGAAATGACATATTTTTCCTAGTTTCTTAACTGCTTGATGGTTGGTGAATGACCTAGATGCGATTAGGCTCTTAGAAAAAAATAAATTTTCTATCCAATTAATTAACTCAAAATTAAGTTTAATAACTCATAACCTCACCTAAAATGCTTAGGACATAAATCAAGATAATAAAAGATTTAGCAACCCCTTAGCTGGATGTTGTATGTCCCACATCATGCATAAAAATTATATTGATTCACTCTTGCTAATGGAGGGCTTCCACCTTTGCCAAAGAAAATGGCTTGACCTATGAGAGCCATGGTGGAAACACACCTCCTTCTTTCTGACTTTGGCCCATAACCAATTTATCATGCATTAGGCATATGGAATCCCATAGCCCATGTCAAATAAAATGTCCAAAAATGAAAATAAAACTTAACAAAATTTGTATTAGATTAAGTCATTTATTCATGCCCTTCATGATCTAGTCTCTTAGAGAGTGTGTGTAAGGACTTAGTCTCCTTTCAAAATAAATAACAGCCTAGCTATCTTGCAAAACATTACATGTATTTAAAATCATAGGAGGAGTTAGTTGGCAGCCACCTCTAGCCCGTTGTAAGTCTAATAGTTGGGTGGTTTATCTTCTCTTGTGGAGGTAAACTATATACCCATTTTTACCTTAGATTTAGATCTTGCCTTGGCCCTCACCAAATCTCCCTAGATTTAGGATCCAAGGTTATTGTTTTCCTTTGTGGGCTACAGGCATAAATCCTCACCTCTTAGGCATTTCCAAGATCTTATATTATGAAATTGTAAGCCCTAAATTTCTAATAAAATTCAACTCAAACATATAATTCTTCTCAAATTTTAAAAATATAAAACCTAACCATAGGATAGTTTGGGATGCTCACTAGGTTTCCTAATATCATGAGCATCCCCTACTCATCTCCTTTTGGTTTCGATAATAACTCCCTCTTTTTGATCAATCCCATTTGACTTTCCAAAAATAACTAATTTGTTGATAGTCTTATCTTTGAAATCTTTGGAGACAATGATCATTTACCTTAATCGATATTATTCTTAAGGAATCTTATTCCTTAAAATGTAATTAACTATGGGGGCTTTTCTCCATAGGGAACTTAAAGAACCCGATTTAAAATAAACCCTACTTTACTTTTCCTTGTAAAGTAGGGGAAAGATCTCTGGTACATTCGACTATCAATTGTCCTTAGGAGTCCTTATTAGGTGATTAGGTCCATTGTAGGATGGTGACTTCTATCTCTCAAGATACTACATCATTCCTCAATGTCGCACCCAATCACCCTCATGAGTACATTTGTAGATCTACGTGGTGTCTAAACATATATAAAATTTTATTTTTCAAATTCTCCAAAGTTTGAGAAATAAAAAAAATACACCACAGATTTTTTTGGCGAGTCCACTGGGGATGATTCCTCTCCCCATCTTTGGTAAATGATCGTTGCCTCTAAGTATCGATAGTGGATATGTACTTTATATGACTCAAAGATTATCCTTCTTTTCCTTTGGCACTTAGTTGATTTCATTCTTAAGCTAAGCTAGCCAACATCCTTTTGGTTTTAGGATCTTACTCTGTGTAGGTCTCAAAACTCCTGTTGGGTACCCCAATAGGTGAAAATGAAAATTTAATAAAAAAGAGATTATTAAAGACATTCCTCCTTACCATTTCTATGGTAAGGAAAGGTTCATTCCATAAATAAAAAAAAGTTCTTTATAAAAACATCATTTTCCAAAAAGCTCACATACTTGCATAAAATACATATACCTCAACCTCATCTAACAATCTTCAAGTTTATTACATGTAGGATCTTTTCAAAAATCAAAGTTAAGAATCATCTTTTAAAAGAACATATGAATATTGTCATTCAATATACCCAAATTTATTGAATGAATATTTCATTTACAAATAAAATCAAAAATCATCTTTTCAAAAAGCACATATTTGAACATGAACATCCTCATTCAATATACCCAAATTTATTAAATGAAGATTTCATTCCCAAACAAAATTAAAAAAAATCACATTTTCAAAAAGCACAAATGAACATCCTCATTCAATATACCCAAATTTATTGAATGAAGATTTCATTTTCAAATAAAATCTAAATCATCTTTGAAAAAGCACATATGAACATCTTCATTTAATATACCCAAAATTATTGAATGAAGATTTCATTTTCAAACAAAATCAAAAATTATCTTTTCAAAAAACACATATTTGAAAATGAATACCCTCATTCAATATACTCAAATTTATTGAATGAAGATTTCACTACCAAATAAAATCATATCATAACATTGAAATTCCATTTCAACATATCTCACATGCGTTGAAATTGGAATTTCTTTCTTTTCAAAAAGTACAAATTTGAAATAAGCCTCTTCATTCAATATATCCAAATATGTTGGATGGAGGTTTTATTTTCAAATAAAATTACACCATTTGAATTCCACTCAACACATCCCACATGTGTTAAGTTAAAATTTCCTTCTTTTCAAAAAGCAATAATCACACACAAAAATTTCATCTTTGAAAAATAAAATATAATTGACTTCCATTTTTACATACTTAAATTTGTTAAATGGAAATCAACTTTGCAAAAATCATGAAGATTAGAACACAATGGAATTCCATTTGACATACCCAAATTTGTCAAATGACAGGCTCACTTTTTCAAAAAAGAAAATTGAAAAGATAAATTGGAATATATTTAACACACCATCGTTGGTAAATAGAAATCCCCACTTTCAAAAAAATCAAAAAAAAAAAAAAAATTAACACATTTGGATTCTTTATTTAGCATACCCAAATTTTCCAAGTAAAGATCCTCTTTTCAAAATCAAAACTAAATACATTTGGATTCTTTGTTTAGCATACCCAAACTTGCTAAGTAAAGATCTTCTTTTCAAAATCAAAAATCAAATACATTTGGATTCTTTATTTAACATGCCCAAATTTGCTAAGCAAAGATCCTCTTTTCAAAATCACAAAAATCAAACACATTTGGATTCTTTATTTAGCATACCCAAATTTGCTAAGTAAAGAACCTCTTTTCAAAATCAAAATCTCAAAATCAAACACATTTGGATTCTTTTTTTAGCATACCCAAATTTGCTAAGCAAAGATCCACTTTTCAAAAAATCAAAAACAAAAATATTTTGGACTTTATTTAGTATACACAAATTTTCTAAGTAAAGATTTCATTTCCAAATTCACACATGATTCACATCATGAGCAAACAAGCAAAAGAAAAAAAAAACTATTTTCAAACAACTCAAATTTGCTGAATGAGTAATCCCAAACAAAATCAATTGCTCTTTACTTTAACATACTCAAATTTGTTAAATAAAGGGTCCCCAAACATAAAACTTAAATTCAAATATGAACTAATGGAAGCATCAAAAATATCTTTAAAATATTTAAACTCATTTTTAACATACACAAATTTGTTGAAAATGGATTTTACATTCAAAATCTCTTCTCCGATTCTAAATTCAAAATCTCTCTCCTAAATTTAAAGAGCCCCACTTAACATATTCAAATTGTTGAGTGTGGGTTCAAATTCTAAAGCAAATTAAAGTAGAAAATCTAAATTTGAGTTTATTTTAAAAAATTGTAGAATTTCAACTCCAGTCGCTCAAGTTCAGTCAAGATAATGGATGCTCGAAGTATATCTTCACTTTCCCTGGGATGGATTTGGCCTTGATCAGCCTCCCACAAACCCGACTTTGCCCATCTACACATTTTGGTGGGGATGAGGGGCAGATCACTTGTGAGGGGGTAACCCTCACCACCGCCAGTAGGAGGTGATTGGGTAAAAGCCAATCATCCATGTTGAAATGCCATCAGCCTCTGAATTTGCCTCACTGAAGAGGACGATAGTGGAAGTTCCTGCAACAGTTATAGTTTTAGTGCCCATGCATTCAGTTGTTCCCATTACTACCCAAGATGAGCTGGTACACTCTCCTTCAAGGGAAGGCGCCATGGCTTCGTGGATAGTCTCCCCACCTTTGAGATGGGTCTAGTTCTAACACCCCTCCAGCACTCAAAGCATGATGCCACAAGATCAAGTGGCATCATGTGCGCGTAGCCAAGGAGATGGAGGCAGTCTCTCAGGTTACACTAGAGGAGTCACCCATGGTAGTTTCTCCTCAAATCACACAAAATAAGTTCCATCCTCTTTCTAGATCTAATGGGGAGGAAGATGTTAGGAGGTTTACAGTGTCACCTCCACCTGCAGTTCACTATGAGGCACCTACCAAAGATAGGAGGAGGTCGTATGTCGGCCTCAGGATAGTTATGCACTGAGTTGGTGGGGCTTATAGATGATCAGAGTCTGGTTCCCAATTTGATCTATGGTCAGTCATTCCTCGTAGCATAGGTGAGCATATCCAACATAGAGACTAGTGCTGGATGTTACTAGAGAGAAGGAGAGGTATGCATACCTTCACCCTCATCAATTTCCTCAATCAGTGTGCTACCAATGCCGGTCATACTGACAGCATTGTATTGACCGGTACTACCCACCATGGGATGATGACTCCCGCACAGAGAGAGTGGATGATGCCTCCATCACACCATTCTACTCCACATCTACCATCACCAATGCAAGTTCCATCTTCCACGTTCCATCAAAAGACATGAAGGCAACATCATGGGAAAAGAAAGCTCCATTGGTGATCCGGCTACGGCCAAGAGATCCCATTTAATCTACACCGCCGACTAAAGTGAGGTCGAGCTGTCTTGCTCGACCTTCTACTTCAGTTGCGGTGAAGAAGGTATGATGACCTCATAGCATCATAATCGTGCCATCACTGCCACCACCTCAGCAGATCATGGACATAGAAGTAGTAGAGGGAGAAGGAGATAGTTTCATTGCCCCTATGAGATAGATCCCTCCCAGGAGCAGCACTCCACCCATGGTAATTGATAGTCATGAGCATGTTTCTTCTAGTGAGTGTATCCCTCATAGATTTAGCCCTCCAATATTAGAGGTGGTTAGATGTATCTCTGTCACAAGCATGATCCCACCACTGGTCAGCCATGATCATTTGTGCTTGCATAGTTGGACCGCTCCCTAGATGATATCGTAGCATAGTATCTCACTGAGAAGAAGGAAATCCTAGGGTATGCCTAGTCTGACCTAGAGGAAGAGAAGGTTAGCTTTGATCCCAATGAAGATGATTTATTGGAAGACTCAGCAGAAGTGCATATAGTTGACACCAGAGGTTCTCTCCTTCGGGATAACTAGAGTTTGGAAGGTGTTGTGGTCGAATAGAATGATACATCCCATTCGACCCAACACCTACTTCAACAACTTAAATAGAAGGATGAACAGATTGATAGGATGGGGAAGAGGCTTGAAGATTTGCTAGTAGTAGTTCTGGCACTTCAGAATCAAGCTCCAACAGCACATCCTACTATTATGGAGACCGATCAACCTGAGTTACTGTATGTCTTGGATCAGTCTAAGCGTTCACCTCCGATAGAGCAGGGCAGCAGTAGCTTGTATAAGAAAGTAGTGGATAGTACCTCCGTACAAAAAAATGTATTAAACTCATGGTTGAACAACAAGTGAGAGAACCGTTGGAGCAAGCCCGACATGGTTTATTAGTTCTGAAGGGTAGACCCTACCCAGAGGAATTTAATGATATTCAGTATCCTAAGGGTTTTGTGCCTCCTTCTTTCAAGAGTTTTGATGGTAGTGGGAACCCACGCTACCATATAGCACACTTCAGTGCTAGCTGTTGCAACACTGGTAGCAGTAATGCACTATTATTCCATCTTTTTGTCAGCAGTTTAGCAGGCATAGCCTTTGATTGGTATGCTGAACTCCCCAATAATTCATTGAAGACTTTTACTGAGTTGAAGCAATACTTCATTAAGAGGTTTGTTGGAGCTCAGCAAAGGGTAACTGTGGGTGATCTCTTTGTAGCACAACAACACTCTGGTAAGCCTCTCATTGATTATATTCCCACATGACACAATTTGAGTATGAAATATGACCACAGCTGTCTGAATAGTATGTTAATTCTACTAAAGAATATTCATGGCCCGGTCACCTTCATGCTCAAAGGTTTTACCATCAAGACATTTGAAAAGCTAATCAACAAGGTGCCTAGTCTATAAGGAGAGGTCAAACTGTTATCTATTCAAGATCAATCAATAAAACCAAAGCCATAGAAAATCTATAAAAAGAAGCCAGGGGTAGTAGCAGCATTGGATAAGGGGAAACAACTGGCCAGGGATCAGCACAAGGGACCTCGAGCTCCATAACATTCACTTCCACCTCCTATACCACCACCTAGACCATACTATCAGCCACCATAGTAACCTCCATGGCCTTCATCGCCTCCTCCTCAGCCATATTCTCAGTAGCAGTACACATACCCGCCCCCAGGTAACTATCATCCAATTACTTTTTCGGATAAACTAAACAAACCTTACTCATTTAAGAGGGAGGTAGTCAAGAAAATATTTAAGAACCTCTTAAAGAAACCTAATTTTTAGCTACCCAGGTCTAGGAAGCCGGAGGAAGTGGGTAGGAGCAATGATTCTAACTTTTTCCCCTACCACCATATGTTAGGCCATATTTTGGAGGATTGCTTTACATTTAAGGACTAGCTTGAGCATAGCTATAAGTCAGGTGCTTATAACAAAGGAATATCTAGTGGAACAACCATCTAGTTCTGTTAGGGTAATCCTTGGGGATACATGTTATCTTCACAAAATAAAAGAAAGTTGGGATATCTCTCTATCCTAAACCTCTAAAAAGATTATTTCAAAAATCAAGAAACTTTCTTGTAGGTGCCTAAGGTAGCTCGAACCTCCAACATCAAGGAAGATTCACAAGTTGCCAAAGACAACTTGGGGAAAGTGGAGCTCAGCAGTAGCCCACACTTGCTCAGGATAGCCAAGTAGCACAACCACTGATCAAGCCCAACCTCCATTCCACTGTTGCAACTACTACTTCAATTGACACTTCTACTTCAGCTAGCTCTTCTTCTAGTAGACATCTTATATCGGTGGATGAGGGCATCAAATCTTTCACCCCACTTACTTTACTAGATTTCTACTATGTGCCTTCTGTTAAATCTAAGAAATCAAGGAATAAAGCTAGTTTGAATTACATATATGTCATTTCTGATGGGTTGTCTGACTCTACTATTTTAGAAAACTCTTCAAGTCTGAATAATTATAACAACTCCGATCATCCTCTTTATGATTCAGAGATGGACTTTCCTTCTAAAATAATGGCTCACCTTTGAGATAGTTGGAATCATGATTCTGAGAGTCCTATAGGAGAAGCGTAGTGAGCTACGCGTAGAATCTTTTGCTAAATCTCCATAAGAGATCAATGAAGTTAACCTCCGTAGTGGCAAGTTCTACCTCCTAGGGCATCACCTCAAGATAAAGGAAAACAAGTCATTGGAACTAATGAGCATGAAGCCCCTCTACAGGATGCTCTACCCAAGATATGCTTGTAGAGGATCAGCCCAAAGTTGATTATAATGTTCTCGCTCACCTAAGAAATTTATCACTAAACTAAGCATATATGATGAGCTTGTCTTATCCATAGAGATGAGGGAATCATTAATCAAGGATCTTCTTGATCTAGAGATATACTTAGCTCAGCTGACCATTATTGGAGAGGAGGCATATTATTCAAGAGAAGCTCATGGAGTCATATTTATCGATGAAAACCTTCTTCTGGGGGACATGGAGTACAACCGTCCCCTCTACAACACAGTGGATATGGGCAGATTCAGAATTTCTAGGGTTTTGGTTGATCCAGGTGTATCAGTGAATATTATGAGTTTAAAGACCCTTACCTATTTGAGAATTGATATCTCTAAGCTCCGAGGAGATCAGATGATGTTGAGAGGATTCAATGAACAAAACGAGAGGGCTTTAGGCTCCATAGTGTTATCTTTGCAAATAAGTGACTGGAAGACTGAAGCCAAGTTCTACATAATTGATTCGAATACATCATTTACTACTTTGTTCAATAGGCCTTGAATACACTACAATAAGATGATTCCATCCTCCCTCCATCAGTGCGTCAAGTTTCAAAGAGATTGAATCGAATACTATGTCAAAGAAGATGAAAAGTTATTTTCAATTAGAGAGGCTGAGATATGTGAGGATGTGACCTACTATCTTCCTCAAAATCAAAACACTCTTTCTCACAAATTTGGCCAAAATTTAAATACAAAAGAAAAAGAAAAAGAAGAAAAATAAAAAGAAAAAAAAGAAGAAGAAAGAAGGTACAAATGAGCAAGAAAGGGATACCAAAGAAGAAGTAGAGTTGCATGTTAGATACCACCCACAGTTTGTTCCACCATACAGACATATGGGTAGGATGACCCAACCTCCACCAAGCAAGTGAGGCGACATAGAAGAAATTCTGGTGCAAAGACTTAGTTGGGCCGACCAATAGGGTTATGTTCAAGTTCACAAGAGTTTCCCTACTATTCACATAGACTTAGAATCCAGATCGGAGGATGAGTCTCATGTGATTAGCATACCAGCTAACCCATCTTAACAGGTTTTTTTGGAGGTGACACTCGAGCCAGATAGTGATAAAGATCAGGCCTCCAAGCAAAGAACGAATGTACTCGAATTCAGTTTATGTAAAATTGTTAGGCAGCAGTTGGGAACTTTAGCTCTAACCTCACTTTCTTCTCAAAAAGTTAAAGGTTTAAGTTAAGGAAGCCCCTAGGTCTTCCATGAATGACAAACCAAAGAGATTCTTATTGGGATCATCATCCTCAAGTCCAGAAGCTGATGTTGAACTTGAGTATAATTCATATAAATATTTAATGGAATTACCTTTTGATTGGCACTCGCCTTGTGATCATAATCTTGAAAAAAAAGGTTTAATTCCTTATACATGGTCCAGGCACATGTCAGAGTATTTCAAGAAGTTGTGGAATAATAAAGGTAGAGATGCACAATCAAGACCAAGACTAAGATTCGGTATAGAGGGTCCAGTCGATGATGATGATTACTGCTTAGTTATCATCAATCATGTGGAGTCTAATAGGTTCTTCTCAAACCACACTAACTCTTATGAGGATATGTGTTTAAAAACTTTAGATGATCCAGATGATCTTTAGATCAAAGATGTACCTCCAAAATTTGAAGAGGAAATCTATTCAACTATTGATAAGCTCAAAGAAATCAAGCTCGGGATAGAAAAAATCCACACCCTACATAAGTCAGTTCTCTACTAAATAAAGAAAAAACCAATGACTTAGTTAGGCTATTGATTGAGTTTAAGGACTAGTTTCCATGGATCTATGAAGAGATGCACAGATTATCTCCTGACGTAGCAATCCACCAACTAGCAATAGACCCTAACACTAACCTTATCAAGCAAGGTCCTAGACGCATGCAATTAGAAATTGGACAACAGGTCATTTCTAAATTCAAGAAATTGATCAATGTTGATTTCATCAGGGAAGAAAAATACCCTACCTAGTTATCCAATGTCGTGCCAGTTAAGAAAAATAATGACCAAATTTGCATATGCGTCGATTTCAGGAACTTAAATAAAGCATGTCCTAAGGATGAATTTCCACTTCCTATACCAAAGTTAATGGTGGACATCACCTCATCTCATGCAATATTCTTCTTCATGGATGGGTCATCAGGTTACAACTAAATCAAGATGACCCCCGAGGATGAAAAAAATACTACTTTTTGAACCCCGATCAGAATCTATTGTTATAAGGTCATGCCTTTTGGCCTTAAAAATTCATGTGCTACATACTAGTGGGCCATGACTCAAATCTTCAACAAACTCATTCATCATCTAGTTGAATTCTATGTTGATGATCTAGTAGTCAAAAGTAAATAAAAGAAATACCATCTCTTTGACTTGAGAGTAGTTTTTGAATGGTTAAGATAATTGTGGTGAAATTTTTATAATGAGACTTCTAAAGAATAAGATATATACTTCCATCTTCACTCTATGCAGAATAAAATGAGGATGGAAATATACATCTCTCTCTTTTTATGCATTTTTGACACCACGTAGATCTGTATATTTTTTATTGAGGGTGATCGGTATGACATTGAGGAAAGGTGTACTATCTCAAAAGATAGAAGTCACCACCCTACAATGGACCTAATCACCTCAACCAGGACTCCTAAGGATAATGGGTCTACATGTGTACTAGATATTCTTCCCCTACTTTACATGGAAAAGTAAAGTAGGGTTTATTTTAAATCGAGTTCGTTAAGTTCCCTGCAAGGGCAAGCCCTTATTGTTAATTTCATCCTAAGGAATGAGATCCTTAGAAATACTCTTGATTAAGGTAAATGATCATTGTCTCCAAAGATTTTAATAGGTAGTAATATCAATCAATTAGTTTATTTTGAAAGATCAAATAGAATTAATCAAAGAGAGGGAGTTATTATTAAATCCAAATGAAGATAAGTAGAAGATGCCCATGATGCTAGGAAACCTAATGAGCACCTCAAACTATCTTATGATTGGGCTTTACATTTTTGAAATTGATTTAATTTGTTTGAGTTGAATTTTTCATTAAAAATTTAGGGCTTATGATTCCACAACACAAGATTATGGAAAAGCCTAAGAGGCGAGGATTTATGCTTATGGCTCATAAAGAGGAGAAGCAACCTTCGAACCTAAATCTAGGGAGCTTTGGCAAGAGCCAAAAGCACAATCTAAATTTAAGGCAAAAATGGGTATTTGGTTTGCCTCCATAAGAGAGGACAAACCACCCGATTGCTTGGACCTATAATCGCCTGGGGGTAGCCGCCAACTAACTCATCCTACAATTTTAAATTCATGTAGGCAAGTCATATGCTTTATGCAAGATAGCTAGGCTATTATTTATTTAGAAAGAGACTAAGTCCTTAAACTCACTCCCTAAAGAGACTTGATCATGTAAAGGTATGCTTCAAATGATATAAATCTAATACAAATCATATTACATTTTATTTTCATTTTTGGACAATAATTTTGACTCAGGCTAATAGGATTCATATGCCTAATGCATGAGAAGTGAGATTACTGGCCAAAATAAGCGAGAAGGGAGGAGGTATATTTCCACCATGGCTCTCAAAGGTCAAGCCAAGTTTCTTTGGCAAAGGTAGAAGCCCTCCAATCAAGAGTGAAAATAATATACATTTGTGAAGTACTCATCTAGTTAGGGGGTTGCTAATTCTTTTATCTTGATTTTAACCTAAGCTTTAGGTGAGGCTATGAGTTCTTTATTTTTAATTTTTAATTATTAAATTTGGTAGATGATTTATTTTTTCATAAGAGCCTAATCCACATCCAGTCCATACATAAAGAAAGGAATAAACTAGGAAAATGATGCCACTTAATGCACAAGCAAAATAAATCATCAATCAATTTATAAAGCTAATCATAAAAGAATAAGAGGCCATTTGTGGTCGGGCACCACCACACAAACTAGAAAATAAATTGAGTAGCCAAGCTCTACCCTTATACAACCCGGATTACAAATGAATTAAATACAATTAAGCAAGGAACTCATTATTATGGGGGTCTTCAAACTTCATTTCTTTATTCTTCTTTTCTTCTTTCTTCTTTGGTTCCTTCTTTTGGATGGTTAGAAGGTGCTTCAAAGGCTTCACATGGTACATAAGATGAGATCTTATGACCAATGTTCATCCTAATCCTCATAATAATCATTCCAAAATTCTAATTGCAAAAATTACATGAAAAAAAAGTAAATCTAGCTACAACCTAGAAAATAGAGATTAGCTAAACAAACCACACAAATCCCAAGCTTGTATATTAGACTTATCACCCCACACATGGGTGACTAAGCCCACCTGGCCTATCAGATTATTCTTAGGGGGATAAGCACCTGCACAATAAAAATATTTATATTTTTATTTATTATAGCTCCCCTTAAGCACAATCTCCTGTAGAAAATAATGATTAGACTAAATCATCCTATCATTCATTCTACACACATTCACCCTAACATCCAGACTAAAATATATATCATAAACAAAAGAATTAAACCATGCACCACCCTAACCTAAAGCTAGAGGTGGTAGCTTAGCCTAATGTGTGTGCTTTAGAGATTTGTGTGGTAAGCTTAGCTATGGCTTTAAGTTATAATTTTCTAAGTGTGAAAAAAGTTCAACTTAGAGGAGGGTTTCATTTAAGTGGTTTAGTTATTTTGGGTTGATTTTATTTTATATTTTGATTGGGTTCAATTGAATCCTACAATTAATTACTAAGTTAAAAAGAGAGGGAAAGAGAAGAGAACTTTTCTTTCCTTCCCTAACCTAAGAAATTTCTAAAGTGAATTCATGTTTTAGTTTTATTAGTGAATGTTTTATTATATGTTTTAATTAATCCTAAGTTTAGATAAACTTTAAGCAAACCTATTCAAAAAGAAAGGCATTTTAATATTAAGTAAAATGAATTAAATTCACAAACCATAATTCACTTCATTTCTTTCCCAACATGTATAACATGCATATGAATGAGTCCTAAACATATCTATACATAGAAATGGGAATGTTTAGCACACTTCATGATGCATGCTAAGTAGTTCATTTAAGAAAATTTGAATGTTTATGATGCATAATTTTCATTAAGTAGCAAAAGGGTTACTTATCCAATTTTCACATGCACATATGAATGTATAAAAGGCATAAGTGAGTATGACACCATTGTTAACCCGGGATGCAGGGTACAAGACCTACTTAGGGCTACTTAAAGCCTCGCAACCTAGGGGTTGTCCAGACTAATATGCCACTTTCCTTAAATACAAGCATGTGTATAAAAGAAATGAATGGAAAAGAAAGAATGCAAAAGTTTATGTTAGTTGATTTATTTTTATTTATGCAATTTATATGTACAAGTATAGGTATCCTTCTTAAGTAATAACATAGGAATGAATAGGAGATGGAATTAGGCAAGTGTTAGGTTCTTTTCAAATGAACTATACACTTTGTCAAATTCTATTCAAAACTATACCAAAAGAGAGGAGAAGGAAAATTATACTAAGCACATCCTTATATTTTACTCACATGCAAGCTGATAAGTAAGATATAAGTAACACACTTTTAGTTTTGATAATTGATTTCTATATTTTGAAAATAATTTGGATTTAATAGTGATAATAGCTACTCATATTCTTACTTTAGCCAAAATATGCAATTTGACATAAAGGAAATATTCTCATTTTTTAATTTGATTTTTTTAAAAGCATGGATGTATGAAATCATATGAAACACACATTTAGCATGTTAGAAAAGTACTAAAGTAATGAAAGCATGTAAACACATTCACCTTATTTAATTCCTAAAGACAATCTTATAAAATAAGAAAGCTTAAAGTAAATCAAAAATTTGTTTAATGTGATTTATATTTGATCTTGAGTTTGATTTAATTTGGAAAATATGAGGTGACTTTGCTGTTCTTAACCAATTCTCACATGTGTTTGATATATTTTCTTTTCATTTTTTAGTTGATTAGATTCATTTTACATTTTGATTAGGTTCAGGTATGAACTAAGCATGCTAATTTCCCCTTACCAACACCACCTTAGCATAGTTAATCAAATAATTATGAGCCAATGAGATGACTTAAAACCTCATAAAGAATTTAAATTTTCAATGCACCTAGAAAGAAAAGGACATAATGCAATTTGGCTCACGATTAATGATTAATTAAGCTAAGGGATTTAACTTAAGTAATTTCAAAACACCCCTCATACATATGAGTTGAATTTTAATTTCCTTAATTGTACTTAAGCTCTTGAACACGTAAGCATCTACCCCAGGAAGGATTAATTGAGTTTTGGAAAGTTTTCAAATTTTGTGAAATTAATAAAGGGGGCAATTACTGAATTAACCCTTAGTTAAGGATGGATTAAGGAAGAATGGGGGGTTTAAGGAATATCTTATGGGAAATGTCCAAAATTATTGCTGAAACCTCCTATTCACTGAAATAGACCTTAATTAGCTTCAACAAAGGATTAAACCACTAATCAAACCCTTAATTAATCTTAATTACATTAAGGGGGTAATTAATAAATGAATTAGAAATTTCCCCAATTAAGCCTCCCATAAATCCCAAGAAAATTATTGGAGGCAGAAGTCATAGCCCAAAATGTACTCAAGAAGTTTTTGAATAATTAGTGGATTAATTAAAGGGTAATTAGCAAATTAATATTCCCAATAAAACCTAAAATAATATAAATACACTATTCAAAATCAATTAAAATTAATTTTATAAAATTCCATATCAAATTATCTATCCAATGCAATTTATTTCATATTTTTTTGATTTTTCTATGTTGAGATATGAATTTTGAAGTTTAGGTAATTAATTAAATTATATAAACCCTAATTATATCATTATTCCCTACGGGCGCCACGCATACTGCTGACACAACACACACTTTACATGTGGCGCTTCCCCATTTGTAATTTAAAATGTCACATCATAGCTTCGTGTGGCAACGGCGCTATGCGCTTTCTCCTCAGCTGTCCAATCAAGGATCGCACGATTGAGATTAGAGTTACGGATCAGAGGATTAAAAATGGATATATAATGTGTTTTAATCTCGATTGTCCATCCAAAATGCGCGGATGGATGGCCAAAGATCCTTCCCTGCAAATGCTTGTGAGCCATGGAGACCGTCCATGTTTGAGACCTTGATCCGAGCTTGATTGAGCTCGGATTGGGATGCAACTCAACCCACACCATCAACATGCATCATAGATCACATCTAATAGTCAAGATCTTAAGCCATTACATTTCTTTCACAAAGCTCCACACCACATTGAGTTTAATGATCAAAAATGGCTAACCTCGTTGAAGGTGAGCACCACACTCGATTATCTTAGAGAAGCTTCGTCTGGTTGAGACGAAGCTTTGCTGAAAGTTTGGGGGCTAAGGTTGAGTGGATCTTCCTATGGGTAAACTCCTCCTTAGCTTGAGCTTGGCATTGATCGAATTGGATATCCCCTTGCTTCAAGAACTTGGAAGAGAGCTTAGGTGCACTTGACTTGGTCCTCTGATGAAGCTTGAAGAAGGAATTAAGTGGAGTTTGAGTGTGGAGAAAGTTGGAAATTCAATGGGCCTCCCCTATTTTTACTTAAGAAAAATTGAGAAGATGCAAATTGAATCTCCCTCTAAGAAGCTTGGGATCACTTGCAAATGGTTCATATGACTCCCTCTCACTCAATCGACTATGGCTCTGTAAAGATTCAAAAGAATTAGGGGAAGTATATATCCCCATCTGGCAATCAGACGGCCAAGCATAAACTTGTCATTTTGATCCAATTGCCTTGATTCAGTTGGTTGTTTGAGCTGCTAGGACTGTCCTTGAGTTTGATTTTGCCAGGGAGTGCGAATGTGAACTCCCCAAGTGCTCCATTTGGGTGTAAGGAAGATTCCCATGTGGCCATTTCCATGCACATGGTTAGTTTGGTCCATTGAGTCAAGTTGGCCTGACCCAAACCATTGGGTTGGGTGCACCACCCTCCCTAGTGTTCACTTGACCTATTAGGAGAGTATCAAGTAGGTATGAAGAGAATTTGACCAAATTCAAGTTGAATTGGCCAAAATTTACTCTATGGCCTAGGGGTAAAATAATCATTTGGCTTATTTTAGAATTTGGATATGTTTGGTATGTTGAGAAAATAGGTTTGGCCAAGTTTCATTGGATTTGGAGTTCATTTGGTATGGTTTGGCTCATGTTGACCCATTTAGGTCAAAATGGGTCAACTTTGGTCAAGTTGACCAATTGGTCAAATTGGGTCAAACCAAGGGTTGGGTCAAGTTCATATGACCATTTTAAATGTTTTAGTGGCTTTGGTATGATTCAAAATTTGGTTTAGGCTTAAATTTGGTTCATATGACTTCATTTAGGTCAAATGGGTCAAGTTGACCAATTTGACCCATTTGACCTATTTGAGCTAGGTCATGGGTAGGTTTAGGTTTGGTTAGTCATATGAAGTGGATTGGTATCTTTGTTTCCAATCAATTTTGGTTAAGTTTGAATTTGGCTTAATATGACCCTTTAGGTCAAGTTGGGTACAAGGTCAATTGGGCTAGGTTAGGTCTAGTTGGCCAATTGAGGCTTTGGTCAAGTTCAACAAGTTATTTAGAATGAACTTGACCCATTGATTTTAGTCAATTTGGCTTAGATCAAGTTTTGACATATTTTAACTTTTTAGGTCAAGTTGGGTCAACTTGGGTCAAGTGGCCAATTGGGCTTGGTTCTGCTCAAATGTTGTTTGGTCAAGTTCAAACATTGATCATGAATGAACTTAGATCATTAGTTTCAATCAATTTGGCCTATATTGGATTTTGGCTATGTTGGGTTTCATTTTGGCTAAGTGTTGACTTGGTCAACCCTTAGGTTTAAGTTGGTTTGATCTAATTTAATTAATTGATCATCCCATGATAATTGTTGAGCATGATAAGAGGCTTAGGTGGGTTCGATTCAATCTAATTTGGTTAGAATTAAAATTTGGCTCATAAGGGTACTTTAGGTCACTTTGGGTCAAGTGAGCCTAAGTGGATCAAATGGCTTGGTCAAAGCTTGATTTGAGTTTGATTGAACTTATATATGGACTTATGATTGAAATACAAATACATTTACAAGTGGTTTGAAGTCAAATGGGTTTTGATTTAGTTGATAATTTCAAGTTCAAAGGGTGAACATGAAATGCATTTTGGCTTGATTTTTGAATTGAGTTTTGATTTAGTGATTGAAGTTTGTATTTATATTTGGATTCATGATTGAAGGATTGATTGAATCATGAAGGAAAATTAAGAGTTTGGCTTATTTTGAAGTTGATTTGGCTAAGTTCAAGATTTTGACTTGAAAGGCTTAGGTTGAATTTTAAATGAATTTGAGTTTGAATTTTGAAGTTGGTTTGATTGATTTGAATTTATATTTCATTTATATTTGTGAATATAAATGAGAATATAAATGGGTTATGAGAAAATTTATGAATTTGGAGTGATTTGATCATAATCTAGGCTATGTCCTTAAGAGAGAAATTAAAGACTTAGGAAATTTTGGAGTTTAGAATTTGAATTTTGGATTTGATTTGATTAATTTGAATTTAAATTTCATTTATATATGTGAATATAAATGAGAATATAAATGAGTCATGAGAAAATTTCATGAATTTGAAATGATTTGAAGATATTTTTGGCTAAGTCCTTAAGAGAGAAATTAAGGACTTAGGAAATATTTAGAATTTAGAAATTTAATCATGGGTTTCAATCATGTGTTTCAATCATGTAGAGTTGATTTGAATTTGGAGAAAATCAATTAGGCTAGAATTGATTTAGGTTTGATGTTGATTTGGAGTTTGACCTGAAGGAAGAAAGTAAGGGAAGTGGCCTAAGCTATAGGGTAGGCAAATTTTTCTAACACCCCTAAGGCATGTCTTATTCCCATGGCTAACTCTTCTAAGTCTCTAGGGCTAGATTCAGTGTCCACCTAATCACTAGATGTGTCTTAAGACTAAGGATCTCTTAATGTCTAAGAGGAGTCCTATGTCTAAGATGGAGGGGTTGAGAGCTCATTCTAAAAATGAGATCAACAACAATATAACCTCAAAATGAATCCCCTGAAGTGTGCATTCAAAGTATCTTTAAGGAAGTTCCTTGAGTTTGTTGTCTGACACCATGGAATAGAGATAATTCCAGAAAAGATCAAAGCTATCTTAAAAATGCTAGCCCCTAAAATTCTGCGGTTGGCGTATCAAAGATGCTTTATCTCCAATCTATCAGGAAGATGCAAACCATTTTCATCACTTGTCAAAAAGGATGGCAAGTTCAAGTGTGATGACAAGTGTCAGCATACTTTTGAAGACATCAAATAGTATTTGGTGAAGCTGCCAGTTCTAGCATCCTCTATACCGAGCAAGCTAGTTATCCTTTACACTACTACATTGGATGACTCCCTTGGTGCTTTGTTGACCTAAGCCAATGATAAAAGGAAGGAGAATGCTTTCTACTACCTCAATTATCATCTGATCTCTGCTAAAGCGAACTACCCACCTATTGAGAAAATTACTTAGCTTTAATCTCTGCATCCTAAAAGCTACGACACTACATGCTTTCTCATAAGATGAACTTGATTTCAAGAATCAATTCACTGTAATATCTCATGACACGACAGATGCTATCCGGACATTTAGCACGTTGGTCCATGATTCTCATGCAATTCGATATTACATTTGTACCCCTCTATGCGGTGAAAGGGCTGGCACTAGAAAATTTTATAGTAGCACACCCACTTCCTGTTGATTCCCCCCTCAGTAATGATCTCCCTGATGAACAAATCATGAACTTATGGGAAGTTAACAATCATCGTTAGGAGACGTATTTTGATGGTGCAGCTTCCTTTCAAAAAGGAGAAGAATCGCAATCTACTCTTCCAAGAAAGGTAGGAGTAAGAATAGTTCTCTTAACTCCAGACCATGATGTGATGAGATTCTCATACTATCTCTCCAATCCATGTACCAATAATGAAGCCGAGTATGAGGCTTGGATTGTCAGTCTGAAGTTAGCCATTATAGTGTGTGTCAAGAACATCTACGAGAATTCGCAGCAGGTCATCAACCAGATTGTTGGGTCTGATAAGGTTCTAAAACCTAAACTTCGTCACTACCACGAGTATACCATGAAGTTGTTGGCTCAAATCCCTAAGGTCACTATGGGCTCCAAAAATTCACCACCGACCTATCAATAATTATTGAATTATAGAGAGTATGATTTGAAGAATTTCAGTGTAATTTTCAAAAGGAAGATGGAATAGTAGATAAGACACTACTTAGAGATTTCTTTCTTATTTGGTGAGGACTTTAGATCTGGTTCAGGTTTTTTATAGGCGCAAGCATCATATGGAGATTAAGGATAGTCATTAAATCACTTAATGCGTAGAGTATAGCAGCATCATATGGAGATTCAGAATTTAGATTATGAAATTCATCATTTCGGCTTAAACTGGATGGTTGGGGGAATGATGATGTGCCCGATCAAGATCACATGGTTTCGTCATCCCGTCAGTCATGATCCCTAGTCTACTTAGTCAGAGGAGGTAGTTGACCCAACCTAACCGAAGGATCCTCATCAGCAATACATGGGTTACGTCATCCAAGAAATCCTTATAGATCTGGGGTGGTGTTTGTCTAAAGAGATAATCTTAAGTCTACCTTGGCTGACAGAGGGTTGTTTTCCCTATCAAGTATACCCTATGATTCACAACTCAAAGGGCAAAGTTGTTGGAGAGTATACAAGCTATGGTCATGATCGTAATATAGTGGAGTCTGACTAACCAAACCACTAGATCAAAGGACTCTGATTGTAACTGCTTCATCTGTGGATCCTACTAGCCAAGCCACACAATTAGAGGACATGAACCATGTCCTTACTAGCAAGAGTTTGATTGAGATTGAACATAGCAGAACACTTGATTAGACATTTTCTCTTTTGTGAGCTAGAGTTTTCTTAATTTGTCACCCCCGATAAACAATTATGGAAGGTGGATAGATTGAGTTTTGATTTAAGCTTTTAATGATTGAGTTTTATTTAAACAGTTTTTTAGATTGACACTCAATTTGAGTTAATTTGATTTGAAAAATTTATTAATTTGAATATGTTTAAGAGCTTTAGATCCTATCAACTCTATTTAGCTGCTAATAGAGGATTAGATCCACTGTCACCAAAAACCTCAAATTTATTTATAAGATTTTTAGGTTTTGTTAACTTGGACCCAGTCCTAAGACTAAATCGAGAAGCAACCAGTGCAGCATCCTCAGACACTTGAATTTAAGCACTCAGCGTAGTGTCGGGGCCCATGCAGATATATTTAAGACTTTATGTAGTGTTTATTTCTTAATTATGAGATTGATTTTGTATTTTCTTTTTATTCTAATTTATCCTGTGTAGCCTTTTCAGACATTAAAATTTGTACTTAAAATCTCTATGTCCTAGCACATGCAGGTATTTATAGCTTAGATAATTTCACCTAATTAATGATTTCATTGATTTTGAAAATCATAAATGAAATTCCTTAATTTTTATATTGAAGGAAAGCTCCTTCATTCGTGCAGCATTTAGTTTAGTATCACTTTCTATCTGCTTGTACAAAGATATTTTATTAGATTTTTTAGATTAATATTTAATTGATTCCCATTTATCCTGCGCAGCCTTTTCAGACAATAAAATTTGCACTTTAATCTCTATGTCCAAGCACATGTAGGTGTTTATAGTTTTACATAATTTCACCTAATTAGTGATTTTGTTGATTTTAAAATCATAATTAGAATGAAATACCATAATTTTTTATTAAAGAAAGCTCTATGATTTTATAGATTTTGATTTAGTGTCACCTTCTATCTATTTATACCAAGAGTTGCTGATCTGGTGGTGATTTTTATTTTGAAGCTACAAGTTCAAAGGATAATTTAGTTTGTTATTTTAAAAGAAGCTTTACCCCCACAAAGTAATTCTCATTTTCCCCTTCTTTTTTTACAAACATTCCTACATTCGTTTTCCCCCACCTTTTCTTTTGAAAGCAAACCATTCACTACCTCTTCTAATTTCTATAAATAAGGCCAAGAAGGAGTCTCCTATTCTATTCCATTTGTTTAAAGGGTTGGAGTTAGAACATTTGAAAGGGAGCGATTAGAGACTTTAGCGGGCTTTGAACTCTGTTTAGATAAATTTTGTAAGTGCTTTTCACCCCTCCTTTTTTGTTTTACTTTTTATGTTTGTTGTATGCCATTTACATTCCCCTTTTTTTGTTTGATAATTTTAGTTTAAATTTATTTCTAGGTTTCCATACTTAGCATTCTTAAGTCAATTCATTTTACTCTCCCATTTTTCATAAGTCAAAAGATTTGACGCAATTTTGGCAGCCTCCAGGCGTCATCCCCGCGTAGGGGCTGCATCGAGAGTGTTTTGGCTTTCTCGGTATGCTCTCATGAGTGTAGTGAGTGGTGTCTTGAGACACCACAACCAGTTTTTTTATCTCATCATGCCCTCATGAGCACAACGAGGCCTTCAAACCTCAAAGAAGACAAATGCAATATATATTCATTCCCCTTTTTTTCTAAGTCTAGAAATTAGACAAAATTTTGGCAGCATTACGTATAGGGGGAGAGACATCTAATGGATGTTGGCTTACTCGATATGCCCTCTTGAGCATAGCTAGCAGTGTCTTGTGAAACCATAGCTGGGCTTTCATCTTGTCGTGCCCTCTTGAACACGACAAGGCCTTCGAACCTGCAAAAAAAATAGACATGTATATATATTCACATTCATAGATCCACATGTTCTCACTCATTTTTCTACACATTGCAATGATCAACAAAGAAATGGGGTTAGCTATGCCGAAAACTAAGAGAAGAACCGGTCTCTTAATGGTGTTTCTTCTCTGGTTATGGCGAAAAGAAAATTGGGAATGTAATACAAGGAGTGCAACATCAAAAATTGAAGAAGAACCTGCCTCTTGACGGTGTTACTTCCTCCAATTGTGGTGAAGTGAAGATTGGAAATGTGATGCAAGGAATGCGATGCCAGAAACTGAAAGAAGAACCCATCTCTTGATGGTGTTGCTTCCTCTGATTGCGGGAAAATGAAGATTGGAAGGGTGATGCAAGGAGGGCGATGCCAAAAATTGAAAGAAGAACCTGCCACTTGATGGTATTCTTCCCCCGATTATGGCGAAGCAATTATGGCAAAATTTTGATTGGGAAAAGAGGGGGTATTTTCGGATTGAGAAAATGGGGGAATTTGAAAGTTGATTTTTAGTTTTGGAAAAAATGAGGGGATTCAGAGAGAAATAGAGAAGGATGAAGAAGAAAGAGAGAGGGAAAAAATTAAAGAGCTATTTTCAATTTTGTGGCAAACATGGTCAACATAGCCGAAGGTGCCTCTCACTTCAAAACTAACATAAGAGATGCCAACGTCTATCAATTTTGATAAGCCAAAGTCAGATAGTTTGGTTTCAGAGTTGTCTCCTAGCAGAATAGTGGTTGGCTTGATATCACTGTGAACAATGCATCCTCTTCATATATATGAAGAAACTAAAGCCCATGAGTAGTGCCAATGGTTATCTTAAGTCTCTGAAGCCATGAAAGTGCTTTCTTTCTACCAAAAAGCCATTCAGAAAGGCTGCCATTCCCACATAGCTCATAAGCATGGAAGCACTCATGCTCTTTTTCATAATATCCGTGCAAAATCATGAGGCTAGGGTTCCTCACATGCGAAAGTCTTGTAACTTCTCTTAGAAAGGTCTCAACTTATCCATCTTTAATGATATGCTTATTTGCAACATGCCATCCATTGGAAAGAACACCTTTATACACCTTTCCAGCAATGCCTTGACCAATGCAGTTTTGTAAATGTAGATTGTTTGTTGCAACACAAATCTCTTTAATAGGAATTTCCTTACTGTCATTCTCCTCAAGAATTAATGCTTCTTTCATCGTAAGTTTTGAATACCATCACCTATCACTTGCTTACGATTTGAGAGGGGAGGAAGAATCGAGGGAGGAAGAGAGAGTGCTTACTATTTGGCTTGCGTGCGTTGTGGATGAGAGGAGTAAAAATGGGTGACAAACTTTGTGATTTCGGCTTGAAGGGAGATCGACGAGTTAGGGAAGAATAATGAAAAATCCCCTCTATTCATTTCCTTTCTCAATTTTGAGGGAGCCCACAGCTCGGAGGGAACGGTTGAAGAGTGCAGTCGAACCGTGCGTGAAGCTTCCATTCCTTTGGGCTCTAGTGTGGTCAAAGGAGACGAAGGGGATTCAGCGATTTTACGTGCATGAGAGGGTCAGAAGAGGGAATTCAGTGAGAGTTCTATGCATGTGAGAGGAAAATCGAGCTTATGAAGGTCGGGTTAAGTGGGATTTAGGGCTAGGATTAGATTTAAGTTTTATAAAATTAATTTTTAAATTAATTAATCGACTTCAATGTGGACGTTATACCAACATAATTAAATAATTGATGTATATATCAATTTAAGATTATTTTGATGATCTGAACGCAACGGTGCAGTTCGTTTCACGATCGGAGGCCGTTTGGTTCGAGTACGTGTCAAATTGAGTCAATTTTAGCTCAAAATGTGCATCAACGCTTTTGACCACTCAACATTCATGCAAACTCATCCGAATTGAATACAAATAGTCTTACTTGATATATTTTGATATTTCAAAGCTAACAATGCAATCCATTTCATGAATGGAAGTCATTTGGCTTACGTCGGTACCTCCTAACTTTAATATGCATGCATGCACATTGACGACTCGATCGCTTGATCAATTGGTCATCAAGTTGTGCAATATTTATATTCTGACCAGTTTCAACATTTTGAATACGATGGAAAAGTTTGTTCGTCGATCGAGGTCATTTGAGTTGGTTTTGGCAACATCCTATGTATTTCAACCTCGATTGCGCGCTATCACTTCTGATTATTTGACATTTGCACAAACTCATTTAAATTGAGTGTGAATAGTCTCATTTGATAGTTTTTGATGTTTCAAAGCTAACAGTGTGATCAATTTCATGAACTGAGGTCATTCAGACATCGGTGTAGCATCCTGACTCCTATATGCGCATCGACATATTGATAGCTTGATCGCTTTATTGATCACTCTTTAGATTATACAATATTTATATTTTTATCAATTTTGATGTTCTAAATGTGATGGTGAAGTTCGTTCATCAATCGGAGATTATTTTGACCATTTTCAGTGATGCTCAGTGTATTTTGAGCCTTAATTTGCATACTGTCACCTCTGAAGTCTGTCGAATTTGACTTGTGGGCTTAACTTGACTTATGACACATATGTAAAGGTCAACAAATGCCCCCCAACAAATGTGGTTCACGCATGGAGCAAGTCACATTTGTTGAAAATTGGTTGACCTTTAGGGCTAGTCATAGAACCTGGATCATTTCAGCTTTGATTGTAATAGCTTACGGAGCTTTTGATAGGATTGTCATTAGTATGATGCCTATTTAGGACATGCTAAATGATGGGCTTGACTGATTTGTCAGAATAGACTTGTTAGATAGATAAGAGTTCTTACACCATCTACTCTCTACTTCAATGACTTTGCTAAAGATCTCTTTCTTTTATGTCCTTGTAGATTTCAGTCTTTTCTAGCCCTTGCTTCGTGCTTAGTTGGGTTTGATGGAGGAGTTGATTAATTTGTTTTGATGAAGGAATCCTCTGGGGAATTGGTTTATTCATACTTGGTCGAATTTAAAATTTCATCTGTCATAGCTTTAAGCTTGACGGACTTGATGAAGGGCTGACCTGATTTGTCCATATTGACCTATCAGGAAGTGTATGCACTCCATGAACCCTGTGCTTGCTGCTTTGATGGATTCGTTGAAGGGTATATATAGATGACCTAGCCTTCCAGCTTATATAGAGTCAATGTTGAGTTATCAGTCTAGCAACGTATACTTCAACAGACTGAACAATCACAAAATTCCTTTAGTTCAACCATCGGCTTTGTATGAACTATATAATTGCTTCCTCGACCCTATGCTTTCTACTTTGACAGACTTAATGAGGAGATTGGCTTTGATCTATGCTTTGAGCTTGATTAGATTACTTGAGAATAAATTGAGATATCACCCTACGGGTAATATATAGATTGATTTGAGGCATCCCTAAATTGAGAGTTTTCTCAGATTGTCTTAACCTATCGATCAAGTAGAGATCTATTGGATCATGATTACTTGTAATCACTAAGCTAGATCTGATTTGAGATTGAACAACTATCATCATTGGACTGATAAGTAAGGGCTCTTTCACTGCGGCCTTTTCTTATGCTTTGTTGAGTGAGGAGAGCGTCAACAACTCGACTACATTTGGGCTTGTTGAGTTCGACCTTTAGAACCTACTCGAGTCTTTGACTTAAGTTATAGTGGGTTGGTGATTTTTTCATCAAATTGACAAATGGGGGTTCCTTCACTGCGGCCTTTTCTTGCAGCTTGTTGAGTGAGGAGAGCACCAGCAACTCGGTCATTTATGGGCTTGTTGAGTTCAACCTTTAAAACCCATCTGTGTCCTAGACTTTAGGATCTAAAGGTGGATGTTTCTCCAACTTAATTGATTGAAGCTTCCAAAATTGGGATTTTGTTTTTGACTTAATCTCCAGAATTTGACAAATCTGGGAGATAAACTTTTGACATTTAGGGTTGCCTTTTCATGTATATAAATAGATTCTTTTTGTTCCTATAATAACCTGTAACTTAACAATAATAATTATGGGTATATTCAGGGATTTCAACGTAAAGTTTGATGTCAACCTGAATAAGAATATATTCAAGGATCTAGCCTTATAGCACGACGTCAACTCAAATAAACTTAACATAAACTAAAAAAATGCCCCTATCTTCTAGAGGGAATTCTAAAGCACATTTAGGAGAATTTTGAAGATGAAATTACACAAATATATCAATATTTGAGTTGACATGCTCTTAAGAGGGTTTTAACATATAACATTGATTTCATCTATATATAGAAATCTAAAAATTCCCTTTGTGTAACAAGGGAATTTTCATAGAATTTTTTTCATCTGGAGTATGTTTATTTAGGGATCTCGGCATGAAGCATGATTTTGACCTAAATAGATATACTAAAAAAATGCCCCCTATCTTGCAGGGGGATTTCTATTATACCTCAAGAATGTGGTCATCAAGTATAATACTTTTTCAAGTATCTACCATTAATTGGTAGCATTGGTCTTTCACCCTTTAGGTTGATGAGTTGGTATGCCCCTCCTTGATACACTTTTTCAGTTGCAAAAGGGCCTTCCCAGTTAGGCTCAAATTTGCCACCAAATTTTCGATTGGGGACAATTTATCTTCTTAGCACCAGGACCAATTCTCCTTTTTAGAATGTTTGAGGCCGCACCGTATGGTCAAAAGCCCTGGACATCTTTGCTTGATAGACTTCCAGATTTTGATGAGCTTGCAATCTAACTTCATCAAGTGCGTCGAGTTCCTCCATTCTCAGATGAGCATTTTGATCTTCAGTTAGATTATATTGGATGGCTACTCAAAGTGAAGGCAACTCAACTTCAAGAGAAAGAACTGCTTCAATTCCAAATACTAATGAATAGGGAGTGGCTTTAGTCGGCATCTTGTAGGTGGTTCAATACACCCAAAGAGCCTCTATTAGCTGGGTATGCCATTCTATTTTATTTTTGGTGAGAATTTTCTTGAGTAGTTTGACCAATGTCTTGTTCAAAGCCTCTGCAAACCATTTACTCTTGAATTTTATATTGAGGAGTATCGCCAATCAATTTTATGTCGATCAACGAATCTATAAACCTTTGCACTTTTAAAAGCTGTGTCATTATCAGAAATAATTCAATGTGGAACTCCAAATATATAGACCACATTATGTATGAATAAGTTAATCACTCGGTCAACAGTAACTTCTTTAAATGGGGTAGCCTCAGCCCCTTGGAGAAATAATCAACCGCTGCTAGTATGAAGCGGTGCGATGGTGGATCAATTGATCCAATTACATCTGTACCCCAACATTCAAATGGCCAGGATGCTATTATTGGGTGTAATGGATTCATAGTTTGATGAATAAGACTCCCATGTACTTGACACTCATGACCCTTCTTAGCATGATTAATGCAATCTCTCACCATAGATGACCAATAATAGCCCATCCTTTTGATCTTTACTACCATCTTGGGACCTGACTGGTGTGCACCACAAAGTCCTTCATGAATTTCAACCATCACTTTACTAGCTTCATCTGTATTTAGGCATCGTAGCCACATTTGTTCAAAGGATCTACGATATAAAGTATTATTGACGAAAGCATAGCGTAACATTCTCTTCTCGATTTGAGCTACCAGTGATCTATTATTTGATAATTTTCCTTCTTTAAAGTAGTCAATGAAGGGTTGCCTCCAATCATCCGGCTCTTCTACAATAAAGGCTTCACATTGCTTTTCTGAGGCATTGTCATTCTTAGCTCTTCTTGGTATAACTTCTTGTTGATTTTGGGGAGTATGAGGAGCAACTTGAGTTGTATCCTGCTAGGTTAGATTTGTTAACCCATCTACCTACGGGGATTGATACTTTACTAGCTCTAGAACTCATAGAGTAAATATGTCAATCATGACATAACCATCATTCATACTTGCCATTTCCTTAGCTAATTTTGCTAAGCAGTCGGCTTTGCTATGCTTGGATTGAGAGACTCGAGTTAGTGTGATATTTAGTATCTATTTCATAAGCTTGAGAACTCGCTTGTGATAGAAATCTAACTCAAGCTTGTTAATTTTATAGATGTCAAGTACTTGATTTATAATAAGCTGAGAATTGCCAAAAATATGCAAGTTTTGAATGCCTATGAAAATAGCTTCTTCCAGACATGCCACTAATGCTTCATATTTAGCTTCATTATTAGTTCTTGGCTCGGTCAATCTATATGATCGTCTCATTATCCCTTCTTCTGGTGTTATGAAGACGATGTCGATTCCTTCTCTTGCTCTTGGGAAATTTAGATATTGGACTTGTTTGGTCGATGAGGCTCCATCAAAGTACATTTCTCAAATTTGTGATTTTTCACTTTCATGAATGAGCATAATTTACTCATCGGGCAAATCATCATTAAGAGAAGAGTCCGTAGGGATGGGATGTACAGCAAGAAAATCTGTTAAGACTTATTCCTTCACTACTTTCTATGGAACATATGTGATATCAAATTGTAGAAGCAATACTATCCATCTTGCCAAGCGACCTGTCAATGTTGGTCTTATCATCAAGTATTTCAGCAGATTGATCATTGAGATGAGGGTAATCTTGTGAGATAACATATAATGATGAAGCTTTTGGACTACAAAGATCAATGTTAAATAGTATTTCTCTATCAGAGAGTATCTCATTTCTACTCCAATCAACCTCCGATTGATATAATAAAGAGCATTCTCTTTGCTTTCTTCATTGTGTTGTGTCAATAATACTCCAAGAGACTCTTTTAATGCAACTGTGTATAGAATGAGGGGCTTCCCAGGAGTAGGCGTTGCAAGGATTGGTGGATTTAACAAGTAGCTTTTAATGCTTGTAAGCACTCTTTGCCCCATTTAAATGGAGAATCCTTCTTCATTAACCTTGCAAATGGTTGATAACGTCCTGATAAGTTTGATATAAATTGACAGATGAATGCAAGCTATCCTTGTAAAGAATGGTGCTGACGCAAACTTTTTGGTGGAGGCATCTCCATGATTGCCTTGATTTTAGCAGGATCAATTTCAATACCTCTATGACGTACAATGTACCCTAGGAATTTTCTAGAGGATACCCCAAATGCACATTTTATAGGATTCATCTTAAGATCATATTTTCTAATTCGCTCCAGTACAATTCTCAAGTCTTTGAAGTGGTTTTCACGATTCAAGTTTTTTACTACCAAATCATCAACATAATATTCCACCCTTTAATGAATCAACCATCAAAAATATTCATCATGGCTCTTTAGTATGTAGCTTTACCAATTTTTAAGGCCAAAAGGCATAACTGTGTAATAGTAGATGCCAATAGGTGTTTTTAACGATGTATATTTTTTATCTTCAGGTGTCATTTTGATTTGGTTGTATCCCGACGATCCATCCATGAATGAGAACATATCATAGTTGGAAGTGTTATCCACCAATAGTTCTGATATTGGAAGTGGAAAGTCATCTTTTGGGCACACCTTATTTAGATCTCGAAAGTCAATGCAGAGACGGATTTGGTCATTCTTTTTCCTAACTAGGACAATGTTGGATATCCAATGTAGATACTTTTCTTACTGGATGAAGCCTGCTTTAATCAGCTTCTTAATTTTTGTAATTACCTGTTCTTCAATCTCCAATCTCATTTGCCTAAGAGCTTGCTTAATGGGCATTGCATCTGGTTTAATAGCTAGTTTATGAACTGCTACATCAGGGGATAAGCCTGGCATTTCAGAATATGTCTAGGCAAAGCAATCCCTGAATTCACAAAGCATTTTAGCTCTTCCACTTTCTCATCAAGAAGCACATGAAAGTTGGACGGGGATCATCCTCAGCTCCTAGGTTGATTTCTTTAAGTTCATCCATAGTAGTTATTTGTCCACCATCTTTAAGTTCTCCAGGTGCAGGCTTGGCTTCTACTTCTTCATTATTTTAAAGAAGAATTTCATGAGAATCATCTTCTCCATCACTATGAGTCTCGATCTCAACTTCTATTATATTATAGCAAGCTCTATTTTGATGAGATTTATGGATGAACCCCAAATTTTTAGTGATAAACTTATCACTTATTTACAATGCTTGAGGACTTCTATGGCTCCACATCTTGTTAAAGATTTGAGTCCTATATTTAGTAGTTCCGATATGAATTCTAAGCTTATGCATCATTCTTCACAATTTTTGTGAATAGTATATTGGTATTCTTGTTAGCACTATCTCATATGAATTTTTATTTTGAGTAGGGTGCTCAAAATTGTGAGGCTTAGACTCTTCAGATTTGTAAAATAGAGTTCCTGTTCCACCACTCTCACTCAATGGTGGCACATAGAATGTTATCAATTCTTCAATATCATGAACCTTGATGGTGATTTTTTGAAATCGTTGGCGATGGGTATAATTTTGAGTGAGTCATCTGACTCTGCCAAGTGAGCTATCCTCCTTGATGCAGTCATCTAAACTCTATTTCCATAAGTAGATTCAAAATTATAGTCTGAATCAGAATCACTTATTTCATACTCTATTTTTCTTGAGAGCTTATAAGTTCCATTAGGTTTGACATGAATATCTTCTCCTTCTTCCGTGTGACTTCCCAAATGAGGAAATGATTTTATTGAGGTGCAGATTCAAGTGCTTTAGGCAGCATTGGCATTGCCTTCTTTCTTCCTCTTTGCTTTTGCTTTTTCACTTTATTAAATTACTATTTAGTTCCTGAAGTGGATGCTACCGCTTCAAGAAGCTCTGTTAGCTTAGGCTCTTTAAGGATGAAATATTTTGCATCTTTATAGATCTTTGCTTCATTGATGGGGAATGGTTGTAGGTTACCAAGAATTCTGAATTCTTCTTCATCTTTCAGATACTTCATACATTGATGCATAGTTGATGGGATCATGCCATACTCATGCATGGCCGGCCCAAGAGAGCTCTAAATGATGTATCAACATCGATTACATGAAACTTGGCTTCTGTATATAAATCCCTGAACTTGAATGGGAGAATAAAAGAGCCTAGAGTTTTTTGCCCTTTTTCATTGAAACTTTGAACCATCAACTTATCACTCCCAAGATGTTGGATATCAAGTGATAATCCTCTTAATACCTTTAGACTCATAAGATTGATAAAAGAACCTAGATCAATCAACATTCAGCTGATCGTGATGTCATCACTCTCTACAGTAACATATATAGGATGGTTGTGATCTGTCATTCCCAACATAAGATCTTCTTCAAAAGTTATGATTAGTAGGAGATCTTGAGTTTGCAATGCTTCAGTCATGCATTTTTCAGCAAAGTAAACTTCATAACTCTCTGAATCTTTGAGATCATGTATCAAAGTTTCTCAGAGATCTTTTGACATCAAGAGAGCCTCGTACACACTTAATTGTGCAGGGTTCTTTCTCAAGTGTGATAGAATATTATAATCTATCTTCTTGCTTGATTTAGGCTTTATCCTAGGAGTTTTGGGAATGATATCCTCGTTGACTTCAATTTATTTGCCTTTATCTTTATTTGTATATCCCTTCTTTGATGAAGGTGGTAAGACTTTACCACTTCTCAACTGAACTTGAATCACCTTATCTTGCTCAGATTCTTCTAAAGTGGTAGTTTCTTCAAGTTCCCTTCTTATTCTTGAAGATTGGCCAAAAGGGCTAGACTCATTTTTCAACATCATACATTTCATACGTGATGATATCGATGAGTCTGACTCTTCTCCATTGAAAAAATACATAGATTTTCATCTAAACTATTATTGTCTTGTTGAGTCATTAAACAAAATTCAGACATTAGCTCCTCAGGCTCTTCTTGCTTTCCTAAAAAGAATTTTATCGGGTTAGTCAAGTTTGTCTGACTACCCTTATCATCTCAGAGTAACCGATGCTGAAGAACCTCTAACATCACGTAGATGATTCAACATGTATCTACTGGACAAGATTCACCATTATCTTCTTCATCTAATTTAGCAATGCGAAGTTTAGGCATGAAGTCTGCAAGCCTAAATGGCTGTCTTGTCGGCTGATGAAACTCCTCTAGATTGTTAATGATCTTTTGAGTTGTAGTTCTCTTCTTGATCTTCTTTTTCTTAGCCAGCTTCTTTGATTTATGAGGCTTGCATTTAGTAGACTACTTCTCATGCTGTGACAAAGTAGCCTTATCATAATGCCACTAAAAAGTCCAAATACTTAATTTAGGCATCTCTCTTAAGTTCAATGTAGGTTCAAGTGGTGATTTTCACTTAACACTAGGGATATCTTTTAGGTGCTTCAGCATCTTCACAATTTTTTTGGATACTACCGTTGGCCATTCTTCAGTCAGAACTGATTTCTCATTCTTTTTATCTTTGCTGGATGATACGAAAGAGGATGTAATCATCCTTATAGACTCTCTTTTTGGGTTGACTAGAATACTATCGATAGTATAAATTCACCTCGATAATACTTTCTTTCTAGCCAATCTTTGAAGACATAATAATCTTCAATAAGATGGTTGATCATTCGATGATATGGATCGTAATTTGGATTGTTGACTTGATCAGCTTCTTCAGGCCTTTTAATTTCTGGTAACTGTAGACCAGCTTTAACTGCTTACCGAAATAATTTGGTCACACTGTCCCTTCTAATAGAATATTCTTTATTCATCTTTTCCTTAAGAGATGGTCGCATTCGCTCATCATCTCTTGTTGCTTGTTTTAGATGCTCTCTACCACTTGGAAAAGTCTGAGGTTTGTCATTGCCTCCTAGTACCAATTTTGGCTGTGGATTAGAATAAACAGGCTTCTTTCCCTTATCATCATTGTACATTAGCTGCTTTCCTTTATCCACATTATATATCACCCACATTTCACCATTTGAGCTATAGGAAGCGGCATGAATTTCATTTCTTCTTGAGTCTAAAGGTTTATTTATCTTTGCTTTATCTACATAGACTTCAGACTTAGCGTGATTCAGCTTTTCAAATTTAGCCACCCTATCGAGTAAGTCCTGGAATGTTGCAATCGACACCATGCAAAAAAATGGTACCATTTTATCATCCATATTGTCCATTAGCAATTAGATCGCATGTTTTTCTTCCTCTTGTTGCTCACACTTCATACTTAGGTTGCACTAACGACTTAAGAATTTTGTCACGGACTCATCTTTCCTTCTTTTCAGCAAGGCAAGGTCAGCAATTATGATTTTCTCGATTGCACTGGTGAACCTCTTCACAAATATGGTCTCTAATTCTGCAAAGGTTTTAACCGAATCATTTAGCAATACTACTGAGGTCAGGCTACTAATGAATTGACAAAAAAGTAGTGCATCATTCCCTCTTATGTTACCACAGTAGCCTTAAATTGAGCTAGATGTTGCTTTGGATTACCAAGCTCACTAAAAGAATTAAATTTTGGCACTGAGTAACCTTTAGGGTATGACACTTGATCATATTCAGCTGGGTAAGGGCGACCCTTACTCACCGACTTTTCACCTACTAAGGCTATGACCTTTATCTTTTCATTGATTATTATTTCTAGCAATCATTGTCATTCCGTGTGCTATTTAGATTTAAATTCGGAGGGAGGTTGGTCAACTTCGTTCCTCACTTTATGTGTAGCATGTACTGTAGGAGCTTGAGGTACCACAGTGGCTGGTGGTATATAAGTTGTATTATTAGCTGTGTATTGATTAGCAGACAAAATAGGTGCTGCACTTGATATGATATTCTTCAACAACATCTCCATCATGATATTCATTTGTATCATCATATCATTCATTTTGGTACCAAGCTGTGCAATCTCCTTATCTTTGACCTTCATTTGATGCTACATTTCTCTTTGCTCTCTAGCTAGTGCCATGGCGTTAATCAATACAGGCTCTTCCTCATCTTCTATTTCTTATTGTTGTTCTGCTCCTTGCTCATTTTTAGGGGAAGAACTTGACTATCTTTTTCCTTGTGCATTTGCAGAGATTGTTGTTGGGGCTATACGACTTAGTATAAAAGCGTGTACCAGGTTGATCATTTTCTGGTTCAACCATATAGACAACTTTGACACTCATAGTTTCTTTCTCATTATGATCTTCTTCTTCTTCATTTTTAGCAAAGATTGAAGCTCCATCTTCTATTTGCTTCGATGAAGAATCTTCTTCATAGACGTCAAATTCAGGTTCAGGTTCCCTGAGTTCATGTTCCTGCTGATGGTGCTGAGTGGAGAGTTCATTTATATATCTGATCATATAGACAACTTCCACTTCCATAGTATCCTCTTCGTTATTTTCTTCTTGCACATGAATTTTCAATCGACGTTTCCAGTGGATCTCTAGTTCAATGTGCGGAATAGATATTTCTTCTATTAAAGGACTGTGATCGAGGTCAACCTTCTCTTATGGGGGGTGAACTTGATCGATGATGGGATCCCCTAGAGGACTCTCCAGGGTGTCGACCATCATATCTTTCATCAGTGATATCCCTTCTTTTGGGTATCCACTTCTAATGAGTTATTTTTGAGGTAGATGTTTGAGTATATGTATCAGATGTCACACCTCTTCCATTTTTTGGGATTTCATCACGAGGCCTTGGCCTCCATATCGGTTTACCCTTTTGTTGAGGCCTTTTGGCAGCGAATTGTTAGACACGTGATCTAAGTATCACGCTCTGATGCTCACCATGCGAAGCATACTGGGCTTGATGACTAGTTACCATAAGAGATGACAACTTTCTTGGAGGAGCTTCAGTATTTTCCATCACCACAGACCTCTGAAATCTTCCTTTCATTAGGCCTCTGTCATTGGCCACTTTGAAAACTTTATGTATCATGGCAAACAATGTTTCAGGCTATCTCCTCTATGGTGGTGGAGCTTGACGTAGTTGATTCTTCCAGAAAGACTAATTTATTTTGCCAGTAGAGCTATTCCTTTTTACCGACTTTAAGTTGTCAAAGTTGTTGTGGGTAGGGATACTCACTTCTAGTGGTAGTATTGCTTGTTCACTAGGTCATTCAAAGGGGATCTATCGAGCCCTCAGCTCAGTGTTTCTCCTTCTTCTTTGTCTTCTAGCTAATTTGCTTCCTAACGAGGAAGCTTCATGATCATGCTTTCTAGGTATAAAAGGTTCAGTCAGTGCAACAATTGTACCATGAGGCATTAAAGACATAGTTTTCCCACTGAAGGTTCTTTTCATCACAGGAGCTTCAGATTGACCTAGCCTTTTGAAAACTGAAGTTCTCTGTTGGGAGAACTCCTTGACAGCGGTTTACTGTTGAACTGGTTGGTGCACAAGCTAGAAGGAGCTTCTGTAACTTGAGGCCTTCTAGCATGGCCTTAGACGAATGTACCGCAGGTGCGTACTTCATGAGTTGTAGCATGATAGCCGAGAAATTCATGCTACCAAATTGAATGGTAGCCCCGACATCTCATGTGTTTATGATGGCATTGGATAGGCAGATGTTCACATCATGACCTAGCTGAACGGTGAAAGGAGTACTTTGTAGATCCATTCTGTAAAAGTAAAAGATGGGGATTAGTAATTAGCAATTATTATTTCACCCCATACTTTCAATATACAGAGGTACTACATAATAAAATAATGGTGTAATAAATATATACTTTACAGAATGATTCATTCTACATATAGCCTCATATTGAATTTATTACACACTTAAATCACCATTTTGTATTTTAAATTTTCAAAAATTTTATTGCTACTATAGCACATATACAACTAGCCAAAGATGGAAAGAGAATCATGTCCCCAGCGGAGTCGCTAGAAATCTTTGGGCTCCAAAAATTTGCCACCGACCTATCGATAATTATTGAATTGAAGAGAGTATGATTTGAAGAATATCGGTGTAATTTTTAGAAGGCAGATAGAATAGTAGATAAGACACTACCTAGAGATTTCATCCTCATTTGGTGAAGACTTTAAATCTGGTTCCAGGTTTCCTATATGCACAAGCCCCTATAGTTAATTACCCCTCCAAATAAATGAGAGAGAACTTTCAATTAAGGCTAGTCATTAGATCACTTAATGCATAACGTATAGTAGCAGCATATGAAGTTTCATAATTTAGATTATGAAATTCATCATTTTAGCTTAAACCGAATGGTTGGGGGAATGATGACATGGTTGATCTATATCCCATAGTTACGTCATCTAGCAATCACGGTCCCTGTCTACTTAGTCAGAGGAGGTAGTCGACCCAACCTAATCGAAGGATCCTCATCAGCAATATATGGGTTACGTCGTCCAGGAAATCCTTGTAGACCTGGGGTAGTGTTTGTCTAAGGAGATAATCTTAAGCCTACCTTAGCTGACAAAGGGTTGTTTGCCCTATCAAGTATACCCTATGATTCATAACTCAAAGGGAAAGTCATTAGGGAGCATATAGGCTACAGTCGTGATTGTAATATAATAGAGCCTAACTAGCCAAACCATCCAATTAGAGAACTCTAGTCATAATTGCTTCATCTATTGAGCCTATTAGCCAAGCCACACAATCAAAGGACACATACCACATCCTTACTAGCAAGAGATTGATTAAGAGTGAACATAGCAGAACACTTGATTAGACATTTGCTCCTTTGTGAGCTAGAGTTTTCTTAGTTTGTCACCCTTGATAAATAATTATGGAAGGTGGATAGATTGAGTTTTGATTTAAGCTTTTAATGATTTAGTTTTATTTAAACATTTTTTTAGATTAGCACTTAATTTGAGTTAATTTAATTTTAAAATTTGATTAATTTGAATATGTTTAAGAGCTTTAGATCCTGTCAACTATGTTTAACTGCTAATAGATTAGATCCGCCACTGACATCATTTTTTAGATATTTCACTAATTTGAAACTCTTATTATAGGTTTGTTAGGTTTTGTTAACGGACCAGTCCTAAGACTAGCAGAAGCAACCTCCTCCTCGACACTTGAATTTAAGCACTTAGCGTAGTGTCGGGGCCCACGCGGGTATATTTAAGACTTTATGTAGTGTTTATTTCTTAATTATAAGATTGATTTTGTATTTTCATTTTATTCCATTTAGCCTGCGCAACCTTTTTAGACATTAAAATTTACACTTGAAATTTTTATGTCTAAGCACATGCAGGTATTTATAGCTTAGATAATTTCACCTAATTAATGATTTCATTAATTTTGAAAATCATAATTTAGAATAAAATTTCTTAATTTTTATATTGAAGGAAAGCTCCTTCATTCGTGCTACATTTAGTTTAGTGTCGCCTTCTGTCTATTTGGACAAAGAATTGCAGATCCAGTGGCGTAGAAGACGTTGTAAATTGTTCTAATATTTTATTAGATTTTTCAGATTAATATTTAATTAATTCCCATTTAGCGTGGGCAGACTTTTCAGACATTAAAATTTGCACATTAAATCTCTATGTCTGAGCACATGCAGTTGTTTATAGTTTTATATGATTTCACCTAATTAGTGATTTTGTTGATTTCAAATATCATAATTAGAATGAAATCCCTTAATTTTGTATTAAAGGAAGCCCTATGATTTTATAGATTTTGATTTAGTATCGCCTTCTATTTGCTTATACCAAGAGTTGCAGATATGATAGAAATTTTTGTTTTGAAGCTACAGGTTCAAAGGATAATTTAGTTTGTTATTCTAAATGAAGAATTACGCCTCAAAGTAATTCTCATTTTCCCCCTCTTTTTATTCAAACTTTCCTACATTCATTTCCCCCCTCCTTTTCTTTTGAAAGCAAACCATTCGCTATCTCTTCTAATTTCTATAAATAAGGCTAAGAGGGAGTCTCCTATAATATTCCATTTGTTTGAAGGGTTGGAGTTAGAACATTTGAAAGGGAGTGGTTAGAGACTTTAGTGGGCTTTCAACTCTGTTAAGATAAATTTTGTAAGTATTTTTCACCCCTCCTTTTTTTCTTTTACTTTTTATGTTTGTTGTATGCCATTTTACATTCCCTTTTTTTGTTTGATGCTTTTAGTTTAAAATTTAGCTGTAGGTTTCCTTATTTAGCGTTCTTAAGTCAGTTCATTTTACTCTCCCATTTTTCCTAAGTCAAAAGATTTGACATAATTTTGTGATCTCAAGGCCATCCTCTAGATCTGAGTGTTTTGCTTTCTTGGTATGTCCCTGAGCATAGCAGTGGTGTCTTGACACCACAACCGATTTCCTTTTTTTTCTAAATCAAAAAACTTGTCTAGCATGTTTCAGATGAAGATGTTTAAACAAAACGTTTATCTTTTCGCCCTCCATGATGAGCATTGAACAACAAACACTATATATATATATATATATATATATATATATATATATATATATATATATATATATATATATATATATATATATATATATATATATATATATATATATATATATATATATATATATATATATATATATATATATATATATATATATATATATATATATATATATATATATATATATATATATATATATATTCACATTCACAGATCTCATATGTTTTAACTCATTTTTCTATGCATTGCAATGATTGGCAAAGATATGGGGTTAGGTATGCCGAAAACCAAGAGAAGAACCCTCATCTTGACGGCGTTGCTTCTCCGGTTACGGTGAAGAGAAAATTGAGAATGTAGTGCAAGGACTACGAGACTGAAAATTGAAAGAAGAACACGCCTCTTTACGGTGTTGCTTCCTCCGATTGTGATGAAGCGAAGAATGGAAAGGTGATGCAAGGAATGTGACACCAAAAACTGAAAGAAGAACCTGCCTCTTGATGGTGTTGCTTCCTTTGATTGCAATGAAGTGAAGATTGGGAGGGTGATGCAAGGAGGACGATGTCGGAAACCAAATGAAGAACTCACCTCTTCACGGTGTTCTTCCCCTGATTGCGGTGAAGCGATTGCGACAAAATTCGGATTGGGAAAAGAGGGGGTATTTTCGGATTGAGAAAATGGGGGAATTTGAAAGTTGATTTTTGGTAATGGCAAAAATGAGGGGATTTGTAGAGACATAGAGAAGGAAGAAGAAGAAAGAGAGAGGGAAAAAATTGAAGAGATATTTTTGGTTTTGTGGCAAACCCGGATCGACATTGTTGAAGGTGCCTCTCACTTCAGAACTAATATAAGAGATGCCAAGGTCTATCAATTTTGATAAGCCAAAGTCAGATAGCTTGGTTTTAAAGTTGTCATCTAGCAGAATAGTGATCGGCTTGATATCACAGTGAACAATGCATCCTCCTTCATATGTGTGAAGAAAATAAAGCCCACGAGCACTGCCAATGGCTATCTTAAGTCTCTGAAGCCATGGAAGTGCTTTCTTTCTACCAAAAGGCCATTCATAAAGGTTTCCATTCCCACACAGCTCATAAGCAAGGAAGCACTCATGCTCTTTTTCACAATATCCATGCAAAATCACGAGGCTAGGGTGCCTCACATGCGAATGGCTTGTAACTTCTCTTAAAAAGGTCTCAGCTTATCCATCCTTAACAATATGCTTAATTGTAACATGCCAACCATTGGAAAGAACACCTTTATACACCTTTCCAGTAATGCCTTGACCAATGCAGTTATGTAAATGTAGATTGTTTGTTGCAACATAAATCTCTTTAATAAGAATTTCCTTACAGTCATTCTCCTCAAGCATCAATGTTTCTTTCATCATGTATTTTAAATACCATCACCTGTCACATACTTATGGTTTGAGAGGAATGGATGAATCGAGGGAGGTAGAGAGGGTGCTTACTGTTTAGCTTGCATGGATTGTGGACGAGAGGAGAAAAAATGGGCGATAGTCTTTGCGGTTTCGGTTTGAAAGGAGACCGGCAGGTTAGGGAGGAATAATGAAAAATCTCGTCTATGCCTTTCCCTTTTTAGTTTTGAGGGAGCCCACAAAGCTTAGAGGGAATAATTTCCTCTTAGAGGGAACAGTTGAAGAGTGTAGTCAAACCGTGCGTGAAGCTTCCATTCCTTCGGGCTCTAGTGCGGTCGAAGGAGATGAAGGGGATTCGGCAATTTAACATGTGCAAGAGGGTCGGAAGAGGGAATATGAGTGAGAGCCCTATGCATGTGAGAGGAAATCTGAACGAATGAATGTCGGGTCGGGTTAAGTGGGATTTAGGGCTAGGATTAGATTTAGGTTTTAAAATTAATTTTTAAATTAATTAATCAACTTCGATGTGGGCATTACACCAACATGATTAAATAATTGATGTATATATCAATTTAAGATTATCCCAATGTTCTAAACGTAACAGAGTAGTCTGTTTCACTATCGGAGGTCATTTGGTTTGAGTAGGTGTCAAATTGAGTCAATTTCATCTCAAAATGCACGTCGTCACTTTCGACCACTCAACATTCACGCAGACTCATCCAAATTGAGTATGAATAGTCTTACTTGATATATTTTGATATTTCAAAGCTAATAGCTTAATCAATTTTACGATCGGAGGTCATTTGGCTTGCGTCGGTGCCTCCTGACTTTGATATACGTGCAAGCACATTGACAACTCAATCGCTTGATCAACTGCTCATCAAGTTGTGTAATATTTATATTCTAACCATTTTTGACATTCTAAACATGATGGCAAAGTCTGTTCATCAATCGGAGGTCATTTGAGTTGATTTTGGCAACGTCCTGTGTATTTCAGCCTTGATTTGCAGTTGTCACTTCTTATTATTCGACATTTGCACAGACACATCCAAATTGAGCACAGATAGTCTCATTTGATAGTTTTCTATATTTCAAAGCTAATGACATGATCAATTTCATGAACTGAGGTCATTCGAATATCATCGTACCTTCCTAACTTTGATATGCGCATCGACACATTAATAGCTTGATCGCTTTATCGATCACTCTTTAGATTATGTAATATTTATATTTTGATCAATTTAGACATTCTGAATGTGACGGTGAAGTCCGTTCATCGATCAGAGGTCATTTTGACCATTTTTAATGATGCCTAGTGCATTTTGAGCCTTAGTTTGCATACTATCACCTCTTAAGTCTGACGAATTTGAGATGTGGACTTAACTTGACTTATGACACATATGTGAAGGTCAACAATCACCATCTATGAGATTCCTCAAGGAGAGAATGCAATAGTAGATGCTTTGGCCAAACTCGCCAAGAAATTGGCATGTCCGGAAGATGAGTCCATTCCAATAACCAAAATAGACAAGTCTTATCCCTCATTGATGTTGAACTCATCCAGAGACTCTCTGTTGAAGGGGAGGTTGCCATTGCCAAAAAGGATGAGGAGCTAGATTGGAGGCAACCATTCATAGATTACATGAACACAGGAAAACTACCTCAAAAGAAATCATAAGCCCATCAGATAAATCAAAGAGCTCTCTCCTATGCTCTCGTGGATGGCACCTTGTACCGACGGTCTTTCGATCAAATGTGGTGATGTCATTTAAATAAATACAAAGCCCATAAGATCGTGACTGAGGTACATTCAGGTCTATACGGAGTGCATCAATTTGGTCTGTAGATGAAAGCAAAGATCATGAGACTAGGATACTACTGGCCTTCGATTATTACAGACTACATGGATGCAGCTAGGAGATGCCACCAGTGTCAGGTACACGGTGTGATCCTGCATCAACCACCCAACATTCTACATTCTACATTAGCCTCATGGCCATTTGAGTGTTGGGGTACCAACACAGTGGGTCCTATCGATCCTCATTCTTTCAAAGGTCATCGATTCATCCTAGCTGCCACCGACTACTTTTCCAAGTGGGCAGAGGCAATCCTACTCAGAGAGCTCATAGCTTAGTATGTGCTCCAATTTTTCAGGAACCATATTGTATATAGGTTCAAGGTGTCTCGATAAATTATATCTGATAATGGTACTACATTCAAGCGCACCAAGATCAACAGCTTCATCCAGAGATATAGTATAGATTAGAGATACTCTACCATCTACTATCCCAGGGTAAATGGCCTAACAGAAACATTCAACAAAACTCTCATCCAGATACTAAAGAAGACAGTCAATGATAACAACCAACAGTGGCATGAGCAGCTAGTTGAAGCTTTGTGAGCATACCACACCACATACAGAACTCCAATTCAATCTACCCCATTCTCCTTAATGTATGGGTCCAAATCTGTTCTACCATTAGAAGTTTAACTCTCATCACTGAAGATAGAAATGGGTAATAAAATCACTACAAAGCAGAATGTAAAGTTACGATTAGATGAACTCGAAGGTTTGGAGGAGAGACGCTTACGGGTGTGCCAGAACCTTAAGCTATACAGCTAAAATGATTCAAGCTCATAACAAGCTGGTCCGCCCTAGAACTTTTCAATTAGGAGAGTTTGTTTTAGTTCTAAGGAGACCAATTGTTGGTCATCGAAAGATGGCAGACAAGTTTGAACCCACTTGGGAATGCCCTTTTATCATAAGAAGGCCTACCAATGAGGATCTTATCAACTTACTGATCATAAGGGGAACACCCAATGTTTCCAATTAATGTGCTCTATTTGAAGAAATATTACCCATAAAATCATGTTTGAAAATAATTATCCTCAAAAATTTCATTCCAATTCATCAAGATATTCTCTTTAATAGAAATGTTGTTTGCTTGTTTGCGAATCTTGATGTGTTTAGGGTAGGTGTAAAAAAACCCAAGAGGCAGCCTATCCCTCTTTCACAACATGAACACAAATTAAACACAATTCCCCAGCCCTACTAGAGTAGGTGTAAGAGAACCTGAGAGCCATCTTATTTTGACTAGCACAACTAAGTTAGGTGTTAGAGAACCCAAGCAGCATCCTTTCTTAGTGGGATCACAACTGCCATTCGTGGCACCATTTCATCAACTTTTAAGTGTGTTTTAGGATAAGAGTAAGAGAACCCAAGCGGCATCCTGTCCTCTTTTAACATGAACATAAACACAAACAGAAACATATATATTTCATCTTGGGCAATTTTGATGTGGAAGCAAGCCCCTTGTGGCACTCGCTCATTAGCTGCTCTAGGTCAGGCCAACATGCTACCTTGCTAGTATGTCATCCCAATGGTCACTTGTCTGGCGGATGTGAGCCCCCGTGCTTTCTTCATGAATTGACCATATCAAACCAACGAGCACCTTGTTAGTTTGGTAGGCTTCACTGCACAACTAGTAAGCTACCTCATGTCAACTTTGTTTAAGAAGATGTAATTTATACGCTTTCTTCTTGAACTAGCCATCATGCATTGACTAGGTCGAATATATTTAATGTTTAGGATAAGTCCCCAGTGGCATGCACTAAGTAGTCTCCCTAGGTCGGATAGCACCTGTAGAGCTGAAGATAGACTATCCTGACAATTAGTTCTGCAATAGGTAGATGTGAGTCCCCGGTGCTTTCTTCCTAAGCTGATTGTTACAAACTGATGGACACTTTAGGTTGGTTTATGTTCACTATAATAACAGCGACTCACCCGGTGGATACACCACTCTTGGCAGATGTGACCCCAGCGCTTTCTCCTTGAGTTGGCCACTGAATACCTATAGACATTATCTTCTTCTAGGTTTTGGATAAAGCCTTTAGTGGTCCCTTCCTCAGCGGGCACTCTACTTGGATCACATCCTTTCCTACCCCATTTAGACACTACCCGGGTCACTTTCAGATTAGACAGTCCTCCTTTCATAGTAGTCACCCCTGTGATTGGAGAATTTGTTCAGCGGATGCACATATTCTCCCTTGGTTTAGTAAATCTAAGATAGGTCTAGGCTGATATAAGCTCCTTCTTAGTATGATCCCTCGCAAACCAACAGTGTCCATGATAAACAAATAAACAAATTTATTAGCTTGTGGATTAGGAATTCAAGCCCCCAGTGGCTCCTTTTCCAAGCGAGCATCTTATCTTTAGGGCAGTGTCAGCAAAACTCCCAATAGAAAATATTTCACTATGCTTGAGTTGAGATAACTCCCCGGGTTAGCACTCTCTCTGTAGTCGCCCTTAGGTCAGATTTAATATGTTTTGCCACAATTGGTTACCCCGGTAGTAATTTTGCTCTAGAAGATGTAAGTTTACTATGCATTCTTTCTAGCATGACCATCGTAAACTGACAGGCAGCCCTAGGTCGGGTTGACATGTTACCTTGCTAAAGTGTTACCCCAGTGTTCTTTTATTTAGGAAAAATGTGAGTTCTCATGCTTTCTTTCCTAAATTAGCCATTGCAAACTGAAAGGCACCCCTTTGGTTGGATAGTTCTCCCCTTAGCTGAGAAGCTACTCCCTTTGGATTGGTAAATTTGAAGTTAGGTCAAGGCTGACAAGACCCCTATTCAGTGCAGTCCATCGTAAACTATTGGGATCCATCAAATATAACTAAAAGGAAAATAAATCTTGACTATCATTGAGCTGATTTAAGTCCCCTAACGGCATTCACTCAATAATCAGCCTAAGGTTGGGTTCAATCTGCCTCACCAACTGATCACCCCAGCGACTAATCCCTACTTTGGAGGATATAAGTCTACTACATTTTCTTCCAAGTAAAGTCGCTGCACACTGAAAGACAGCCCCTTTTTTTGGATAGTCCTAACCATGTGGTTGGTAGACTACCACTTTAGATTGGTAAATCTGAAGTGGCCAAGGCCAACATGGCTTCTACTCAGTGTGGTCCATCACAAACTGACAGGGTCCATCTTAAAATTCAAAATTTAAAATTTGAAATAAATTCAACCCTCCTCTCTAGTGGAGTCCAACTAAACAAACAAAACAAAACTCAATCAACCTCCTTTAGTGGAGACAAATTAAATAAATCAAATCAATCAGATTCTCCTTAGTGAGATATAAATCTTTTCAATCTCCCTAGTGGAGTCAATTCAATCCAATACGAACCTATTCCCTTAGTAAAAGGTTCATATCTTTTATCCCCAGTGAAGGCAAACTAAACAAACAAAATAAAATCCAATCAACCTCCCTTAGTGGAGTCAAATTAAACAAATCAAATCAATCAGCTTCTCCTCAGTGCGATGCAAATCTTTCCAATCTCTAGTAGAGTTAATTCAATCCAACCCAAACTTATTCCCTTAGCAGAAGGTTCATATCTTTTATCCCTGGTGGATTTCAAATTCTAATCCCTCAGTGTATTTCATAACCTCTCATCCTCTAGTGGATGACTTGAACCAGCTTCCCTAGTGAAAGGTTCACATACTCAATCCCTAAAGGATTCCTTCTTCACTCTCTTATGTTTTTGGCATGAGTAGAGTCACATTGCACTAAGATCTTGATTCTTTCTACACCTCCAGTTTAGGGGTAGATCATTTTTGTTAGTGCTTGTGATCGTTCGAGTGTTGTTGATCGTCTCGATCAACACAAATATGTGCGGTGTACCTTGTCAATCACACCACACCTATTAGGCTCTCTTTGTTGACCTCACTTTTGGAATGAGATTTCAAATTCTTCATCTTAGACATAAGACTCCTCTACTCACTAAGAGTTCTTTAATCTTAAGAAACTTCTAATGATTAGGTGAATACTTAACCTAACCCTAGAGACTTAGAAGAGTTAGCCATAGGAATAGGTCATGCCTTAGGGTATTATGAAAACGTACCTACCCTATAGCATAAATAAAATCTTTGCTTCCTTCTTTCAAGTCAAACTTCAACTCAAATCATAAATCAATTCCAATCAAATAATTGAAACCCACGATTGAATTAAAATCCAAAAAAAAAAATCCTTCCTAAGCCCTTTGATTTCATCTTATGGACTTAGCTCAAATCTAATCCAAATCACTCCAAACTCATGAGATTTTCTCATAACCCATTTAGACTTTCATTTATATTCATAAATATAAATGAAATATAAATTCAAATAACCAAAACCAAATTCAAAACTCAAATCCAAATCAAACTTAAATCCAACCTATGCTCGTTCAAATCAAATCCTTGAACTTAACCGAACCAAATTCAAAAGATTTTCTTATAACCCATTAATATTCTCATTTATATTCACAAATATAAATAAAATATAAATTCAAATAACCAAAACCAAATTCAAAACTCAAGTCCAAATCTAACCTAAATCCAACATATACCCTTTCAAATCAAATTCTTGAACTTAACCAAATCATCCTCAAATCAATCCAAACCTTTCGATTTTCTCTTGAAACAATCATTCCTTCCATCACATGCCCAAATATAAATATAAACTTCAATCATCAAACTAAAATTAAACTAACCCAAGTCAAACCTATGTTCACCCTTTTGACTTGAAATTGTCAAATGAATCAAAACTCATTTGACTCCAAATCACTTGCAATTGGATTTATATTTTAATAATAAGTCCATATGTGAGTTCAACCAAACTAATCACATGCCCAAATATAAACATAAACTTCAATCATCAAACTAAAATTAAACTAACCCAAGTCAAACCCATGTTCACCCTTTTGACTTGAAATTGTCAAATGAATCAAAACCCATTTGCCTCCAAATCACTTGCAATTGGATTTATATTTTAATCATAAGTCCATATGTGAGTTCAACCAAACTTGATCAAGCCTTGATCAAGCCAATTGACCCACTTAGGCTTACTTGACCCAAAGTGACATAAAGTATCTTTTTGAGCCAAATTCTAGTCCAACTAAAATTGGATTGAACTAGGCCCATATAAGCCTCACATTGTGAGCAATCATCCTAGGATGATCAATCACTCAAATTGGGTCAAACCAAGTCAAACCTAGCCTTTGACCAAGTCAACACTTAGCCAAAATGAAATCCAAACTAGCCAAAATCTACCATAAGCCAAATTGATTGAAACCATTGATCTAAACCAATCCATAAACAATGATTGAACTTGACCAAGCCATAAATTGAGCCAAACCAAGCCTAATTGGTCACTTGACCTAAGTTGACCTAAGTTGACCTAAAAAGTCAAAATGGGTCAAATCTTGATCTAAGCCAAATTAATTGCAACCAATGGGTCAAATTCATTCTAAATCACTTGTTGAACTTGACCAAAACTTTAGTTAACCAACTAGACCCAACCTAGCCCAGTTGACCATGAACCCAACTTGACCTAAAAGGTCAAATCAACTTGAAATCAAATCAAACCAAAATTGATTGAAACCAAAGCTTGTAATATATTTCAAATGATCAACCAAGCCTAAAGCAACACATAACCTAACCCAATTGAGTCAAATGGGTCAAATTGGTCAGCTTGACCCATTTGACCTATATGAATCCAAATGAATCAAAACAAAATATAAATTAAATTGAACCAAACCAGTGATACCCATAGGCTCCAAATAATCATTTGAACTTGACCTAAGCCATGGTTTGACCCAATTTGACCAATTGGTCAACCTAACCCAAATTGACCCAACTTGACCTAAATGGGTCAAATGGAACCAATTCAAACCAAATGAACTCCAAATCACTTAAAATTTGGCCTAACCCACTTTTGAATCATTTCAAATCTGCCCAAGTCAAAATCAAGGCCAAATGACCACTTTATTCTTAGGTAAAAGGGTATCTTATGATCAAATTCACTTGGAATTTGATCAATTCTTTCTCATGGACACTTAGCATCTTCCTAGTGATCCACAAGGACACTAAGGGAGGTGGTGAATATGACCCAATCACCTTGGGTCAGCCATGACCCAACCTAAGGCCAAACCCCCCTCCAATATAAATTAGACACTTAGATCACCTCATACACTCACCTAGAACATGGGCACTCCCTCTCCTCTATTCCTCTGCCTAAAATAAATCACATGGAGTGCCTAATAACCTAAACAAACTAATCAATTAGAGCAATTGATCAAAAATGGCTAGTCTTGACCATCTAATCAAAGGAAGGGAGATATACTCCCCCTCATTTCAACTCAAACTAGACACATTGCATTCGACTGAGCTCTAAGGATCGAAAGCAAGCTCCTCTAAACTTCCCAAAGCCATTTCCAACATCCTGAATTTCTCCTTCTTGGTTTTTTTCAAAGCCAAAATAGGGGAGGTGAAGGGAATTTCCAACTCACTCAATTCTCCATCAAATTCAAATTGCTCTTACAAGCACCATCAAGGGACCTAATCGAGCTCACTCAATGTGTTTTCTAAGTCACCAAGCCACGGGAAGGGGGACTTTGATCAAAGTTGATTGCCATTGAAGGGGAGCTTGGTCAACCAAGTAATTCACTTCAAATCAAAGCTTGATACCTTCAACAGGGTTTTGCCTCTGCTAGACTAAGCTACCTCCTCCGTTGGAAGCACTGGTGATAGCCTTCGATGAGGTATTGTTCAAAACTGATCCTAGTTTAAAAAAAATGTTTGGTCCTTTGTGAAGGGAATTGTAATGCCATTAGATCTTAGCTATTAGATCTCTTACTTGTGCTCCTCCAAAGGTGTGGGGTAAATCCCAGCCTAATCCGAGCTCACGTGAGCTCAGATCAAGCGGTGGAGGATGGACGACCTCCGTCTCCCGTAGCTTAGGCAGGGATGAATCATGAGTTGTCCATCCCATGTGTTTTGGATGGATAGCTCTAATTTAATCACGTTAGATATCTATTTAAACCCTTTAGAACTATGGGATTAATTCGCCATCCGATCATTGGATTGGAAAGCTGCGTCCTCCACCGTGACATGTGCGATAACTTAAATAACCATCAAAAACGCATGGAACATCAGTCCACATGGTGCCATTGAGATTAGTTAATTAATTATGTTATTTTAATTACCCATTAATCATAAAAACTTCATAAAATCATAATTAAATGTAGAAAAATCCAAAAAAATATAAATGAGGGATCATTTTAAAGGTATTTCAGAAGGGAATCCAATAAAATTATTTCTATTTGATTTTAAGAAGTGAATTTTCCTTAATTAGGGTTTAATTAAAAATATAATCACCTTAATTACTCCCTAATTACTTAATTAATTAATTCCAAATTTCTCAAACATGTTCAAGAGGAGGACTTCTGCCTCCCCTAGTTTTGTTAGAATTTATTAATGAGTTAATTAAGAAAATTAATTCTCTTAATATAATTAAGAGTAATTAAGTAGATGAATAGTGGTTTAATCTCTTAATTGAGATAATTAAACATCATTTAAGTAAGGAGGAGGTTTATGGAATGGCTTTGGGATATTTTCCCTAAGTTATTCCCTAAATCCCCTTTCTTCTTTAATCCAAACATAATTAATGATTAATCCACTAATGATCTACTTAGTTAGTCTAATCAAACTTTCAAAACTAATATGGAGTTAATTAATCTCTTGCTGGGTAGATCCTTAGGTGTTCAAAGACCTAAGGTAAGTTTGAGAAAATCATATTCAACTCACATGTGTGGGAAGGTTATGAAAGTACTTAATAAAAACCCTTTAGCTTAATTAATCAATAATTATGAGCCAATTGCATTAGGTCCCATTATTTATTAGGTGCATTGCTGATTTAAATTCCATGTGGTTGCATATCATATGTTGGCTCATAATTATTTGGATAATTATGTTAAAGTGGTATAGGTAAGGGGTAATTAATAGACTTAATTTATACCTTAACCTAAACAAAATATAAAATGAACTTAATTATTCTAAAATTAAACTAAATTAATTTGCAAATGGGAGGGAAATGGGTTAGGACTAGCAAACTCTCTCTCACAAATCATTTTCAAATCAAATCCAAAAATAAAAATCTCCTTAAGAAGCTTTGATTAACCTTAAATGATATTATTTCATAGGATTATCTTTAAGAATTAATTAAGGTGAATGAAGTCATATGCTTACATCAATTTATTTCTTTCCAAGCATGCTAAATGTTGTTTTCCATGTGAAGTCATGCATTCATATCTTTTTAAAAATCAATTAAATAAAATATTTTCTTTTATGTCAAATTGCATGTTTTGGCTAAAGTAAGAATATGAATGGCTATTATCACTATTAAACTAAAAATTAATTTCAAAATTTATAATTCAAATATTATAAATGCAGTGATGCTACTTATAAGTATTTATAATCTTGCATGTGATTATAGCATAAGATGTGTATTATGTGATTTCTTCTCTTCTATTAACATGGATTTGAATAAGATTTGCAAAGTGTATAGTTCATTTGAAAAGAAGATAATACTTGCTTAAATCTATTCCTATGCACTCCCTTGTTTTCACTTAAGATGGATCCTCACATTACACATGCAAATTATACAACCAAATCAAACAGAAATCTTTTACATGATTCTTCATTCATTTGTTTCTTTTTGTACATTTTCATGTATTTAAGAAAAGTGGTATATTAGTCTGGACATCCCAGGATTGCGAGGCTTTAAGTAGCCCCAAGTAGGTCTTGTACCTTACACCCCTGGTGTAGACAATAATGGCATTGTACTCACTTATATCTTTTATACATGTGAATGTGGATTATGTTAATGGATAAAGAATTCCTCTTTTATACTTAATAAAAATATGCATTCATGGAAATATCCAAATTTTCTTAAATAATATCTCTTTGCATTCATCATTAAGGTGTGGTAAGATTTGCATTGCATGTATAGATATGCTTAGGATTATTCCTATGCATGATATACATGTTGGAAAGAAATAAATAGTTGTGTGTTATGTGATAGTAATTCACCTTAACTAATCCTAAGATGCCTTTCTTATTGAATAGATTTATTTAGAGCAAATCTAAACTTAGGGTTAACTAAAACACATAATAAAACCTTCAAGGAAAATCATTAATGAATCTACCTTAGAAGTTACTTAAGGTAGGGATGAAAGAGAAGTTCTCTTCTCTTCTCTTCACTTTACAACTTTTAGTAACTAAATGTTGGTTCATTCAAACCAAACCAAATCATCAAATAAAATAGATAAATCAACTAAATAACTTAAAATGAAACCACCCTCTAAGTTGAATCCTTCACACTTAGAAAATTCCAACCTTAAAGCCTAGCTAAGACATGCCACACCAAAAATGGCACACACATTAGGCTAAGTCATCATTTCTAGCTCTATGTCGAGCGGTGCATGGTTGATGCGATTTTATTTTGTGATGTAATGTTTTTTGGATGTTAGGGTGCATGTGCGTAGGGAATGATAGATGATCTCGATAATCATGTCTTTATAGATTGTGTGTTTATGCTGTAATAAAAATATAAATATTTTTTGCTTTGCAGGTTGCTTATACTCTCTAAGCATGATCCAAACTAGGACAGGTGGACTTGGTTACCCATGTGTGGGGTGTTAAGTCTAAATTTTTTCTATAACTGCTTGAGTTGTGTGGTATGTTTAGCTAATCTCTATTTTGCAGGTTTAGTTAGATTTATCATTCCCATTTTTATGTAAATTTTGCAATTAATATTTAGAATGAATGTTATGGGAGAATTAGAGTTAACATTGGTCATAAGACCATATTTTATGTGCCATGTGAAGCCTTGGAGCAAACTATATCCCAAGTCAAATCAAAAGGAAGAAAAAAAGAAAGAAAGAAAGAAAGAAAGAAATGAAGAAAAGAAGAAAAGAAGAATGAAGAATGAAGACCCCCCATGATATGAATTCTTTCTAAATTGTAATTATTCATTTGTAATCCAGGTTGTATAAGTCACTACATTTCATTTTGAGTTGTCTGTATGGACCACATCAGCCTCTTATTCTTTTACGCTAGCTTTATAAAAATTTTTGATGTTTGTTTAGCTTGTGCATTAGAAATGACATGATTTTCTTAGTTTCTTAATTGCTTGATGGTTATTGAATGGCCTGGATGTGATTAGGCTCTTTGGAAAAAATAAATTTTGTATCCAATTAATCAACTCAAAATTAAATCTAACAACTCATAACCTCACCTAAAAAGCCTAGGACATAAATCAAGATAATAAAATATTTAGCAATCCCTTAGCTAGATGTTGTATGTCACACACCATGCATAAAAATCATATTACTTCACTCTTGCTAATGGAGGGCTTCCACCTTTGCTAGAGAAAATGGCTTGACCTATGAGAGTCATGGTGAAAACACACCTCCTTCTTTCTGACTTTGGCCCATAACCAATTTCTCATGCATTAGGCATATGGAATCCCACAGCCTATGTTAAATAAAAATGTCCAAAAATGAAAATAAAACTTAACAAATTTTGCATTTGATTAAGTCATTTATTCATGCCCTTCATGATCTAGTCTCTTAGGGAGTGTGTGTAAGGACTTAGTCTCCTTTCTAAATAAATAGCACCCTAGCTATCTTGCAAAGCATATGACTTGCCTACATGTATTTAAAATTATAGGAGGAGTTAGTTGGTGGCCACCCCCAGGCAGTTGTAAGTCCAACATTCATGTGGTTTATCCTCTCTTGTTGAGGTAAACCATATACCAAATTTTGCCTTAGATTTAGGTCATGCCTTGGCCCTCACCAAAGCTCCCTAAATTTAGGATCTGAGATTGTTGTTTTCCATTGCGGGCTACAAGCATAAATCCTCACCTCTTAGATATTTCCATGATCTTGTATTATGGAATTATAAGCCCTAGATTTTTAATAAAATTCAACTCAAACATATAATTCTTTTCAAATTTCAAAAATATAAAGCCCAACCATAGGATAGTTTGGGATGCTCACTAGGTTTCCTAGTATCATGTGCATCCCCTACTCATCTCCTTTTAGTTTCAATAATAACTCCCTGTTTTTGATCAATCCCATTTGGCTTTCCAAAAATAATCAATTTGTTGATAGTTTTATCTTTAAAATCTTTGAAGATAATGATCATTTACCTTTATCGAGAGTATTCTTAAGGAATCTTATTCCTTAAGATGTAATTAACTATTGGGGCTTGCCTCCATAGGGAACTTAATGAACCCGATTTAAAATAAACCTACTTTACTTTTCCATGTAAAGTATGGGAAAGATCTATGGTACATTTGAAGACCCATTATCCTTAGAAGTTCTTATTAGGTGATTAGGTCCATTGTAGGATGGTGACTTCTATCTCTCGAGATAGTACATCATTCCTCAATGTTACACCCAATCACCCTAATGAGTACATCTGCAGATCTATGTGGTTTTCCAATATATACAAAATTTTATTTTTTAAATTCCCCAAAGTTTGAGAAATAAAAAAATACACCATAGTGGTTTAATTGATTTGAGAATTTGAATTTGTGTATTTTCATTTATTTCATATGGCCTACACTTAGCAACTAAGTCTTGTAAAGAGAAGAAAAGAGGTTTCCCTCTTTCATCCCTATCTTAAACCACTTTCTAAAGCATGTTAATTTGATTTAATTCCCTTTAATAAATGGCTTATTACTAATTTTAAATTAATCTTAAGTTTAGGTTCGCTTTAAATGATTCCATTCAATATGAAAGGCATCTTAAGATTAATTTGATTGAATTACTATCACATGACATATGTTCAATCATTCCATTCCATCACATGCAACATGCATATGATTAAATCCTAAGTATACCTACACAAATAATATATTTTAACACACTTAAATGATGGATGTGAACATCTACATTTAAAGTTTATATTTTTCATTTGATTGAATTATTTCATCATAAAGCTCTATCCTAATTATTATACAAAAATACATAAGAATAAAATTAAATAGGTGTGTGCCATTGTTAAACTAGAAAGTGAGATAATCAAATGACCTCCTTGGGGCTAGCTAAAGCCTAGTATTCCCGGGATGTCCAAACTAAATACCCATTTACATTCAAACACATGTAAATTTGTATGTAAGAACATAAGGAAAGAGACCCCAAATCATATGCTAATTAATTCAATCATTTAGCCTATTATGAATGCATGTATTCTTAGTAGAAAAGAGAGATTTTCATCCCTTATCCACACATACATACACATGTAAAGAGAAATAAGTGAGTACATGCCTTTGTTAAATCAGGGAAGTGGGTAATCAAATGACCTCCTTTAGGCTAGTTAAAGCCTTGTATTCCTGGAATGTCCAGACTATATACTTTGCTATCTCATGACACATGAATGTATATGTAAGTAATAGAAAGAAAATCATGCAAAAATTAAATTTTTATTTGATTACAATATTTATGTATGTGAAACAGAACTTCATCCCAATTCTTATGTAGGCACACATATAAATGAAATCAAATACCTACGTGTCATTGTTATACCAGAGAAGTGAGGTAATCAAATGACCTCATTGGGGCTAACTAAAGTCTTGTATTCCTGGGTTGTCCAGATTATATACTAATTAACATTCAAATACATGTGAAACAAGATATAGATTAAAGAAAAGAAAGCTCTATTTCATATACTTAAGCTATAAGCACATGCAAACCTATATGTAATCATAACTACTATCATTTCATATATTATTACTCATTTATAAGCTTTTTGAAAATATATTTGGATTTAATAGTGATAATAGCCACACATATATTAAATTAAATCAACATAGGCAAGCTTGGCATAAAAAAAATTCATTTAATTTTAAACATTTTAAAAACATGAATGCATGAAATCACATGACACACATCATTTAATATAATTGGAAAGGAATAATAAGACATAAAACACATGTTTCATTTAATCAAACTAATTCTTATGGACAATCATATCAAATACAATCATTTAACGTAAACCAAAGCTTCTTATTTTTGGATGTTTGATTTGATTTAGAGAAAGTAGAAGATTCAATTATTTGCTACTCCTAACCCATTTCCATATTAGTTAATCAATTTGGTTCAATGAAAAAAATTAAGTTGATTTTATAGATTAATTAGGTTATAATATAAGTTAAGTCTATTAATTACCCATTTCCTATATCACCTTAACATATTTACCTAAGTAATGGTGAGCCAACATGATATGCATATGCATTAGAAATTAAATCAACAATGATCCTAAGAAATGAAAGGGGCCTAATACAATTTGCTCACAATTAATGGTTAATTAAGCTAAGGAACTTAATTAAGTACTCTTATAATTCTCCCACACATATGGGCTAATTATAATTTCCTTAGGGTTATCCTAGGTTATTGAACACCTATGAGTGTACCTAAGAAACTTAATTAAATGAGATCTGGAATGATTATAATTTTAATTTAATTAATTAAGCCATTTAATTAATAAATTAAATCATTAATTAGTCACAAATTAATTAGTTTCAAGTCAAGTGAAATGAATTTAGGGAAAATAATGGGAAAGAGGTCACAATCTCATTCCCCATGCCCATTCACTGTTCCACAATAATTAACAAGATGAATTAATGGTTTCCTTATTATTTAGAATGCAAGGGTAATCTAGGGGAAATTCCTAAAATTGAACTAAAACTATCACAAACAAAAGAACCTAAGGTCGGCTACATTTTTTTGAAAATTACCTCACGGGAGATGACTTTTGGCGGCAGTGATGATCCAAGCACGCTCCTTAATGCAAGAAGAAGCTGTGGAATGGGTTCAAGCTCATGCTTCACTTTAGAATAATGTGTCCACCAAATGTGGGTGCTTCCTTGCTGGAATCCACTTCATTTTGATGGCTTTTGCTCAAAAACTATGTGGGAAAATTTGCTGCTTGGTTTGAGATCTCTAGAAGAAAGAAATCAGTGTACGAGGAAAAGTTGTTGCCTCTCTATTTTTTGTGTTTTGGTTTTGGCCGAAAGTTTCTTTACATTTTAATTTTTTGTCCCCTAGTGGATTTCCTTAGCTTGTGGTGGTTGGTATTCTTATTAGGTGGCTTGATTTGAGAGTCCAAGGCATGGGAGGTGGCTGCCATGAAGGACTAATAGGTGTTCTAGCAAGGGGATGTGGAAATCCTTCATGTCAAATGTTCCAATAACTGCTCCAACCACCTCTTGGGTCAAGTTGGTCAGTGTCCTTGGTGCCTATGTAGACCAATGGATGAGTGTCAAGTGGCCAAGGAAGAGAAATAATTATTTGGGCAAGTGTCTTTACTCATGGGATGCCCTTGACCCAAAGGCAAAGTGATCATTTGGCATTAGATTTGATTTGGACATATTCAAAATGAGTCAAAAGTGAGTTGGACCAAATTTCATGTCATTTGGTTTAATTTGGGTTAATTTGACTCATTTGAGCCAAATTATGTCAAATCAGGTTAGGTTGACCAATTGTTCAAATTGGGTCAAACTAAGGGTTGGATCAAGGTCAAATGATTATTTGGAGTGTATTGGTGTCATTCTTTCAATTATCTATCCAAATATAAATAAAATCCACAATCATCAAGCCAAATTAAAATCAACTCAAATCAAACCTAACTTAGCCTTGATTTAGTTTTGATCATTTGAGTGGGATTTGAGTGGGATTTGATTGTGTCCAAGGAATTAGCTCAAAGAGTTCAAATTTGGGTTTTAACTTGATTTGATTTAGCTTGATTTAGTTTTGATCATTTGAGTGTAGATTTCATTTATATTTATGAATATGATTGAAGATATGATTGATTCATGAAGAAATAAATTAGTTTGAAGTGGATTGGATGAAAATTTGGCTAAGTCCATGGGATCTAATCATAAGACTTAAGGTGGATTTGATCAAGGGCTTCAATCATTTGATTTGGGATTTGGATTATAGATTTAGTATTTGGATTTGAGTTTGAATTGAATTTGAGGTTATGTTTGAAATTTGGATTTGAATTAAATTTAATTAGGGGTAGATGGATGGCTTAATTGGCAAAATGACATGGCCTAATCCTATGGTTGAACCCTTCTAAGTATCTAGGCTTAGGTTAGGTGTTCACCTAATTGCTAGATGTGTCTTATGACTAAAGAAATCTTAGTGTCTAAAGATTCTTATGTCTAAGATAAGGAGATGAGAACTTACTCCAAAAGTGAGGTCAATGAGCTCATATTTTGATGAATTAAAGGTTATCTTTCCTTTGCTATATGGTTCTTATTTGGCAAATTTCTTATATTTTTGAAGAATCATAAGTTAGCTCTAGCACTTCTCTAGTTCTCTTGGAACTTGGTTGCACAATCCTCATGATGTCTCAATTAAGAGAGTTGTAGTGAAAAGCAGAGATGTCGTTAAGAAACTGTTAGTGAATGGTATTATTTAAGAGAAGGATTTCATCTTAGAGCCACTAAAGCATGGAATGGATTATGTGTTAGTGCCTAAAGTCAATTATCACTCTAACACTAAATATGCTTAAATTTGGCATGTTGTAATGGTGGTTTGATTTTTGGAACATTTGGTGAGGAGGCACCCAACAAGCATCTCAATAGGACTTCGTTTCTTTTAAATGAAGTCACCTCTTGGTCGAATTAACTTCAGTGAGGTATAATTCTTAAAACGCTTAGAAAGTCTTAGGGATCTCATGTTTGGTGTGTTGAATGCCAACATCATTAGGGTCCAATCTTTAGATCCCGTGCATTTTACTTTTAATCATTTCAGTGAGAGTTTAGAGACAAAAGCAAGACTATTTATTTTATGTGTTTGATAGTTTTGATTAGGCCGAATGACGTAGTGATTTGATTCCACCTATAAAGTCGTGATTAACTCGTGGGTCATTTGATTTTTGATCAAATGATCATGATTATGGCAATATTTTATTTATTATTAAATTCAATCTAATAAAAAAAGGAGTTAATCAATCTTTAGGATTCCAAAAAGAAGATAATATGTGACTAAACAAAATAAAAAAATGTGCAAATTAAATTACCATAAAATTTAAGTAAAACTAAGTATAAAAAAATTAACTAAACTAATAATATTATAAATATTATAATCAAATATAAAAAGTTGTTTGGACATCATTTATGAAAGTCAATTATAAAATCAATTTAATCTCTAATTATTATATGTTATCCTAACAGCCAAAAATAAAATTTAGTTATGTGACATATCCTTAATTATAATTAATTTAATTATTAATTATAATTGACTAAGCTTTATTTGATTAGTTATTCACATAAAAATTTTGGAGGAATTCATAACTAATTTAAATCATGTTTAAATCCTTTAGGACATAAACAATTGAAGTCAAGAAAAGTTATGAACAAACTTATATAATTTATATTTTACATATCATAATCAAATAGTTTAAACTAATCAATTAAATGACTAGATCAAATCAAATTGAAACATTAATCTCATCAGATAATTAATAATAAAATTAAGGGTTCCTCTTTATGTATTTAATAACATAAAGACCCTTTAAAGAAATTATGATTTACCGATAAGTGTGGGAAAATTATAAAAGTACTTAGTTTGGATCTTTAATTTAATTAACCCTTAATTATGAGCCATTTGCATTAGGTTTTTGTAGGAGCATTGTAGTTTTATTTTCTCACATGTTCATGTCATTTGTGGCTCATAATTAAGTGGTTAATAAAATTAAAGATGCATAGGTAAGGGTAATTAATTGATATAATTAAGAATCCAACTTAATTAATTCATAAAATTCACTTAATTACTTTTTCTAAAACCAAATCAAACTATCAATGTGGGAATTGGTTTTAAACCAACAAATGATAAACTCTCCTCTTCTTTTAAATCAAATTAAAATCCAAAACTAAATTAATAAAGAAGCTTTGGTTTACTTTAGCTTATTTTATTTGATATGATTATCCTTATGAGTTAATTTGATTGAATGAATCACATATTTGTATTTAATTATTCCTGTCCAATGAGGTTAAATATTGTATGTCATTTAATTTCATTCATCCATGTCCTTTTTAAAAATTAAGTAAATCAAATGAAGTTTCATTTATGTAAAGCTTGCATGTCTTGATTTAATTTAATATATGTGTGGCTATTATCATTATTAAATTCAAATGTATTTTTCAAAAGCTTATAAATGAATGATGACATGTGTAGTAATTATAGTTATAAATACATAAATGGTGTATGTGCTTATATTTTAAAGTGTATGAAGTAAAGTCTCTTTTCTTTATTCACATGTTGATTTACATAAGTTTGAATGGTAATGGGTATATACCAACATCCCGGAATCGCAGGCTTTAAGCAGTCCCAAGGAGGTTATTTTGATTACTCACTTCCCTTAACAACCAAGACGCATTTATTTTATTTCATTCTTATGTATTTTAACATTAGAATTTAAATAGGGTTTTAATTCATATACATAAATAATTTAATTAAATAAAATATAAATTTTGCATGATTTTCATTCTCTTAGTTATTTATACATTTATATGTATCTAAACAAACAAGTATATAGTCTGGACATCCTAAGAATACAAGGCTTTAAGTTGCCTCAAGGAGATCATTTGATTACCTCACTTCCCTAAATTAACAATGGCACATACTTGTTTATGTTTTCATACATGTGTGTGTACATGTGATTAAAGAACTAGAATCCCTCTTTTTTATTAAAAATTCATGCATCCATAATTTTTCAAGTGATTGAATTATTTAATCATGTGATTTTGAGCTTTCTTTCTTATGTTCATGTATGCAAATTTACATATATTTAAATGCAAATGGGTATATAGTCTAGACATTCCAGGAACATGAGGCTTTAAGTATCCCTAAGGAGGTCATTTGATTACATCACTTCTCTGGTTTAACAATGGCACATACTTGTTTAATTTATGTGGGCTCCAAAAATTTTTCACTGACCTCTCAATGAAGAGAGTATGATTTAAGTGTCGATCAACTTTTAGAAGGCAGATGAAATAGTAGATAAGACACAACCAGAGATTTCATCTTCATTTTGTGAGGACTTTAGATCTAGTTTAAGGTTTTTTGTAGGCACAAGCACTTATAGTTAATTACCCCTCCTAATACTGAGAGAGAACTTTCGATTAAGGTTAATCTTTAGATCACTAAATGTATAGCGTATAGTTGCAACATGTGAAGTTTTAAAATTTATAAAATTCATTATTTTGACTTAAACTGGATGATTGGGGGAACGATGATGTGCCTGATCTAGATCCCATGGTTCCGTCATCCTGGACTATCGCAGTCCCTAGTTTACTTAGTCAGAAGAGGTAGTCGATCTAACCTGACCGAAAGATCCCTGTTAGCAGTAATGGGTTACGTCGCCCAAGTAATCCTTGTAAACTTAAGTGGTGTTCGTCTGAGGAGATAAGCTTAAGTCTACCTTAATTGACAGATGGCATTTTTCCTATCAGATATACCCTATGATTCACATCTCAAAGTATAGAGCCATTGGAGAGCATACAAGCTACAGTCGTGATCATAGTATAATGGTGTCATTTGGTGGCAACCACCCGATCAAATGACTCTGATTGTAACTGCATCATATATGGAGCCTAGTGGCCAAACCACATAGACAGAAGACATGGGTCACATCCTTACTAGCATGAGATTGATTGAGAATGAATATAAAAATATATTTGATTTGACATTGGCTCTTTTGTGAGCTAGAGTTTTCTTAATTTATCACCTTTAATAAATAATTGTGGACGGGGGATTGAATGGAGTTTGCTTTAAGTATTTAAGGATTGAATTTCATTTAACTATTAATAGCTTAGTGGTATATTAGATTTCACATTTAGATTGATACTCACTTTAAATTAATTTAATTTATAATTAAAATCACATTTTTATGGAAGTATCCCCTTTGATTGAAATCTCCATTCAACACAACCATCATCAGGTGAATGGAATATTTGATCATTTAATTTGTTTTTTCAAATCCAATTAACTCTATTAGTTTAATAATAGAGGATCAGATCTACTATCATATGACAAAATTAGCTTCTCAGATATTTTAATAAGTTGAAATTATTATAATAATTAGATTTTTAGGTTTTGTTAACCCGGACCTGATCCTAAGACCAAACAGGGAATCAACCCACGCAGCATCCTCAGACACTAAGTTTAAGCATTCATCATTGTATCAGGGTCTATGTGTATTTAATAATTTAGATAATTTTATTTCTAAATCATGAGATTAACTTCATATTGTCATTTAATTCCAACTTAGCCTGCACAGCCTTTTCAGACATTAAAATTTACACTTTAAATTTCCATATCTAAGCACATGCAGGCATTTATAGCTTAGATATTTTCATCGATTAATAAAATCATTGATTTTAAAAATCATAATTAAAATTAATTTTTTTAATTTTTGGATTGAAGAAAACTCCATAACTCATGGAGAATTTAATTTATTATCGTCTTCTGTCTACTTGTGCAAAGAGTTGCAGATTCGGTGGCATAAAAGACATTTTTTAGACTTATATTACAATTTGAAATTGCATATCATGATTCATATTTATTTCTTTAGTAGTTAAGCTTGAGAGATTCATATCTATTTCTTATTCTTATTAATAAACCTTCAAATTTATCGCATACTTTTAATGAATTCTTTGACTTCTCTCATCTAGATTGAAATGAATTATGAGAAAGTCTATTATTTACTAGAGAACTTGTTGCACTTAATAATGAGTCATTGAGGCTATTGTAAGCATCTGTATAGTTCATTCAAGGATTCGGCTAGGTTTCTAATTCACTCAATGTATAATATGGTTCAACCATTTATTAGGAAATAACACTTATAATTTGTGCTCATTGATGAACCATTTAATCAACCTCCTTAATTTGTGAATACACATTTAAGCTTTTTATAAACTTCAGATAGCTAAACTATGTACTCATATAAAACTTTTTTATTTATCTTAAAGTGAATCATAAAGCAATCACAATGATTAGTGACTCTCTTTTATGCTTGTTAGCAAGCTCTTTAAATTCATTTCAAGCCTCCTACAAAATGTTTCATCTCCTCCAAATCATTTGAAGTGAGTCATGGTAAAGTTTAGTATTCATTAGGATGACTTGTTTATATCCAATGGTGAGTTATTTGGCTTAATATAAGTCCTCTGTAAGTTTCATTTGAACCACATTTTTATGCTTATAAGTTATGTTTTAATCCCACTATAATTCTTTAATGATTCACTAGGATTCTTCTTTTGGATTATTTTAAGCAAAACATTATGAGATTTGGTTCATGTATATCAAAGGAATTCAAATTTATTTCAAGTTTTATAAGTTCACTTGAGTTTGATCCTTATTTTTTTATTTGAAATATGATTTTCAATTTTTTTTATAACCATGTCTCTTTCAAATTCATTTTTAGTTCATTTATATTTAATTTCCAATTCATTTCTTTAGGACTTTATATTTTATATTTAACTTAATGTTAAATCATTTTTTTGATAAGTCCCAAAAATTTGATAAAATTTTGGCAGCATTTCGACATAGGAGTGCAACATCTAACAATTTTTTAGGCCTATCCATCACACCCTGATGAGTGTGATGGTCGGTGTTTCAAAATACATTGGTCAATTATCATCTCATCATACCCTGATGAGCATGACGAGACCTTTAAACTTGCATAAAGAAACACACACACACACACACACACACACACACACACACACACACATATATATATATATATATATATATATATATATATATATATATATATATATATATATATATATATATATATATATATATATATATATATATATATATCACACATTTCTATACATATACAACTAGCGATAATAATAATTTTTCATGAATGCAGCTATAAAGAATTGAATAAGAGAGATTATTGAGTTGATTATTTGGTAGAATAGGTTGTGAAAATGTCAAAAACTGAGAGGAAGCCTCCTGATGATGGAGTTCCCTCTTGGCTGCAACAAAGGGAATTGGACTCCAATCAGAGAGGGGATACAGAATAGCTGCAAAAGATAGTGTTGAGGGGAACCTGTCTCATGACGAAGTTGCCTCTTGATAGAAAAAAAGAGTGGTTTCCTAGAGGAACCTGCCTGATGATAGAGTTGTCTCTTGGTTATACTCTAAGTCGCAGAAAAGGAAGGCAAGTTTCTGGAAGCAAGCATTAAAAGTGGGCTAGTAAGGAGTTCGGCTAAGGGATTTCAGCAAACTACTTGGCTTAGAAGAGCAACATGCTTGCATCTTCTGTGGTTTAGAGATGAGACAAGGAAGGAGAGAGTGTAGGTTTACTGTTGTGATGGTTGTAGATAGAACTCCCTGTGCACGAGAGTAAAGATAGAAGGTATGTCAAGTGCTATTCATGGGATTCTTAAGAAGGAAAGGGAGAGCATATCGACTGTTGGAGGATGTGGCATTCGGCTATAGCGGAGAGGAGATTGAGATTGGTGGCTACGGTTTGTTCTTTTTAGAAGGACAGACATAGAGCTCGTTGCTTACTGTAGGTGGAGTTGGCTGCTTGTGCCGAACGGGAAGTGGGATAAGGTGTTGGTGATTTCTCCATCGGGAGGGAGCACGAGAGAGAGAATACAGTTGAGGGAGATGGAACTGAGAGCCAAACGAAGAGGGGGAAGTCAAGAGTGGGAGAGGTTTTGTTCAACTTGGAGAGGAAAATGGAAGTAAAAGAAGACTGCTTTGTTCAGCTTGAGCAGGGAGGACGAGAGGGCATGAGTAGTGAAAGGGAGTGCATATGGAGACAGGAAAGAGTGTCGGTTATGCTTGTGTGATGAGGATAAAAACTTACAATTTTTAGGGAGATGGAATTCAGAAGGAGCGGAAGGCTTGTGGTTCCTTGCGGTTGAGGGAAAAATCAAGAGAAGAGAGGAAGTAGGGGCTCACGATTAAGAGAAGATTCTAAATGCTTGGGGGAAAAAGGAAAATAACAAGCGAGCTTTCAATATTTTGGAGAACTAACCGAGTGAAGGACTGAAATTGAGAGTAGGATGAAGCAACTGAACCTTGTGTGGGATCATGCGGGGTACAGTTTTAGGAATATGAGAGAAATTTAAGGTTAATTTAAACTTTGTCGCACTATGAGGCTTGTCATTTGCTTCACATTTGGTTAAATCGATCATGATTGGTCCTGTTTAATAGTTTTTGAAGTTTCGATGACAACAGTGCTGTCTATTTCACGAAAGGGGCTCATTCGGATAGCAACGAAACCTGTTGACTTCAATATGTGTAAAATTGCATATTTATTTATTTTCCTACATTAGATAATAATTGGTCGATATGAAATATCAATTATAATTAATTTTGATATTCTGAACATAATGGTGTAGCCGATTCATGATTAGAGGTCATTTGGTTCGAGTCGATGTCGAATTAAATCAATTTCAGTTCAAAAATATGCATTGTCGCTTCCAACTGCTCAACATTCGCATAGACTTGTCCAAATTGAGTGCAGACTATCTTATTTGAAAGGTTTCGATGTTTCAAAGCTAACAACACACTCAATTTTATGAATGGAGGTCGTTTGGATATTATCGTAGCTTTCCTACTCTGATATGTGCATCAGCACATTGACTGCTCGATCTCATAATTGATTTACCATTAGATTATATAATATTTATATTATGATCAATTTTGATGTTTTGAACATAATGGTGAAGTCCGTTCATCAATCGGATGTCATTTCAATTGATTTCAATGAAGTCTAGCATATTTCAGCTCTGATTTGTGCACTATTGCTTCTGAGGTTCTTCGAACTTGGCTTATAGGCTTGACTCGACTCATGTAGCATATATGGAGGTCAACAATTTCATTCTTATGTAATTTTGTATAAGAATTTTGATAGAGCTTTAAATTTGCTCATATTAAATAATTTAATAAATAAAAATATAAATTTTAAATGTACACATAAATTCATCATTTAAGTGTGCTAAAATATGTTGCATATATAGATACACTTAAGATTAGAATCATGTGCATGTTACATGTGATAGAAAGTAATGAGTTAATATATGTCATGTGATAGTAATTCAATTAGATTAATCTTAAGAAGTCTTTCATATTGAATAGGGTTATTTAAAGTGAACCTAAACTTTGGATGAATTAAAAATCATTTAATATGCCATTCACTAAAGAAAACTAAATCAAATTAACATACTTTAGAAAGTGGCTTAAGGTAGGGATGAAAGAGGACAATCCTCTTTCTTCTCTTTATAACACTTAGTTGCTAAGTGTAATTATATGAAATAAAAGAAAACACAAATTAAAATTCTCAAATCAATTAAACAGTTTAAAGTGAAACCAACATTCATGATAATTTGAATGTTTTCTATACTTAGATGAATATAACCCTAATGCTTAGTAAGACACATCACACAAGCCTTAACACACACATTAAAATTAAGTCATCACTTCTAGTTTTATGTTAGGATGGTGCATGATGTGATGTATGTTTTATTTTGTGATTTATTATTTTAAATAGGATGTTAGGGTGTATGCCTCATAGACTGGATGTTAAGTCCAAATTAGCTTAATCATGTTTTCTGCAGGGGATTGTGCTTAGATGCTTAAAAATAAATATGAATGCTCTTTTTGAAAGTTGCTTAAACCCCTAAGGATAATCCAAGTTAATATAGGTGGGCTTGGTTACCTATGTGCAAGGTGCTAAGTCCAAAATATATGTATAGCTGCTTGGGATTATATGTATGTTTAGCTAACCTCTATTTTGTAGGTATAGTTAGATTTACTTTTCCTATTTTCAATGTAATTTTTGCATTAGAAATTAAGATTATTGTTATAAGGGATATAGATGAGCATTGTCTAGCAAGCTTTGTCTTGGGAGGCCATGTGATGCCTTTGAAGTGGAGTGAATAAAATTAATTGGAGACATGAAGATAAAGACATGAAGAATGAAGAATGAAGACCCCCCCCCCACCATAGCATTTATTCATCTAATAAATATATAATTATTCTTTTATATTATGGGTTTTATAAGGGTAGAGCTCGGCTACCCATCTTTTCTTTTCGGGTTGTATAGCGATACCCGACCGCACCGGTCTGTTATTCTTTTGCGGTACCTATAAAAAATGTTTAATGATTTGTTTGATTTGTGTCTTAAAAATAATATGCTTTTCATAGTTTCTTATAATTGATGCTTTAATGTGTGACCTGGATGTGATTAGGCTCTTAGGATAAAATAAATTTTCTACCTAACTACAACTCATAAATAAAGTTTTAAATAATTCATAACCTAACCATAATGCCTAGGCATTAAATAAGATAATTAAAAGATTTAATAACCCCTTAGCTGGATGGTTAAATGTTTCACAACATCATATCATATTATTTTGCTCTTGAAAATAGGAGATTTCCATCCTTGTACAATAAGGGAACTTGATCTGTGAGGGCATCCCTTGTGGTAGAAAACACCCCTGCTTGCTGATTTAGCCAATATCTACTTCATCATGCATATAGGCATCAAAATCCTAAAGCCTTTATCAAAATAGGTGTCAAAATTGAAAAAATTTGAAAAAAAATTTTGCATTAGATTAAGTCATTACTTATAACCACTCATACTCTAGTCTTTTAGGGAGTGGGTTTAAGGACTTTTAGTTTCTTTTTAAATAAATAATAACATAACTATCTTGCAAATTCATAAGACTTGCCTACATGGATTTAAAATATTGGAGGAGTTAGCTGGCGGCCACTCCAGGCGGTTGTAAGCTTAACAGTCGGGTGATTTATCCTCTCTTGTGGAGGTGAAACTTATGCCCATCTTAACTTAGATTTAGGTTGTGCTTTTAGCTCATGCTAAAGCTCCCTAGATTTTTGATCTGAGGTTGCTGTTTCCTTCGGGCTACAAGCATAAATTCTCACCTCTTAGGCATTTTCACAATCTTGTCGGTCACACCACACCTATTGGGCGCCCTTTGTTAACCTCATTTTTGGAATGAGCTCTCAACCCTGCCATTTTAAACATAGGACTTCTCTTATAATTTAAGAGTTCCTTAATCCTAAGACACATCTAGTGATTAGATGGACACTCAACATAGCCCTAGAGACTTAGGAGGGTTAGCCATAGGAATAGGTCATGCCTTAGGGGTGTTAGGAAAATTTATCTACCCTTAGCTTGAACCACTCCACACCTTCCTTCCTTCAAGTCAAACTCCAAATCAATCTTATTTTATTTCTCCAAATTTAAATCAACTCCATATGATTGAAATCCATGATTGAAACCCATGAATGAAATTTCAAATTCTAAATTTTCCTAAGTCCTTTAAATTTCCTCTGAAGGACTTATCCTAAATCATATTCAAACCAATTCAAACTCATGAGATTTTCTCATAATTCATTTATATTCATATATATAAATGAAATATAAATTCAAATCAATCAAATATAAATCAAAAATTCAAATTCCTACTCCAAAAATTTTCTAAGTCTTTAATTTCCACCTTAAGGACTTAGCCTAAATCAAATCAAAATTAATTCAAACTCATAGGATTTTCTCACAACTCATTTAAATTCTCATTTATATTCACATATATAAATGAAATATAAATATAAATTAATCAATCAAAATCTGAAATTCAAATTCCTACTCCAAAAATTTCTAAGTCCTTTAATTTCCCTCATAAGGACTTATCCAAAATCATAATCAAACCAATTCAAACTCATGAGATTTTCTCATAACTCATTTGTATTCCTATATTTAAATGAAATATAAATTCAAATCAATTTAATCAAACAAAATTCAAACTCTAAACTCCAAAATTGCCTAAGTCCTTTAAGTTTCCTCTTAAAAGACATAGCCTAGATCATGATCAAACCAATTCAAACTCATGAGATTTTCTCATAACCCATTTATATTCTTATTTATATTCATATATATAAATGAAATATAAATTCAAATCAATCAAATCAAATTCAAAATTCAAGCTCCAAACTCCAAAATTTTCTAAGTTCCTTAATTTCCTCTTAAGGACTTAACCTAGATCATGATCAAATCACTTCAAATCCTTGAAATTTTCTCATAACCCATTTATATTCTCATTTATATTCACATATATAAATGAAATATTAATTCAAACAACCAAAACAAATTCCAAAAATCAAACTCAAACCCATTCAAAATCCAACCTAAGCCTTTCAAGTGAAAATCTTAAACTTAGCCAAATCAACTTCAAATCAAGCCAAACTCTTGATTTTTCTTCATGATTCAATCAATCCTACAATCATGAATCCAAATATAAATACAAACCTCAATCACTAAATCAAAACTCAATTCAAAAATCAAACCCCAAATCCAATCATATTTTTCCTTTGAATATGAAATTGTCAAATGAATCAAACCCCATTTGACTTCAAACAACTTGCAAATGAATTTATTTTCAATCATAAGTCCATATACAAGATCAATCAAACTCAAATCAAGCTTTGACCAAGCCATTTGACCTACTTAGGCTCACTTGACCCAAAGTGACCTAAAGTACCCTTATGAGCCAAATTATAATCCTAACCAAATTGGATTGAATCAAACTCACATATGCCTCTCATCATGATCAACAATCATCATGAGATGACAATCAATCAAATTCAATAACTAAGTAAATCCTAAGTTGACCGCTCAAGTCAACACTTAGCCAAAATGAAACCCACATAGCTAAAATCTACCATAGGCCAAATTGATTGAAACCATTGATCTAAGTTCATTCATGAACCATGTTTGAACTTGGCCAAGTCAATATTTGAGCCTGACCTAGCCCAATTGGCCACTTGACCCAATTTGACCTAACTTGACCTAAAAAGTCAAACTATGTCAAAACTTGATCTAAGCCAAATTGATTGAAACCAATGGATCAAGTTCATTCCAAGTCACTTATTGAACTTACCAAAGCCTCAATTTGGCCAACTAGACCTAACCTAGCCCAATTGACCTTGAACCCAACTTGACCTAAAGGGTCATGTTGAGCCAAATTTAAACTTAACCAAATTTGATTGAAAATAAAGATACCAATCCACTTCATATGACTAACCAAACCTAAACGTGCCCATGACTTAGCTCAAATAGGTCAAATATGTCAAATTGGTCAACTTGACCCATTTGACCTAAATGAAGTCATATGGACCAAATTCAAACTTAAACCAAATTGGATCAAACCAAAGCCACCAAAATATTTCAAATGGTCATATAAACTTGACCCAACCATTAGTTTGACCCAATTTGACCAATTGGTCAACTTGACCCAAGTTGACCCATTTTGACCTAAATGGGTCAACATGAGCCAAACCATACTAAATGAATTCCAAATCCAATGAAACTTGGCCAAACCTATTTTCTCAACATACCCAACATATTCAAATTCAAAAATCAGCCAAATAACCATTCTACCTATAGGTCATATAACAAATTTTGTTCAGATACATGGGGAATTTGGTCATGTCCTCTTCAGACCTACTTGATACCTTCCAAATAGGTCAAGCAAACATTTTGGAGGGTGGCGCACCCAACACAATGGGTTTGGGTCAGCCAAACTTGGCCCAAGGCCAAAATTGAGCACATGGCTCAAATTGGCCACATGGGAATCATGCTCCCACTCAATTTGAAGCACATGGGGAGTTACCACTCCACTCCCTAGCCCAAATTGACCATCTGCAAGCTTCTAACAAATCAAACAACCCACTGCCTAAGGTCAATTGGATCAAAATGATAAGTGGAGCTTCGACGTCCGATTGCCTAAGGGGGAGATATACTCCCCTTAATTCACTTCAATTCCAAGAGAGCCTAATTCGATTGAGTGTTAGAGAGGCATAGGAACCATCTTGAGTGATCTTAAGTTTCTTAGAAGGATTTTGAATTGGCCATTCTCGATTTTCCCTTGAGCAAAAATAGAGGAGCTCCAAGGATTTACCAACATCCACTACACTCCAATTCAACCAAATTCCTTTTGCACACTCCACCAAAGGGTCAAGTCGAGCTTGCCCAACATCTTTCCCAAGCTCCAAAGGCAAGGGAGATCTACTTCAATCATTACTAAGCTCATTAGGAGGAGGAGTTGGTCCATAGATCTATCCACTTAACCTCAAGAGCTAAGACTTTCACCAAAGCTTTGACTCAACTAGAAGAAGCTCCTCTAAGGGAATCGAGTGTTGGTGATCACCTCCAGTGAGGTTAGATATTTTTTGATCACTAAACTCAATGTGTGTTGGTCCTTTGTGAAAGAAATTTTAATGGCATGAGATTTTGACCATTAGATATACTTGACATTAGGGTTAGATGGTGTGTGCAATATTTCATCCCAATCCGAGCTCAATCGAGCACGAATCAAGGCCAAGAACAAGAATGATCTCCATGGATCACAGGTGTTGGCAGGGATAGATCTCTAGTCATCCATCCACACATTTTGGATGGATGGCAGAGATTAAACACAAGCTTTAGATCTTATTTTATCCTATTAAAATTGCATAATAAATCTTAGTTTTTTGATCCTTGATCGAACGGCAGAGGCCAAAGCATATAGCACTGCCATCACACAGCACTATGACATGACATTTAAATGGCCACTCTACGCTTATCGCATGTAAAGCACAGCCTCATCAGTGCTTGTGTGTCACACCGTAGGATTAAAGGATTAATTAAGTTAAATAATGGCATCATACTCACTTATTTCTTTCATACATTCATATATGCATATGAAAGTTGGATAAGAAATCCCCTTTGTTACTTAATGAAAATTATGCATCATAAACTTCTAAATTTTCTTAAATGAACTACTTAGCATGCATCATAAAGTGTGTTAAACATTCTCATTTGTATGTATAGATATGCTTAGGACTCATTCATATGCATGTTATACATGTTGGGAAAGAAATGAAGTGATGTATGTTTCATGAATTTGGTTACTTTTATTTAATCTTAAAATGTCTTTCTTTTTGAATAGGTTTGTTTAGAGTTCATCTAAACTTAGGATTAATTAAAACACTTAATCAAAATATTCACTAAACAAAACCAAAATATGAATCCACCTTAGAAATTACTTAGGTTAGGGAAGGAAAGAGAAGTTCTCTTCTCTTTCCCTCTCTTTATAATTTAGTAACTAATTGTAGGATTCACTTAAACCCAATCAAAACATAAAATAAAAATATCAACCCAAAATAACTAAACCACTTAAATGAAACCCTCCTCTAAGTTGAATATTCTTCATACTTAGGAAATTCTAACTTAAAGTCATAGCTAAGCATACCACACAAACCTCTAAAACACACATATTAGGTTAAGTCACCACTTCTAGATTTAGGTTAGGGCGGTGCATGGTTTGATGCTTACTTTTGTTTTATGATATATATATTTTAGACTGGATGCTAGGATGTATGTACTTAGAATGAATGGTATGGTGACCTTAGTCTAGCCATTGCCTGCTATAGGGGATTGTGCTTAAGGGGCGTTATAATAAATAAAAATATAAATGCTTTTATTCTACAGATACTTATACCCCTAAGAATAATCCAATAGGCCAGCCAAATGGACTTAGTCACCCATGTGTGGGGTGATAAGTCCAATATATATGCTTGGGATTTGTGTGGTTTGTTTAGCTAATCTCTATTTTGCAGGTATTAGCTAGATTTACTTTTCTTTTTCATTTAATTTTTTGCAATTAGGATTTTAGAATGATTGTTATGGTGATTAGGATGAGCATTAGTCATAAGATCTCATCTATGCACCATGTGAAGCCTTTGGAGCATTTACCTTCCAACCATCCAAAAGAAGGAACCAAAGAAGAAAGAAGAACGGAAGAAGAGAGACGAAAAGAAGAATGAAGAAATGAAGCTTGAAGACCCCCGTAACAATGAGTTCATTGCTTAATTGTATGTAATTCATTTATAGAGCTCTGCTATCCAATTTTTTTTGGGTTTGTACGGTGGTACCCGACCATAATGGCCTATTATTCTTTTGTGATTAGCTTTATAAATTGATTGATGGTTTGTTTAGCTTGTACATTAAGTTGCATCCTTTTCTTAGTTTCTTTCTTGCTTTATGTATGGCTCGGATGTGGATTAGGCTCTTAGAAAAAAATAAATTTTTTACCAAATTTAACAATTCAAGACTAAAAATAAAAGAACTCATAACATCACCTAAATCTTAGGATAAAATCAAGATAAAAGAATTAGTAACTCCTTCGCTAAATGAGTATTTCTTTTATAACATCATGCACAAATGCATATTATTTTTACTCTTGATTGGAGGGCTTTCCCATTTGCCAGAGAAACTTAGCTTATCCTTTGAGAGACATGGTGGAAATACACCTCCCTTCTCGCTGATTTTGGCCAATAATCTCCTTTCTCATGCATTAGGCATATGAATCCTATTATCCTAAGTCAAAATGATTATCCAAAAATAAAAATAAAATGAAATTTGACTTGCATTAGATTTAGGTCATTTGAAGCATACCCTTACATGATCTAGTCTCTTTAGAGAGTGAGTTTAAGGACTTACTTTCTAAATATATAATAGCCTAACTATCTTGCATAAAGCATATGACTTGCCTACATGAATTTAAAATCATAGGAGGAGTTAGTTAGCAGCCACCCCCAGGCAGTTGTAAGTCCAAGTAGTCGGGTGATTTGTCCTCTCTTGTAGAGTCAAACCAAATACCCAAATTTTGCCTTAGATTTAGGTCATACTTTCGACCCTCGCTAAAGCTCCCTAGATTTAGGTCCTGAGATTGCTTCTCTCCTTTTGTGGGCCATAAGTTTAAATCCTCGCCTCTTAGGCATTTCCTTAATCTTGTGTTATGGAATCATAAGCCTTAAATTTCTAATGAAAAATTCAACTTAAATAAATTAAATCAATTTCAAAAATATAAAACCCAACCATAGGATAGTTTAAGATGCTTATTAGGTTTCCTAGCATCATTAACATCTCCTACTTATCTTCCTTTAGCTTTGATAATAACTCCCTTTCTTTGATAATCTCATTTGATCTTCTAAAATAAACTAATCAATTGATAGTCCTACCTATTGAAATATTTAGAGATAATGATCATTTACTTTAATCGAGAGTATTCCTAAGGAATCCCCTTCTTTAGAATATAATTAACTATAGGGGCTTGCCCATATAGGGAACTTAACAAACTCAATTTAAAATAAATCCTACTTTACTTTTCCATGTAAAGTGGGGAAGAATCTTTGGTACACATGCAGACCCATTGTCCTTAGGAGTCCTTGTTAAGGTGATTAGGTCCAGTGTAGGGTGGTGACTTCTATCTTTCGAGATAGTACACCTCTCCTCAATGTCATTCCCGGTCAGCATCAATAAGAATATCTGCGGATCTATGTGATGTCAAAAATGCATAAAAAGAGAAAGAAAATGTATATTTTCATCCTCATTTTATCCGGTATCGAGTGAAGATGGAAGTATATATCTTATTCTCAAAAAGAAAATTGATGTAAAATTTTCACCACAATCTCACTTTTTGAGTGAGCTCTCAACCCCTCCATCTTAGACATAGGACTCCTCTCAAAAACTAAGAGTTCCTTAATCTTTAGACACCTCTAGCGATTAGGTGAACACTCAACCTAACCCTAGAGATTTAGAAGAGTTAGCCATAAGAATAGGTCATGCCTTAGGGGTGTTAGGAAAATTTGGCTACCCTATAGCTTGAACCAAATCCTCACTTCCTTCTTTCAAGTTAAACTCCAAACTCAAATCAACTTTAACCTCAAATATACTCAATTAATTTCTTCAAATTCAAATCAATTCCAAATGATTGAAACCTATGATTGAATTCTAAATTCAAAAATCTTTCCTGGGTCACTTTGATTCCATCTTATGGACTTCGCCCAAATCAACTCAAAGTCAAAATATTTTCTCACAACTCATTTATATTCTCATTTATATTCACAAATATAAATGAAATATAAATTCAAATACCCAAAACTCAATTCCAAGTTCAAAAATCATTCCTAAGCCCTTTGATTCCATCCTATGGACTTAGCTCAAATCAAATCCAAATCAATTCAAATTCAAGAAAATTTTCCATAACCCATTTGTATTCTCATTTATATTTACAAATATAAATGAAGTATAAATTCAAATACCCAAAACTAAATCTAAAACTCCATTCCAAGTTCAAAAATCTTTCTTAAGCCCTTTGATTCCATCTTATGGACTTAGCTCAAATTAAATCTAAATCAACTCAAATTCAGGAAATTTATTCATAACCCATTTGTATTTTCATTTATATTCACAAATATAAATGAAGTATAAATTCAAATATTCAAAACTAAATTCAAAACTCAAACCCAAATCTAATCAAAATCTAACCTACACCCTTTCAAGTAAAATTCTAGAACTTAGTCAAATCAAACTCAAATCAAGCCAAACCATTGATTTTTCTTCATGATTCAATCAATCCCTCAATCATGAATCCAAATATAAACATAAACTTCAATCATCAAACAAAAACTAAATTCAAAAATTGAACCCAAGTCAAACTCATGTTCACCCTTCAAACTTAAAGTTGTCAAATGAGTCAAAACTCATTTGACTCCAAATCATTTACAATTAGATTTATATTACAGTCATAAGTCCATATGTGAGTTCAATCGAACTTGTTTCAAGCCATGATCAAGTCAATTGACCCACTTAGGCTCACTTGACCCAAAGTGACCTAAAGTACCCCTTTTGAGCCAAATTCTAATCATACCCAAATTGGATTGAACTAAGCCCACCTAAGTCTCACATTATGAGCAACGATCATCATGAGATGATTAATCACTCAAATTGGGTCAAACTAAGTCAACACTTAGCCAAAATAAAACCTAAACTAGCCAAAATTCACCATAGGCCAAAGTGATTGAAACCATTGATCAAAACTAATTCATGATCAATGTTTGAACTTGACCAAGTCATCATTTGAGTCTAACCTAGCCCAATTGGCCACTTGACCCAAGTTGATCCAACTTGACCTAAAAAGTCAAAATATGTCAAATCTTGATATAAGCCAAATTGATTGCAACCAATGGGTCAGATTCATTCTAAACCACTTATTCAACTTGACCAAAACCTCAATTGGCTAACTAGACCCAATCTAGCCCAATTGGCCATGAACCTAACTTGACCTAAAAGGTCAAATAGAGATAAAATCAAATCAAACCAAAATTGATTAAAACCAAAGCTTGCAATATATTTCAAATGACCAATAAAACCTAAACCAACCCATGACCTAACCCAATTAGGGCAAATGAGTCAAATTAGTCAACTTGACCCATTTGACCTAAATGAAATCAAATGAACCAAAATCAAATATAAACCAAATTGAACCAAGAAATGATGCCAACATATTTCAAATGGTCATATAAACTTGACCCAACCCTTGGTTTAACCCAATTTGACTAGTTAGTCAACTCGACCCAAGTTGACCCATTTTGACCTAAATGGGTCAACATGAGCCCATAACATCAAATCAACTCCAAATTCTTTGAAATTTGGACCAACCCAGTTTCAAACTATTCTAAATCTACCTAAAGTGAAATCAAAGCCAAATAACCATTATACCCCTAGGTCAAGGGGTAACACATGGCCAATTCCACTTGAAATTTTGTCATATCCTCTTCATGGCCACTTGGCACCCTCTTAGTGGACCAAGTGGACACTAGTCAATGTGGTGCACATGACCCAATGGGTTTGGGTCAACTTAACCAAACCCAAACCCAAAACTGACCACCCCACTCAAAATAAGCACATGGGATCACCTCCCACACTCTCTTTGCCACATGGAAACTTCTCCACTACCTCCCTCTACAAAAACTGAACCATGTGCCACCTCAAACGGGCAAAATAACCCACTCAAGGTGATCAATTTGATCAAAATGGCATCTACACTCTCGGCCATCTACACTCCTTGGAGGGGAGATATACTCCCCTTATTTCACTTGAATCAAGATCACTTACATTTGATTGAGTGATAAAATGCTAGAGCAAGCATTCCCAAGCTCCTCCAACCTTTCTCGAGCTAATTTGAATTCACATTTTCTCGATTTACTAAAACTGAAAATAAGGGAGGTAGAAAGAATTCCCAATTTACTCAATACCCAATTTCAATCCAATTCCTCTTGCAAGAACCCTCAGAAGACCCAATCGAGTTGATCCAAAGCTTCTTCCAAGCTTCCAAGGCAAGGGAGGTGGGAGCTAGACCAAAGTCGCAAGCCTAGGAGGAGGACTTTGCCCAATTGAAGGATCTACTCAACCTCATGCCCTCAAACTTTCAACAGGGCTTCGTCTCCACTAGATGAAGCTACCTCAACGGTTGGGAGAGCCGGTGATAGCCTTCGGTGAGGTATGGATAAAAATCAATCTTAGATGTAGGATTCTTTAGTCCTTTATGAAAGAAAGTTTCATCTCATTGCAATTAAACTATTGGATGTCTTGCTCCTTGTATGTTGATGGTGTGGGTTCAATTTTAGCTCAATCTGAGCTCAATCGAGCTCGAATCAAACCTTAAGGGATGAACGGTTGCCCTCTCCCACAAGCGAGCTCAGGGATGAATCACAGACTGTCCATCTAGCATGTTTTGGATGGACAGACTTGATTAATCTACATTAGATCCACATTTTAATCCCTTTAATATTGCAGCTTTGATCTTGACCATCCAATCTTTTAATAGACGGTCCAAGGGAAAGCGTGTAGCATTGCCAGCTAACTGTGTAGCCGATGTGATAACATAAATAACTAATCTCGTCGCACCACATGGAAAGCGTGTGCCGCATCAGTGACCCACGTGGCATCAACGGGATTTGTTATATAATTAGGCTATTTAATTAAGTTTTAATCATAAAATTTTTAAAAATATATAACTAAATATAGAAAAATTAGAAAAAATTTAAACTCAAATGCATTTTGAAGATATTTCAAAAGGGGATAATATAAAATTAAGTTTAATTGATTTTGAATAGTAAATTTTTTGTAATTTAAGTTTTATTGGAAATGTAATTATGTTAATTACTCCTAATTATTACATTGATTAACTCCAAACTTCTTAGGTATGTTTAGTTGGATGACTTCTGTCTCCCCTAATTTTCTTGGAATTTATTAATGGTTTAATAATGGTAATTTCCTGATTCACTATTAATCACTCTCTTAATTAATTAAATGACTAATTAACCCATTAAATAATGATAAATTCATTAATTAAGTTTTCTAATTACTTTAGAACAGTGAATGGACTTAAGGAATGAGATTAGGAGCCATCTCCTAAATCTTTTCCCCTAAGTTTATTTCATTTGGATAAAAATCTAATTAATGTGAAAATTAATTAAATAGTTTAATCACTTAATTAAATGAATTTGATTTAATCATTTTCTTCTTGGGTAGATACTGAGGTGTTCAATAACCTAAGTAGCTTAAGGAAAACATATCTAACTAACATGTGTGGGAAGGGTTATGAAAGTACTTAATTTAAACCCTTTAGCTTAATTAATCATTAATTGTGAGCCAAATGCATTAGCCCCATTTATGTCATTGGTGCATTACTGATTTAAATTCCGTGTGGTTTTGTTTCATACATTGGCTCATAATTATTTTGTTAAATATGTTAAAGTGGTGCAAGTAAGGGGTAATTAATGAACTTAATGTACACCTTAACCTAAATAAAATATAAAATCAATCTAATGGTTCTAAAATTAAAATAAAATGATACACACATTGGAAAATGGGTTAAGACCAGTAAACCTTCTCATATTTCCTAAATTCAAATCACACTCAAAATAAAATTAAAATTTTCTTAAACCAATTTTGATTCACTTTAAATAATCTTATTCCATAGGATTGTCTTTATGAATTAATTAGGGTGAGTTAAGTTGCATGCTTACATCACTTTATTTCTTTCCTAGCATGCTAAATGTGTATGTCATATGAAATCATGCATTCATATCTTTTAAAAAATAAATTAAAATGAATGTTTCCTTTATGTCAAATTGCATGTTTTGGCTAAAGTAAGAATATGAATGGCTATTATCACTACTAAATCCAAAACTATTTCCAAAACTTAGAAATTAAATATTATAAATGAAAATATGCTACTTATAATTATTTATAAGATTGCATGTGAATAGCATAAAAATGTGTTATGTAATTTTCCTTCCCTTTTCTTAACATAAGTTTGTATAGGATTTACAAAGTATATAGTCCATTTGAAAAGGACATAACATTTGCATAGATCCATTCTTATATGCTCTTAGTCATGACTTAAGAAGGAACTCCACATCATACATGTAAACTAAGCAATCAAATCAAAACAAAAAACATAAACTTTTTTACATGATTCTCTTTCCATGCATTTCTTTTTGTACATGCATATGTATTTAAGAAAAGTGATATATTAGTCTGGACACCAAGGGGTTGTGAGGCTTTAATCAGCCCCAAGTAGGTCGTGTACCTTACACCCCTGGTGTAGAAAATAATGGCGTCATACTCACTTATGTCTTTCATACATGTAAATGTGCATATGAATAATGGATAAAAGAATCTCTCTTTTTCTACTTAACAAAATCATGCATACATGAAACATTCCAAATTTTCTTAAGCAATATCTCCTAGCATTCATCATGAAGGTGTGATAAGTATTTATGTTTGTATGTATAGATATACTTAGGATTCATTCATGTGCATGTTACACATGTTGGAAAGAAATAAAGTGTTGTGTGTTTTGTGATAGTATATCACTTTACTTAATCTTAAAATGTCTTTCTCTTTGAATAGATTTGCTTAGGGAAAATCTAAACTTAGGATTAATAAAAAATATAATAAAATATTCATTAAACAAAAATCAATAATGATCTACTTTAGAAATTACTTAAGGTAGGGAGGAAAGAGAAGTTCTCTTCTTCTTTTTTCTCTTTACAACACTTAGTAATTAATTATAGGTTCATTCAAATCAAATCATAAAAATAAAACTTAATTAAATCAACTAAACCACTTAAATGACACCACCCTCTAAGTTGAACATTTTCATACTTAAAAAATCTAAACCTTAAAGCCTAACTAAGCATACCACATAAACCTTAAATGGCACACACATTAGGCTAAGTCACCATTTCTAGTCCTATCTTAGGGTGGTGCATGATCTGATGTTTGATTTTGTTTCATAATGTGATATTTTAGTCTAGATGTTAGGGTGTATGTGTGTAGACTGAATGGTAGGATAATTTTAGTCTAATCATTATCTTCTATAGGGGATTGTGCTTAAGGGGCATTGTAATAAAAATATACATTCTTTTCATTGTGCAGGTTGCTTATACCCCTAAGCATAATCTAAAATAGGCCAAGTGGACTTGGTTACCCATGTGTGGGGTGTTAAGTTCAAATTATTCATATACATGCTTGAGATTATTTGGTTTGTTTAGTTAATCTCTATTTTGCAAGACTAAGTTAGATTTTCCTTTCACTTTTTCATGTAATTTTATAATAGGACTTGGAATGATTGTTATGGGGGATTAGGATGAACATTGGTCATAAGATTATTTCTTATATACCATGTGAAACCTTTGAAGCAACCACATTCCAAACAATTGAAAGAAGAAATAAGAAATGAAGACCCCCATAACATGAATCTCTTCTTGATTGTACTTAATTCATTTATAATCTGGGTTGAATTATGGTAGAGCTTGGCTACCCAATTTATTTTTGAGTTTGTGCAGTGGAGCCCGCCATAAAAGGTCTTTTATTCATTTATGTTAGCTTTATAAATTATTTGATGTTTGTTTAGCTTGTGTATTAAGATGACATGTTTCTCTAGTTTCTTCTTTACTTTGATGTATGGCCTGGATGATGATTAAGCTCTTAGAAAAATAAATTTTCTATCTAACTAATCAATTCAAATTAAAAATAAATAACTCATAACCTCATCTAAAGCCTAGGTTATAAAATAAGATAAAAGATTTAGCAAACCCTTAGCTAGATGTTGTATATTTTCACATCATGCATAAAAAGCATCTTGTCTCACTCTTATTATGGAGGGCTTCCACCTTTTCCAGGGAACTTAGCTTGACCTTTGAGAGCTATGGTGGAAACACACCTCCTATCTTTCTGATTTTGGCTCATAATTTAATTTCTCATGCATTAGGCATATGAATTTTAAATCCCGCATCAAATTGATTGTCCAAAATGAAAATAAAATATAATAAAATTTTACATTATATTTAAGTCATTAATCATGCCCTACATCATCTAGTCTCTTAAGGAGTGTGTTTAAAGACTTAGTCTCTTTCTAAATAAACAATAACTTAGTTATCTTGCAGACTTGTCTATATTTATTTAAAATCATATGAGAAGTTAGTAGGCAGCCACCCCCAGGCAGTTGTAAGTCCAAACAGTCAGATGGTTTATCCTCTCTTATAGAGGTAAACCAAATACCCATTTTTGCCTTAGATTTAGGTTGTGCTCTAGCCCTTGCCAAAGGTCCCTATTTTTAGGTTCCAATGTTGATACTTTCTTTTGCGGGCTATAAGCATAAATCCTCACCTCTTAAGTATTTCCACAATCTTGTATTATAGAATTGAAAGCCCTAGATTTCTAATAAAAATTCAACTCAAATAAATAAATCATTTAAATTTTAGAAATATAAAGTCCAACCATAGGATAGTTTGGGATGCTTACTAGGCTTCCTAGTATCACAAGCATCCCCTACTTATCTTCCTTTAGCTTCGATAATAACTCTCTTCTCTTGATCAATCCTACTTAACCTTCTAAAAATAAACTAATCTATTGATAGTCCTATCTTTTGAAATCTTTGGACACAATAATGATTTACCTTAATCGAGAGTATTCCTAACGAATCTCATTCCTTAGGATGTAATTAACTATAGGGGCTTGCTTCTATAGAGAACTTAATGAACCTAATTTAAAATAAACCATGCTTTACTTTTTCATGTAAAGTAGGGGAAGAATCTCTGTACATATGATGACCCATAGTTCTTAGGAGTCTTTATTTAGGTGATTAGGTCCATTACAGGTTGGTGACTTTTATCTTTCGAGATAACACACCTTTCCACAATGTCATACCCGATCACCCTAATAAGAATATTTGTGGATCTACGTGGTGTCCCAAAATAAGGCGTATATATCTATTTTCATTGTATCCTTCCAAAGAAAGATAAAATGAAGATTGAAATTATTCACCATAGTTTTTTCTGACGACTTAGCTGGAGAAGGTTCCTCTCTCCATCTTTAGTAAAAGATCATTATCTCCAAGTATCGATAATAGATTTGTACTTTGTATAATTCCAAGACTATCTTTCTTTTTCATTAGCACTTAGATTATTTTGTCCTTAAGCTAAGCTAGCCAACATTATTTAGGTTTTAGGACTTCATTCCATGAAGGTCTTAAAACCCCTGTTGGGTTCTCCAATGGGTAAAAATAAAAATTTAATAATAAGAAATAACTAAAGACTTCCTCCTTACCATTTCCATGGTAAGGCAAGGTTCATTCAAAAAAATAAATAAATAAATCCTTTATAAAAAATATCAATTTCCAAAAAAGCATTTTTTTCAAAATACACATGATAAAATGTTTGCACAAAAGATATTCATAAATCACCCTCATCTAACAATCTTCATGATTGTTATGTGTAGGATCATTTCAAAAATAAAATCTAAACAACCCTATTTTCCAAAAGCAGCAAATGAATATCTTCATTTAATTTATTGAATGAAGATTTCATTTTCAAAATAAAATTCAAAATCATATTTTCAAAAAGCACATATGAATATCCTCATTCAATTTCTTGAATGAAGATTTCATTTTCAAAACAAAACCAATGATCATCTTTTCAAAATTAACAATCATCTTTTCAAAATTTAAACAACATTTGGATCTTTCACTTAGCATACCCAAATTTGCTAAATGAAAATCCTCTTTTCAAAAATCAAATAATACTTGGATCTTTCAGTTAGCATACCCAAATTTGCTAAGTGAACATCCACTATTCAAAATCAAAAATCACAAACATGAAACACATTAGGATCATTCATTTAGCATGCCCAAATTTGCTAAGTGAAGATCCACTTTTCAAAATCAAAAATCAAAAATTCAAATAATATTTGGATCTTTCATTTAGCATACTCAAATTTGCTAAGTGAAGATCCACTTTTCAAAATCAAAATCACAAAACCATGAAACACATTTGGATTCCCTTATCATACCTAATATTACTAAGAATCCTCTTTTCAATATCATCAAAATAAAAAACACATTTGGATTCCCTTATCATGCCTAAATTTGCTAAGAATCCTCTTTTTGAAATCATCAAAATAAAAACACATTTAGATTTCCTTAGCATACCTACATTTGCTAAGAATCCTCTTTTTTAAAAATCACCCAAAATAAAACACATTTGGATTTCCTTAGCATACTTAAATTTGCTAAGAATCCTCTTTCAAAATCATCAAAACAAAAAACACATTTAGATTCCCTTAGCATACCTAAATTTGCTAAGAATCCTCTTTTCAAAATCATCAAAACAAAAACACATTTGAATTTCCTTAGCATACCTAAATTTGGTAAGAATCATCTTTTCAAAATCACCAAAAATAAAGCACATTTCGATTTCCTTAGCATACCTAAATTTGCTAAGAATCCTCTTTTTCAAAAATCATCAAAAAAACACATGTGAATTTTTTAAGCATACTTAAATTTGCTAAGAATCCTATTTTCAAAAATCTTCAAAAATAAAACATATTTAAGTTCTTCATTTACAATACCCAAATTTGCTAAGTGAAGATTCCATTCTCAAAATTCACATGATCCACAAACAAGTAAACAAGAAAAGAAATTATTTTCAAACACCTCACCTAGCATACTTAAATTTGCTGAGTAAATTCCAAAATCTCAAATCAAAAATAAAATCAATTGACCCTTTACTTTAACATACTCAAATTTGTTAAATAAAGGATCCCCAAACAATCAAAAATCAAATTCAAATATGAGCCTATGGAAGCATCAATCTCTTAAAAAATATTTGAACCCATTTTCAACATACATAAATTTGTTGGAAATTAATTCTACATTCAAAAATCTCCTCTTCAAATCTAAATCCAAAAATCCCTCTTCCAAATTCATTTGAGCCCCACTTAACACTTTCAAGTTGTTGAGTGTGGATTCAAATCCTAAATCAAAATTCAAAAATCAACGAAATAGAAATCTAATTCAAACTTATTTTTTAACATTGCAGACTTACAGTCAGTTTTTAGTTAGTTCAGTCCAGTGCAGTTCAGCTCAATAGCAGTACAAAAATATGTCTTCACATTTCCTTATGGGATGCATTTGGCCTTGGATTAGGCCAGCCTCCCATGATCTGACTATGCCCACCTCATCCACTTTGGCTGAGGCTTTGAGGGACCTGGATTACATGTGAGGGGACCACCCTCATGATAGTCAGTAGGATCATGGTGATCGGGTAGGAGCCGATCATTTGGGTTGAGTTACCATTTGACTCAGAGATTCCCTCACTGAAGAGGAAGGTTGTGCCAGTTCCCACAGCAACAGTAGCAGTGCTAGTGCCAGTGCACCCAGTTGTTCCCCTTGCTACCTAGTGCGAGCTAGCACCCACTCATTGGCACCTTCCAAGGGGAAGGCTCCCCTGATTCTAGGGATTATCTCCTATGCCTTTGAGATTGGGTCTAGTTCCCACACTGCTCGACCTACTATGACTTATCATAAAAATTAGAATCGCATGATTAAGCGGTATCACACTCGCATAGCCAGGGAGTTGGAGGCAGTTTCTCAGACTGTCATGGAGGAGTCACCTAGGGTAATGTCTCCTCTCACTACAGAGAGTAGATTCCACCCCCTCTCTGGATATGATAGAGAGGATGTTAGGAAGATTTTAGCTTCACCTCCGCCAATAGTACAGTTTCAGGCTATCAGTGAGAGGAGAAGGTCATACGTTGTCCTGAGGTTAGTACTTTGCCGAGATGGCTGGACCTATGGACGATTGGAGTCTGGGATTCAATTCGATTTGAGATCAATTATCCCCCACAGTGTGGGCAGACAGATTAGGCAGGAGAGGGCCAGGGAGGCCCGTATATCAGTTCATGTCACTAGTTGGGAGAGACGGAGGTACAACTGACAGTCAGTGGCCTCCGCACTTATGAACTTTCTCGATTGATGTGTTACCTGCTTCAATCATACAAATAGTATCTTACTGACGGGGATTACCCATCATAGGAGAGGAGCTCCTACTCAAAGAGAGTCGGTGGTGCCTCTACCACACCACTCTACCCCATGTCCACGATCTCCTATACATGTTTTAGCATCTACCATTCCAGTAAAGGCTATGAAGGATGCATCTAGGGAGAACAGAACCCCATTGGTGATCCAACTATAGCCAAGAGATATTGTTCCATCTACACCACCTACTGTGGTGAGGCCGAGCTCTCCTACTCGACCTTCTGCCCCAGTTGTAGTGAGGGAGAAATGGCGACCTTGGAGTATCGTAGTCATTCCATCACCACCACCCCCACAGCAAGCTATGGAGATAGTACCAGTTGTTGAGGGAGGAGGAGACAATTCAGATCCTCCTAGGAGTACTACTACATCCAGATCCAGTAGCAGCCAGCAACATCTTTCTTCTAGTGAGCATAGCCCTCACAGGGTTAGCTCTCCAGCAACAGCAAAAGTTAGGTGTCTATCAGTTCATGGCAGTGATCCTACTATCGGTCAGCCTCGATCTTTTATACCTATTCAGTTGGACCGATCCCTAGCTGACATTGTAGCTCAATATCTAGTGGAGATGTAGGAGATCTTAGGATACGCCTAGTCAATTTATAGGATGAAAAGGTCCATTTTGATCTGAATGAAGATGATCTATTAGAGGATTCAGTAGGGGTACACATGGTAGACATCAGGGGTTCCCTCCTCCATGATCAGTAGACATTGGAAGGTGCTGTGTCTGAGTAGGAAGACATAGCCTACTCAACCCAACACCTCCTTCAATAATTAAAGAAAAAGGATGAACAAATAGATAGGATAGGGAAGCAGCTCGAGGATTTACTAGTAACAGTCTTGGCACTTCAGAACCAAGCCCCGATAATGCATTCTACTATAGTAGAGACTAGTCATCTTGAGTTATTGCACGTCTTGGATCTAACCAACACTTTACCTCCAATAGAGCAGGGCAGCACCAGTTTGTATAGGAATGTAGTGGATAGTACCTCCATACAGGAAAAGGACATCAAAACTATGGTTGAGTAGTAGGAGAGAAGCATTGGCTCAAGCCCAAGGAAGATCATCGGTTCCAAAGGGTAGACCCTACCCAGAGGAATTTGATGCCATCCAATATCCTAAGGGTTTCGTGTCACCTTCATTCAAGGGCTTCAATGACAATGGGAACCCAAGGTAGCACATTATGCACTTTAGAGCCAACTATTGCAACATTGATGGTAGTGACCGTTACTCTTCAGACTTTTTATCAGTAGCTTAGCAGGCATAGCCTTCGATTGGTATACTGAACTTCCCAATAGTTTAGTGAAGACTTTTCCTAAGTTGGAGCAACTCTTCATCAAGAGGTTTGCTGGAGCTCAGTAAAGGGTGATTATAGGCGATCTCGTTGTGGCTCAACAACACCCTAGTGAGTCCCTCGTTGATTATATTCTTAGATGGTGCAATTTAAGTATGAAATGCAAACCATAGTTGTCTGAATAGCACACCATTGAAATTTTGTTGAAGAATATTCATGGCCCGGTCGCCTTCATGCTCAAAGGTTTTACTATAAATACATTTAAGAAGTTAATCAATAAAGTGACTAGCTTACAAGGAGAAGCCAAACAGTTACCTTTTTTGGATCAATCAACAAAGCAGAAGTCACAGAAAGCTTATGAGAAGAAGCCTGGGACAGTGATAGCAGTAGATAAGGGGAAGTAGCTGGCTAGAGAGCAATACGAGAGACTTCATGCTCCACAGCAGCTGTCACTTCCACCTCCTCTACCACCCCGAGGCCATCCTACTCCGTAGCCTTCTCCTCCTTAGCCATATCCACAGCAGTAGCGGTACACATACCTGCCGCCAGGTAGCTATGGTCCACCTACTCTTATGGATAAATTAAACAAACCATATTCATTTAAGAGGGAGGTAATCAAGAAAATTTTTAATAATCTCTTGAGAAAACCTTATTTTTAGCTACCCAAACCTAGAAGGCCGGAAGAAGTGGGAAAAAGCAATGATCCTAACTTTTGCCCCTACCATCACATGTTAGGTCATGCTTTAGAGGATTATTTTACATTCAATGACTAGCTTGAGCATAGCTTCAAGAAAGGCGCCATAATTATCCCGAAGGAATACCTTGTGGAATAACCATCCAGTTCCATTAGGGTAATCCTTAGGGATAACTTCAATCCTTTCAAAATTAAAGATGGTTGGGATATCTCTTTATCTCGAACCTCTAAGAAGATTTTATCCAAAATCAAGAAACTTTCCTTGTAGGTGTCTGAGGCAGCTCAAACCTCCAACATCAAGGAAGGTTTGCAAGTTGTTCAAGATAACTCATGGAAAGGGGGAGCTCAATAGCAGGAATAGCAGCAGCAGCCTATGTCAGCCCGGGATAGCCAAGTAGCGCAACCACCAACCAAGTCTAGCCTCCAATCCATAGTTGCAGCTACTACATCAGCGACCACCTCTACTTAAGCTAACTCTTCCTATAGTAGACATCTTGTATCGACAGATGAGGGCATCAAATCCCTCACCCCACTTATTTTACTCAACTTCTACTATGTACCTCCTTCAAAACTCAAGAAATCAAGAAATAAAGCTAGTTTGAATTACATCTGTGTCACTTCTGATGGGTTGTCTAACTTTATTCTCCTGGAAAACTCTTCAAGTCTAAACAATTATTATAACAACTCTGATCTTCCCTCTTCTAATTCAGAGTTGGATCTTCCTTCTCTGAATAATATGGGTTCACCGCTTGAGATAAACTTAGAATCATCTAATTCTGAGGGTCCTATAGGAAAAGCTGTAGGTGAACCTGGCGAGTAGGTAGAACCTTCCAATAACTTGCCACGAGAGATCATCGAAGTTAACTTCCGTAGTAGCAAGGTTCTACCTCCTAGAGCAGCACCTCAAGATAGAGGAAAATAATTCATTGGTTCAGATGATCGAGAAGCCCCTCTACATGATGCTCCACCCTTGGATATGCTTGTGGAGGATCAGCCCAGAGTGGATTACTCTCTCACCTAAGAAAGTTGTCATCTAAGTTAAGCATATATAATGCCCTTGTCTTATCTAAAGAGATGAGGGAGTCATTAATCAAAGCTCTTCTTAATCTTACAATATGCTTAGTTCAGCTGACCATTATTGGAGAGGAGGCACATTATTCCAGGGAATCCCAAGGAGTCACTTTCATAGATGAAGACTTTCTTCTGGGGGACATGGAGCACAACTGTCCCCTCTATATTGCAGTGGACATGGGAAAATTTAGACTTTCTAGGGTTCTTATTGATCCAAGTGCATCGGTGAACATTATGAGTCTAAAGATCCTTGCCTATTTGAGGATCAACATCTCCACACTCTGAGGAGATCGAATGATGTTGAGAGGATTCAATGAACAAGGTGAGAGGGCTTTAGGTTCCATAGTGTTACCTTTGGAGATAGGTGAATGGAAGACTGAAGCCAAGTTCTATATCATTGATTTGAATACTTCGTTCACTACTTTGCTCGGTAGGCCTTGGATACATCAGAATAAGATGATCCCATCCTCCCTTCACCAATGCATCAAGTTCATGAAGGATGGGGTTGAATATTATGTCAAAGTAGATGAAAAGCCATTTTTAGTCATAGAAGTTGAGATATATGAGGATGTGACATACTATCTTCCTCAAAACACCTTTTCTCATGAACTTGGACAAAATTCAAATATAAAAGAAAAAGAAGAAAAAGAAAAATAAAAATCCAAGTGAACAAGAAAAGGACATCGAAGAAGAAGTAAAGCCGTATATCACATTTCACCCACAATTCATTCCATCATATGGACATGTGGGTAAGATGACTCGACCTCCACCAGGCAAAGGTAGAGGTAGAAATAGAGGCAGTTCCAGAGGTGGAAGAACCCCTGGTTGGCAACCGCAATAGGTTATGTTCAGTTCAGAGTACCCCTACTACATAGACTTGGAATCCAGCTCGGAGGACGAGTCTAATGTGATTAGCATACTAGCCAACCCCTCTTAGTGGGTTTCATTAGAGGTGACACTTGAGCCAAACAACGATAAAGACTAGGCCTCCAGACAAAGCAAAGTATTTGAATCAAGAATATGTGAAACTATCAGGTAGTGGTTAGGAACCTTAGCTCTAACCTCACTTTCATCTCAAAAAGTTGAAGGTTTAGTAGTTAAAGAAGCCCCTAAGTCTTCCATTGATGTGAAGCTGAAGAGATTCATATTAGGATCTTCATCCTCAAGTTCAGAAGTTGATGTAGAACTTGAGGATGATTCATATAAATAATTAATGGACTTAACTTTTGATTGATACTCATCTTGTGTTCTTAATCTTACAAAGAAAGGTTTGATTTCTTATACATGGTCTAAGCACAGGTCAGAATATTTTGAAAAGCTATGGAACAACAGAGGCAGGGATGCACAATCAAGATCAGGACTGGGATTCAATACAGTGGGTATAGTCGATGATGATGATTACTGTTTAGTTGTCACCAATCATTTAGAGTCTGATAGGTTCTTTTCACACCAAACTAACCCTTATGAGGATGTGTGTTTAGAAACTTCAGATGATCCAGATGATATTCAAATCAAAGATGCACCACCAAAATTTGAAGAGGAGATCCATTCAATAATTGACAAGCTTAAAGAAATTAACCTCATGATGGAAGAAAATCCATGCACATACATCAGTTCGTTGTTGAATGAAGAAGAACCAATGACTTAGTTAGGTTATTGACTGAGTTTAAGGACTGCATTGCGTGAAGCTATAAAGAAATGCTCAGATTATCTCCTAACGTAGTAGTCCACAAATTAGTAATAGATCCTGACGCTAACCCTATTAAGCAAGCTCCTAGACGCATGCGATTAGAAATCGAACAACAGGTCATTTCTGAAGTCAAGAAAATGATCAATGCTGGTTTCATCGGGAAGAAAAATACTCACAGGTTGTATGTTGTACCGATAAGAAGAAGAATGGCCAAATTGCATATCGTCAATTTTTTGGGACTTAAATAAGGCATGTAAGGATGAGTTTCCTCTTCCTATACTAGAATTAATGGTGGACATCTATCTCATGCGTATCTCCTTCATGGATGGGTCATCTACAACCAAATCAAGATGGCCCCGAGGATGAAAACAACGCTTTTCAAACATCGATCGAATCTATTATTATAAGGTCATGCCTTTCGCTTAAAATCTTTACATACCAAGCATGACTGATCTTCATTGAACTCATCCATCATAAGGTTGAGTGATATGTTAATAATTTAGTAGTCAAGAGTAGAGAAAAGAAAGACCATCTCTTTGACTTGAGGATAGTTTTCAAATGTAAAGATAATTTAACCTCAAAATGAATACCCTGAAGTGTGCATTCGGAGTAGCTTCAGGGAAATTCCTTGGATTTGTTGTCCAACATTGGGGAATAGAGATAGATCCAAAAAAGATCAAAGTTATCTTAGAAATGCCACTGCCTAAAAGTTTAACTCAACTCAAATCTTTTCAAGGTCGGTTGGCAAATCTAAGACGCTTTATCTCTAACCTATCGAGGAAAAGCAAGCCATTTTAAGCACTTGTCAAAAAGGATGCCAAGTTCAAGTAGGATGGAAAGTGTCAGCATGCCTTTGAAGATATCAATCAGTACCTGGAGAAGCCATCAGTTCTAGCAGGCCCTATCTAGGCCACTCATCCTCTATACTACTGCATTGGATGACTCCCTCAGCACTTTGTTGGCCCAAACTAACGATAAAGGGAAGGAGAGCACTCTCTACTACCTCAGCCATCATCTGATTCTTGCTGAAGTGAACTACCCACCTATTAAGAAATATTGCCTAGCTTTAATCTTTGCATCCAAAAATCTACGACATTATATGCTCTCTCAAAAGGTGAACTTAATTTCCAGAACCAATCCATTGTAGTATCTCATGACAAGGCCAATGCTATTCAGACGTTTGTCACATTGGTCAATGATTCTCTCATAGTTTAATATCACATTCATACACCTCTGTGCGATTAAAGGACAAGCACTAATGGATTTCTTTGTAGCACACCCATTTCCTGCTGATTCTCCACTTAGTGATGATATACTTGAAGAACAAATCATGAACTTAGGGGAGGTTGACAACTGTCAATGGGAGATGTATTTTGATGGTGTACTTCCTTTCAAAAAGGAGAAGCACCACGATCTACTCTTCCAAGAAAGGCAAGTTTAGGAATAATTCTCTTAACTCCATACCACGATGTGATGAGATTCTCATACTATCTCTCTAATCCTTGAACCAAAAATGAAGCTAAGTATGAGGCTTTGATTATCGGTCTGGAGTTAGCCATTACAGTATGTGTCAAAAGTATTAATATCTATAGGGACTCTCAGTTAGTCATCAACCAGATTGTTGGTTCCCACAAAGTTCTCAAACCCAAGCTTCATCACTACCACGAGTATACCATGAAGCTGATGGCCCAAATCCCTGAGGTCATCATCTACAAGGTCCTTCGAGGAGAGAACGCAGTATCAGATGCTTTGGCCAAACTTGCCAAAAAATTAGCATGTCTGAAAGATGATTCCATTCTAATAAGGGTCCAAAATAGACAATTTCTATCCCTTATTAGTTTGAACCCACTTGGGAAAGCCCCTTTGTCATAGAGAAGACCTACCAAGGAGGATCTTATCAGCTTATTGATTATAAATGGGAACACCCGATGCTTCTAATTAATGGGCTCTATTTGAAGAAATATTACCCATAAAACATGTTTGAAAATAATTATCATTAAAAGAACAAAACTTCATCTAATTCTTCAAAATCATCTCTTCATTTGAAGTGTTATTTGCTTGTCTTGTGAATCCGCCATGACACATTTAGGATAGGTGTGAGAGAACCCAAGAGGCATCCTATATCTCCTTCATAACATAAACACAATCAAACACAGTTCCTCGGTGCTACTAGAATAGGTGTGAGAAAACCCAAGAGGCATCTTATTTCATTTAGCACAACTAAGTTAGATGTAAGAGAACTCAAGTGGCATCCTTTCTTGGTGGGATTTCAACTGCCATCTGTGGCACCGTTTCATCAAATTCCCTAACGTATTAAGGATAGGTGTAAGAGAACCCGAGCGGCATCCTGCTCCCTTAAATACAAGCACAAGCATTAAAATAAATACATACCTTTTATCTCAGGATATTTTGATGTGAGAGCAAGCCCCATGTGACACTCACTCATTAGGTGCTCTAGGTCGGGTTTACATGCTACCTTGCTAGTATGTCACCTCAGTGATCACTTTTCTAGTGGATGTGAGTCCCCACGCTTTCTTCCTGACTTGACCATTGCAAACCAATGAGCACCTTGTTAGTTTGATAGACTTCACTGCCCAGCCAATAAGCTATCTCATGATAATTTTGTTTAAGGAGATGTGAGTCCTCACGCTTTCTTCTTGAACTAACCATCATGCACTGACTAGGTTGAGTATATTTAATGTTTAGGATAAGTCCTCCAGAGGCTCCTTTCCTCTTGACTACTTTTGAGCTAATCAAAGTACCTAGCGGCATTCACTCAATAGTCTCCCTAGGTCGGATAGCACCTATCGAGCCAAAGATAGACTATCCCAATGATTAGTTCCGCTATAATAGGATGTGAGTCATCGATTTCTTCCTAGGCTAATTATCGTAAATCGATGGGCACCTTAGGTTGGTTAATGTTCGCTATGCTGACAATAACTCACCCAGTGGATACCCCACTCTTAGTAGATGTGAGTCCCCGAGTGTTCTTGAGTTGGCCACCAAATACCTACGGTAAATTATCTTATCCAGGGCTTTGGATCAAACCCTAAGCGGCACCATTCCTTTGGGCACTCTATTTGGATCACATCCTTAGCGACCCCATTTAGAAACTACTTGGGTTACTTTTGGATTGGACAGTCCCCCTTTCCTAGTAGCCACCCTTGTGGTTGGAGAATTTGTTGCCATGCATAGATTCTCCTTGGTGATAAATAGTGATATAAGCTCCTTCTTAGTATGATTCCTCACAAACTAACAGGATCCATGCTAAGCAAATAAACAAAATAAATAAATAAAATATTCTCTTGTGGATTAGAAAATCAAACCCCAAAGAACCCCTTTTCCCAAGCAGGCATCATATCTTTAGGGCAGTGTTAGCATAACTCCCTATAGGAATTTTCTAACTACTTTAGTGGAGATAAGTCCCCAAGTCGGCACTCTCTCCATAGTCTCCCTTAGGTCGGGTTCAATCTATTTTCCACAAATAGGTTACCCTAGCGATCATTTTGCTTTCGAAGATGTAAGTCTACTACGCAATCTCTCTAACATGACTATCGCAAATCGACGGATAGCCCTAGGTCAAGTTGACATGTTACCATGTTAATTTGTCACTCCAATGGTCTTTTTGTAGTGGAAAGATGTGAGTCTCTGAGCTTTCTTCCCTGAATCAGTTGTTGCAAATCGAAAGGCAGCCCTTTGGTTGGATAGTTCTCCCCTCGGCTGGGAAGCTACTCTCTTTGAATTGGTAAACCTGTGTTAGACCAAGGCCAACTTGGCCCCTACTCAGAATTGTCCATCACAAACCGATGGGATTCATCAAAAATAAATTAAAAATAAAATTAACTTTGACTACCTTTAAGTTGGTTTAAATCCCTAGTGCATTCACTCATTGTCGATAGTGATTCATTTGCCAGCAACCGATCACCCCAGTGGTTCTTTATTTTGAAAGATGTGAGTCCCTGCTGTTTCTTCTTAACTTGACCATTATAAATTGAAAGATAGCTCCTTTGGTTTGGTAGTCCTACTATGTGGTTGGTAGACTACTTTAGATTGATAAATCTGAGTTAGGTCTAGACCAACATGGTTCCTACTCAATGTGATCCATTGCGAACCAGCAGGTTTCATCTCAAAATTAAAAACCTGAAATAAAATCAACCCTCCTCCCTCAGTGGAGTCAAATTGAACAATCAAAAATAAACTAAACAACTAATCAATCAAATCACCTGCCTCTCCTCAGTGAGACACAAGTCTTTCTAGTTCCCCAGCGGATCTTCTAATCCCTCGGCGGATTTCACAACCTGTTTTCCTAAGTGGATAACTTGAACTTGCTCCCTCAGTGGAGAGTTCACATCTTCATCCTCAGTGGAACACTAAATCAACAAATTAAATCAATCTCTCCCCAGTGAGACCCCAACTTAAGTAAAACCTCTCATCCCTCAGTGGATGACTTAGACCTCTTTCCCTAGTATAAGGTTCATATACTCAATCCCTAGAGGATTCTTCCTTCACTCTCTTATGCCTTTGACATGAGTAGAGTCACATTGCACTAAGCTCTTGATGCCTTCTACACCTTGGGTTGAGAGTAGATCATTTTTTGTTAGTGCTTGTGATCGTTTGGTGTTGTTGATTATTTCGGGCAACACCAATATGTGTGGTATACCTTGTCAGTCACACCACACCTATTGGACACCCTTTATTGATCTCACTTTTAGAATGAGCTCTCAACCCCTCCATCTTAAACATAGGACTCCTCTTAGACACTTAGAGTTCCATAGTCTTAAGACACCTCTAGTGATTAAGTGAACACTCAACCTAACCCTAGAGACTTAGAAGAGTTAGCCATAAGAATAAGTCATGCTTTAGGGATGTTAGGAAAATTTGCATACCCTATAGCTTGAACCAAATTTTCAATTCCTTCTTTCAAGTCAAACTCCAAACTTAAATCAACTTCAACCTCAAATCAACTCAATTAATTTCCTCAAATTCAAATCAATTCCAAATGATTGAAACCCATGATTGAAGTCAAAATTCAAAAATCTTTCCTGAGTCACTTTGATTCCATCTTATGGACTTAGCCCAAATCAAATCCAAATCAAATCAAATCAACTCAAAGTCAAAATATTTTCTCACAACATATTTATATTCTCATTTATATTCACAAATATAAATGAAATATAAATTCAAATACCCAAAACTAAATCCAAAACTCAATTCCAAGTTCAAAATTCTTTCCTAAGCCCTTTGATTCCATCTTATGGACTTAGCTCAAATCAAATCCAAATCAATTCAAATTTAAGAAATTTTCTCATAACTCATTTGTATTCTCATTTATATTCACAAATATAAATGAAGTATAAATTTAAATACCCAAAACTAAATCCAAAACTCAATTCTAAGTTCAAAATTCTTTCCTAAGCCCATTGATTCCATCTTATGGACTTAGCTCAAATCAAATCCAAATCAATTCAAATTTAAGAAATTTTCTCATAACTCATTTGTATTCTCATTTATATTCACAAATATAAATGAAGTATAAATTCAAATGTCCAAAACTAAATTCAAAACTCAAACCCAAATCTAATCAAAATCCAACCTACACCCTTTCAAGTCAAATTCTTGAACTTAGTCAAATCAAACTCAAATCAAGCCAAACCCTTGATTTTTCTTCATGATTCAATCAATCCTTCAATCATGAATCCAAATATAAACATAAACTTCAATCATCAAACCAAAACAAAATTCAAAAATCAAACCCAAGTCAAACTCATGTTCACCCTTTGAACTTTAAGTTGTCAAATAAATCAAAATCCATTTGACTCCAAATTACTTGCAATTGGATTTATATTTCAATCATAAGTCCATATGTTAGTTCAACCAAACTTGATTCAAGCCTTGATCAAGTCAATTGACCCTGACTTGATCCACTAAGGCTCACTTGACCTAATGTGACCTAAAGTATCCCTTTTGAGCCAAATTCTAATCCTATCCAAATTGATTGAACTAAGCCCACCTAAGCCTCACATTGTGAGCAACAATAATCATGAGATGATCAATCACTCAAATTAGGTCAAACTAAGTCAAACTTAAGAGTTGACCAAGTCAACACTTAGCCAAAATGAAACCTAAAATAGCCAAAATTCACCATAGGCCAAAGTGATTGAAACCAATTTATGATCAATGTTTAAACTTGACCAAGTCATCATTTGAGCCTAACCTAGCCCAATTGGCCACTTGACCCAAGTTGACCCAACTTGACCTAAAAATTCAAAATATGTCAAATCTTAATCTAAGCCAAATTGATTACAACTAATGGGTCAGATTCATACTAAACCACTTATTCAACTTGACCAAAGCCTCAATTGGCCAACTAGAGCCAACTTAGCCCAATTGACCATCAACCCAACTTGACCTAAAAGGTCAAATGGAGACAAAATCAAACCAAACCAAAATTGATTGAAACCAAAGCTTTCAACATATTTCAAATGACCAACCAAACCTAAACCAACCCATGACCTAACCCAATTAGGTCAAATGGGACAAATTGGTCAACTTGACCCATTTGACCTAAATGAAATCAAATGAACCAAAATTAAATATAAACCAAATTGAACCAAACCAATAATGCCAACACATTTCAAATGGTCATGTGAACTTATCCAAACCCTTGGTTTAACCCAATTTGATCAATTGGTCAACTCAAGTTGACCCATTTTGACCTAAATGGGTCAACATGAGCCAAATGGCATCAACTCAACTCCAAATTCTTTGATATTTGGACCAACCCAATTTCAAACTATTCTAAATCTACCTAAAGTGAAATAAAAGCCAAATGACCATTTTACCCCTAGGTCAAAGGGTAACCAATGGCCAATTCCACTTGGAATTTGGTCATATCCTCTTCTTGGCCACTTGGCACCCTCTTAGTGGACCAAGTGGACACTAGTGAGTGTGGTGCCCATGACCCAATGGGTTTAGGTCATCCTAAACCAACCCTAACCCAAAACTGACCACCCCATTCAAAATAAGCACATGGGATCACCTCCACACTCTCTTTGGCACATGAAAACTTCTCCACTACCTCTCTCTGCCAAAACTGAACCATGTGCCACCTCAAATGGCCAAAACAACCCACTCAAGGTGATCAATTTGATCGAAATGACATCTTCACTCTCGATCATCCGATCCTTGGAGGGGAGATACTCCCCCTCGTTTCACTTGAATCAAGATCACTTGCATTCGATTGAGTGATAGGAAGCCAGAGAAAGCATTCTTAAGGTACTCCAAGCTTCCTCGAGGTAATTCGAATTCTCTTTTTCTCGATTTACCAAAACCAAAAATAAGGGAGGTAGCAAGAATTATCAACTTACTCAATACCCAATTTCAATCCAATCCCTCTTGCAAGCACCCTCAGAGTACTAAATCGAGTTGATCTAAAGCTTCTTCCAAGCTTCTAAGGCAAGAGAGGTGGGAGCTATACCAAAGCTGCAAGTCTAGGAGGAGGACTTTGGCCAATTAAAGGATATACTCAACCTCAAGCCCTCAAACCTTTAGCAGGGATTGTCTCCACTAGAAAAAGCTACCTCGATGGTTGGGAGCGATGGTGATAGCCTCTAACAGGTATGGATCAAAACCCAGCTTATATGTAAGATTCCTTGGTCCTTTGTGAAAGAAAGTTTCATCTCATTGTAATTCAACCGTTGGATGTCTTGCTCTTGTATGTTGATGGTGTGGGTTAAATTTTAGGCTCAATTCGAGCTTAATCAGCTTGAATCAAGCCTTAAGGAATGGACGGTTGCGCTCTCCTGCATGCGAGCTTAAGGGTGAATCACATACCATTCATCCCGCATGTTTTGGATGGACGATCCAAATTAATCCACGTTAGATCCACATTTTAATCCCTTATAATCCGCTAATCTTGATGGATCTTCCAAAGAAAGTGCGTACATCGTATTTGATGTACAACTTAAATAACCAATCTCATCGCGTGAAGGCATGCGCCATGTCGTGATCCACGTAGCATGATGAGATTAGTTATATAATTAGGCTATTTAATTAATTTTTAATCACAGAATCTTTAAAAATACATAACTAAATATAAAAAAATAAAAAAATACAAACTCAAATACATTTTGAAGATATTTCAAAGGGGAATAATATAAAATTAAGTTTAATTGCTTTTGAACAGTAAATTTTCTATAATTTGAGTTTTATTGGTTTTATTGGAAATGTAATTATGTTAATTACTCTCTAATTATTTTATTGATTAATTCCAAACTTCTTAGTTATGTTTAGTGGGATGACTTCTGCCTCTCCTAATTTTCTTAGAATTTTTAAATGGTTTAATTAGGGTAATTGCTTGATTCATTCCTAATCACTCTCTTAATTAATTAAATGACTAATTAACCTATTAAAAAGTGATAAATTTATTAATTAAGTTTGTTATTTACCTTAGAATAGTGAATGGACTTAGGGAATGTGATTAAGAGCCTCTCCCAAATCTTTTCTCCTAAGTTTATTTCATTTGGATAAAAATCTAATTAAGGTGTAAATTAATTAAATAGTTTAATCACTTAATTAAATGGCTTAATTAATTAAAATTTTAAAATTAGATTAATTTGAATTTAATCATTTTCTTCTTGAGTAGATACTTAGGTGTTCAATAACCTAAGTAGCTTAAGAAAATCATATCTAACCCACATGTGTGGGATGGGTTATGAAAGTACTTGAATTAAATCCTTTAGCTTAATTAATCATTAATTGTGAGCCAAATGCATTTGCCCCCTTTCTTTCTTAGGTGTATTGCTGATTTAAATTCCTTGTGATTTTATGTTATACATTGGCTCATAATTATTTGGTTAAATATGTTAAATTGGTGTAGGTAAGGGGTAATTAGTGAACTTAATGTACAACTTAACCTAAATAAAATATGAAACTAATATAATGGTTCTAAAATTAAACTAAAATAATACACACATATGAGAAATGGGTTAGGACCAGCGAACCTTTCGATATTTCCTAAATTCAAATCAAACTCAAAATAAAATTAAAATTTCCTTAAACAAATTTTAATTCACTTTAAATAATCTTATTCCATAGAATTGTATTTAGGAATTAATTAGGGAAGTGAATTTACATGCTTACACCACTTTGTTTCTTTCCTAGCATGCTTAATATGTATGTCATATGAAAATCATGCATTCATATCTTTTAATAAATAAATTAAAATGAAAAGTTTCATTTATTTCAAATTGCATGTTTTGGCTAAAGTAAGAATATAAATGACTATTATCACTACTAAATCCAAAACTATTTTCAAAATTTAGAAATTAAATATTACAAATGAAAAGTATGCTTCTTATAATTATTTATAAGCTTGCATGTGAATAGCATAAAAATGTGTTATGTAATTTTCCTTCCCTTTTCTTAACATAGGTTTGTATAGGATTTACAAAGTGTATAGTCTATTTGAAAAGGACATAACATTTGCTTAGATCCATTCCTATATGCTCTGATGTCATGACTTAAGAAGGAACTCGACATCATACATGTAAACTAAACAATGAAATCAAAACAAACAATCATAAACTTTTTTGCATGATTCTCTTTCCATGCATTTCTTTTTGTACATGCACATGTATTTAAGAAAAGTGGTATATTAGTTTGGACACCTTAGGGTTGTGAGGCTTTAAGTAGCCCTAAGTAGGTCTTGTACCTTACACCCTAGTGTAGAAAATAATGGCACCGTACTCACTTATGTCTTTCATACATGTAAATATGCATATGAATAATAGATAAAAGAATCTCTCTCTTTTTCTACTTAACAAAATCATGCATACATGAAACATTCCAAATTTTCTTATGAAATATCTCCTAGCATTCATCATGAATGTGTGATAAGTATTTACGTTTGTATGTATAAATATGCTTAGGATTCATTCATATGCATGTTGCATATGTTGGAAAGAAATAAAGTGTTGTATGTTTTGTGATAGTAATTCACTTTACTTAATCTTAAAATGCATTTCTCTTTGAATATGTTTGTTTAGGAAAAATCTAAAACACTTAATAAAACATTCACTAAACAAAAATTAATAATGAATCTACTTTAGAAATTACTTAAGGTAGGGAGGAAAGAGAAGTTCTCTTCTCTTTTCTCTCTTTATAATACTTAGTAATTAATTGTAGGTTCATTCAAATCAATTCATAAAAATAAAACTTAACTAAATCAACTAAACCACTTAAATGAAACCACCATCTAAGTTGAACATTTTCATACTTAGAAAATCTAAACCTTAAAGTCTAACTAAGCATACCACACAAATCTTAATGGCACACACATTAGACTAAGTCACCATATCTATTCCTATGTTAGGGCGGTGCATAGTTTGATGTTTAATTTTGTTTCATGATATGATGTTTTAGTCTAGATGTCAGAGTGTATCTACGTAGACTAAATGGTAGGATAATCTTAGTCTAATCATTATCTTTTGAGGATTGTGCTTAAGGGGCACTATAATAAAAATATACATGCTTTTCACTGTGCATGTGGCTTATACCCCTTAGCATAATCTTAAATAGGTCAAGTGGACTTGGTTACCCATGTGTAGGGTGCTAAGTCCAAATTATTCATATACATGCTTCAGATTGTTTGGTTTATTTAGCTAATCTCTATTTTGCATGACTTAATTAAATTTTGCTTTCTCTTTTTCATGTAATTTTGCAATTAGGATTTAGAATGATTGTTATGGGGGATTAGGATGAACATTGGCCATAAGATTATGTCTTATGTACCATGTGAAACCTTTGGAGCAACCACATTCCAAACAACTGAAAGAAGAAAGAAAAAAGAAGAAAGAAGAAATGAAGAATGAAAAATGAAGACCCCCATAACTTGAATCCCTTCTTGATTATAATTAATTCATTTGTAATCCGAGTTGTATAAAGGTACAGCTCAGCTACCCAATTTATTTTCGGGTTTGTGCGGTGGAGCTCGACCAGAAAAGGCCTTTTTATTCTTTTACGTTAGCTTTATAAATTATTTGATGTTTATTTTAGCTTGTGCATTAAGATGACATATTTTCCTAGTTTTCTTCCTTGCTTTAATGTATAGTCTGGATGACGATTAGGCTCTTAGGAAAATAAATTTTCTATCTAACTAATCAATTCAAATTAAAAATAAATAACTCATAACCTCGCATAAAGCCTAGGTTACAAAACAAGATAAAAGATTTAACAACCCTTAAGTGATTGTATGTTTTCACATCATGCATAAAAAGCATCATGTCCCACTCTTATTATGGAGGGCTTCCACCTTCACTAGAAACTTGGCTTGACCTTTGAGAGCCATGGTGGAAACATACCTCTTATCTTGCTAATTTTGGCCCATAATCTAATTTTTCATGCATTAGGCATATGAATCCTAAACATTGTGTCAAATTGATTCTCCAAAATGAAAATAAAATATAATAAAATTTTGCATTAGATTTAAGTTATTAATCATGTCCTACATGATCTAGTCTCTTAGGGAGTGTGTTTAAAGACTTAGTCTCTTTTTAAATAAACAATAGCTTAGCTATCTTGCAAAAGCATAAGACTTGCCTACATATATTTAAAATCATAGGAGGAGTTAGTTGGCAGCCACCCACAGATGATTATAAGTCCAAATAGTCGAGTGGTTTATCCTCTCTTTTGGAGGTAAACTAAATACCCATTTTTGCCTTAGATTTAGGTCGTGCTCTGGCCCTCGCCAAAACTCCCTAGATTGATGTTCTAAGATTACTACTTTTCTTTGCGAGCTATAAGCATAAATCCTCACCTCTCACACATTTCCATGATTTTGTGTTTGTGGAATTATAAGCACTAGATTTCTAATAAAAATTCAACTCAATCAAATAAATAATTTCAATTTTAAAAATATAAAGCTCAACCTTAGGATAGTTTAAAATGCTTACTATGCTTCCTAGTATCATAAGAATCTCCCACTTATCTTCCTTTGGCTTCGATAATAACTCCCTCCTCTTGATCAATCCTACTTGACCTTCTAAAAATAAACCAATCGATTGATAGTCCTATCTTTTGAAATCTTTGGAGACAACGATCATTTACCTTAATCGAGGGTATTTCTAAGGAATCCCATTCTTTAGGATGTAATTAACTATTAGGGCTTACATCTATAGAAAAATTAATGAACTCGATTTAAAATAAACTCTGCTTTACTTTTTCATGTAAACTAGGGAAAGAATCTCTCGTACATACAAAGACCCATAGTTCTTAGGAGTCCTTATTCAAGTGATTAGGTCTATTGCAGGTTGGTGACTTTTATCTTTTGAGATAATATATATTTCCTCAATATCGTATCGATCACTCTAATAAGAATATCTATAGATCTACGTGGTATCCCAAAATAAGACGTATATTTTGGTTTTCATTTTATCCTTCCAAAGAAAGATAGAATGAAAATAGAAATTATTCACCACATGCACTAATATGAAATTCTCTTTATGATATATATATATATCATTATTGAGTGCTAGAAAATCAGTTGTGGTAGAGTAAACATTTTTGCCTTAGCTTCATTGTGAAATCCAGCACACACACACAGGTATTTAAAGAGTGAACAAGAAAACTCTAGAATTTTTAAGTGGAAAATCTCGAAAAGAGAGAAAAACCATGGGGTCTAGCCCAGTAAAAAGCTTCCACTTTGTATCTGTTTTAGAGTATAAGATCTTCCCGATACCGGGATTACAAAATTGTATATGAGAAAGGAACAACAACTATGACATGATCAGATATTGATTGGTAGTAGTAGATGATGGTGAGCGTAAGCAATCAGGTGGAAATCTGAGAACAATTACTCAATCTGAGAGAACAATCACGGCGAGAGAGAATAATCAGCGGTAGATGTCATCATGATGAGCGGAGAGATTGATGCAAGGATCAGGCGATGGTGGCCGTGGTTGGCCGGCCTCAGTGGCGGCATAATTGTGCTTGGAGGATCTTTAGAGCTCTCTCTCTCTCTCTTGCTTGGGCCCCCCTCATATGAGGGAATGAGCTATTTATAGATTAAAGGAGTGGTACTCTATAAATACATGTAAACCAACCACTATGATGGCTCATGATGATTCCTTGATCATATGATGTATTTTGTGTATTTGAATGCTCAAATCAAGTCGAATTGTAAGATCTTTAGCTTGTTGGAACCTCGAGATGCTCGATTTGATTATAAACACTCCATATTGAGAGCTTTTAGAATTTAAATGTCCTAAAGTTTAATGATATTTTAAGTGCTTGATCTCAGGTTTCAATTTATGATCGCCTTGCTTTATCAAGATTCATGCTTCTACTGAGGAATTGGGTCATTCTCCCCTATTTTTGGATGATATTATCTCAATCATCAAAAAATATATGCCAAGTACTTTAAAATAAGAAATTCTTCAACAAAATAAGGGTCCATTAACCACATCATATTTTGAGAGATGCATAGCCACAAATATGTAGTATAAAAGAAATTTTGAGATTAATCATCCGGTCTCTAGGCCAGAGCGACACCAAGCGCCTCAGATGGCAAATGTATTTGGTCGAAGGGTGGCGAAACCACGGGTCACATCAAGCTGCTGAAGCGGGTCGAGGCAGATAACGCTCGGAGTGAGGCCGCAGTCGCGACAATGGATCGACGACCGGGTCGGAGAATGGCGGGAGAGTGAGCGAGGCTACATTCCTGACACGCTTCGAGGTCAAGCCCGCAGCACGCTGGTTGATAGGTCATGGCACGCGTAGGGTCGAGGGCCCAAGATTTTTTTGTCCGCTTTGACCCATTTTTTGCTTGAGCGTTTTCTTTGATTTTCTACCTTTTTGTCCCATGGTCTAAAACCCCTGTGGGAAGAAGCACCTTCTTCTATCATTCTGAATGTCAAGATTATAATCCATCCAATTTTTTTCTCGAAAGAGGTGTTAACTAACCTTTTGACCAATGATCGAGGCATCAGACCCATAGATAAGTGCTCCTAAAGAGGTGTTAACTAACCTCACCAATGGACCGGATTGGAGGTGACCCATAATCATATGCACTCTAGTTTTTTTCTCAAAAGAGGTGTTAACCAACCATGATGACCGGATCGAGGCATCCGCACCATATAATTCATATGGAAAGGCCTTTGAAAGAGGTGTTAACTAATCATGACCTGAGAAATCAAGGAGACGATAACCGGAGAGGGTCATGGCAATGCTCGATGATGGCAGGAGGATAACCAAAGAATGGTGGCAAGCGAGATTACTGATGGTCGATAATCACAATAGCGCGGATAGCGACGCGAATGGTTGGCGCATAATGAGACTGAATGATCGCGGCAACCGGCGTATGAAGATTGCCAACGAGGTCGGCAGAAGACCGGTGATTGAATCCAGCTGACTGCTGAGATTGAGGGTTGTCAGCAATGAAACTGGCGATGCGATTGGCATATAGCGCTGACCGGCAATGTCAGCGGACCGATAAAATGCCGGGATGGCCAGACCGATTATTGGCAGCGAAGGCGATGAAAGTGGCGGTATTTAATAATGGCGAATCAGCGATGACCGCTATAATGGCAATGACCCAAGATTCACGATGGTCAGCAGTGACCGGCATGTAGGCAAGGCGACCGCTATTCAGCAACGGGTAATTCATGAGGATCGGCATGATCGGCGTAGTAGCGCATGACCAACAATGGTGATGATGGCGGCGATTGCCGGCGATGATCGCCGGACCGACTAGTGGTGGGATCGCTGTGGGTTGGCGGCCGACGGGTGGTCGGCAATAGACGATGGTGGAATGACGGCAGAATCGGTGTACTCGATGACCGCAAAGGCGGACCGCGATGGTCAGGCGGACCAAGACGGAGGATTTTGACCTCCAGGTTGTTCGTGAGGTTTGCTCAATGAAAATATGGAGGTTAAATGAAGCCAAATTTGACCTATCAGTTGTGTGATAGCGACGCAATGAAAAGGTTGAATTGAATCACCGGTGATTTTCTATTCGTTGTTTGTCGAGTGTTACCATGACGGCAACTGTATGGAAGAGGTCGAATGAATCTTGAGATTTTGACCAGGAGTTGTTTGTCGTGTGTTAAATTAACTATATGGAAGAAGGGTAAGGCCGGACCATTTGACCATCCGTTGATCAAAGTGTTACGCGACGCAACTGGAAGAGATCAATTGAATGGATTTGAGGTTGTATCAAAGGAACAATGTTATGGAAGAGGTTGAATTAATCCGCTGAGAATTTTGACCTAGGCGTTGTTAGAGTGCGACGTTAACCTCGGAAGAGATTGAATTGAATCCACGAGATTTTGACATTCGAGGTTGTTTGAGTTACCCGGCGACGCAAATGGAAGAGGTCGAATTAATGGAGATTTTTGACTATCGGGTTGTTGTCGGTGTTACTGGCGACGCAATGTATGGAAGAGGTCGGGAAGTCCACCAGGAATTTTGACCTATCTAGGTTGTTTGAGTGTTACGGGCGACGCAATATGGAAGAGGTCAATCAGAGGATTTTGACCTATGGTTGTCGGTGTCTGGATGATAAATGGATGAGGTCAATTGAATCCGGGAATTTTGACCTATCCAGGTTGTTTGTCGGTGTTACTGAATGACGTTAACTGTATGGAAGAGGTGGGAAGTCCACAAGAACATTTTGACCTATCAAAGGTTGTCGACTGCTGACATTAACCTGTATGGAAGAGGTCGAATCAAAACATCTGTTTGTAGTTGTAACCAAAGTTGCTTATTAACATTGTCTTATTTTTCCATGAGTATGATCATAATTTGAAAAACTATATCTCTTCTCAATGTTGAAATATCCTCCAACTTTGACTTGTTTCTGGGATGGTAATTAGATGCTTAACATGATCTTAGATTAAGAGTTGTTATTTCGACAAAATCAAGGAACTAAGTTTGATGAATTTTCATTCTTCGTTAAAAGCTTGAAATGCTACATCTTGATGGTAGTTTTGATCTTGGGGAACTGGTCACATACAAGATGATATAATGGGAATCGTTCACAAAGGCGCCAATTGCATTGAAAACTCGGTAGAGTAAAAGTTTTTCCTAGCTTCGTGAAATCGACACACAGTATTTAAAGAGTGAACAAGAACTGAATTTTATGTGAAAACCTCGAAAAGAGAGAAAAAAATGAAAAGCTTCCATAGAGCTTTGTGAGACAAGATCTTCCGAGCACGGGATTACAAAATTGTATAGAAAGGAACATGTGACAATCGGTTGAAGTAGTAATAATGATGGTGAACTGATGGATAAATCACCGAAAATGCGAACAATGAAATGCGTAATCTAAGCAGAACAATCGGTAATCATCATGATGGAGACCTGTGAGATATTTGCGGATCAGACGGCTCATTAAGAAGTGGCGCGACAATTGTGCTTGGAGGATCTGAGCTCTCTCTCTCTTTGTCATAGTATAATGAGGCTATTTAGATTAGAGTCTCTGTAAATACATGCAAAATCAACCACTCCAATCGACCTTATGATGATTCCCTGATCATGATGTATTTTGTGTATTTGAATGCTCAAATGAAGTCGAATTGTAAAATCTTTGGCTTGTTGGAAGGGTTGATTGACTATAAACACTCTATAAAAAGCTTTAGAAATTTAACTCGATGTCCCAAGTTTTCAATGATATTTTAAGTGTTGATCTGACGCTAATTTATGATCAACTTGCTTTTGTCAAGATTCGCTTTATCTGAGGAATTTTCGTGGTCATATCAATCATAAAGAGAATTTCATATTAATGCATGTGGTGAATAATTTCTATTTTCATATATATATATATATATATATATATATATATATATATATATATATATATATATATATATATATATATATATATATATATATATATATTCATTTTGTAATATACTTATGGTATTAGATTTATCAAAAATTGAATAGAATAAATCAAAGTATTATTTGATTTATTCAATTATTTTTTGCTAATTTGGCCGATTCATTTTTTTATTTAATTTGATAAAAATATTAGCCGAACTAATCAAATTGGTCAAATACACACCAAAGTTTTGAAAATTTTTGTAAAGTAATCTAAATACGCTTTTCTTTTAGGATGTAATCAATTTAAAATTTGGAGTATTCCATTTCCTTTTAGTTTTATTTTGTAAAATCCAAATACGCAAAAACGATATTTCGCACAACTGAGCTGAGCTGAACAGCAAGAAATGGAAAATTTTTCATATGCGGAAATTTTTTTTTCTTTTGTGAGGGCGAGCGGGGAAATTTTATTTTTCTTTTTAATTTTTTTTTTCTTTTGGGAGAATGAGCTGGGAAAATTTTTTTATTTTTTTAATTTATTTTTAATTTATTTAAATTGATGATAAATAATTCATAATAAATAAAAAAAATAAAATAATTAATTAAATTTTCTTTATTTAATAAAAAATAATTAAAGTATAAATTATTTATTAAAGAAAAATTATTTAATAAATAAATATTAAATCTTGATGAATAATTTATAAAAAATCTTATTAATTAATTAATATTTAATATAGTAATAAAATTATATATATATATATATATATATATATATATATATATATATATATATATATATATATATATATATATATATATATATATATATATATATATATATATATATATATTAAATTTGGTCATTATGTTAATATAAAATAATAATATTCAAATAATTAATATCTTAGAAAATTTATAAATTAATTACTAATAATTAAATAGAAATAAATTTTATTTGTATTTGATTTTATTTTAATATTTTAGAAAATTTGTAATTAATTACTAATAAAATATTTGAAATAAATTTTATTTGTATTTGATTTTATTTATTTTTTTTTAGTCAAGAAAAAAAAATTTTATTTATAATTTATCTATATTTTATTTGATAATATTTATTTTTAATTGAATAATATTCGTAATACAAATATTTATTTTATATTCATAACCAAATATTTAAATATGTATTTACTTTACTTTACATATCAACCAAAGAAACTATAGTTTACATATTATTTACATTCAAATTTGTGAAAGATTCAATTCATTATTATTTACAAAAATTTTTAATCAATCAAATGCAAACCAAACACCTAATTGTAAAAGGTATCAATCGGATTGGTTAGCACGTTTAAAATCCAGTGATTATGGGGTGATCGACCGGGTTTAATATGGAAGGGGAGCGGAGCGGTCCTGAAAGGAGTATTTTTATTCGGGAGAATCCGAGAGCCGTTGTGAGGATGTGAAAAGGAAATAGAGAGAAAGAGCAGGTTGAAATTTTTAAATTAGGTATAATTATAAGTTTAATTAGTTAATTAGAATTAAAAAAAAATTAACAAAATAGGTCAAGTCACCCATTGAATGGACACGCTGGCATCCACACCGTCTGCTCAACAAACGATTGACTCGTCTTAATTTTTTTTTTAAAATTGAGCGGTATTTTGCTCATATATCTATCTCATCCGGTTTAATTGAGTGTATCGTAGAATCATAACAAAATTTCTCACAACTTTCATGTTAATAAAAAATTAATATTGTGATCCGATAAGCAGCAGATTTTGCGAATGCGCAAAAAAACTACGGCACCAACCTAAAATTTTTGAGCAGCCGCCTTTATTTGTCTATATCATACTCATCCGGTGTAGGAATCAAGCGAGCTTGGTATAGTTGGAATCGTAACAAAATTCCCCCAACTTTCATGTTGATCAAAAATTATGATTATGACCCGATACGCAGCTACAATTGTTATAATACTAAAACATAATACATATATACATACATATATATATACATACATATATATACATACATATACATACATATATCATATGCTCTCAAACCTTGAATGAGTATTTTTAATTCTTTAAGAAATTTATAATAATACAATTAATTATAATACTAAAACATAGACTTAAATAGAATAATATTATTTAAAAATAGTGCAAACAATAATAAATTTAATAAAAAAATAAATTTAGAATTTAATAAATATTTAGTCACATAAATAATATAAGCTATAAATCGAAAACAATCAAAGTCATCAAAACCAAACTTTCAGATAACTCGATCAACAAAACTAATGAAATTAACATAAAATAATAATATTATTATTAATTAAATTTTTTAGAATATTCTCATTCTCTAAAAAATAATAGATTCATCAGACCAATAATAATAAAATAATTTATATTTTATTTAATTTTAATATTTTATTTTAATTACTTTTTTTTCCATCCAGCCTAATTATCACGGCATGTAATCCAAAAAAAAATAACAATAAGCTAAGAACACATACTATAAACACACCTTGAATTATTAAATTTTTGGGTCACAATCGTAATTTTTGATCAACATGAAAATTGTGGATAATTTTGTTAAGATTCCAACGATACTGTCGTTGATTCGGAATGAGTCGATATACAAATAAAGGCTACCGCTTCATTTCGGTCGAATGTAGCTTTTTCGATTCATAAAAAATGCTGCTTATTGGGACATAATCATAATTTTTGATCAACATTAAAGTTGTGAAAAATTTTGTTACGATTCCAATGATACTAAGCTCACTCAATTCGACACCGAATGATATGAGATAAAGAAAATACTACCGCTTCTAATTTTTTCAAAAAAAATTAAGGCGTCAATCGTTCAGAATTGAATGGCCGACGATGTACATCGCTTGAATTCATTGAATGGATAACTTGGCCTATTTTATTTTATTTTTTTATGCTAATTAGCTAATTAAACTTATTTAAAAAAATTTCCCGGAAGAGGAGTGTGGCGCGGGGTTTTGAAGCTAGGCATCAACCGAGTGGCCGTTTACTCGCTCGATCGACTCAGGTAAGTCGATAGATCGACGAGTAACAAGGTGGCTGCAAGGAAGAATATGCAATCCGTTCATTTCCGATCAACGCCAAGGATTGTGGCTTGGAATCGACGGCAACCCGTCAAGTAAGATTGCAATTTGGCTTGTCGTTGGAGGTTAATTATTTACCTAGGTTTCCCCTCTTCTCTTCTGATCTCAGATTATAAAATCAGGTGATATCTCTCTTTTTACTTGTAGATTGCTAGTAGCTGAAATTTATATAAAAGATTGATATTGGTTTAAGCTGATTTGTGTAACTGTAATTTTTGGCAGATAATAAAAGCAGGAATCCCACTTTCTCCCCGTGGACATAGGTGTCCGTGCCGAACCACGTAAATCCTTGTATTTTGTGATTATTCTGTTGAAATCTGTGGTTATAAGCATGTTTATATCTTTTAGTTTTGTGGTGGTAAGCATCATATGATAGCACCTTATGATAGAGAATTTCAGATTTCTCGGTTTACTGTTCATTTGCCTGAAAGTTGTTATATTAGAGCCTTATTTCATTTATGTTTGGTTGTTGACAAGTTTCATTTAGTTGTGCCTTTTTTTGCTCTTATGTATGACTTTTGGGAAGCTATTATCTCTTGCTTTTAGCTTAACAGATTCATGTAACATAAGAGAGAGAGAGAGAGAGAGAGAGAGAGAGAGAGAGAGAGAGAGAGAGAGAGAGAGATTCAAATGCTGAAGTTGGTTGTTTGCTGGAGGCATCCTCGAAGCTCATCGTTGCTATTCAACAAGCTTTGTGAGCTTATCTATCGTCATATGACCTTTTCTTGATCGCTCCATTGCAATGTTGTTCCTGCTTTCACAGATGAGGACTGAGACTCTCAACCACTTCTTTGAGGCAGATCAAAAAGTTATTTTTAGCAATCTTCATACAAACATAAAATTTCTTTTCTCATCCATTACAAATAGAACATATATGGTGGGTGGTTGAATTAATAAGTCGATTGCTTCCATTTATAATTAATGTTCCATTCACATTCACTTATGTTATGTTCTGCTTAGTACCTGATGAATGGCAATGTTGGGTCTGGAGAAATTGACATACACAAATTTGCCCATGTTTTCAAAGAGGTTCTTTCCTTGATTTGTGCTCACGAGTTTCGGACCGACCCTGTAACATTAGTATGTATGTCTGTAGAATTAGAAAGGATAAAGTCTCAAAAAATAGATGGGTAACGCCTATTAGAAGAAAAGAAAGAAACAGAAAGAGATGTACTGTGCCAGCTTAGTTTAGACCAAATGGATTAGCCACTAAGTTTGAATTCATGTGAAATAACTAGAAAAAAAAGGGTCACACATAAGGCTTAACTAGTAGGATGGTATCTGAGCTGGAGTTGTGATTAGACATTTAATACAGTCCTGAAATTGAAGCAATAAGTGGCAACTGCTGTTATTGCTACTAAGAAAGCAAGAAATAACATAAGAGTTATATGTTCATGATAGTAATGTAGTCATTATTGTCTGGAAAGCATGATATCCTGTTTTGAAACTATGCTTCTATTACAATGAAATTATTTCGTTTTCTGGCTTGAGATAAAGAAAAAAAAGATGCAGAGTGCATTTTGCCAGATTTGGTGTTCTGTTAGACTAATCCTCAAAATTCATGCTTTACTGCTGAGCTTATCAATAAGAAAGTGATATTTTGAAGAGCTGGTTATGTTTATACATAGCATTATAAGTTATAGTACTTCTGAAAAACATAAGGTAGAAGACGTTACGGTTGATATTACTCGCCACCCAACCTCTCCTCCTCCGTAATTGGAAGCTACTCTCCGCCAGTCGAGCCGCTGATACGGTCACGGAGTCACCCATGCGGTACGCGAACCCATGTGCTTTCCCACAGTGCATGTACAGTAGCCGTTGAGCATTCCGTGGAGCTAACTAGGGAAAACGGATCTTGTAATTACCACTGCATTGTAAGATGAATGAATCATAATCCAGTATTTGATGCTTATCTAATAGTGATTAGTTTAAAGGATGCCTTATAGATATGAGCTGAGCTGATCCTATTCATGTAAATATATATCCAATTTCATTTTATTAAAAAGAATGCACAATTTATTTTTGATTTAGATAGTGATTAATGATTGGAAATATGAGATGTTTAGAATTAATGATAGACTAAAAGTGTCTTAATGCAATGCCATGTAGAGAGCTAGTTTTCTTTTTATTTATAGTTTATATTTGGGCTTTAATATATTGTTGTTAAATTATATAACATTTGCGAAAAGAAAAAGAAACCATCAAGTGTATTACTCTTTGTGATTAAAATATTAAATAAAAAGATAAACATGATTTGAAATGCGTGATTAATTAAATTTTATATCTACTAAGCATGTAATTATATGAAAATTACCAATAAAATTTTTCTTAGTTATAAAATAATAGTTTATGATTTGCTTTAGATTTTTCAAATGCACAATAATATGAAAAAAATTTGGGATAGAATATTTTGATTAAATTTTTATTAAAATGAGATAAATATAAATTTTTTAATTAAATTTAGATAAAATTATTTTTACCTAAAATTTCGATTATATTATGCTTGCAAATTTGGAGGATGACACATTTCATGTGGGGATTTGAATAAGATTAAAAAATTCGAATTGAATAGCATTTGTTTGAATATTCTTTTTCAAAAAAATATTAAGGGGGAAACGAAGCAACAATTTTATACTAGCCGTTGCAGAATGCGCGTTTTTAGCCGTTAGGTCAGCCATGGCCGTCAGCGGTAGCCGTGACGGAAAGCAAATGCCATGGAAACGGAACAGACCCCCGCCTGCCACGTCACCTCCTGAGGTCGAGCACTGTCTCACTCCCTTACGTGAAGAGAGAGAGACGCTTCAGTTATAAAAGAAAATCGGGCAATCACTTTTCTCAAAAAAGTTGGCTTCTTCAAATCATTTCGAGCTTCTGTGCAGTAAACCTCGTTCACTTTTCTTCTCCTGCCTTATTTCCTCTGCTTCTAGCTCACTCCATCTGTGAAGAGCACCCTGAAAGGAAGAAAAAGATGGAGAGGAATACACCGGTCAGGAAGCCACATACTTCGACGGCGGATCTGCTGGCCTGGCCGGAAACGCCTCCGCTGGTTGATCCGCCGGTGCCCGACTCCGCTGCACGCCGTCCTCACAAGGTACCAATCCCGTGATCAAACTACTCGTTTGCGCGGTTTGGTTAGCTTATTAGGGTTTTGATCGTCGAAAACAAAAATTTTGCAGCCGTTGGGAGGCATTAGCCCAGCGTTGTTCGGTGGACCGATGACGGAGGAGGAGGCTGAGAGTGTGAATAAGAGGTTAGATCTGTTGTTGGTTTAATTTTTTTTTTTATATAGATTTTTGTGGTTAGAGGAGTGTTTTACTGGTGCACTATGGTGCTTTTTGTTGTGTGTAGTTAACCAGATTTTTTATCCTTTTATTTTAAATCTGATCTAAAGAAAGGATTTGAATTTTAACCGTTTTTGGAGAAAATGCCCCCTAATGGCTTCTAATGGTATTCGAGCTTTCAGGGAGGGGTGAAATAGGTGGTCTCTCATTTCTGGTCTGCTTCTTCTGACTGAATGAATCTCTTTTGTTTTTAAGCTTTCTGCATGTACGATTAAACGAATGCTTGTGCTAAACGAGGGTCTGACTTAGATTTTCGTTTTTTTTCTTTCTTTTTCAAATTTATCAATTAGAGGCAATTGCATAATCGAGGATTGAAGAAGCTTTAATAAGCAGGTAAATATAATTAATCTACAAAGATTAGGAAGGAAAAATTTTAGATCAAAGATAGCTTGTCTATAAGTTTTGTGAAAACATTGTTCAAATAAATTAAGGGCTTGTTTGGGATCAATTTTATGTTTTGTTTTTATTTTTATTTTTTATATTATTTTAAAAAACATGCTTGTTTGATGCAATTTTATGCTTTTTATTTTTATTTCTTAAACAACTCATATAGTTTTTAAAAAATATTCAAAATAATTTTAGGGTGTTTTGAGTGTTTTTAAAAATAACAATCACTACTAAACATGTTTTATTTCAAATGAAAATATAAATAAAATAAAATATAATATAATATAAAATAAAAACCAAAAAATAATAGTGATCCCAAATAGATCCTAAATCATCTCGTACAACTCTTAACATGAATGATTTTATTTCAAATCGAAATAATTAAAACTAAATAAAAATAATAATAATAAAAGTGATCTCAAATGGCCCCTAAACATCTCATGCAACACTCAACATGAATGATTATTGTTAGTGATGATGATGAGAATGATGACAAAACATGCACAACTTGTGATTGTTTGATTGTTCATCTTAAGCATGAACATTTGCATGTAATTTGTGTGATTCTTTTTTTCTTCCTCAATGCATTGAATTATCTATGCATTTCATTTTTATTATTCCAAAGATATTGATTATTTGGAATCTAGACCATCCTCGTTAATGTTAGTTAGTAACATGACAACTCTCATGATAGATGGAATTATTCTTACTTTTTTGTTTCTTTTAGTTTAAGATGACACTAATTTTTTCATATCTTAATAAGTTGCAATCTTACGCATAATTGGGCAACTTTTATGATGTGACATTAAAGCTTTTGTAATGAATTGTTCTTCACTGCCAGTCATAATTGTAACAAAATGAAATCCGCATGTATAAGCTTTCAAAACTAAGGAAGCAACCAGGTTTCAAGATGAGGAATGAATGATGCCATGGATTATAATATCAAGGATTTTTTTTCAACTTATGCATTTTTGAATTACTACTCTTTGAACATTTGGCAAACAAAAATAGTCTCACTTTGTAATCCTTAGTAAATGTCACGACTATTTTAATTAGTATGGTTTTTGACTATTTTAATAGACATTGGGGCTTAATTGTAATGCTTATTCCATGAGTTTAATGGAAATTACCTTATGACTAATTTATTAAATTTTGGGGTTAAATGTAATACTTCTACCATGAGTTTTATGAAAATTACCTATGAAAATATAATCTCACCAAGCAATTGAAATTTGATTAAACTCTTTTATTTTGCTAATTGTTCATTTTTTCTCTTTTTAATTGCCTTTTGTTTCTTTCAAATGCATTAAATAAAGCTTATTTCTTTTTGTAATATTTGAATTTTAATCTAGCATGTAGAAATTTTAAAACACCTTATCCACCTTTGAATTTCTACTATTTGAAGATTTGGTAAGCAGAAGTAGCCCCACCTTGTAAACTTTAGCAAAATCTAAAAAATTAGTAAATTCTACCTTATGGCCATTTTAAAAGACTCTAGGGGCTAATTGTAATATTTCTTACATGGATTTTATGAATATTGCCTGTTAAAATGTAACCTTGACTTGGCGATTAGTTATGTGTTCCTTTCAATTGCATTATGATGAACAAGGCATATTACTTTGTGTAATATTAAAATTTTAATCCAATTTGTTCAGGTTTTCTTTATTACATAAATTTTGGGTAATTTGAGAATCAACAATGTTGAGAATAAGGAGGATGGCTTCTCTTTTAATTAATATGGTAAACTATATACATTGAGGTTTATGAAGAGACAATTAAAGATGTTCTTAAAATACTAAGAATAATGTGATGTGCAAAGTTTCCTTTTTTTCTTCAATGAGCAAAGCTCAAAGCCATGCATCGCCTTGGGGGAATTTACATGAAGAGAAAAAAATATAAGAGCTAGGGGGGAATTTACATGAAGAGAATCACCACCAAGCAGTGACAAGCTCAAGCAGAATAGAATGGAGAACTAATAAGTGATAACTCAATGGCTGTGAGAAAATGTGAGACGTTGCAAGCAGTCTTGGCTATTTATTGCGGTAGATGTTAAATCATACTGTGCCTAGACTTTGCTTAATGCAAGAGCAAAGCACATAATCCTATTGCATGATGCAATGAAGTTCTGCAATATGCACATTTTGCTATGAGCTTGTGATTCATATGCAAAACATGCGCACGACTACCACATCTTTTTTCTTTGATCCTAAAGTATGTTTTTGATAACATTGCTATAATAGTCCTTAAACTTATTATCATGGTGTGTGATTATTAAATATGGAAAAGCAGTGTATTTATGTTGATGTAAACCTAAAGAAATCTATATGTGATTTTAATATAATTAGTCTAATTTTGGAAGTGTATCGTATTATTTTAATAAGTCTAATTTTGGAACTGTATTGTATTATATTAATTAGTTTAATTTTGGAAGTGTATCACATTAAACTTAGATAGTAAGAGGTGCACTAATACTTCCCTTTGAATTAATGTTATAATTCATCTTATGAGATTTATGAATCGGGTAGTCCTTCAAATTATTATCTATGGTGCATGATCCTTAAATTAGGACATGCATTGGATTTATGTTGTTGTGAACTTAATTGAAATGCATATTTGATATAATTTTCATTATCTAATTTTTAAAGTGCACCTAATTCAACTCTGGTTGTAAGAAGTGTGCAATTTCTTTTTATTTTATTTTATTATTATTTTTTGTTTGGTGATTGAACAATTTTTTTAGGTGTTATGTTATTGGCCAAGATCTTTGACAATCTTTAATAGCCCATCTTAGTAGTTATCAACATGTTCATAGTAACAAAAACTAATAAAATAATCTTAGCTTAACTATATAATCCTCATATTAATACATGGTCATAATTTGGAATTCTTTTCCTTTCTATTTGTTTTTTCTTTATCTTATTGTATAAATCAATTCTCTAATAAGTGAATAACCATTGCTAATCATTCTTTCTTTAAATGTTTATATTGAGTACTTGTTAATGTTCTTCATTGTAGTGCATTTTTAAGATAGTTTGGACTCTAATCGAGCCAAGCCAAGCTAAACATATCATAGACTGGACTTGATTTGTTCATACTAAAAGTTGTGCATGTTTGGTTCAAGCTCAATTCGAGCTTTCATATATATATTCTTGTACTTGGCTTATTTAGATTTGCTTTCGATTGAACTTGGCTTGTACTTAACTTCCCTAAATTAATCGAACAAAAACTGCAATAGCCTAATGAACAAGATAAAAAAATTATTCATTATTTAACTCTTTATATTAACAAATAATTTTACAAATCTTAATAATAAGTAATCCAATAAATATGGAATTAGTATTTAACTGCTTGACACTAATTGAATAAACACAAATTAAAAATGATAATAAATAAATTATGAATAAGCTTTTTTTGTAATTATATAACATAAATAAATACCAACATATTTATTTATTAAAATAGAGGAATGAGAAAGAATCACATCAAATCAATATACATATTCACTAATAATAAATTAATTAATTTGAAAATAAAAAAGCTCAAAATTAATTTTTTTTCTTAATAACAAGCGTTGATGAAAAACAATCTTTCATGAAATGATTGCATCATTTTGACCTTATAGAAGACAAGATGATTTACTAAGAAAATCAACATTCAATAAGATGTTTCAAATTGAATCACATCAAATCAATATACATATTCACTAATAATAAATTAATTAATTTGAAAATAAAAAAGCTCAAAATTAATTTTTTTTCTTAATAACAAGCGTTGATGAAAAACAATCTTTCATGAAATGATTGCATCATTTTGACCTTATAGAAGACAAGATGATTTACTAAGAAAATCAACATTCAATAAGATGTTTCAAATTGTACTATGTGACAAACAAACATTTACAAAATTTAAAATCTTTTTGTAACATTTTCTTTTTATTAACAAAATATCTAGTGACATCTATGTATTGAATTTTTTATCTTGACTTTCATAAGATTATTAGTATGCTAATCATTTCAATCAAACTTAACTATTTTAACAATTTCTTCTCGATCTCATAATTATTAATATAATCTTGTTCAATGATTACATGTGAAATCCTCTCATAATGTAAGCTATTTGCTTTTATCAAAATGTTACAATTTTTGTACTCTATTGAATTTTTTATCTTGACTTTCATAAGACTATTAGTATGCTAATCATTTTAACTATTTTAACAATTTCTTCTCAATCTCATAACTACTAATATAATCTTGTTCAACTATTACATGTGAAATCCTCTCATAATGTAAGCTATTTTCTTTTATCAAAATGTTACAATTTTTGTACTCTATAAAAATGAACAGTTTGATATGAACACATATCCCCAAGCCATCAACAGAGACCAAAGAATCAGAAAAAGGCCACATTGGCTAAAAGACTTCATCAACAACTAAGAAGAAGATCCGAATAAACAGAATAAATCAATAGGTAAATAAATAAAATAATTAGCTTTTAGAGGATTTCACTACATAAAAGAAAATATCACAAAGCAGAGACTGTCCCAACAGTGATTACAGAAGAATCAAGATATAAACATATAACAAGCTAACAGATAAAATGTAAGACAATAAGAGATCAAGAAATCTAATCACAAAGACAAAGATCCAAAACAAGATTAATAGCATGAAGATCAAGAAGTCTAACTAACTAAAACGGAGGCAAATGTAATTAATGTAAATCGCCATGAGACCAATAAAAATTATAAATAGAGATCAGAGAGGAATGAAAAGGGTTGAAGAAATTATCTCAAGACTCCTCTGTTCTCCTTTCTCAAGTCTTCTCCCTCTTTCTCCAGGTCTTTCTCTCCCTCTCAGAAGAAATCTCACGGGAAACCGAAAACCCAAACAAGAAACCTCCTGGAACTCCTCCACGCCTCTCTCTCAAGCCGGTTCAGGCATCTCAGGGACATTCTACGGTGGATCTTCACCGGATAGATCTTCTCCGGTAAGAATCTCCGGCTATCTCCCCCTAATCTTCTCCATCTTCCTCGGTTTCCCTCAGAAACCCTAGCAGAGCCGAACCGAGAAGCTGAAAGGAAAACAAAGAAATGAATTAGGGTTACGCGATCCAATCCGAATCAATCGCATAATCGATCACAGATCACTGCTTTTCCACTCAAACCATCCGACGATCCTTGATCGAAGACCGATCAAACCGATCGAGGCCAATGCTTTTCCACTCACCAAGGAAAGGAAACCGCGTGATCAAAACAAAGATCCAAGGGCAGCAGATAACGAAAGACCATCAGACGGCTCAAGCAAGAAGCAAAGAAGAACACGATCCAAGGGAGCCCATCCAACGGCCGAGAATAAAAGGCGCTAGATCCAACGGATCTAAAAGCTCCCGAACGTTTCCTTCTATTAACTCAGCCGGGTTGACTCAATTGGAAAGGATTTCACTCACTGTTTGACTCAGCTCACACCCAACAGAACTCAATTGGAATAAGAAATGATTCAATCCAGAAAGATTTAATCACTCAAGCTCACTGTCTCAAGCTGTAATTACAGAAAAAGAATCATATCACAGTTACTCATGAATTTTGATCACATATGATGTAATCTTTATAATTTTAGCACTACACTCACACTACCTCATACTAGGTTTTTTGGATGGGTTTATAAATATCTTTTATATTGAGTTATTGCACCATCATTATTTTTAGTAATGTATAACTTTTAATTATTGCATTCTACCTCAACATCATTCTTCAACTTTAACATCAGTCTTTTCAAATTTCTAAAATTCTTTTTCTCTTCCTCCTTTTAAAGGGATTCTTTTGCAACCACATAATTGCAACATCATTTTTTGTGTCATTCATGGCTTGATCATGGAAGAGCCAACCCCCAGAATATATATTTACTAGTTCCAAATCAAGAATTAGAGTCTATAAACTATTAAAATCTCGAGATTAGGCTTTAAACATGCCTAACATTTAACATCATTCAATCACAAAATTTATATTAAAATTATTATGGCATGTGAACTAAATATCAAATTCATTATAGTCTTTAGTATTATTCTACATGTAAGGACCTAATACAATTTGTGATTTATCTTTTGATTTTTTTCTAATATTGTATAAATACTTTAAGTTTAAAGATTATTTTTATTTATTATTATTATTTTTTTTTGCAAAATAGATGAAAAAACTATTTTATTAGGCCTTGTGAAATAAAATAAAGAGCGTTAATCGAACTCCAGCTAAGATTTCAGTGATAAAATTTAAAGGAGAGGAAAACATGCAATGTAATATATACTATCATGAAATTGAAGTGAGTAGTAGGACTCAAAGTCCTTACCAATCTCAACCTCATTCAGATCTCTTACTTTCTAGGGTTAAGATGATAAGCTTATAACACGTCAACTCTAATCAGGTGAAGAAAGAGATTATTAGATGTAATTCCTCTTCCAAATGCCTACTCACTTGAGTTGTGACATCAATCTACCCTTGCTTAAAAAGGCAACCTTGGTTAACTAGGGAGACTGACAGTAGTGAAGCTCAAAAATATGGAATGAGAGACAAAATTATTAAAATAAGAAATGAGAAAGTGCCTTAGACTAATTAATAATTATATATTATATTACTATTAAATAAGTAGTTTTACAAGAATCATTTATATTTAATTAAATTTTAATTATATAGTATATAAGCTATCAATGAGCTTAATATAAGCTATAAGCCTTTTGACTAACAAATAATCTATTTCGTGAACATAATAGTAAATGAGATGGACTACTAACTATATTCAAACTTAGTTTATTTTATCTTTTGAGATTTTAAAAAAGGTTCAAACTAACTTAATTACTAACTTAAATGAACTTTAATAAATATAAATTGATCTCAATTCTAGTTATTCATTGAGCATACTTACAATAGTAAATATAAATTGGTATATAATAAATAAAGTTAGACTTTCTGATGTTATTCCACCACAATATGTTTACACTAGTACGTTACTAATAAAGGATTCTTGTAAAACTTTTGATTTGTTGGTTGTTATTTTTATGGTTCTCAAATGTTATTGTTGCTAGTTATGTTTACAAAATTTTATTCTACTCAATTATCTTTCATGTTTTAACAATTTATCTGTGAACTAACAGGAAACCGTCTTCTGGTCCTAAGCTAAAAGAGATGATCGGTAGTGGTATTTTTTCAACTGTTAATGAGAATGACATATCAGAGCTTGACAGCTCCTTAAAAAATCCCAATGACAGAACAAGTGTGAAAATATATCAGGTAACTCAATTTTCAAAACAAAGCAATTATTCTTTTAAAATCAAGGAATTGTTTATGCATAAGGATTATAATTTTTTTCTCTTTTTGAAGAACATACCTTTTGAGTTTACAAGTGATTTTAGGATTATTTGCTATCTATCTACCTAGTTCTTTTAATCTAGTTATATTTATATATTCATAACTATTGTTGTGACATTTTTGGTTGACTATTATTGTTAGATCTAGTTGTGGAGATGTAGCTTATGTCAGTTTCATTGGCTTGACATCAAACCAAAATTTGATTGAAAACTCTCAATTTCAAGTTCTTAAAAGTTAAAATTAATTTTAAAATTGAATTAGTTGAACTTGGGAGTATAAAATCTCAGATCCAAAGTGTAGTTTATGACTTTGTAAATAGAGGGAGGTGCATACAAAGATGGTACCATGTTTACTCATCATGCAAATTTTGGCAATGCTAAAGGCAAACATGATGATAAAGATGATTGAATCGGCATGATAGCTTGACAAAATTTGGGCTTGATGGGAATGATAATGGGCCATCATAATTTAACCAACAATATTTGATTTAGTAATGTGATCATCAAGATTTGAATCCCATCATGCAATGGGAATGCGGTGATGATGTTAGCAATGATAATAATAATAATGATGATGGAGATGATAACGCAACACGTTAGTGGAAGAAAGAGGGAGGGAAGGGTGAACAAAAGATGGATAGGGAGAAAGAGGGTGGGATGCAAGGGGGGAGAGAGAGAGGAAGGAGGGAAGGAGTTGATAACAAGTCAAAGGGTAGGCTTACCTAAGTAGAATGGGTCAATCATAGGTGTTTGCCCAAATTCCATAGCACATACCTAATTTTGTCATAGTGCTTGTGGGTGCTAGAACTGAATTGATGTTTATAAGAATCAACTTAAATTGATTTCCTATATAGGTTTAGCGATGAGAGAGGTTGAGGCTTAATAAAGTAGAATAGGTTGGGTAAAGTGTTTTTCCAAATTCCATAACCCAAGGCTATCTTGATAGAGGATACTAGAATTGAACCGATGCTTATAAGAATCAACTTAAATTTGTTGCCCATGCAGATTTAATGATGCATATCTTGGTGATAGAAGGCATTTATTACAATTTTTCTAATTTTTTAATCTTTTGTTTTATTTTGTTTCTTCTCCTCTGCTTTTCTTCCTTCTCCATTTTAAGCTAAGATTTGCTACCGGGATCTTTTTAACTACGCTGATCATGGTGGGTTTAGTGATGTAGATCTTAGCAAGAGACAACATTTGTTATAATTGTACTGATGTTTACCCAAGTAGAATAGGTTGAGTATGTGTTTTTCCAAATTCCATAACCCAAGGCTATCATGATAGAGGATACTAGAATTGAACCGATGCTTATAAGAATCAACTTAAATTTGTTGCCCATGCAGATTTAATGATGCATATCTTGGTGATAGAAGGCATTTATTACAATTTTTCTAATTTTTTTAATCTTTTGTTTTTTTTGTTTCTTCTCCTCTGCTTTTCTTCCTTCTCCATTTTAAGCTAAGATTTGCTTCCGGGATCTTTTTAACTACGCTGATCATGGTGGGTTTAGTGATGTAGATCTTAGCAAGAGACAACATTTGTTATAATTGTACTGATGTTTACCCAAGTAGAAGAGTATGTGTTTTTCCAAATTCCATAACCCAAGGCTATCATGATAGAGGATACTAGAATTGAACCGATGCTTATAAGAATCAACTTAAATTTGTTGCCTATGCAGATTTAATGATGCATATCTTGGTGATAGAAGGCATTTATTACAATTTTTCTAATTTTTTTAATCTTTTGTTTTATTTTGTTTCTTCTCCTCTCCTTTTCTTCCTTCTCCATTTTAAGCTAAGATTTGCTTCTGGGATCTTTTTAACTACGCTGATCATGGTGGGCTTAGTGATGTAGATCTTAGCAAGAGACAACATTTGTTATAATTGTACTGATGTTTGTTAGAATAGGTTGAGTAAAGTGTTTTTCCAAATTCCATAACCCAAGGCTATCATGATGGAGGATACTAGAATTGAACTGATGCTTGTAAGAATCAACTTAAATTTGTTGCCCATGCAGATTTAATGATGCATATGTTGGTGATAGAAGGCATTTACATTTGTTATAATTTATTGTTATTTTTTTTTCTTCTCCTCTCCTTTTCTTCTCTATTTTAAATTAACATTTGCTTTAAAGATCTTGTGACGGAATACATTTGTTACAGTTTTTAATTCATTTTTTATGTTTTCTTTTGTCTTATTTTATCTCTCTTTTTCTTCTCTATTTCAAACTAAGATCTTCTTTTTGGATCATTTAGCTAAACAATTCGTGAAAATTTAATTTGAATCTGACACAAAATTTCATGTTTGGGTCAATGAATGTAAAAGATGTAAGTCGAGTTTGAATCAAATTAAGTGACCCACAAAGAATTGAGTCAGGTTCGACTCATGTTGGGTTTGATTTGAGGAAAAAAAAAATAATGACAACACATTTGATTAATCTGTTTTTTAGTTTTTCATTGAAAACTCATATTAAATTATGTATTTTGAATTATTATTCAAAATGAGTAATCATGTCAAATTTGGGTCATGTTGACATAAATCTGATATGACTTATAAATTCTTATCATTTTATGTTGAGTGTTGAGTTTGATTTGGGTTTTATCCAGTTGGTTTTTGGTTTACACTTTTAAAATCATCTAATAAATGTGTTGGGTTTATGTTGATTATAATTGTACCAAGTCATTATCAAGTGGAACCCAATTCGATAACTCTAATGTTGATAGAATTATTGAAGAAAGCAAAGATCATCACAATAAGCCACTACAAGGATGATGAAGAGGATGGATTGATGAACAAAATTTATGGAGGTAGAGTTTAGTGGATACTAGAGGGAAAACAACAACCAAAATCACAAGAAACCAACACTTTAAAAGATTGCCTTGATAAATCAAATCACATTCCAAGATGATTATCACTATATTGTAATCTGAATTTGAACAAATATTAAATCACATTTCAATAAATTTGCTTTATTCTTCAATCTCTAAGGGATGCATTAAGGACAGAAGAATCATGGTGGGAGAGGCGAGAATATAATATGGTGGTTAAATATTGTCAATGGGTGGTGCCAAAAGCTGCATATGAGGAGAAGAGAGATTCAACAAGGTTACAAGGTTGCAATCGGATAATTTTCACAAGGAGCATTTACATACATAGCACACAATTTATATATATCAAACACCTAAAATTTAATATTTGCATAAATAATATCTAAATCTTTAATATTACATTAAAAATAGCACTATCATTAGTTTTTTAAAGTGAAATGCACATTTTCATGCTTAAGAAAAGTGCTATATTTGTAAATATTAAACTTTAGGTGTTAGATATGTAAATACATAAGAATTGTGCTATATATGTAAATCTTTCTTTTTATAATTATTCTTTATTGTTCTTGGTATGAGATTTTTAAGTCCTTGTTTAAATCTAGGGCTTACAAGGCTGCTTAAAATATTTGATATTGAAATACATATGATATCATGCTCTTATTAGATACTATAAAAGAAATTCAATATAATGAAAACACAAAAATGCAATCGGAATAAGTCTAGATTAATTGGAAGACAAATGCCAATGTTTGAGGGGAGAATCACAAAGAACCGAAGCCAAAAGAAAGATTTCTTTGCATTAATTAAATCACATTTTGTGATGATTAGTGTAATTTTATGATCTTCATTTTCATGTCTTTTGCAATGAATTATTCTTTATTCTTCAATCACCACTAAAACAGTTTACGAGGATATGGTAATTAAAGCACTTTATCATGATACGGTGAGAGATGAGCAGATAACATATATATTACAAAATAAATTCAACATAATTAAAACTCATAGCATAATTAAAAACCAATACTTGAGGGAAAAACCACAAAGAAACCAAGAATATGAAAATTATTCTGCATTAATAAAATCACATTCAAAGATGATTAAGGTTGTAGTGTGATCTTCATCTTCAAGCCTTTTGCAATGAATTTGACTTCATTCTTCAATCACCAATAGAACTCTTAATGAGGATGAGGATAGAAGAAACCTGGTGAGATGCTTCAAAAGTTGCAAATGGGAAGAGGTGCAATGGCGTTTCAGGTGGATTATTTTTATTATTTTTTTCATATTAATTTCAATATAAGACTCGAAGTCCTTTGTTGACCTCCATGCATACGTCATAAGTCAAGTCGATTCACGCGATGATGACGAGCTTGATGCAAATCGAAGCTAAAATACACTCAATGTCAAAAACTAGTCAAATGACCGATCAAAACGAACTTCATCATCGCGTCGTAACGCCTAATTGAAAATATACATATAAGATATCGACCCGACCGATCGAGATCGAAGTCCAACGCGCGATATCGACCCGATCGACGACGCCAAACGACATATGTTTGCGAAATTGATCATGTTGAAATGATGAAATCTATCAAATGAGACTATCTGCGATCAGTTCGGACGAGTCTACGCGAACGTCGAGCGGTCGCGTCGCCGAAACTAGTCAAACCGATCTCCAATTGACGAACGAACTTCTCCATCACATTCAGAACGTCAAAATTGATCGAAATATACAGCATAATCGACGGCCGAATCGAGAGCGCTTCCAACGCATATCGAGTCGGAGCTGCGACGCAAACGACTGCACAAAATCGATCACGTCGTCAATGTTGAAATGATGAAATCTATCAAATGAGACTGTCCGCGATCGATTCGGATGAGTATACGCGAACGTCAAGCGATCGGAAGCGGTAATGCGCATTTTGAGCTGAAATTGATCCGATTCGACACCAAATTGATCCAAATGACCTACAATCATAAAACGGACTATGTCGTTGCATCCGGAAGGTCGAAATTACCTAAAATAGACATCCAATTTGATTGAATTGCCGCGCTTAAAATTTCATCAAAATTAATACACATTTCGAGATAAATTTACCCGATTATCTTCTAATTACATCTAGTCAACGCTTCGGAAATCACAGCCACCCATTCCCATACTTCACCTATCATTCGACCAATAACAAGCCGCTACATCATCCCTCCCATGCCTTATCCTATCCTTGCTGCAAGTTGAACAAAGAGAAAATGGGGCGAACTCTCTCTCTCTCGTCGGTTCCAATGATCGCACAACAAGGTCTCCTTTTCGTGACTCGCATTCTTTCTCCCGGTTGATCGCATGGATGCTGATGATCGCTGGAGGGGAGGGTGAAGGAGCGATGGCAGTGACGGTGGTGGAGGATGAAAATCCGTTCGGATTTCTCAGAGCGTCTACGTTTTCTGACTTCACCTAGCCCCATCGACCCGTTCCGGAACCACACGTCGTCGATGGGCGTATACGAGTGGTGCAAGGTAGTGTTCTGCCTGCCGATCACACTCGTCAGGCTGGTGCTATTCGGCTTCGCTCTAGCGTTCAGTTACCTGGCTACAAAGATCGCGTTGTAGGGTTGGAAGGATAAGTAGATGCCAATGCCGCCATGGAGATGCCGACTTATGTGGGTCACGAGGATCTGCACATGGTGCATCCTCTTCTCATTCGGGTATCAATGGATTAATCGTATAGGAAGGCTTGCTTCCCGTGAGATTGCTCCAATTGTTGTTTCTAATCATGTCTCATATATATCTTTTTCTATGAACTATTCCCAACGATTGTGAGTCCCATGATGGCCCACCCTTTGTTGGCACTATTATTAGAGCTATGCAAGTTATATATGTTGATCAGTTCTCGGCATCTTCTAGAAAGAATGCTGTGGATGAGATAAAGGGCATGAATGCAGAGAAAGGCTTGAAGAAACAGCTTCCCGTGTCTTGCTGTTTCCTGAGGGTACCATTACAAATGGAAGGTTTCTTATCTCTTTCCAACATGGTGCTTTCATAACTTGACTCCTATCTAGCCAGTGGTTATTCATGTTCACTTAGGGGCTGTTTGGTTAACGGTAAATGAAACGTTGTATTTTTAATGATTTTTCTCATTTTCATTGTTTGGATGTAATAAAATAAATATGAATTTTTTTTCGATTTCAAATCCCACGAATAAATTTATATTCTTCGACTTCTAACACGCTTCAAAACAAGCCAGATTTCAAATATCAGATGAGAGCTCTTCAGAGGACGATGGGAGTGGAGAAAAAAAAGTCAAAGAAGACGCCACATCACACCTCGTGTGAAGGACCGTCGAAATAGAGGAGACTTTTAGAATGAATTTGACGATTTTTAACCTAAATCTTACCAAACAGTAAAAATGGCAACTTCAAAGCCCACAAAAATTACAAAAACTTCCCGTTTCTCCAGATGAGATGAGGCGCGAGGGTCACTGCTGCGATGTCTCTCTTCTCTTCTTCGATGGTTTCAGGTAAGAGCGGAGCGACTAGGAGAGAAAGAATAAGGTTTCGCTTTGCAGTTTCTTTTTTTTTTTTTTGGAAAATGAAATTCTTTGCCTCTCGGTTAGAAGAGCACAAGAACATGAAGTAGTGGGAAAACTGAATGTTATTTATAAATTATTTCTAATTATATTTAACTTGAATTAAATTAAATATTATTATAACTTAATTATAATTTAATAAATATAATTATGTTTATTAAAATTGATATGTAACTAATTCACGATAAATTAAAAAAAAAATAAATTAATGATTAAAATTTAGTTTATTTAGCAAAAAATAATGAATGATTAAGTTATTTATTAAAAAAATAATTATTTAATAAATAAATATTAAACCATTACTTGATGATTAATTTATTTAATGAAAATTCCTATTAATTAATTAATGTTTAGTATAGTAATAAAATAACACACACATATATATATATATATATATATATATATTAAATTTGGGTCATTATATTAATACAAAAAAATTATTATAATTATTTACATACAAGTAATAAGATCTAATGTATTAAAAATACATTATTTTACTTGCATATACTCAACCAAGCAGAAAGGCAATTTTCTTGTATTTATTTTTTGAGATATTAAACAAATTTTAAATATTCAAAATACATTGTATTTACTTTTATACTGTAGTTTTAAGTTTCATCTCTTTCTCTTCTTGAACATAGATAATATTCAAATTTTATTTATTTATTACACTAATAATTAATATCTTAGAACATTTTCATCTATTTGTGTGTGACATAATTAAAATATAGGGAAGTTGACAAAATAAAAAAATGCAAGTTAGGATTTTGTTGTGAATCTTGATATTTGAGTGAATTTAGAAAATGATAATTATAAGATAATTTTGTTAATAATTGAGTCGAGCTTAACTTGATTAGTTTTAAGTAGCTTAACCTTAAACTCCACTCAAGATTACATATTGAGTTAGGAGAATTATTTTTATTCTAATGTCTCTAATATAAAAATCATAAAGAAGTTTTTTATTTCAAAATAAATATATAGTAATTATTTTTTAACCAAGTAGAAAATATTTATTTATAATTTATTTATATTTTAATATATATTTATTTTTTTAATTTAATACTTCAATTAGTGAAAAATTCTATAATTATTTTACATATAATAAAGTATTCAGAATACAGATATTTACTTTACATGCATCCAACCAAACAGAAAAAATAGTTTTCATGTATTCACTTTATACTGCATTTTTTTTACACTGTATTCTTTTTTCAACCAACCAAACAGTCTCTTAGTTTCAGAACTTCGTGAAGGTGGAGTACCTACTTGTCATTTTCCCTTACGAAGACTAAACTACGTCTCATCTTTTTAAAAAAACCAGCTATATATTATGGGAAGAGCCTTTAATGTGGTTATTCACATCTCATTCTTATGGTAATCTAATGCACCTTACAAGAGCATCAGAACTCACGAAGGAAGACTGTGGCATGGGTTCAAAGTTCCTTCAGCATAAGCATATTTGAAGCCCTGGAGCTTATGGACCAATTTTGTTTGATGAATCCAGATTCGAATGGTTGAGTTAAAATTCTTTTTTTTATTGATTGTTTTGGGTTGGGAGACAATCTTCTATCCAAGAAGGTATATCTGCTTGCAAAGACAATAATGGGGTATTAGGGAGTGATGGAAACCCATCAGAACATCAAGACCATTATGGAAGAGAATGAAGATCCCATCAAAGAGAGTTGATGGGAAGGTCAAATACTCCACGACCCACAGGATGACGGAGTTCTTGAAATTCGATTGATAGGATTTAATTAATTTAACTTAAAATGAATTTTAAGCTCAAAATTAAAATCTAAATTGAAATTTGAGACCTATTTTCAAGATAAATTTAAGGCAGAGACCATCAATGAATGCCCCAAGACATTAAACGCGTTATGCTCGAGTGAGAAGGTCGAATACGATCACCACTCGGGGATGATATAGTCACCAAATTGATTGATAGAGGATTTAATTAATTTAGCTTAAAATGAATTTTCAGCTCAAAATTAAAATCTGAATTAAAATTCTGAGAGGCTGCTGAAATTTTAAGTTTAATTAATAAGATTAAATTAAACTTAAAATTCCGATTAATATAAGGATTCTAAATGTCTTTAAATAAGAATGATCTTTACAGAGGACTCGTCGATTTGTTGGCAATCATAAATAAGGCTTTTAATGAACTTGAGGGTTTGCCTCCTAATAAGAACAAAATTCAAGTAAAACTTCTGGTGATCTTGATAGTTATCTATGAGCACAAACAAAAACTTATGACTTGTGTATATATGAAGCCCTGGAGCTTATGGACCAATTTTGTTTGATGAATCCAGATTCGAATGGTTGAGTTAAAATTCTTTTTTTTATTGATTGTTTTGGGTTGGGAGACAATCTTCTATCCAAGAAGGTATATCTGCTTGCAAAGACAATAATGGGGTATTAGGGAGTGATGGAAACCCATCAGAACATCAAGACCATTATGGAAGAGGTACGAAGATCCTATCATGCCAGAGTCAAAGGAATAGATCTGCGGATGACGGAGGTTCTGAAATTGATTGATAGAGGATTTAATTAATTTAACTTAAAATGAATTTTAAGCTCAAAATTAAAATCTAAATTGAAATTTCGAGACCTTGTTATGCTCAGTATAGCTAATGGGTAGAGACCACGACCGCAATGTCCCAAGACATTAAACGTTATGCTCAAGAGTGACGAAGAATATACGCACCCCACTCGGGATCTAAATTCATTGATAGGATTTAATTAATTTAGCTTAAAATGAATTTTCACTCAAAATTAAAATCTGAATTAAAATTCTGAGAGGCTGCTGAAATTTTAAGTTTAATTAATAAGATTAAATTAAACTTAAAATTCGATAATATAAGGATTCTAAATGTCTTTAAATAAGAATGATCTTTACAGAGGACTCGATTTGTTGGCAATCATAAATTTAAATGAACTTTGCCTCTAAGAACAAAATTCAAGTAAAACTTCTGGTGATCTTGATAGTTATCTATGAGCACAAACAAAAACTTATGACTTGTGTATATACCATATCAAACAAATCGTTCAGAGCAAAAAGGAATTTGAATGAGACTTATGACGAGCCTACGAGTTTCTCGGTGATCACGAGCTAAGAAGCTCTATTGAAACTTAAAGAGCTCAATGAGCTATGGACTAGATGCAAATAAATGAATATTAGTCTAAATAATTAAACAAGAGATGAAACTTATGACGAGCCTACGAGTTTCTCGGTGATCAGAGCAAAAAAGAATTTGAATGAGACTTGTGACGAGCCTAGGAGTTTCTCGGTGATCAATGAGCTATGGAAACTTAAAGAGCTCAATGAGCTATGGACTAGATGCAAATAAATGAATATTAGTCTAAATAATTAAACAAGAGATGAAACTTATGACGAGCCTACGAGTTTCTCGGTGATCAGAGCAAAAAAGAATTTGAATGAGACTTGTGACGAGCCTAGGAGTTTCTCGGTGATCACGAGTTAAGCTCTATTAAAACTTAAAGAGCTCAATGAGCTATGGACTATATGCAAATAAATGAATATTAGCCTACGAGTTTCTCGGTGATCACGAGCTAAGAAGCTCTATTGAAACTTAAAGAGCTCAATGAGCTATGGACTAGATGCAAATAAATGAATATTAGTCTAAATAATTAAACAAGAGATGAAACTTAAGCCTACGAGTTTCTCGGTGATCAGAGCAAAAAAGAATTTGAATGAGACTTGTGACGAGCCTAGGAGTTTCTCGGTGATCACGAGTTAAGCTCTATTAAAACTTAAAGAGCTCAATGAGCTATGGACTATATGCAAATAAATGAATATTAGTCTAAATAATTAAACAAGAGATGAAACGCCTAACGTCACCGGATTCGCAACACATCATACAAGCGAACATAAGGCATGCATTATCAAGACTTCAACTGAACTATTAGTCTAAATAATTAAACAAGAGATGAAACGCCTAACGCCACCGTGATAAACACATCGCATCAACATGCGCATCAAGCATTATCTTCAGAACTTTGCATGCATTATGAAGTGAGCTTGTATTCAAACTTCTCGTATCAAAATGCATGCAGATAATCAAGATTTTAATGAAATGAATAGTACATAAATCACGAGGCAATCTCATGCTCGGATTTATGATATTGAGATTCACCTAAATAACTCACTGGAATGAGCTTTACCACACATTACGATGCATGATTAAAATTTAAATTTAATGCTTCAAAAGTGTGCACATATTCTAAACTACTATGTTCTACTTCACCTTAATGCAAACTTAAATAGGCGGATGTGCGGGTTGATTCTATCGAGATCGAGTCCAGGTTAACAAAACCTAAAATTCCAATAATAATATTACAAGAATTTCAACTTAATAAAATATTTGAGTTTAATTTTGTCACGACGTAGATCTTACATTATTATTAAATTTATGACCGATGATAAATAGCAAAATAATACATCCACGGATGATAGTTGATTGAAAATATCAACCGGATGACATTATTATCAAAATATCTCGGATATTTATAATAATCTCAAATTCAAAATTCTCAAAATATAAATCAATCCTTATTAAATTGATAATCGAGGGATGCGGAATAATAAAATGAATAATTAATTTCCCAATGATGGCTGAGTTGATTGAAAATATCAACCGGAAGGGTCATTATTATGAAAAATATCTAAGATATTTATATTTAATATTCTTAAATTTAAAATTCTCAAAATATAAGTCTAGATGTGATCATTTATTATTAAATTAATAGAGTCGATAAGATCTAGAAAAATAAACTAACATTATCAAAATATTAAGATGTTTATATTTAATATTATCAAATTCAAAATTATCAAAATATAAATTTAGATTTGATCATCTATTATTAAATTAGTAGAATCGACAGGATCTAGAACAACAAAGTGAATGATAAACTCCCCAATGATAGTTGGGTTGATTGAAGATATCAGCTAGAGAGGTAACTATTATCAAAATATTTAAGATATTCATCAATCTCAAATTCAAAATTCTCAAAGTATAAATTGAGATCTGATCATCTATTATTAAATTAATAGAGTCGACAAGATGCAAATAAAATGAAATTCAATCCACCCATCTACAATTGTTTGTCGGAGGTGATAAATTAAGAAAACTCTAGCTCACAAAGGAGTCAATAATTCAAGTATATTTTTATATTCACTCTCAATCAATCTTCATGCCACTAAGAACATGACCCGTGTCGACAAGATCTGGAATAATAAACTAAATGATCATGCAGATGACCTATATCTCCTCAATGATGGCTGAGTTGAGGGTAACTATTATGAAAAAATTTAAGATATTTATATTCAATATTCTAAATTCAAAATTCTCAAAATATAAATCTAGGTCTGATTCTCTATTATTAAATTAATAGAGTTTACAGGATCTGAAACAATAAAATGAAATCAATGACATCGATGATAAAGATATCAATCGAGGATATATAATCAAAATATGTTTAAAATTTTAAATCAAATTAATATAAATTAAATATCTAAATAAAAAAAATCTGATGAATTATTAAGCTCAAAATGACTAAATGAAATTCAGTCCAATATCTAAAATTTAAAGCTAAAATTCAATCCACCCATCTACAATTGTTTGTCGAAGGTGATAAATTAAGAAAATTCTAGCTCACAAAGAAGCCAATGTTAAATCAAGTATATTTCTATATTCACTCTCAATCAATTTTCATGACTCAACTTGTCCTCGGTTTGGTTTAGTAGACTAATATGACGCACACCAAAGTCTTCTGACGATTGGTCATTGCCAAATGACACCATTATATTATGGTTGTAGCCTCCACCGCTCAGACTTGAGTTGTGAATTATAGTGCACTTGATAAGGAAAAAAAATCATCTATTAGCTAAAGTGGACTAAGTCTGTCTCCTTAGACAAACATCATCCCAAGTCTACAAGGTTTTCTTGGAATACGCAACCCATGTTGGCAAGGATCATTCGATCAGGTTGGGTTGACTACCACGACAACCCGAGACAATACTTTGATCGACGAGCATCATCATTCCCCAACCATCCGCTCAAGTAAAGGATGATGAATTTCATAAATCTAAATTTCAAACTCGACACCGCTACTATACACTACATTTAATTCTAACGACCATTTTTAATCGAAAGTTTCTCGCAGGTAATTTGAATCTAGAACAGATCTAAAGTCCTCATAAAATAAATAAATCTCTAGTGTCTTATCTACTATTCCATCTCGCCTTGAAAGTTTGGTGACATTTAATCCAAGTTTTTATTGAGAGGTGGAATTTTGCACATCCTTATACACTAGCCGAGTATTGCCTATGGGAGGCTTCAAAAGTTGCATATGGGGAGAGGAGAAATACATTGTAGTTGTAGATGGATAATCAAAAGTTGCATATGGGGAGAGGAGATATACATTGGAGTTTTAGGTGGATAATCAGAAGTTGCACCTGGGGAGAACATTAATTTCAATATAAGAGTCTTTATATATCTAGTACTTAAAAATATTTATCCATGTTGCTTTAAGGGGTTGTTTGGTTGGATGCATTATGGGTGTAAAGGTTTACAAGTTTCACTTTTTGGGTATTTGATATCAAATGCATGTAGAATTTTGAAGTATTTAAAATACTCTAAAAGAGACTTTTCCTTACAGTAGAAACTACGCTTACTTGGCTAAGTTTCTTGGGCATCATTATTTGTCCATGGTGATCACCACCTATGCCATGGAGATCAGCACACCAACATTGATCCACAATGCCTTCAAGAAGTCCTTACTATCCTTGCTTCATTTATTCTAGCCTCACCAACATTGTCAATTACTCTTAGTTCGACATAACACTTTCTCCTTTCAACCATATTGCGGCTGTTGTTGCATTTGCATGGAATGCTCCTCATCGAGCAAGTCACTAATGGTATTTGTCAACTTTGAGAGGTTTGAGTTCATACATGTCAACAAGATCATAGTGCCGCTTGAGGCTACGTTGTTACATAAGCAATTTTTTGTGGCATGCTAGAGGAGTTTGAGAGGTTGGGGGATACATGGATTATACTTTTAATGTCACCAAGTTGTTGAAGGAATTGGCGAAGATGACTTGGCTAGTGAAAGAAAGCATTTTTGAAGTTAATGGGATTGAATCAAAGAGTATGTGGAGTTGCTTTGAGATGGAAGGTTGCAGCATCTCGCTCATTGGGGCCAGAAGGAACTCATAGAAAACCCAACAGGAAAGTGAACTTACAGAAAACTCATCGAGGCAAGAAGGAATTCATAGAAAATCCAATCAATAGAAGGGTGTGAGCTGAAAAAAAAAACACTTTTAATCAATATAAATATAATTTCAATAACTTTAATCTACAAATAAGGTTATCTATCATCTAAATCTAATAACGTTTACTATATTTATCACCAAATGCAAAAAAATTATAAATCTATTAAATAATTCTAACGTTAACCATCTTCAATGACATGCTGAGCCTAAATGCTCTGTAGAAGATACACAACTAGCAATCTGAAATTATAAAGAGGTGTGAGTTTGTAAGAAACAAACATAGTAGGTGAAATCCCACTGAGCAAAGTATAAATGACAAGGCCCACTTGCCAAGGAGTATACGGAGTTGCTTCAAGAAGCAAGGTTGTAGCATGAGGGGTTTGTGTCATACCCCACCCATCAGGACTGGAAGGCTCACAGAAATCCTGACAAGATGGTGTGTGAGCTAAAAATAAAAAAAATACTTTCAATCAATATAAATAGAATTTCAATAATATTAATCCATTAATAAGGTTATCAGAGCATCTAAATATAATAATATTTACTAAATTTACAACCAAATGCAAATAAATTTAACTACATTAAATTTATTAAATAATTCTAATCTTACCACTTCCAATAACATAGCTGGACCTTGAGACTAAAAGCTCTTTAAAATATGCACACAATTAACAATCTGAAATCATAAAATAAGAGGTGTGCGTTTGTAAGAAATAAATTCAGTATGTGAAATTTCACTGAGCAAAATATAAACGACAAAGTACAAGACAAAAATATGAACAAAGAGAGGGATGGAAATAATAATAACATTTTAAATTTTAACAATCCCTGGACCTTGAGACTAAAAGCTCTTTAAAATATGCACACAATTAACAATCTGAAATCATAAAATAAGAGGTGTGCGTTTGTAAGAAATAAATTCAGTAGGTGAAATTTCACTGAGCAAAATATAAACGACAAAGTACAAGACAAAAATATGAACAAAGAGAGGGATGGAAATAATAATAACATTTTAAATTATAACAATTCTAAAGAATACGTAGAAGATGAGATTCATTTTAATTATAGAGAATTCATTCATTGATGCTTATTATATACATACAACTAATAATCACTGCATAGCACATCCACATGCAGTGTAAGGAATGCAATGTTCATAGGCTTATATGTTGTAGTTAGTTATCATTCTCTTTCATTGATTAAGGCACTATTTAGTTGGCTGAAAAGAAGAAAGATTATAAAAAAAGATTTAAAAGTGAAAATGATTACTTTATAGTTATTTGAGAGTTTTATGAATTCAAACTTTACTTTTTTTCTATTTGAAAAAAAAAATATAATGTTAAGTAAGTTTTTTTGACGATGTGACGGTGACGGGTGATGGCGGCGGTGTTGGCTGCAAACACTTTAGTTTGGTGATTTGGAATTCCCAAATCGGACGAATTCCAAATACACTAAAAATGATCATTCTAATGCATTTCAAATACACTACAAATGCATTAAATTTTACTTCATACCAAACACTCAAAACTAAATTATCTTTACTTTACACTCTAAATGCAGGCAACCAAACAACCCCTAAGATGTACATTATATAAATTCTATGTTATAACTAATGTTCATAATGAAGATTATATTATGGATTAGGCTCATTTATATAAAAAATATAAATCACGATTTAAATAAACAATAGCTATTTCTAACAATCAAAATAATATGCAAGAACTTTTTAGGAATTTATGCAACAAAACATGAAGTAATAAGATTATCACATCTTCATTGATAAATTTTATTTTTCACCTATTGGGGAGCCCAATAGGAGTTTCAAAACCCCTACACGGAGTGAGGTCCTAAAACCTAAAGGATGTTGGCTAACTTTGCTTAAGAATGAAATAAGTTAAGGCCAACGGAAGGAAAGTATACTATCGATGCTTGGAGACAATAATCGTCTACTAGAGATGGAGAGAGGAACCATCCCCACCAGAGTTGCCAGAAAAATCTGTGGTATTTATTTTCGGATTCATTTCATTGAGGGGGAACACCACGCAGAGGGGTGTCTTATTAAGATGATAATTACGACGTTGAAATAGATATCTTATCTCGAAAGATAGAAGTCACTACTCTACAATGAAGAAATAGCGAGTACATTCCTTAATGAGAAAGGGTACATTTATACCATACTCAATAAAAAATCACCTACCTAATGAAGATCACAAATAATCCAACATCATGAAGTTGATTTTCTCACTCCAACATTTAGTGATCTAATATTTAAATCAATCATGCATTCAAAAAATTGTACAACAAAGCATTACATAATCATGATAATTAATTAAATACATTCTCTCCATTAATGTGTCCATCATTACCTTCAATATAAAATAACATTCACCATGATTTATGAATCTTCCTGAGTGACTTGCACACATGCCCGAGTGTAATTCTTTTAGAACCTTTTCTTGCTCTTCTTACTTGATTGACTTGAGGTTAAACAAAGTGACTATTCTCTAAATAACTCCTCCCAATTGAACATACTGTGTTGTCTTGATCTTAAATTGCATCAAATTTTTAATAATTTTCTTGAGTTTTCTTGCCTTTAAGTATGCAATAGATGGATCTATTCAGCTTAGTGTGTGACTCTTTCACTTGCTGCCTTCTTTAATGCTCGGGATGGTGAGCTCCAAATGGAGTTTGGTCTCTTAGGTTGCTCGATTTAGAAAGTATGTAAGTTGATTCTTCTCCCTTAGTATTTGCACAATATAAAATATTCCAACTTGTTTATTTTTATTTTTACTTTGAATAGATACCTTTAAAGCATCTCATCATGGATATTGAAGTCGTCATTAATTAGGTTCCCCATCAGTTGCTAGTCCAATTTTATGAATCTTTAATGGCTCATTAATTGAAAAGTATATAAATAAATTTATGAACAATTTTTTTCAATGAATGAAATAGCTTTCTCTTAGATAATAACATGTACTCCCCCTAACTTAAACTGTCATTAATCACAACTATGTATATATATATATATATATATATATATATATATATATATATATATATATATCCTTATAATATTCCCAAAACTTCTTGTCTATTATGCACAAAAAGAAATTCCCTTAGCCTTTGTTTGCTTAACTTCAAAATACATATACTAAATCATTATAATATTTATCATAAATTCTTATAATCTATGCTAACAAACACATGTATATTTTCCAATAATCTTAAATATATCTTGGGGATCATCGTTCAGCGTAGATCATGAGTTCGAAAAATGTAAAAGTTTTTTACAGTATCAACGACCACTACCAATGAATTAGGATAGATATAGTGAAAGACGGCATTTTAATTGACTAGTATCTAAAAATGAAGATCTATAATATACTTAATTATGTTATGAATTTATGATTTCTATTGGTGCAAATCCAATCACTCCATTTGAGATGAGAAGGATCAACAATAGATCTATTAAGGAAAATCACTAAATCATAATGATTAGAATTTTGATATAAATCAAGACAATACTAGATGAAATTTATCTTATTTGAACATAAGAATGAGAACCAAGTCTTATATATGTAAATCCCAATCATTCAAAAGTAATATCTTAAAAAATAAAATGTAAATTTTTCTCATCGTCACTTTAAATGTTAAATAACCACAAGGAAAAACTCATGAGTTGTAGATTATTAATTGAGAAAAAGAAGGTTAAAACTATACCTCGTACAACAAAGAAGAAGAAAACAATCCATGTGAAATTTTAATCATTTCTTCCTCCTCAGTTGTCATTGCATGTGCTCAAATCACTCTATCGACAAGGCCCCTCCTTCAAGTTTAGGATATTGCCCCTCTCAGCTCACTAGCTTCCTCACTCCATTCGCTCATTTTTTTTTCTTCATCACCTTACAATCCTGAATAGAGATTTATGTGATTGTGATGTGGCTAGGAAGAGGAGCCCGAGTGAGGTGAGTCGGACTAGACCAGTCCGGTCTAGAGAAAAGATATAAAAAAAATATGGTCTAAAGAAAAGATAGAAAAAAAAATGGTCTAGAGAAAGATATAAAAAATATGGGTTATTATAGTTTGACTAGGCAAGGGTATTGCATGCCTTACTAGGGGAAAAATATTGCATACATGCACATGTAGATAAGGTGTAGAGTTGTTTGGGTTGGTGATATAGTGGAAGTAGATCGATGCATGACGATGCAAGAATATATTTGAATAGTCAGATAGAAGTCACTATTTTCTGGTTCTGTACAATCTCGATTTTCTGCAGCTCTTTTTCTGTCGTTATTCTTATACTTTTTGTGGTGAATCAAGCTTTGAACATTACACCCAATCAAGGAAAAAAAAACAATTCCATTGCATTTATATGAAGGCCACTGCCTTTGCTTTATATGGAAAATTATATTGGATTAAAGAAGGAGAAGAAGTGTTTGGGTTGTGATATAAATGTACTAGATCAATGCATCATAATATATTCAACTTTTTATGTCATTGCTCTGTAGTACTCCTATACTTGTGTTGTATGGGACTTGAGTTTTACACTCAACCAAACAAAAAAAAAATCCTTGTATTTACATTGTATGCGATGAAATAACTCAAAATAACCAAAATACATTGCATGTACTCTGCAATTTGAAAATGCATGAGCGCAGAATACTTGAAACCAATCAACCCTTTTTCTTTCTAATTCTTCTATGCCAATTTTATCTATTATTTAATAGATGCATTTTTTTATCCTTCATTATACATATCCAAATCACCTAAATTAAATTTATATTATCATGTTTTAATTTAGTTTTACCCACATCCATCTTATTATGATCCATAGAATATAGCTTGTATGATTGCAGTTTTGTAGTTTTATCCAATTAATATTCTAAGTCATGCAATACGGCCTCACAATTTTGAAATTTCCTCTTCGCGCACATTGCCATATTTTTTGTTGTCCCACGGTCTTTATTTGATTCAGCAAACAATAAGCGGCATCAGCCAGATATCGTTTAGTGCTGAGGAAACTGTTTCCCCAAGGAAACCCACCTCGCTACCGGAGGTTGCAAAGCAACGAGAATTAAGTGGGAGTCTTGTGAGTGCTGCAGAGGATACAACGAAGAAGCAACCGTCTGATGCAAAGACCAGAGAGCTTAGTGGGCATGATATTTTTGGTCCTCCGCCAGAGGTTCTTCCCCGGCCTTTAGCTGCACGTAATTTGGAATTGAAAGGACAGCTAGACTTCGGAGAACCTGCACCGCAAAGCACACGCACACCAGTTACAGTGCCTAATGTAAGTAGCAAGATTTCTTTGTTTAATTTGTTGATAACCCAAAATATAATGTATTATTATATCGTAACGTTCAATTGAATCATACAAACTAATTTAAAATTAAGAAATAAAATACAACCTATTTTGATGAAAATAAATACAAAAAAGTTGATAGTAATTTTTTTTTGGAAGATTTACCCTCCTTACCACATAATTTTTTACATATTTACTGTATCTAACTCCCAGAATTTGATATTTATAAATATAACATTTTTCTTTATTTAGTTGTGCAGAGTTTTGTCATTCCATGGGCTGGTTTAGGATAACCTATAACCACTTCATTGGCACATATATATTGTTGTTATTTTTACTTAGCTATTTTATTTTAAGCTTCAGCCTGCTGGTGGCCAACGCAACTTCATGTCCACCAGTGAGCAGCCCGTGCCGAAGACATCAAAGAAGATCAGCAACCAGAAGTTCCATGACCTAACTGGGAATGACATCTTCAAGAGCGATGCTGCGTCGCCGTCAGCTGAGAAGCCTCTGAGCTCGGCGAAACTGAAAGAGATGAGCGGCAGTGATATATTCGCTGACGGAAAGGCGGCCTCCCGTGAGTATTTTGGAGGGGTCCGTAAACCTCCTGGTGGTGGAAGCAGCATTGCGCTGGTTTGACGTATAATTGAATACGGCTCTCTGATCTTATTAATGTGTTTTTGCAGCTTTGGCGACTGATCTCAACTCCAAGTGCTGGAACATCTTGTTTTTAAGTTGATGGATGTTTTCGATTGGTATGTTACGGTTAACTATCTAATATATAAATGATGATAGAGATATTCTATTAATTTTATAGGGTGAAAACTTGTTTTAGATTTAATATGGATTTGAGTTCTGGATGAAGTTGTCCTTTATGGCTAATTGTGTCTGATCAGATGATGTTGCTGGGTATCTCAATACTACTATCTTATTTTATTTGATTTACAAAATTGTAAGGGACGATGAATTTGGTTTACAATTGTCGTTATTAGTATGGTGTGTCTAAGATTGAAGTTATTATATTAAGAAGGCTCTCAGGCCTTGAAATGGGTTAAAAGGGGGAAAAAATTGTATGATTTATCAGATTAGTCATAATGTGTAAATGTGATATATGATTGATCAATAAAAATTTATATCATGTTTACCCAAGAATGAATTCATGAGCTTTTAAATTTATATTCATGAAATTGTGTGAATTTTTGGTTAAAAATCTCTATTTTTTTAGGCAAGTGTTCGAACTCAGCCTATTTAGATTTTTTAAAAATTTATTTATAAAAAATGGATTTTGCTGATTATGATTAATGGTGAATTATTAAATGAGATATTCACCGAGAATGCTAATGAGTTTTAAGATTTAATAACGATGACTTTATTGTAATATCTTTCCATCTATACATAAAAAATTACATATACAAATATAAAATTTTAAATATTATATATATATATATATATACACAGTTCATATACATTATTTACATATCTAATACCAAATTTAATATATCTAATACCTAATTTAATATATCTAAATATAACATTTTTTCTATGCTTAAAAAACACATTTTATTTTAAAATTTAAATGGTATCATTTTTGATATTATATTAAAATTTTAAATATTATGTATATAAAATACCGTCATTTTAAATTACATATTTTGTACCATTATGGTTGCATTTTCATGCTTCCTTCTTGCTTAGTTCTCTAAAGACCATTCTTCTAAACATATTAAATTAATTTCGATTAAATTAAACTTATTTCAAGAGGGGCAAATCATTTTCTCTTTTAAAACAACTAAATAAATTTAATTTGAATTTCGGACATAGTTGCAGCACTACTAACACGTGCCTACGGACATGGCATTGTTTTATTGACCTAACAGAAAGCAAACGGTTTGGGGGTGAGCCCTATCGCTGTTTGGACTCACCACTGCCCTTTGAACGTGATCCCTGTGATGCTTCTACACTTTTGAGTTTATTTTAGGCATTTATTTTGCATTTTGATTTATGCTTCCATTCATAAAATATTTGAAATATTGTCCGTTCAGTTTTAAGTTCTTATACCTAAATGTAATAACTAAACTCTACTCACAAATACACTACAATTGGAAAACACCTTGTCCAATGAAATAAAAATATAAACAACACAAAAATATACTCAATGCATAAGACTCCACTACAAAAGAGGGGTGTTAATATATGCAACATTGTCATTGTATTTATGGACTATTTTCCTAAATCTAGAGAATGTTTTGCAAACTTTTACTTTATACACTATATGCACCAAAGTACATTTGTGCTATTTCAAGATTCTTATAACGTATCCTAGACACAGGTGACACCAAGATACTCGCTTTAAGGCTCTTGTTCGAAGAGCATTTGGAATGGATAAATTGGATGGTAGCAAAAATCACTACCAGTGTGCCACAAAAATAATAAAAGTTTTTTTTTTTTTTTTTGGTTTTCTGTTGGGTTACAACACTTCATGACTTTCATAGTCATGAAATTGACAATTCTATTATATTAGCGGGATATCAAAGACATGAGTTTTTGGATATGTTTAGGATGGCATCTGAGACGTCTGTCTGCAATTTTATTGATCACAATTTTACCTGAATGCTTGCAATTCAGTGCCGTGCTTGATTGTATTGTAATTTCATGGTCCTCCTAGAAGACTCAGCTGCTTCCCCATTTCGGTGAGTATGGCTTCTCAGCAGCTTCACTTATATCTAGATAAACATCTGATGTAGATTCCTGGCCTGTATACTTGAGGACACTGTTGGTCTTCTTATGCCTAAGAGCAAACCTGAGTTTCAAGAGCAATGAATTTGACATCACTCCTAAAGAGCTCAAACCCATTAAGGCTCCAGCAATGGATGGGGTCAACATGGTCCCTGTTATTGGTAGGAGTACGCCAGCTGCGACTGGTATCCCAACCTGTAAAAAAGACATGTTGTATTGATTCAAAAATTAAATAATTAAGACAAGAAGCATGAAAAATAATGAAGCCAAATTTCAGCTTCAATTTGCACAATAGGGCTACTCCTTTCCGAAGATTCTCATCAAATTATTTATTGTCTTTAGAGTGTATTAACTGATAGTATATGCATCTATTTGTTGTCCTTTAGAAGATTGAATTCTAATAAGCTGATTTTTTTGTAAACATGAACAACAAAAGTTTTGTACTCTCTGTCTTCTCCAAATGTCATTAGGTCTTGACTTAGCATGGCATAATGGTGGGAGGAGTCAACAGTACAAACACCAAACAAATGATACAAACCATGTAAAAAAAAGGTGAACGAAGAATCATCTAATTCCCCTGTACCTGTCTTATTATGCATTTTATAAATAATTAAAATCTAAAAAGATACTAAAAATACACCAGTAAATAAAATTCAATCATGATTAAAATAAGCTGACTTCCTGAGAAACAATGCTTGCATTAGATCATTTAAAATTATGCCAAAAAAAAAACACACACACACAAGATTTGACGAGCTTACAATATTATAAGCAAATGCCCACCACAGGTTTTGTCTCACTGTCTTCATAGTCTGTTTGCTCAATTCCAGAGCTTCACTCAACTGCAAAACAATTTCAGATAACGTGTTGATTGCACAAGTAATGAAAAAGAAACCCATAGATGAGATATTCATAGACGAAAGAGTTTAAAAAAAAAAGACAACCACCATGAGGAAAGTTTTCATGACTCAAAATTAGCCACAGCTATGGACAAATTATGCAATATTTGACAGTAGATGCAAAAGGTTATTTATAAAAGTAAGTTGCTTGGCTAGTATCAGTCTAGCGTAAAGAAAGAACATACACGTGATATATGATTATATAAAAAAAAAAATAAATTTCATTAATATTGAAACTATAATTAAATAAGAGGGACATTTTTAATCAAAGGTCCTATGTTTGTAGCATACTGATATGATTTGCCAGGCTAAGCTAGTAGCTAGAATGGTCAGATGATATGGCAATCTTGAAGATTAGAATGCTGTGATGAATGTGGTGTGTGGTTGAAGCCAAATATCATCTTTTGTTTCAGGTCCCCTTACAAAATTTAGAGAAGGTAAGATTTAGCAAGGGTAGAGGGTTGCAAGCCATAGATAGATGGGATTGTTGACCTCCATACATGCTGCATTAGTTGAGTCGAGCTCACAAGACAAATTCGACAAACTTTGGATGCAACAACGCATAAATCGGAGCTGAAATGCACTATGCATCACTGAATTGATCGAAATAACCTTTGATTAACGAACGGACTTAACCATCGCGTTCAGAACGTCGAAATTGATTGGAATATACATATTGCACAATTCGACGGTTGACCGATCAAGGAGGGTCGTCGAAGCGCCTACGCGCTTATCAAGGTCGAGAAGCCGCGGCAATGCCCAAACAATCTCCGTTCACGAAATTGATCGTGTCATTAAAGTCGAAATGTCGAAACCTATCAAATGAGACTGCTCACGCCAATTGGACGAATCACTGCGAATGGCCGAAACAACGACGACGCAATTTGAATGAATTGACTCGATTCGACGCCGACTTAAACCAAACGGCCTCCAGCAAACGATCGCGACGCGGCTCGGAATATCGAATAATTAGAACATATACATTGCCCATATAATAATGTCATCACAAAAATTCAAATTATGGTTGATTAAGCACTTAAATAAATAAAAAAAATGGGACCCTATATATACATCCTAACATCTAACCCTAAGGGGTCGATCCCACCGACTTCCCCCTCTCGTCCCGTCTCATGCGTTCTCCCGCAGCTCTCCCAATCTTCTCTCGCAGTCGAACGAACCACAACCTCCCGTAGTTCTCGCAGGTGAGCTCTTCCCGTATGACTCGCGATAATGCCGCTCTTTCGATATGATAAAGTTGTGCTTTTGAGTATATAAGTACTCGTGACACTTTTCGCATGGGGAAATATATATTTCATGCAGGTATCTTGAGCTTCTTCATGCCTTTTCTTGGGTGAGACGTATTCGTTAATTCCGAGTTGCATTATGAATGCTTAAACTTAGTGTCTGAGGATATAAGAACCCGTACACGTATTCAACTTAATTGAGCCCATCGCAATGCTTAAACTTAGTGTGGCGACGCCGGTTGATTTCTTGGCCTGACGGATTAACAAAACATAAAAATCTAATAATAATATTATAAGAATTCTAACTCAATAAGACATCTGAGAAGCTAACTATGTCATATGACAGTAGATCTAATCCTCTATTATTAAATTAATAGAGTCGACAGGATCTAAAACAATAAACCACCTCGATGATAACTGTGTTTAATGGAGATTTCAACTCGAAGGGATACTTCCATTAAAATGTAATCAAAAAAGAGCCAATGTCAAGTCAAGTGTATTTCTATATTCACTCTCAATCAATCTCATGCCAATAAGGACGTGGTCGTCCTCGACCACGTGCGTTTGGCTAGACTCACATACGATCGATTACGACCGTAGTCCTCTAATCGGGTGCCAAATGACATCATTATATTACGATCACGATCAGCAGATGCTCCCAATGGCTGCATTGAGTCAGTGAACCATGTTATACTTGATAGGGCAAAAGTCCTCTGGTAGTTGCTAGTTTTATCTCCTGAGAACATCACCCCAAGTCTATAGGATTTGACGCAACACCACGACAAGTATCCTTTTGTTAACTTGGTCGACTACCCTCCTCGACTAAGTAGACAAGAGACCAATGAGCTGGATGATGGAACTATGGGATCTAGATCGGGCACATCATCATTCCCCCAACCATCGCTTTAAGCTAATGATGATGAATTTTATAAACCTAAATTCTAAATTCTAAAGCTCCGCATGCTACTACTATACGCTACGCATTTAACGATCTAAGGACTAGCCTTAACGAAAGTTCTCTCTCAACATTGGGAAGGGTAATTAACTGTAGATGCTTGTGCCTATAGGAAACCTGGAACAAGATCTAAAGTACTCACAAAATGAGGGTGAAATCTCTAGGAAGTGTCTTATCTACTATCTCATCTGCCTTCTGAAAATTTAACCGACATACTCTCTTCTTCATCGAGAGATCGGTGACCAATTTTCAGAGCCCACGGATTTCTGGCGACTCCGATGGGGAAAGGTTTCACTTTCTATCGTTGGCTAGTCGAATCAAAGCTATTATAGTATAATAAAATTAAAACTTAAAGTTATTTATAAAATAAAATTAGTTGAAATTTAAAATTATTTTTATAATGAATATAATTCTGAAATTTTCAAGATTTTATTTGTACATAATTTGTGTTAATATTTTATCATATTTGTTTCGATATCTCTCGCATCATGAAAGTGTGGGATGATATATCACCATCGATTACTAATCCCATCTTTCATTTCGTGATGGATTTTCGTAATACAGTCACTATATGCATCAGTCGTGAGCCAACATCCACTAATGTCATCAATACCAAGGACGCTAGAGCTACTATACAATTTGATAGTTGGATTTCCCAGCGATCGCTGCTCGAACTGTTGCTAGGCCACGAGACAATCATGCTCAATTTGCACATCAACCTGTGCAACAGGCCAAGTTAACCAAAGCTCCTGTCGCTACTACTATTAAGGTTCCTCGAAAGAGAGTCTCTGTATTTGAAAGGTTAGGACACACTGAAGCTCCAGCCATAAAGAGAGTTATAACTAGGCAGACAATTTCAATAATGTATCCAAACGCTACTTCCCTACAGATCTTGCCCTTTGCACAAGGACGACATGACGATGAAGCTTCCTCATATGGAGGAAAGCTAACTAGAAGGCAGAGGTGAAAAAGGAATGCTGAGCTACGAGCCCATCAACTCTCACCTTGTCCATCTGTTATACAGCCAGTTTTACAACCAGAAGCGAGTATTTCTATCCGCAATAAATTTGAAAAATCTGAAATTGGTAAAAAAGAATAGCTTTATTGGTGATATTAAGCAATCTTTCTGGGTTCAACAGCAGTTAGCCCCAACCCCTCAGAAGAAACAACCTCAAACTCTATCTGCTCGAGTACATAGAGTTTTAAAAGTTGTAAAAGAACAATGTCTTTTGAAGAAGATATATCAAAGGCCGATTATTAGAGAAGCTAATAATGCTACACGCATAAGCTACCATTAGTGGTAATAAGAACTCAAGAGCGTTACAAACAAGCCCTACACGAACATCGACACTTGAATCACGCTGGAAACCACCACCAAAGGTCTCGAAGAGAAAAGAGGATAAACCTCAAAAAAGAAGCAAACCATAGAAAAGGCGCATCTGGTTTGCATATTCGGAGATCCATGAGTTCCAGAATGAGTTTCTAAAAGAATGTTATAATCAATGAGGCTCATGGTGGTGACACCGGAGAATCCTGAATCCCATCACCAACCTAAACGATCTTCCCTAGATTTTGATCGTTGCCCTCCGATTAAGGAGATATTCGTCCCACACTCTGAGCCTGAAATCAGATGGAGACATTGGTCAGAGATAAGACTGCAAGAAGAAGATATCATGGGGGTAGATGTCGTGTATATGGTACAACACATCCGAGAACCATCTGGTGTACGATAATACCAATCCAGGTGACATGGAGCCGCACCACCTATCCATATTGAAGAACCAGCGCAAGGTCAAACAGAAGCAAGACCCTTTAATTTCTCCTCAAGTGATAAGCAAGAAGAGAAACAAAAAGAAGAAGATAACATGCTATTCGCTGACACTGCTACACTTGTTCAGGTGCAAAGGCAAATGCGGCGGCAGATGAAAGCAAAGAATAAAGAGATCTCTCAACTGAATTCAAATATGAATCAGATGATGATGCAGATGAATCTCATGATACAATCATCAAACAGCAAACACTACGCCCATCAATCCACCAGTTGAGCAAGCGCCGCAGACCTCCGGAGCACAAAGTGCTCGTGATGGTAGAAATAAAGTCAATCAATTAACTGCTCAACATACTCCTCAACATATATTGAGCACATCTCAGCCGGTGATAACCATACAGCTCGAAACCATCCTAAGTGAAAAAATCAAAGTCGCCATATGCGAGCAGTGGAAAAATTAGTGAACAGAGATCGCCCATATCCTGCAGAATATGACCAGGTGTCATATCCTAAAGATTACTCAGTGTCAAAATTCCACTCATTTGATGACAATGGTAATCTCTTTAAAGATAATTTAAAGCAACTTGGAAAACACTAGGCAATGATGATCATTCGCCGCCGTTAAGCTTAACTTCAACCGCTGAATGATGCGAGTTTAACGACTCGCTTAAGACATTCGCCAAGTTGGAGGCAATGTTCATCAAAAGATTTGTCAGTGCAGTTAGAAAGACTACTATAGTTAACCTCGCCTTGGAGAAAAGGAAGAAGGATGAGTCAGTTACAAAATACATAAATCGCTGACACAATATAAGTGAAGCGTGAAAATAAGAAGAGGAACATGCAATTCAAGAGCAACATTAATGATAAAATGACATCATATTTATGCATGGATTCCATCACCACCTTCCAAGAACTACTTGATCAGGTGGCGAAATTTGAAAAGCTGAATCTTTCCAAGCTTGAAAGTCATTTAGAAAGAACAAAGAAAGGGAAGTTTTCAGAATCAAGGAGAAGTGAATCTTACACTACTTCATATGATTTGAATAGAGGAAGACGAGCAACCTATAATGCAAATAAGGGGAAACAAACTATCTATTTTGAAGAAAAGGTCAAACAGCCCTTCAATTCTCAACCAAAGTTAATTCTTGGGGCAATGATAAACCCAGAACTTTCCTGGTAATGGTGAGCGCCCAAGGCAATCATTAGGAGATGATGATCGAATGCATCCATCTTTTAAGGAGAAAATGAATAAATAATACTCTTTTAAAAGAGAAAGTGTAGCTAAACTATTGAAACACTCAATGTAGGGTTGGAGTTGCAAGAATGTAAAAGACTTGAAGAGTCAGGACGAACTAGCAGCTCAAATTATGTCCATATCATCAGGTAGTTAGCTAACCTATAGAAGATTGCTATGCATTCAAAGACTGGCTCGAAAGAAAATACAAGAGAGGTGAATTCACGCTATCCAACAGTGTTCTTATTCATCCAAAGAAATAATCTACAAGGGTGGTTACGTCCTCGCCCATGCCTCCGCAGAAAAATAAAGCAAAAGAAAAGACAATTGATGATGATAAATGAGAGACTGATGTCTCAAAGAAAACTGTGAGGATGCTGAAGCAATTAGAAGGCGTTCCTGGTATCAAGTGGAAATCACCGTTTGAACCGGTACTGGAACTAAAGATAGGGTCCACATCAAAAGGTTATGCTCTTCAGAGGCAGTCCAAAGTGATTAGCATCCCCCAACCTGAGAAGTAGTCTATTCAAAACCCGTCAAACACTCTCAAAAGACCAGCAAAACAAAAGAAGATGAAGAAATCTATCATCCAAAAGATTATTAATAATCTTGAAGAATATCAACAACCAGCAAGGCAACCAATTAAGCTTGTTGATTTCATGTCAGGACTCCAAATCATTGAAACAAATGATGAAGGAGATGATGATGAAGAATCTCTTTTTGGAGAAGTCTGTCGGATTATCTGTGTCCTTGGATATTCTCGGACGGAGTTCACTTCTTTAAGATGATTCAAGAAGAGGAACCACCAACGATGTCACATTCATGTCTTGCCTGATGGTGAAGCAAACAGATGATAGCTTCGGACGAAGCCCATACAAATGCTCAGTTACAACGCACAAATTTGAACCGAAATTGACGATTGATGCCAACTAACCAAATGACATCGAAACGGATCTGGTGCTACGTCCAAACATCGAATAACTTATGATCGACATATACATTTCCCATATAATAATACCATCATGAAAAATTCAAATTATGGTTGATTAAACACTTAAATAAATAAAAAAGAGGACCCTATATATACATCCTAACATCTAACCCTAAGGGATCTATCCCACGCCAACTTCCTCTCGCCCTCCTCAGCGTTCTCCTGAAGGACAGACCCTTCAAGCCGCGTGAGCACCACCCACCGCAGCCTCCTGATCTTCTCCGTAAATAACAAATCGCATCGCGGTGAGCTTTCTCGGCGACCTTATCCAGCAACCGGCGCAAGAACGCCCCGCGATCCACCCCGACGAGCGCCCACGCGCGCCAAATCTATGTTGAAATATAAGTATCAGACGATCTTTCTTCGACGAATGAGAAAAGTTGGTTTGCATGAGTATATAAATTCGACACACCTTTCTGCGTATATATATATGTTTACGGCGCATCTTAAAGTCACATATGCATTTCGACATAATTGATAACATTCAGTAGAATTTACACCACCCACACGCCTTTCTTGGGTGGTGGCTAAATACCGGGCGCCCCCACGCAATGATGAGATCTTGAAATGTCAAACTTCACACTATGGGCTCCAAAAATTCGCCACCGATCTCTCGGAAATGAAGAGAGTATGATTTAATGTGTGAAATTTTGGCGAGATGGAATAGTAGATAAGAACACCCAGATTTCGTCCTCATTTTGCAGACATTAGATCCGTTCCAGTTTATAGCAAAGACATAGCTAATTACCCCTCAATAAGTGAGAACTGACAAGACTATTAGACGAATATCACAGATAAGTAAGATGTGGAGTTTAAAATGGGAATTTATGAAATTCATCATTTTAACTTAAAGCGGATGGAACGATGACTTGCGGATGTAGATCGTAGCTCATTATCGCTATCACTCGCCTACTAATGAGAGAGAATAGTCAAACTGACAAGATTCTGCACAACACATGGATTACGCCATCCAAAAAATTTCAGATGAGTGTTGGGATAGCGCTTAACTGTCTATGACAGAGAGTTTTTTGTATATGTGCTACACATGGATGTCGAGCATATGAATAATGATCGTAATATAATGTCATGCGGGCACCGACAGAGGTATCTCGAATCGCATCATACGAGATCGCCGCCACACGTAACACGCCACATCCTGTGATGATTGAGAACTGTAACACTGATTTAACATTTACCTTTCATGAGGAAGCTTAATTTGTCACCTTTAACAAATAATTGAAAGGATTAATTTTAAATTTTAAGTTTTAAAGATTGAATTTCATTTAAGCATTTTTAGATTGATACTTAATTTAAGTTGAAATTAGAATCACATTTTAATAGAAGTATCCACTCCGGTTTAAATCATCATTCAACACAGTCATCATCAGGATTTATGAATTTATTTGATCATTTAATTTATTGTTTATCCTCATTATATTAGTTTAATAATAGGGATCGATCTACTATCATACTAATTAAATTTCGGATATTTTAAAAAGTTGAAACTCTTATAATAATTGAATTTTCAAGTTTTGTTAACTAACCCTACTGACAAACCGGTAAGCAATCCGCACCATTTTCGAGATATTAGATTTAAGATTCAAAGATTTCATGAGTATTTGATAATTCATAATTTTATTTTTAAATCAAGAGATTAATTTCATATTTTCATTTAATTCCAACTTAAATGAACCTTTTCGACATTAAAATTAGACTTTAAATTTTCATATCTAAGCACGCAGATATTTATCTGATACTTCATCTAATTAATGAAATCATGATTTTGAAAATCATAGAATAAGAATTTTCTAATTTTTGATCAATCCTTCATTCGCGTAATTTAATTTAAATACTCTCGCTCAGAAAGATTGCATCCTGGCATGTTTGTTTAAAATTTTCAAATGATGCCTTCTAACCGCTTGTACTTGAATATTGCGGATTCGGGGCGTGGAAGGGAGTTTTCTTTAAACTTTTAAAGATAAAATTTCATTTAAGCAGTGAACACTTAGTAATTTATCAGATTTTTATATTTGTATTAACACTTGATTTTAATTAATTTAATTTGAGCTTGCATTTGATTTGATGACTCCTCCCTGAAATCTTCATTCAACACCATCATCTGAGATATATTGTTTTATCATTTAATTTATTGTTTCAAATCATGTCAATTTATTACAATAATAAGATCGATCTATATAAATATATTTTATATTTTAAAATTATAATAATTGAATTTTGTGTTTAATCCTAATCTAAGAGCATTTAAAGAATAAGCGATTAAAACACTGTAAGCATTCAAAGATAGTAATCTACGGTATTGATAATTATAATTTTATTTAAATCGAGATTAATTTCATATTTTATTTAATTTCAACTTACTGTAGCTTTTTTTTATTAATTCAAATTTGCAATTTAAATTTTTATGTCTAAGCACACGCAAGTATTTATAGCTTAAATAATTTCATCTAATTAATGAAATCATTAATTTTGAAAATCATAATTATAATAAGAATTTTCTAATTTTTTGAAAAGAAGTCATTTATTCAATAATTTAATATCATTTTCACTACTGCATTTAATCAGATCCTGCTGTATCAGATGTAATTACGCTTATATTTGCAAAAAAATGTTGTATCTTTACTTGCATTTTATTTATTCATAACTTCTAAACTTCAATTATTCTCATTAAAGACCTATTAAATCTTTTGCAAATTCAACATTCAAATTTGATATTCACTCATGAATTTATAATTTCCTTTAAGAACTTAGTTCAAGCTTTTGAATACAATGCATTATTAAGAAGTCTATATACTGCTAATATATTATTATAAATAAAACCTCTATGAATTTCATCTGATCCCGTTTTGAAGATAGAATATATCACAAATCTTATCAGATTTCAAATTCAATTTTAAATGCAAGAAATGATTCTTTTAAAAGCTACATTCATGAATGATCATGAAAGAACAACAAATAGACCTCATCCATCTAATAGAGTTCAAAAGAGAGCTATTATCAAGAGCAATTGATTATGTGGGAGGATATTGAGGAGATGATGAGGTCCATAGTTTATAATACATGTGCTTAAGGTGCAACTAGAAGGGTAAAGGTGAGGAAGAAAAGACGATGATGATGATGAACATGATAATGAAGATAATGATGAAGATGACTATACTTTTATTTTAGGGTATGCTTAAAAAGATAGGACATAAATACATGGGTGGTTTTTGTAATGACTCGGTGTAATGACCCTCAATATCAATAAAGACATCGTCGTGACCGATCACCACTCACACAAGCATACTTCAAATCAAGGTGACCTCCTACTTGTACTTAGCCTATCTTATTTATAATCTCCATATATAATACCCCTCCCACGACCCCCCTTTTAAAAAGTATAAAAGAGGGGCACTCCTCCTCTGGAGGGACCTTTTGGCTATATTCTCTAGGCCTTTATCTTTGCACACTTTATTCTCAATTTGGAATTAGACATTTAGGCTTACCACTAATCATTTGTCTTTTAATATTCAATTGAGATCTTTATTTTATTTGATATTAAATATGATTTGTTCACATGAAAAAGACTTCAAATCCAACATGAATTTATCCTTAACTCCACATCAAGTTCCGTTTTTTATTCAAAATCGGGTTTAAATTCATTACCAATCATTTGTTATTTCACACAACATTCAATTAAAATCTTTTGGTTTCACTTAACGTTAAATGGATTATGCAAATGTCCATTTAGTTTTATTCCTATAGATCCTCTTTTCAAAGTTCATATGAGCACTCGTATTTATTTTATGCATTTATAACTTCACATTTTAGCTTGTTATAACCAAAGTTTTGATTTAAGTCTTTTATTTAATTCTATTTAAGCTCTTTGATTATTTCTTTTTCTTTCTTTCTTTTTTTTAATTTTCAAGACTCAAAATTGAAATTACAAAGATTTCGACAATTATCCCAGTGCTACATCAAAACTATTTTATTTATCTCCACGCTCTAATGACGGCTGGCTAAGACTTACCTAATTTCAATCTCATTACTCACGAGATAACGGACCTTCAATTACCAGCATAAAAGCAAATATATACGCAATTTCTACACATTCAAACCTCCTACCTTTTTTTTTAAGTCCTAGATTTAATCAAAATTTTGACAAATTCAATTGCGGCAGATCTAATCAGCTTACTTGTATGCCCAATAAAGCAGAATGAAGCTGTCAACACACACCGAAGTCTTCAAGCCCATTAAGCCCTATTGAGCATTAGTGAGGCTTCAAACCTACTATGCCCTATTGAGTTTAGTAGGATCTTTGATCACTGTAGCCTTTGCATGCCAATTTTGTAAGATCAATGTCAGAATCCTCCCGTCGTGAGAACCTAACTCTTGCATAGTTGTTTGAATACTTGTGTACTTAAAATGGCATTTGTGTGTCAACGAGAAATCTTCTAGATCTCCACTGCCTCCTGAAATATTTCTTGGTACACATCGGGACCTCTTGCATCAATGGCCTTCCGCTGAAATTCAGAGGAACCCTCTCCAAATCTAAACTTAGTTAAATGCATAGTATTATTTAACAAACTATTCATTGGCAACGATGCAGAGCCAACGTTACTACAATCACAAGTGGTTTCTGAAGACATGTATAAGATATCTTTCTCAAGACAAAGCCATCAAGGCCTTCAGTGTTATATTCCCTAAGTTGCTTCAATTGATCCTCATTCTCCGTTTCCAACAGACCGTCAGTCAGAATTGATGGAGAAGTTTCTCTATCCTCGAGAAGAGATTTATTCTCAGAATAGCCTTCAATCTTCACATGATGGCCATAGGAATTTGAATCAACAATCCAACGAACAGAACAACTACTCTCTCGCACCCTTCTTAATACATTTAACCGAGTTTTGTCTTTAACGCCAAAGGTCCTAGAAATTCTATGATCCATTTATTGATCGATGCAAGCGAAGAGCCAATTCCTGATCAGGAACAATATTGTTTTGAGTATGCTGTTTCACTGAATGAACAGCGCAAGCGCAGTCTTTGCAACCTCAGTAGGAATCCTCACCACCAATGCTCTATTCGTTGTATTCGTTCTCACCTTACCTTCCGTGATCATCTCCTCCGAAATTGACTTTCCCTCCCTCATCCAAATCCGCCAACAAAAACCTAAATCCAGCTTGGGATCCAAATTTATTAGGATGTTTTATGTGAACAGGGCAGCAGTCAACGCAGATAAACTTGCCAGCATCTAGCTGGGAAGGCCAAAGATTACGGTGATGCAAGCTTATACATGCGCGGTGAACTCCGCAAGAACATGCAATACAGCCAAGAGTTCCCTTTCCCAACTCTGAAATCTCCAAGGGGCAGTATGAACATACCTTGGCCGATTTGACGCCATCAAGGCAATCATAGCAGAGGAGAATTATACGCCACTAGCTATCAAGCGTTCGGAACCGGTCTATGGTGTCATTGATTGGAAAATGGAGACCGCATCGGTGGCAACTAAACATATCGGGTGATGAAATGGGCAAGCAAGAAGAAATGCAAGTAAGGGAGCTTTCGCTTCTCAAGTCACGTGCATCCATCCCTATATCGCTGCTCTTCTCTTCTCCATGAGGAGCAGTGGGGGAAGCGTGAGCAGGTCATAGAGAGATAGGGAGAGGTATCGTTGCTTGCATCCTGCTGCCAGAATGAGAGGGAGCGGACGAGGAGGGAGAATCGTGCATGAAAGGAGTTTCAAATCGATTTCATGCGGTTTTAGGCAGAATGAGGCGAGCAGTTGAGAGGGAGAAAGAGAGGGAACGGGCGAGCGGGGGTCGTGCATTTCTGGAAACGAACCGAGGATCAACACACACCGATAGGGGGCCTAAACAGCTCACATAAATTTAGTCATAATTATAAATTTACTGTTAAACCATTGTAGATATAAAGTACTCACGCCTCTTGGCTGTGGAAATCTATTTCACGGCATTTGAGCCTCATACATTCCTTTTTTTTGGCGTGGGGCCAAACCCGAGAAATTTACACAAGGAGGACGCCGACGTCAAAATCTCAAACTTTACAAAGAACAGTGAGGCTTAAACAACTTAATATAAATGCAACCACAATTATAAAATTGATTTTTAACTTAACATTGCAAGTATATAAGTACATATACACACCTTTCTTAACGCGGAAATCACTATAGATGTTTCAAAGACTCATACATGTCTTTCTTGCAGATGATGACACATTGAATGAGTATATTCACCCATACATATCTTTCTTCTACGTAGCCACTCTATCGCTCTTATGTGACGACGAGATCGCTTTGTCAAAATTTTATCTAAAATCTTATACTTGTAATGAAGACTTAATTAAAATAAGCAATATTATTCAAGTTCCCTAATGTTAAATTAATATTAAATTGAATAACTTACATGGGCCCCAACACTATGCTGAATGCTTAAACTTAGTGTCAAAGGTTGATTCTATTGGTCTTAGACCGTCCGTTAACAAAACTTAAAAATCTAATAATAATATTATAAGAATTCTAACTTAATAAGACATCTGAGAAATTAATTTTGTCATATGATATTAGATCTGATCCTCTACTATTAAATTAATAGAGTTGATAGGATCTGAAATAATAAACCATGCGATGATATGTATGTTGAATTTCAAAGAGATACTTCCATTAAAATGTTATCACAATCTCATCAAATTAACTTAAATTGAGTGTCAACTCAAATGCAAAATCTAATATGTCATTAAACTATAAATGTCTAAATAAAATTCAATCTCTAAAAAAACTTAAAGCTAAAATTCAACCCGCCTTCCACAATTGTTTGTTAAAGGTGACAAATTAAGAAAACTCAGCCACAGCCAATGTCAAGTCGTGTTCTTATATTCACTCAATCAATCATTCCAATAAGGACGGCCGGTTCCTTCCGATCTGGATTGGCAAGAGGCCCATATATGACGAGCATTACAGTCTTCTAATCGCCGCCAACGACACTATTATATTACGATCACGATTGTAGCCTCCTCGATGCTCAACGGCTGCACTGAGTAAACCATATGATGATAAAAAAACCCCTTCATGACTTAACTGTCACTTAAACAAACACCACCTCAAGTCTACAAGGATTTTGACGACGAACTCTACTGCTGAAAGATCCTTCGTTAAGTCGGGTCACTACCTCATCGACGTAGGGACCAGAATTCACGCATGAAAATGGATAACGAACCAATAGACGCAGACGGGCACCATCGTTCTCCCAACCATGAGCTTTAAGCTAATGATGATGAATTTCATAAACCTAAATTCTAAATTCCAAAGCTCCACATGCTACTACTATACACTACGATTTAGAGCCCAAGGCCTAAATTTTTCTCTCTCAAAGACAGGAGTAATTAACTATAGGTGTTGCCATGGAAACCCAAACAGTCCAAAAATGAGAAATCTCTGAGTAGTGTCTTATCTACTATCTCATCTGTCTTATGAAAAATTTAACTGATATAAATCATACTCTCTTCATCGAGAAATCGGTGATGAATTTTTAGAGCCCATAAGAATCAAATGAAGGGGTATGTTCATGCTCTTGTTTGACGGTACTAATGATGGGTTGAGATGGAGATTTAGGGTTGTACTAGGAGAAAAGAAAGACAAAAGAGGAGAAGAAACCTTACTAACTTAAGGGAAAGTTTCTTGATCTTATTAGGAAACTCATACCTTCTTTCATCCATCTTGGTTCTTCCTAGTCTTTGGCATAGATCTCATGGTTCTAGAGGTGAAACAAAATGAAGGCTTTTGTGAAGTCTTCTCATGGAGTGCATCCTATAGTTCAATTTGAAGAAGAATCATGTTATAGCTTAGATATATTGCTTGCTAGCGCCAAGAGATGTGACACTGCCATACATTGTCATCTTCTTATTAGTGAGATTAACCTTCTATTTATCTCTCGTAGATGCAGTTTTAATCTATGCTGAACCACAAAATTTCAAGTCTCTTTCTATTTCTTCTCCTGCACTTAAATGGTTATTTGTCTCGAGCTCATTAGTAGCTTTCCTATTAGAAGATCGCTAGATTTTGCTTGCTTGAACAGTTACAGAGCTAGTAAGCCACCTCAACTGCATGATTCTTCAAAATGCTGCAATTTTACGCACATCCATGCCAATATACAAGTAATGATTGGAAGGGAATTAATCCACTAGGGAGGATTTCCAAAGGCCTAGGGGTACACAAAGAAAAAAACAATATGGCAATTATGCACTCATAACTAAGATTATAAGAAAATGAAAATAATTTCAGAAAATAAAACACTATCCCCGAATAGCTGGCTACCATTAGTTAACTTCTTACCATGTTATCTATAAATTAAATAAACAATATGACCAACAGGATGGGAAATTGCAAGGGTGTACATTAATTTTAGCCAATAGAGATTAATTACATTCCACTTCTAAAGTATTTCAAATAAATGAATGCCAATTCTGAAGATATATTTTAACATAAATTCAGTATAAAAGGTTAATTTTCAGGAAAAAGATACCATAAACAACTTATTGAACACAATTCACGACTGTTTTATCAAAAAGAATTATTGTTCAAAATGAGAAGGAACCACTGCATACTTGTGATAATCTATTACCCATGAGCACAATGGAAGACACATCACTAGCAGCACCAACACCTTCTCCCATAGCAATCCCGATGTCTGATAAAGCCAACGCAGCAGCATCATTGATGCCATCTCCAACCATGGCTACCACTTTTCCGCCTTTTTGAAGTCCCCGAATGAAATTGCTTTTCTCATCAGGCTTCACTTCTGAAAATACCTGTGATGTATAAACAAATATATAGAATTGTGTCTACAGAACCTTAGGGTAGGACGAATTAAAGATTACAAAGATAATTAATAACTTATGTTTTGTGACTATATTACTACAATGGAGCGCTAAATCTTTGAACTCAAGAACTTCCCCAGTTACTTATTATGAAAAAAGGTAGAAGGTAAAAGTAGATGATTGAAGGATATAGGTAGTGCATGAACACTTGCTTCAAAATAAAGTACTCTGACTAAAAGGAAGACAAGCCTAGTTTAATTTTATAGGTCCTGATGATTCAAGTTAGATGGTCCGCACCTTATCTTTGTCAATACCAATGATAGATGCCACATGTTCAGCAGCCTTCTTTTTATCTCCAGATAACATATATACGTCAAGTCCTTCCTTTGACAACATTTCAACAACTTGACGAGCATCATCCCTAATTTTATCCTCAAAGTAAATCAGCCCAGCTAATGTACCATCTATTCCTACATATACAACTGAATGATTATTGAGTTCAATATCTGAGAATGAATATGAGTTAACTCCATGCCTGCAACCAAAAGAAGAGTGCAGAAAAGATGCCAATAAGCTTTTTGCAGTTGGTATAGTTTAAAGCTGAAAATGTACAATAGCATAGAATATAAGAAAAAATAATAACTAAATCCTCAAAAAGTCTTATCATGGAAAAATTTTCCAGTGTCAAACCTTCTAAGCCAGTTAAGTGTCCCTACAGTGACTGTTTTTTGCTCAACCGTTGCTATGGCACCAGATCCAGGTTCCTCATTAAAGGTGCCGTCTGTAGCCTGCAAAACTAAAGCTTCCTATAAATGGCCCAAAGTAACAGATTTTGGAATGTAACAAATTACATGCATTGCAAAACCTGTTATATATCATGAACATATTTTAACTTGCACAATTTTACATGGTATGTATCACTAATGGCCTGCAATGTTTATTTGCCAATTTCAGAGAAACCAAATAATTTTCCATGCTAGTGGCTGTGATCATGGTTGTGAAATTCCCTGAAGAAAAAAAGATAAATCGAACAACCAGCACCAATTGAACCGATGTTAGTCAATTTGCTATTTTTAAGAGGAGAGAACGGGGATGAAGAGGGGGAACATGGGGCGTATAGCAAACAAAAAGGTAGTAAGAGAGAGACGAGAGCAATGCACTGAGTAAAATACGTGAGAGAGAGAGAGAGATGATGGAAGAGCAAAGTAAGGAAGGTTGACAGGCAATTGGGTGAGCAACGGCCTTCACATGCCGAACCGAGATTACTGTATCGAATCAAGCCTTAGCATTTGTGTGTGACCGATGGTGAGTTCGACAACAAGGAACCAATCTTTGTTTTCTTGTAGATAAGGCTTTGATATTTTTCCTTCTCCAAACTGATAAAGAATATTGGTATAAAAGTTTTTCCTACAAATTTCAAAACCCTAATTTTTAGTTTCCATTTTTTTAAGAGGAAAACATAAAGGTTATAAAATTAATGCTAGTTTTTTTTTTTGCTTGTAAAATGAAATTAAAGAATAGCTGTATAGTTGTAGCAACATGTTTATAAGGATTTGATAAAAGATTAACTATACATATTATTTGTATTTAAATGAAAAAGATATTAATAAATGATAAAATTAAATAAAAATTTAATTAAACATGAATATTTCTTAAGGCATATTCAACAAACTTAAATATCAAATTATTTAGGATAAATTTATAAAGAATTTAGTTAGCCAGTTATAGGGAAGGATAAAAGGTCTATGAATATATAGTTGTGATAATTATAAATAATATAATAATAATATCATAGTTAAATTATAGATGTTTTGCAAAATGAAATATTAGCTTTGAGTTACAATTATAGGAAAATTATGTGTTTAATTATAACACATAATTCATAGGTTGAATATGTGATTTGTGTGGTTAAGTTAAAAAAAAAAAATCAAGATAGATTATTGAAGACCAAGACTTTGAGATGCGTACTCTTCTAAATTGTGGTAGCATTTTTGTTTCTTCTAAATCAATTGCATGGATAGTGATAGGTATTGTTTAATTAAAATATAAGATCCTATCATTGAATACCAATAGCTCCGTCCCTTGAGTCGTGAATTAAAAGATACATTTGATAGGATATAAAATCCTTTGTAAGTTAAGATGAACTTAAAATTGTCTTCTAAGACAAACATTAACTAAGATCTATAAGGTTTGCTTAAATTAAACAAACAATGGTTGTCAATAAAGATTCTTCAATCATGTTGGGACGACTATCTCATCTAAATAAGTAAACCAGGGACCATGATATCCCGAAACAACGAAACTATGGGATCATGATCAAGTGCATCATCATTTCCCCAACCATACACTTTAAATCAATAATGATGAATTTCATAAATTTTCAAACTCAATTTGTTGCTACTATACGCTAAGCAATTAACGATCTAATAACTAGCCTTAATCAAAAGTTCTCTCATCACTGGGAGAGGTAATTAACTGTAGGTGCTTGCAGCTATAGGAAACCTAGAACTAGATTTAAAGTCCTCAAAAATGAGGGTGAAATCATTGGGTAGTATCTTATTTACAATCTCATCTGTATTTTGAAAATTTGACCAACATAAATGATCCTCATTGAGAGGTCAGGGGAGAGTTTTTGAAGCCTACAATAAGGATGCTATTAAGTGGTAAAGATCCTTTTTTCAAGATGGTTCATTTTATATCTTACCATAATGATAAATACATCACACATAGTTGATATCTACTGCAATAAGATAGTCTACCTTTATGGTGTGCTAAGAACTATCACTTTAATTAGATGAAATTTCTAAGCAATTCTAGAGGATCTTTAAATACAAACTTTCAATTCAGTTAGGAGAACATCCACAGACTTATGAGCAAATAGAAGAGGTGAATTATAATCTCGGGAACCTCCTCAGGTGTTTCATGGGGAATAACATTAAGCAACAGGATCTGATTCTTACCCAGATCAAGTGAGCCTATAATAGATCCATCAGTCAATCAATCCACAAGTCATGCCTCCTTTAAGATTGCTAATGAGAGAAACTAGCTCACCCCTTCGGAGTTGGCCCCTATTCTCCCTACCAATTGAACTTAGGATACAGAGGTTTGGATCATGGGAAAGTAAAAAAAAATTAATGACCAAATATAAAATATTCCAAACAAAATACAAGAAATTATAAATAGGCAAATAAATCTAGAAAGACTTGGATTGAAGGTGAGATTTCCTGCAGTTGCGAAGCTTGGGCCATGAGCTGATGATCCATTCAAGATCACTAAGTGGATCAATGACAATATTTACATGGTTGCTTTCCTGATGATTACAACATTTTTTTCACCTTCAATATAGTTAAGATGTTACTATATAATAAAGATTCAACAACTGCAGTGGATGTAGATGACTCCTCCCCAACCCAGGAAAATAACATGAGCTGATGATCCATTCAAGATCACTAAGTGGATCAATGACAATATTTACATGGTTGCTTTCCAGATGATTACAACATTTTTTTCACCTTCAATGTAGTTAATACGTTACTATATTATAAAGATTCAACAACTGCAGTGGATGTAGATGACCCTCCCCAACCCAGGAAAATAACATGAGTGACCAATCCGATGAGAGGGGGTTGCCAAGTCTAATGTGTTCTCCGGTCCAAATTGGACCATAAAACTAGCAGGTCCAAGGCCTATAAATGTGGATTCAGTCATCTTAGGTTTAAGGTTTGGTTAGTTTAACATAAATAGTCGTTTATGTTGTATCAAGGTTCCTTTTTTCCATTAGAAAATCATTTTTTTTACTCTTGAGTGTTATATCCTTCTCTTGAATGAGTGGTGTGCTTATACCTCAATAGAGATTACCCGGAGCCCTCCATTCTAGCTGCCAACCCTCAGGTCTAGCCAAAATCTATTCTACTCGCAGCTTGTTTGTTTTCCCATCCCGTGCTTCCCCCATTCCTAGATCCAACTCGTTATTTTTAACAGAGGATTAGATCACACAATTACGTAATTAAATGATATTTTACTAAGTTGAAATTATAATAGATTTTGTTTTTGACTCGCCAAGACTAAACCGAAGAACCCATGAACATCCTCATTAACTTAAATTTAACCATTCAATATAGGGTCGCGATGTATTTAAGAATGTCTTAATTAACGCCTTATGCTCTTGTATACAATGTATTGTAAACGGCGTTGAGGCGTGTAAAGTGGTGTAACATCTTATTAGATTATTCGGATTAATATTTAATTGATTCCAAGTTGATTAGCCTTTGAATATTTAATAGACTTTCGCTTATGACAATTCTCAAATTCATCGCCAACTATACTCAATTTCTTCTTAATCTGATTCGAGTACTTGATAGGGCGAAGAATACACTTAACTATTTTCCTAGGATTCGTCGATTATGCTTATTAGCAATCATTCAATTTTATTAAGATCTCATATGGATTTTGACTTTCCCCAATTTATTTGTTTAAAAAAACTCTCACAAGCTTTGAAGCACTTGGATAAGACATATAATCACTTGAAATATACGCCACATCGTATATTTAAGCTTTCCATATATATATTAAGGCAATTAGTTGGATGTGAACATATCTCATAATGTATGAAAATGTCGCATCATATATTTAAAAGCATGCACAAGTTTGGCTCAAGTGAATAAAACTACAAATCGCTTCAAAATATGTGCAATCAAGTTTATTTGAAGTTCATTGCATTTGTTTTGCGACTAAGCACCCATATATCTCATAAGCCCCTCTGCACTTCAATAACATAGCCAATTGAAATTCTTTTTAATCATCTCTAAAAGAATTATAAAAATTATCCAAAAATCTAGTAAACGACTTTGTCCATATTCACTTATAAGCATTCAACTTATTTTATGTAATAATCGGAAATTAGAAAAATAATAATAATAATAATCCAACCATAGCGACGATTGGCTTCGAACAGGATAATCAAAGGGGGAGCTCGGTTTCGTTTTGTCGAAACACAAATGAGAGAGACGAAACGGGAGAGGGAGAAAGAGAACGGAAAACCTTGCGTGCATGCCCTAACCGAGCCTTTCATGTGCTGTCGGCCGAGGAAGGAAGAGGGAACCCTTGCGAACGACGGGAGGAAGGGAGTCGCGCGTGACTGACGTGAATGGAGAGAGGTCAAAGCCGCGGCCAGAAGAAGGAAGGAGGAGAAGGCGTCTGGCGCATCAGAGCAGGGGAGGAAAGGAAGCCGAGTGTGTGCGTGGCTTGGGACGAGGGACGTGAGGATCTTAGGGCAAACCGAGAAGGTAATTGCATTTTCTTTTGGTTTTTGTTAATAAAAGAAATGCATTTTATATTATAAAAGGAAATGTATTTATATTATATAGGTTTTAATTTCAAAAAGAAGTGAAAATCCAAATATCCATTTTACTATACAAATGTCTACATAAGTATTTCAATATACAATATATATTTTAATTATATTAAAGGTTATGTATGTAAATTATAAATATGTTGAATAAATATATTGAAAGATTTATGAGAATAATTAAATTATTAAATTAAAACCTATAAATGAAATGCTAGAAATGAAATGCTTATAATTTAGATGAATATACCAAAAATATGATTAATGATGAATAGATGGAGAGCAAAATTCTACCTTTACTTATACAAATCAAACTTAATTATTTAAACTTATTTATAGAGTGAAAATGATTATGTTACATGCATATTAGTAAGATCATAATCTAAATTTAATAATGAATAAAGTGAAATTGATAATTGATAAAGAATTTAATAAATTAAAAGTCATAAACAATATTATTAAAGAATTTAATTTGATTTAGAAAACTACTAATCATGAAATAATTTATGAATGTGAGCATCATATCATAGAAAAAAAATGAATAAAATAAAATTTAATATTGATCCAATCAATATTTTATTCTATAAGAACTTCAATTAAATAAGAAGTAAAATTAAAAGAGATTGAGGCTAAAATTAAAATGTAATTATGTTTACATTTATGATAAAAATCTTTAATTTGTGATAAAATATATTTTATATGATTATGACTTTTTTCAGAATCGCTTGTGATTTATTTTTCGTTCTTCATAAATTGTGATGTAGTTTCATTTCTTCACGTTGAATAATTATCGAATACTAGATCATATCATTACGTCACATTTTATAAAGTTAACCAATTTGTTTGAATTAATACGCATACCGTATAATTATACGCTTATGAATGTGTATATTGAAAATGGAGTTCACAACAGATAGAGACGAATGCCGAAAAAGGAAATGAAATGAAATGAATGTATCTTCCTTATGAATTTTGGCGCTTTTGATAAAGGTTTAGATGGTGACTCCTAAAATGGATGATAAATATAAACGTAAAATTTCACACGAAATGTCATTCAGACATACCTCATATGTTTGATTGTTAGCTTTTACGTATACGTTATAACAAAACCATTACGATACTAATTCTACCTTCATGCTTATTATAGAATGATAATCAATCAATTTTATTTTATTCAATTGTTAGTTATTTATTTTTTGTAATCATCCTAGATGGGTGATAGATAGGAAGAGGGCGATCGTAAAGAGACTAGATAAATGGTTATTTGATTTATGTTTAAATTGTATTATATGAATTTTGTTAAGATATATACGTGAATATTAAATATTTTGTGAATCAGTAATTCTTATATGATTAGAGATTTTGTTTAAGATTTAAAATGTTGGAAATGCTTTTATCCGTCGGTCTGCAGATTCCAAGTCTGCCGGGGCAGATTTTAATCTCAATTAAGCTTAATTGTTGTTAACTATCTATCTCACAAGTTGACAGTTTTTGAATTCAATTTTAAGCTTAAAAATTTTATTTGGATTTATTTTATTTTAGGATTTTAGGTTTCATAATTAATTGGACATTCAATTAGCTTCGAGTTTAAGTCCCAAAAAAAAAGAAATTGATGAAATTTTGACAACTTCAAAGATCATCGCAGAGGCGCGGAGATCGAGTGTTTTGACTCTCTCGGTACGCCCTAATGAGCATAGTGAGGCCTTTAAACCTGAAAGAAGACAAATGCAATGCAATATATATTCATTTTTTTTTTTTTAAGTCTAGAAATTTGACAAAATTTAAGAACATTCGACTAAGATGAGACATCTTCAGATGTTAATTTTACTCGATCTTAATAATGAATGAAGGCTCTGCGACACCGCAGAACCGATTCTTCATCTCGTCGGGCCCTAATGAACACGACGAGGCCTTCGAACGCGGGAGTGGGTGCTTGCATGAGAGCCAAGAGCGCCGTTTGTGTCTCGAGCGATCGGAAGAGGGGAGTTCATGCGATCGGAAGAGGAGTCGAGGAAAGGATGTCGCGCGTCAGGGAGAACCGGGTCGGGTCGGCTACGTGAAAGGAGAACCGATCGGATCATTTTAGTGGGATTTAGGGTGATTTTGGAATTTAGGTTAGGGTTAATTAAAGTTTTTATTAACTTTTTAAATGTCTAATAGGCTTTAATGCAAATTTCACGCCGATAAAATCACATATTTGATATATATATCATTCTTAATTCTCGATATTCCGACACAACGGCCACCGTTTAGCGATCGTATTTGATTGAGACGATCAAATCAATAATTTCAACTCAAAATGCGTGTTATCGCTTTCGATCGCTCGACTTTCGCGCAGACTCATCTGAATTGAGTGCGAACAATCTTATTTGATTGATTTCGACATTTCAAAACTAACGGCGCAATCAATTTCACGAACAGATGTCGTTTAGTTTTCGTCGATGCCTCTTGACCTCGATATACGCGGGCGCGTTGGCGACTGATCGCTGACGGTTAAATATCGTTGTAATATTTATATTCTAACGTTGACGCTCAATGCGCGGTTTGTTCGCGATCGGTCGTTCCCATTTTCGCGACGCCCAATATATTTCAACTCGAGTTAAGACTTCCGATCATTCGATATTTGCGCACTGCAATATTTATATCTAACGAAGACTCAACGATGGGAAATTCGTTCGTCGACGGAGGTCATTTCAACCATTTTGGACGCCCAATGTATTTCAACCTCGATTGCGCAAGATATCATTCGATATTTGCAGCACTCATCCGAATTAAGCGTGAGCGGTCTCATTTGATAGTTTTGGCGTTTGAAACTAACTACGACCAATTTCATGAACGAAGACATCGTCACAACTTCCCAACTCTATACACGTCGACGATTGGCTTCGATCATCATCGTCTTCTTTTAGATTATGTAATATTTACATTTTTGACCAATTTTGATGTTTTGAATGTGATGGTGAAGTCCTTTCGTCGAACGGAGGTCGTTTCGATCATTTTCGATGACGTCCAGTGCATTTTAAACCCCATACGACCGTCATTCAACCGTCAAATTCGACTTGTAATTCGTTTGACACATATATGGAGGTCAACAAATCACCAATCAAATCTCCCAAATCCTTATCCCAGGATATTCTTATCTCCTTCTCCACTCTTTTATCAAAATACACCTTGTTACTCAAAAATGGTGTCATAAGCATATTGTATTTATGAATTAAAAGTTCCCATATTTAAAGGAATAAGGATGAATACACTAATTCTTCCCCTGACTACGCCGAGACAGGAGCTTCATGCATTGGGTTAATTTTTTTTAAACCTATGTGTCTTCATGCATGCCAAGTACACATAGAGATAGATCATAAGAAGCACATTTCTAAGCTCGTCCTGGGTATCAACGTTTGGAGGTGAGATAACTCTACATAGTTTGGTTTTGTTGATCCTTTCATTATTATTTCTGGAAAGTGATCTTATTATTGTCGAACCAAATTCTATTTGGAGTATATCAGTGTTGCACAACAAAAACACGTGAGGTAAGTAATGGTGTAGCCTTCCTGTTTGAAACTTTTTATGCACTTATATTATAATATGTTGTCTGATCTAGATCGGTGGAATAACAGGTAATATCTTGCTATTTTATTCTGGCTACTCTTCACAATAAATAAATCTAATAAGCACCAAGCTCCCAGAAACAATAGAACCCATTGATATATGGATATTCAATTGACAAACATAACGTCAGAATAACCAGTATTGATTAGCTTTAATTTTTCTGTTCATTCAGCCATTGTCGTACACGCAAAAGTGAATTCTTGAAAGATTAGCACCAACTGATATCAAGATGGCATCACATATGTGCAAGATCAATCATCTATTTTAAATCAACGTGGATTTAATGTTTCAAGTGAAGAAGCATTAAGTATGCCAATAGGCTTGTAAAATATTTTACAGTATGAAACGGGGCAGATTCACAGTAAGGGAATACATAATAAAAAATACGCAGATATTTCTTTGTTTTTAGTCTTCTCAGATTACCTTCACATTATCACAGTTAGCAACACGTGCAGCGTCTATAATTGCTTTTCCAAGTGGATGGTTAGTATTTGACTCAACTCCAGAAGCTAATCTTAGAACTTCAATTTCAGACCATGCATGGTGTGAAGTGTCCTGCACATGATCACGTAGTTTTATCAATTCATGTTTAGTTAATCAGATATGAAGAAATTCCTTATAAGCGATTTTTCCCATAGGTATATAAAGACAAAAAGTTGAAACTAGCTGAAAGAAAAGAGAAATATATACATTCTTATTAGAAAACATGGACAATAAATACATTTCATGCTACATCTAACTTACAACTTCAGCATCACCGCACAGTCCTTTAGAAATTAATCAAAAACTAGTCTTCCTTCAAAAATAGATTAAAAAAACACATATGCTTAAAAAGAGGTTCTACATAAGAACCGAAGTTTGCAATGTCTACCGTATGTTACTCAACTTGATCTGCACTAAACACACTGACAGTAAAATTCTGTGTCACACGGAATTAGCACCGTGGGAATGTAATTCTCTTATACGGCTTACAAGCGTACCACTATGATAGCAACAAAAAAGTAGCAACCGTGCCAATGATTTAACATAAAAGACTGTTAGGAACAAAATAAGAACACGACTTGTTCCTCCTCCTAGATAAAGAACGATTAATTGTACATACTGCAATACATCAAACTACAGGCAAAGATAAAGGAAGGTTAATTGTACATTATTTTATGATTTTGACTATATGTGGCAAAAAATAAAAAGAGAATCAGACATGTCATGTAATGTTTCTTAAAAAAAATGAAGGAAGATTTACATACATACCACACAATTCTTAAGCATTTACATATCTAACAACTAAAGTTATATATTTATTTATCTAATACTTTTCTATGTCTAAAAAGGTGCATTTCACTTTTAAAAATTAAGTGATGATGATATTTTGATATGATATTAAAGATTAGGATGCTATATATGCAAAAAATTAAATTTTAGATGTTAAATATATAAATACATAAGAATTGTGTGGTATGTATGTAAATCTCCCAAAAATGAAATGAACTTAGTATTGCCAGTTCGACTAAACCAACAATAATCAACCTCGATTTTATAAGGGTTAATTAGATTTTAAATTTGCAATAAGGTCTAATAGAATACTTCTGAGTTATTGAATGAATGAAAAATATGAATGTTATGAACTACATAGAAATGCTTGTATGCACAAGTTGACTAATGAAGTTTAATATATTTGAAAAAGGTTATAAAAAATATTGTTTATATTGAAGAGCCTTAAATAATATAATTTTAGAAGATGACTCCTATGATAGATGTAACAATATAGATAAGATATCATACAATACGATAGAATGTACTAAACCTTCTTAATGAAACATAATTGCATATAAATTATTATTTGTTATTATTCTGATCTATTATTTTGGATTGAGATGTATATTTTTCTTCGTTCTGTTATTGTAGTTTAGGGATATGAGTATTCACTAGTTGTTGATAGATTATTATATTTTCAATCTAACATTTATACGTTGAAAGTTTGGAATAAAAATGAGTAATAGAAAAGAAAATATTTATAGAATATAGGATCGAAATAGAAAAAAGTATATTTATGATTGTCTTAATTACTTTTATTTATGATTCTTTCGATTGTTAATTAATTGCTAGACAAAGATAACAATTATAAATTTATGTTTTACAATCCGACCATTCATTCCCGCCTTGGTATTTCCAAGTCCTAGGGTAGGTCATGTCATTCCCTCAACAAAGCTAGGAAAAAACAGTCAATAAGACAGAATGTGTACATATATCCAAGCAAATAACTAAAGCAACCATGTATTCAGCCTTCTTGAGTCAATGATTATAAATACTGAATGTAAACATCAAAATTGGCACCACTGAAAAAGTTTAAAAAATAGATGTTTTCTACTGAGTGCCTTCTACTTACCCAATGAACCAGGAAGCCACCAACTAAATGTTTAGCGAAGTAGTTTATGGTTTGATTTGTAATGTTGCTGCCATTAAATGATTCAAGAAACTAAAAAAATTTTCTAGTCCTAATCAATTATCTATATTATCATAATGGTTAAATGTTGTACCCTATCTCAACTAAGAAAGTAGAAGAGTACAAATTTCCCTAGAGGTCCCTTAGCTTTGTTTTTTCTTTCAAAATTGAGATAAAGATGAGATTATGGAAATTATTCAATGTGTTGTTTCCTCTTTAGTTGAAGGATTTGGAAGAAAAGTATTGAAACAAAAATAATTGCGCTGAGCCTGGCAGTTGAATTTTTGCCATAGCCACACAAACAGATTCAAGCTCCTCTTTCCAATCTGCCTGACCACCTACTGATAAATTTAAGGTCTACACAAGGAAAAACCAAAAAAAGAGTGCAAAAAACAGTAGACACAATATGGACAGCTCGTAATGAAGTATCTAATTTGATGTATCTCAATATTTGAAGTAAATAAGAGAAAGAATGGAAGAATTTTTATTTCTAGGGATAAAACAATGTTAAACAAAAAGCATGGGAGTCGCCCAACCTAAAGAGAATTCACTCACCCAAACTAACAGTCACTCATACTTTGAACAAACCATTCAATTGAAATGCCAAAAACCTTCTAAACACATGTACTTACATAACCTAAATAGATATTTAAAAAGGGAAATGATGCAGTTTAATACTTGAATTTAATGCCTCCTTTGCTATATATTAGCCACTAGCAATTAGGGGCGTAAAGATCATCATCCACCTATCCACCGTGAAGACTCAACCTTGAGTTAGGTGACAAAATCATGATGGCATGAATATATGTTCGAATGTTGGACTATTAGTCATCCCATTGAGTAACTCAATTTGGTAAGCATTAAATACAAACTTCTTTCTAATTATGCATGGACCACTCGACCTTGAGCTTATGATTTTTCTGGTCAGAAACCTTTTCTTGCATAAATACACAATAATCAAGTCACCTCCTTTGCACTCAAAATGTTAGTGGTGTGCGTCAGTGTCTTTGTACTCATATCATTCTTGAAGAACCCTTCTTACTTGTTATTGTACCTACCTAATGCTACTTGCTCACTCATCCACTTCAACACCTCTCTTGTAAAGCCTTGAGTAGGCACATGATCAATAGTTGACTAACCTGCTCCTTCAAATGCTGAGTTTAAATTTCTGAAATATTCTCAAATTTTGATAAACCTCCCCACCAAATTCATATCTAGTCCCACTGTTTAAAGATGGCTTTTAAGGAATATTATTTTATCAACTACTAAAAAATTAGACCAATAATATTAAGCAGTGCTTTAGATTTAGCTTCATCAATCATCTTTATTTTTGTAATTCCAATGAAAGTCTAACTATTCATTTTGTAAGACAATTCTTCAGGCATAATTATTAGCGAATGCATAAATTCACTTTTTAAAATCAACAGATAACTTCATACTAATCATGTTCAAATTTAATTTAATTCCTATAAGACTAAATTCAATTATGCTTTCGTCATAATTTTCAAATCAACCTCGCTCTGACAAAAACTTCTATCATGCCCCATTTTGACCTTTCCAGGTCAAGCATTAAAAAAACAAAAATAACTAAATACATCATACATATTTTCCATCAACACTTGTCCTAACTTTCATAAATCAAATTCAAGAAAGTAAACAATTAATCTACCTAACCAGTTACAAAATATACACTATTCTTTTTACAATCATCAAATAAATCCAGCATAACCATTCTTATGAATGAGTACACAATAAAATTCATCAAAATGAATTACAAAGCACCTAATAAACACTTTGTAGATAATTAATATACATCAGATGCCTTTAATTTGTATCATAGACATTTTTCTTCTTTGATGCACTGAAATTGTATATCAAAACATTAAAATAAAAGATAAAACTTGGTCACCTTATTACAACCCAATATGTTCTTTTTCCTTAACTGAAATAACAATCAAAGTAATATATAATAAACAAAAAAGCTAAATAGGGTAAACGACTTTAAAACAAGTTTCAAAATACAAGGAAAGAAGAATAATATGCATGGTGATTTGATAAGCCAATATGAGCATTCATACCTATAGATATAATTAGCTTAATACAATGACATCGAATTAAAACTTGATTTAGCAATTAAATAAGGAAAAGATCATAAGCAATATGCATAAATATCCGCAAAAAATGAAAAACACATGTTCAGTGTCCAATCATTCAATGCACTATGCTATTCAGATGTTAGTATCAAAATATTTTTTTTTACTTTTTGTTGATCTCCATGCATGCTCCATAAGTCGAGTCGAAATTAATTAGAATATAACAACGCACAAATATAACAACGCACAAAATATTTTTTTTTACTTTTTGTTGAGCTCACAAGACGAAGTCAATCGACTTCGGATACAACAATGCACAACGGACCAAATGCATTGATCGCGAAATTAGTTGAAATGACATCGAATGAACGACTTTGTCGTGCATTGAACGTCGAAATTAATTAGAATATACATATTGCACAATTCGACGGTCAACCAATCAAGAAGAAAATCCGTCGATGCGCCTACTCGCATATCAAAGTCGGGAGGCTGTGACAATTCCCAAACGACCTCCATTCGTGAAATTGATCACGTTGTTAGCCTCGAAACGTCGAAACCTATCAAATGAGACTATTCGCGCTCAATTCGGACAAGCCTACGCAAATATCAAGCGATCGGAAACAACAACACGCAATTTTGAACTGAAATTTATCCGATTCGACGCCAACTTGAACCGAATGAATTCCAATTGCAAAACAGATTGCGCCGTTGCATTTGGAACATCAAAATAACCTACAATTGACATATATATTAATCATATAATGATGTTGCCGCGAAAAGTCCAATTAGGGTTGATTTAATTATTTAAAACTCACAAAAGGAGCTATATATAAGCATATGCTAATACCTAACCCTAAGATTCATTTTAACAACCCAATTCTCATTCGAGCGCCGCAAGCCTTCTCCCTTCCTCTCGGCTGAACGAGCTTCTTCACATCCAGATGTGAGATCAGCTCCACTGACAAGAACGAAGTCTCCCACTCGTGTTCAGATAGCTTCAAGACAATGCTGGCTTCTTTCATTCTCGTCTCCCTCCTCCCTGTCTTCCCTCTAGAGCAAATCAATGAACATTCTCGTCTGTCTGTCTCCCATTTGTTAAGCTCGATTCCTCCTCTCTTCCAAGATGCCTCCTTTCTCCTCACATCGACCTCAGCAGACAAGTTTGCTTCCTCTCGCTTCCAGTAACAAAGCACCCTTCCCATCCTCTTCCATTTCCCTCTCCAGGCCAAACAGCACCCATCCCAGCCGATCCCATCTGTTGTTCATGTGGGACCCCTTCCTCACCTCCATTCCAACCGAACACTCTAGTAGCAGACTCGACCTTTCCGTCCCCCTGTCGGCTAAAACTCCTCATTCAATCTGTCTTCTTATTTACATCATAGGAAAGCCGAAAGCATTCTTCCTCATCTCTCTTCTCCCCCCATCGATCATCTGTTTGCACATAGAAGCCTAGCTAATTGTTGTTTGTCCCTAACTCCTCTCTATTTGCTGCTTGTTCTCAGCTTTTCTAAAGCACTTGGTCTCTCTTCCCTGTCTGAGAGATCAACAATCTCCTCACTACTAAGCTTCATTCAGCAACCCTATTATTTCCCTACTTTCAATTTGGCTAAATTTTTAATTTAGGCACATTTTAAACTTTAATTAGTGAATGAGCATTAAAAAAATTTTTAAAACTAGGCACAGTCACTCGTTGAACGGGCGACTAGCGTCACGTGGATTCCACGTTAGGGCCAGTCGCTCGTTCATGAAGTGTTTTTTTAAACCGTCCCTCACCGAGATCGGGACTAAACCCGTGCGCATCCGCCGCCTCTTGAGTCGCCTACTACCGACCTTGCTCCACTAGCCAAGACCGCGCGCGCCGCCGTCCGGCAAAACCGACCCTCCCATTCTGGCCTGTTGACCTCCACATATGTGTCATAAGTTGAGTCAAGCCCATAAGTCAAATTCGACGGACTTCGAAAATCACAGTGTGCAAATCGAGGCTGAAATACATTAGACGTCGTCAAAATCAACCCAAATAACCTCCGATCGACGGACAGACTTCGATCACGCGTTGAACGCCGAACGGAAATATAAATATTGACAACTTGTTGATCGCGATCGAATCGAACGCCCAGATGCATATCGAGGTCGGTAAGCGCCGAATTCTAACCAAAAGAACTCCGTTCGCGAAATGATTACGTCATTAGCTTCGAAACATCGAAATATATCAAATAAGACTGTTTGCACTTAATTCAGACAAGTTTATGGGAAAATCGAGCGATCAAAAGCGGCGATGCGCATTTTGAGCTGAATTGACTCAATTTGACGCAGACTCGAACCAAACGGCATCTGATTGCGAAACGGGCTGCACCGTTGCGTTCGGAACACCGGAAAAAGTTAAGATTAATATATATATTGACCACGAGATTTTATCGACGTAAAGTTCACATTAAAGTCGATTAATTAATTTAAAAATCAATTTAAGAAACTTAAATCGATTTAAATTTAAATCTTAACCCAAATGGCTTATGCCTCTTCACGCGACAACCTAATTTCTACCAACATTCTTCCTCGCGGACCGCTTCTTCGAAAACCGAACGAACCTTCTCTTCCATTCGTCAAGGAACGCTGCCCCCCCCCCCCCCCCCCACACATATCGCTCTTCCTCCAGAACATTTCCAAGGAAACTGTTTCCTTCTTCATCCTAACTGAGGTTTATCCTCATCCAAAATCCAAAAGTCACTTTCCTCCTCAAAAGAGAAAGGTAACTCTTCTTCTTTTTCTTCTTCCATTTTTCTCCAACTTCTTCTTCTTTCTTTTCCTTCAAAATTAAAACCGAAAATATATTCCCTCTTTCCATTTAAAAAATCCAAAATTCAATCTCAGATTTTCATCCAATTTCCAACTGAATTTCTCCTTTTCATTATCCTTTTCGCCAGACCGGAGAAGAACACCGTCATGAGTTCTTCTTCGATTCTTGCCCCTCCTTACATTATCCTTCCAATATTCGCTTCACCGTAATCGGAGAGGAACACCATCATTAAGCGGGTTCTCCTCTTGGATTCCGGCATACCCAACCCCGTTTCCTTGCCAATCATTGCAACGCAGCGAAAAAACGAGTCAGAACATGTGGAATCAATGTATGAATGTGAATATATACATGCTTGTATTTATTTGCAAGTTTGAAGGCCTCCTCGTGCTCATGAGGGCACAACGAGATGAAAAATTGGTTGCCCTGTCACAAGACACCGCTCGCGAGCTCATTAGGGCGCACCGAGTAAGCCATCATTCATTAAATGTCGCTACCCCTAGACGAAATACTGTCGAAATTTTTTACAAAATTCCAGACTTATAAGAAAAAAAAGGAGAAAAAAGAAATGAATATATATGCATTGTATTTCTCTTTTTGTAGGTTTCAATCCGCTACGCCCATTAGGCGTAATGAAAAGAGTGCCGAAGACACCACTACGCCGCAGAGCATACCGAGTAAGCAAAACACTCACGCAGCTGCATGGATGACGGAGGCTACCAAAATTTCATCAATTTCTTTTTTCTTTAGAACTTAAACTCGAAACTAACGAATGTCCAATTAATTATGAAACCTAGAGTCCTAAAATAAAATGAATCTAAATAAAAATTTTTAAGCTTAAAATTAAATTCGAAAACTGTCGACTTGTGAGTTAAATCGTTAACAAGAATTAAGCTTAATTGAGATTAAAGTTGAACGCCATAATTGAATATGGACAAAATCATTTACTAGATTTTGGGATCATTTTATCCATTTAGAAACGATTAAAAAAGAATTTCAATTGGCTATATATTGAAGTGAAAGGGGAATATGAGAGATAAGGGTGTTTGGTTTCAAGCAAATGCAAAGAACTTGACAATTCGTCAATAAACATAAGTTTAACTTTGCGATATCTCATTTATATGATTAGAGAATAAATCTCATTGAGTATATAATTGAATCATAAGAGACTTATAGTAAAGTTAATAATCAGCTTCAAATATGAAGATATCAAATAAAGTTTATAAGAGATTCATAACAAACTTAACGACTCATCAATGAGCATGTTTCATAATATTTCTAATGAATGTTTAAACAGTGTTATAACATGTGTTTGAGCAATAGAAGTTAAGTAAAATATATCGAGTCATAAAGAAGATTCAAGTGATGATGGAATCCATATAAGATTTCAAATGAGATTATGTTCAATTCAATAGCTCATTAAGAACAAGAATCACTGATATGGATAAACTTGGCTCTTTAAAGATAACTCAAATAGAGTTCATCATCACGATACATGAATTGAAAGCAAATTTTAAAAAAAAAAAGTTAAAAAAAATCTGATATTGAAGTTGAAAGTTCAACAGCAAGCATGCAATGAGCTTCAAAAAAACTTGATTGCGCATGTTTCGAAACAATTTGTAGTTTCATTCACTCGTGTCAAACTTGTGCAAGCTTTTAAATGTAACGATGTGACACTTTCATACATTATGAGGTATGTTCACATTCAACTAGTTGCATCAATATATATATATATATATGAAAAGCTTAAATATATGATTTGGTGCATATTTCAAGGCAAATATCCTTAGTTCAATTCAGACATTTTAAAATCCAAATAGCATTTTAAAGAAACAAATATCCATGCATATGCTAAGGTGATTCACCTTCTTAATTTAGATATCTTGAAATATATGTGAAAGCTTGAACAAAATAATGAATGTTTATATATGTTTATATATGTTTTTGAAGTAATTATATGCCTTGTCCAACTGCTTCAAAGCTTATTAGAGCTTTTAATGAATGAATTGGATACTAGAAAAATATCTTTATATTCAATTTTTCGATCACGGATCCAGCTTTGCATGCTGTACGTACGATACTAAATTAAATGCAATCTAACGTGAAATTTTCCTTCGATACAAAACTAAGAACTTCATTCTAAATTATGATTTTCAAAATCAACGAAATCACTAATTAGAAATTATCTAAGTTAAACGCCATACGTGCCGTAGATTTAAAGTATAAATTTTATGTCAAAAGGCTACGCAGGCTAAAATAGAATCAATTAAATATTAATCTAAAATATCTAATGAGATATTAGATCAATTCACAACGTCTTCCACGCCACCGGATTTGCAAACACGCACAAACGTAAAGCATTAAGCATTCTCAAATACACCGCATAAGCTACTACGCTAAATGTTAAATTCAAGATCTGAGGATGCGTGCGGTTGCTTCCTTGTCTTGGGACTAGTCCGGATTAACAAAACATAAAAATTTATTATAATAATTTCAACTTATTGAAATATCTGATAAGTTTATTCACGTACGCAGATATCCCATCCTCTATTGAGCTAAATAAAGAGATAGAGCTAAAGTTCTCAAATATATTCGATTCAATCAATTAACTACCCCTATGATGGTTGTGTTGAATGATGATTCCAACCGGAAGGGATATTTTCTATTCAAATGTGATTCTAATTTAAATCAAATATCAATAAAAAAATACTTAAATGAAATTTTATCATTAAAAGCTTAAAGTAATACCCAATCTATCCACCTTCCGCAATTGTTTGCCGAAGGTGATAAATTAAAAAAATCCTAGCTCACAAAGAGCCAAATTAAAATTGTCTATTATATTCACTCTCAACCAATCTCTTGTCGTGACGCGTGGTCCTCTAACGCGATCAATAAACTCCATGATGCAAGCATTTACCGAGTCCTCTCGACGTTGGTTTAGGGCTCAATTATTATATTACGATCACGTGCAGATGTTCTCCTACCGCTTTGAGTTGTGAATCATCGGATATACTTGATAGGGCAAAAAAAATCATTTGTCAACTAAAATAGACTTAAGTATGTCTCCTTAGACAAACACCACCCCAAGCCTACAAGGATTTGACGACATTGTATTGCCGATAAGAATCATTCGGTCGACTACCTCCTCGACTAAGTATAGGGACAACATGCGAGACGATGTAACCATGGATCTAGATCGAGCACGCCATCATTCTCCCAACCATCCCGGGTTTAATGAAATGATGATCATAGTCTAAATTTTAAACTTCATGTCGCTACTATACGCCACGAGATTCAACGATCTAACGACATTAATCAAAAGTTCTCTCAGATTGGAAGGGGTATTAACTATAAGGGTTTGCTATATAGAAACCCGGAACAGATCTAAAGTCCTCACCAAATGACGAAATCTCTAGTAGTCTTTACTATTCCATCTACCTTCCTAAAATTACACTAAAATCAAACTCTCTTCATTCAAATTCGAGAGTCTGGCGAATTTTCAAGCCCACATTTCTCGCACTCACGGGATAGTGATTCTCTTTTCATCTTTGGCTAATCATATATATGTAAGTAGTCAAATTTTTTTGAAAATTCAAACAAAAAAATAGTGATTTAAGTGTGTAATAAATTCAATATAAGGCTGATGTAATGAATCATTCTAGAGTATATCTTTATTACACTACTATTTGTTCTAGTACTGATCTTGAAAGTATGTGGTGAAATAATAATTAATTAATAATCCCCATCTTTCACTTTTGCATAATAGAGCACTCCTTTCACCTCGTTCTACTAACATCTACCTAGCCAACGTCGTCATCAACACAGGAGAAGTCGGAGCTACAATTCAATTTGGTAGCTTGAGTTTCCCGGCTATCGTAGCTACAACTCCTGAGATACCCACCCATGGTGCATTCGTCCGAGGTCATGCTGGAAGGCCTCAAGTTGCTGAAGCTCCTACTAACTATGTTTGTCAATCGTCACCAACCGTCAAGTAGTTCTTGAATAGAGAACTTCGGTGCTGGGTCAATCAAGCCCGTGAAAAAGAACCGCGTGGGAAAACTGTCTTTAATGCCTCGTGATACAACTATTGCGCCGATTGAACCTTTTTTACCCGAAAAGCATTATCATGAAGCTTCCTCATCAGGAAGCAAATTAACTAGAAGGCAGAGAAGAAGAAGAAACGCTAAGCTGAGGGCTCAGCAGATCCCCTTTGAACGACCTAGTGAACAAGCGATACTACAGCCAGAAGCGAGTATTCCTACCCACAACAACTTTGATAACCTAAAGTGGGTAAAAAAGGATAGTTCTACTAGTGAAGTAAAGCAGTCCTTCTGGAACCAACCACATCAAGCTCCACCACCACAAAAAAGATAGCATGAAACACTATCTGCTAGAATACACAAAGTTCTCAAAGTAGCCAAGGACAGGGGCAGGGGCTTGATGAAAAGAAGATTTCGTGGCCCGGACGTTTGAAAATACGAACTACCAAGGAGAGTTGTCATCTCTTATGGTAACCCATCGAGACAAGTATGCTTCCGGGACAGTTGAAAATCGAACTCTAGGAGATTGTCATCTCTTATGGTAACCAGTCATCGAGACAAGTATGCTTCGCATGGTGAGCATCGAAGCGTGACACTTGGACCGCGTGTCCAAGAATTCGCTGCCGAAAGGTCCCGGTGAAAAGGAAAGCAAATATGGAGGTCAAGGCCCCATAATAAAATCCTGAAGAATGGAAGAGGTGTGACATCTGATACATATACTTAGAAATCCACCTCAAAAATAACTCATCGGAAGTGGATACCCAAAAGAAGGGATATCATTGATAAAAGACATAATGGTTGACACCTTGGAATCCTCTAAGGGATCTCGTCATTAATTAGATTCACCCCCACAAGAGAAGGTTAACCGTGATCACAGTCCTTTAGTGGAAGAAGTATTCATTCCGTACATTGAACAAGAAATCTACTGGAAACATCGATCGGAAATTCATATGCAAAAAAAAGGTGATGAAGAAGACACTATGAAAGTAGAAGTCCTATATGGTCGAGATATAGATGAACTTTCGCCAGACCATCACCGAAACATTGATCCGTGGAACTTAAACTAATTTGACGCTTATGAAGAAGAGTCTTCTGAAGTAGAAGATGAATCTTCATTCTCTACTGAAGATGAAGAAGAACATGATCAAAATGAGAAAGAGGTCATGGGCGTTGAAGCTGTTTATATGGTTGAACCAAAAAATGACCAGCCTAGTTCACGCTTTTATACTCAACGCCGTTCAACCCAAAGAATGCTTGTCTCAAATGCACAAGGGAGAAGAATCAAGTTCTTCACCAAAATGAGTAGGAGAAGAACAACAAGAAGAAAGAGGAAGAGGAAGAGTCATACTTGTTGACGCCATAGCACAAATAGAAAAGAGAAGCAAATCAATGGAGATCAAAGACAAGGAGATTACACAGCTTGGTACCAAGATGAATGATATGATGGTACAAATTAACATCATGATAGAGATGTTGCAAAAAAATATCACATCAAGTGCAGCACCTGTTTTGTCTGCTAATCAACAAGTAGCTAATAATACAATCTCTATACCACCAGTCACATTGGTACCTCAAGCTCCTACAGTACACGTTACACTTGAAGCGAGAAATGAAATTAACCAACTACCTCTTCAGCCGATAATTCAAAATCTAGCTAGCACACCTGGAGCGGTAATAGTTGCTCAACTGGAAACAATAATCAATGAAAAGATAAAGACAATCATAGCCTCAGAGAAAACTGAAAACCTAGTGAGTAAGGGTCGCCCTTACCCAGCTGAATATGATCAAGTGTCATACTCGAAAGGTTACTCAGTGCCTAAATTTAATAACTTCAATTGGCTTGGTAACCCAAAGTAACATCTAGCCCAATTTAAGGCTACCAGAATACAGAGAACGACGCTTCCGTCTAAGAACTGACTTCAACCGCTGAAAGTGGTATGCAGTTTGAATGATTCGCTTAAAACATTTGTTGAATTAGAGATAATATTCGTGAAGAGGTTCACAAGTAATTGAGAAAATAACATCACCATTACATTTGCTAAAAAGAAGAAAAGATGAGTCAGTGACAATTTATAAGTTGTTAGCGTAACCTAAGAATGAAATGTGAGTAATAAATGGAAGAAGAGCATGCGATCTAATTACTAATAGGCAATATGGATGATAAAATGACATCATTTTTTAGATGTCACTACAACATTGCAAAAGACTTGCTCGATAAGGGTTAAATTTGAAAGTTCAATCGCCCCAAGTCTAAGGCTTCCATGCGAGATAAAGCAAAGAGAAACAAATCTTCGACTCAAGAAAAAAGAAATTCATGCCAATTCTTATAGCTCAATTATGAAAAGCGTGATATATAATGTGGAAAAAACAAACAACGTACAACGAATGATATGGAAAAGAAGCATGTCAATTAATTAACAAAAGTTAATATTAAGAGACAATGATAAATCTCGGACTTTTTCAAATGGTGGAGAGAGTCTAAAACAAGCAACAAGAGATGATGAGCGAATGCGGTCATCCCTTAAGAAAAAGATGAACAAAGATTATTCCTTTTTAGAAGGACGGTGTGACATTATTTTAAAATTTGTCAAGCGATACAATTAAAATTAAAAGGCTCAAGTCAACAATCCAAATTATCTATTGATGATCAATCTATTGAAGATTATTATGTCAAAGATTGGCTAGAAAGAGTATCGGTGAGGTGAATTTACATTATCCAACGGTATTCTAACACTAAAGAGAATCTACAAGGATGATTACGTCCTCTTCGTATCATCCATCAAAGACAAAAGAAAGAAATCAATTGAAGAAGAAGAAATGGTAGTCTCTCAAAAATCAAAAAGCGGTAAAAATCCCTAATGTTAAGTGGGAGTCACCACTTGAACCTATATTGGACTTAAGAGAGATTCCTAAACCAAGTATTTGAGCTTCTCAACGGCATTCTAATAAGACTACTTTATCACAACATGATGAGCAGTCTACTAAACGTAGGCCTCATAAATTAAAGAAATCAGCTAAGAAAAAGAAGATCAATAAGAGAACTACAACTCAAAAGATTATTAATAATCTAGAGAAGCATCACCAGCCGGCAAAGTATCCATTTAGGCTTGTAGACTTTATGTCTAAACTTCGCATTGATGAATCGGATGAAAAAGATAATGGTGAATTTTGTCCAGTAGAGACATGTCAAATCATCTACGTGATGGGATGTTCTTTTCAATTACTCAAAATGAGAGTAGGACAACTTCGACATCAAAATTCTTATCAAGAAAACAAGAAGAGCCTGAAGAGTTGAACATATGAATTTTGTTTAATGACTCAACAAGACAATAATAGTTCGAATGAAGATTTATGTTTTTCCTATGGAGAAGAGTCAAACTCATCAATATCATCACGCATAAAAGGTATGAAGTTGAAAAATGAGTCTATCCCTTTTGGCCAATCCTCCAGAATAAAAAGAAAATTTGAAGAAACTACCTCTTTAGAAGAATCTGAGCAAGACAAAGTTATTCAAGTTCAGTTAAAAAGTGGTAAAATCTTACCACCTTCATCAAAGAAAGGAAATGCAAATAAAGACAAAGGCAAACAAATTGAAATCAACGAAGATATCATTTCTAAAAATTCTAAAATGAAGACTAAATTAAGCAAAAGATAGTATAATATTATATCACATAAAGATCACTGGAGTGTGTATGAAGTCTCTTGATGTCAAAAGACCTCAGAAACTTTTGATACTGAGCTCTCAAGATGGAGGATGAAGCTTACTTTTCTGAAAATGCATGGGAAGCATTGCAAACTCAAGATCTCCCATAATCATTTTTTAGAAAAGTCTTATGTTGAAACATGGATCATAACCATCCTCTATATGTTAGTAGAGTGATGGCATCTCGATCGGTCGAATATTGATTGATCAGTTCTTATCAATCTTATGAGTTTAAAAGTATTAAGAGGATTATCACTTGATATCCAACATCTTGGGAAAGACAAGTTGATGGTCCATAATTTCAATAAAAAAGGATAGAAAACTCTGAGTTCTTTTATTCTCCTGCTTAAGTTTCGAGATTTATATACAGAAGCCAAATTTTATGTAATCAATGTTGATACATCATTTAGAGCTCTTTTGGGTAGACCATGACTGCATGAGTATGACATGTCCATCAACTATGCATCAGTGTATAAAGTACCTGAAAGATGGAGAAGAATTCAAAATTCCCGGTAACCTACAATCATTCTCCGTTAATGAAGCCAAGATTTATGAAGATGCAAAATATTTCATCATTAAAGAGATTAAGCCAACAGAGCCACTTGAAGTGGTGGCATCCACTTCAAGAACTAAAAAGCAATTTCACAAAGTGGAAGAGCAGAAGCAAAGAGGAAGAAAGAATGCAATGTCGACTCTTCCTAAAGCACTTATTCTTCACCTAAGTCAAGAAAATCAGTTCCTCATTTGGGAAGTGACACAGAAGAAGGAGAAGATATTCCTATCAAACCTAAGGGAACATATTTATCACGACCCACGCATAGGAGAACCAAAATTTTATCAATTTCTTTTTTCTTTAGAACTTAAACTCGAAACTAATCGAATGTCCAATTAATTATGAAACCTAAAGCCCTTAAACAAAATAAATCTAAATAAATTTTTTAAGCTTAAAATTGAATTCGAAAATTGTCAGCTTCTGAGTTAGATAGTTAACAAGAATTAAGCTTACTTTAGATTAAAAGAAGTTGAATGCTTACAAGTGAATATGGACAAAGTCGTTTATTAGATTTTGGGAACATTTTTGCAATCAATTTAGAAACGATTAAAAAGAATTTCAATTGGCTATATATTATTGAAGTGAAAGGGGTATATGAGATATAGGGATGCTTGGTTTCGAAGCAAATGCAAAGAACTTGATAATCCGTCAATAAACATAAGTAACTTTGTGATATCTCATTTATATGATTGGAGAATAAATCTCATTGAGTATAGAATTGAATCATAGGAGACTTATAGTAAAGTTAATAACTTCAAATATGAAGAAATCAAATAAAGTTTATAAAGATTCATAGAAACTTAACGACTCATCAGTGAGCATGTTTCATAACCTTTCTAATGAATGTTTAAACAGTATTATAACATGTGTTTAAGCAATAGAAGTAGTTAAGCAAAATACACTGAGTCGTAAAGTGTTAGCTTTCAAGTGATGATGGAATCCATATTAGATTTCAAATGAGATTATGTTCAATTCAATAGCTCATTAAGAAAAAGAATCATTGATATATATAAACTTGGCTCTTTAAAGATAACTCAAATAGAGTTCATCATCACGATACATGAATTGAAAGCAAATAATTAAAAAGAAGTTTAAAGAAATCTGATAATGAAGTTGAGAAATCAACAACAAGCATACAATGAACTTCAAAGAAACTTGATTGTGCATATTTCGAAATGATTTGTAGTTTCATTCACTCGTGTCAAACTTATGCAAGCTTTTAAATGTAACGATGTGACACTTTCATACATTATGAGGTATGTTCACATTCAACTAGTTGCATCAATATATATATATATATATATATATATATATATATATATATGAAAAGCTAAATATACGATTTGGCGCATATTTCAAGATAAATATTATTGCTTCAATTCAAACATTTTAAAATCCACATAGCATTTCAAAGAAACAAATCTTTGTGCATATGCTAAGGTAATCACCTACTTAATTTAGATATCTTGAAATATATATGAAAACTTGAACAAAAGAATGATTGTTTACATATGTTTTTGAAGTAATTATATGCCTTGTCCAACTGCTTCAAAGCTTGTTAAAGCTTTCAATGAATGAATTGGATACTTGCAAAAGATTTTTATATTCAATTTTTGATCATTGATCTGCTTTTACAGCACATAAGCGACGCTAAACTAAAAGCTGCACGAATGAAAGAGTTTTCCTTCAATACAAAAATTAAGAAACTTCATTCTAAATTATGATTTTCAAAATCAACGAAATCACTAATTAGGTGAAATTATCTAAGCTATAAACATCTGCATGTGCTCGAACAAGAGATTTAAAATGTAAATTTTAATGTCTGAAAAGACTGTGCAGACTAAATTGGAATCAATTAAATATTAATCTGAAAAATCTAATGAGATATTAGATCAATTCACGACGTCTTCTATGCCGGATTAGCGCAACATACAAAGCGAAAGAAGCGTTAATTAAAGGTATTCTCAAATATACGCATGACCCGACATTATCTTTGAATGCTTAAATTCAGCGTCGAGGATGCATGGGGTTGCTTCCAGTTTAGTCTCGGGCAGTTAACAAAATCTAAAATCTATTATAATAATTTTAACTTGAAATATCGATAAGTTTATTACGTCATGTGACGAAAGATCTAGGTAAAAACGAGTTGAGATCTAAAGTTCAAATTTATTGATTTAATCAATTAACTACATGATGGTGTTAAATGGTGATTTCAAGGATACTTCCATCCAAATGTGATTCTAATTTAAATCAAATATCAATAAAAAAATGTTTCAATGAAATTATATCATTAAAAACTTAAAGTAAAATCTATCATTCCATGATTGTTTTATCGGTGACAAATTAAGAAAAGCTCACAGGAATTCAAATCAGTAGTATTATATGTTCACTCTCAATCAATCTCTTTCCAAGTGGACGTGGTCCTTATCCGCTGCTGACTTGGCGATAGGCACGATGATCATTATGTGAGTCTCGATGTGGTTTAGCAGGCTCCATTATATTATGATCACGACTGGCATATGCTCCCCAATGGCTCACGCCCTTTGAGTTGTGGATCATAGGGCATACTTGATAGGGAAAAAAACCTCTAAGGGTAAACTTAAGTATGTCTCCAAAACACCATCTACAAGAATTTCTTGGATAACGTAACTTCGTGTGTTGATTAGGATCTTTCGATTGTTTATTCACTACCTCCTCGACTAAGTAGGTAGGGACTGACCGGGATGGGAACCATGGGATCTAGATCAGGCACATCATCATTCCTCTAACCATCCGATTTAAGCCGAAATGACGAATTTCATAAGTCTAAATTTTAAACTTCATATCTTTCTTCTTCTTATCTTCACATTCATGATCCAGTAACTTGGCGAAAATTCTCTCTCGGATGGGAGTAATTATAGAACTGCCTATAAACTTTGGAACCAAATCTAAAGTCCCTCGCCAAATGAGAACGAAATCTCGAGTAGTGTCTTTATCTCTACTTATTATGTCTTTTAAAATTACAGACACTAAAATCAAACTCTCTTCAAATTATCGAGGTCGGTGTATTTTCAGACCCACACGGTACGGACATTATCGGCATTTTTGGGTGGATTTAGGTTTTTGCAAGCATTTTGAAGTATTTTTTTAAACTCCTTTTTTTAAGAAAAAAGCATTCAAGTGTTGATTATGTGTGTTTTAACATGTGATTACTCAGTTTAACATGTGATTAGTTAGTTTTAGGGTTTAGGTATGTGTTGTTAGATTTGATATTTTCGAAAAAATATAAATTTTGCAAATAAATGAGGAACACATGTTCATTTAAATTCACGTATGTTTTATGTGTATTTATTTTTTATGTGTTTTCTAAGTAACTTTTTTTGTGTTTTAAATATTATATTTATTGTATGTTTATTTGTCGTTTGTTGTTTTGTGCTTATGGATGATGGGAAATTAGTAGTTATGTCATACCTTACAATAACTTACTGGCAAAATGGCAGTTGTAAATAAATGTTATTTTTTGGGTATGAAGACTACAAGGATTATAGATTAGATGTCAAAATTGAAAATAAGATTTGGCGGTTTGAGATTCAAGTTGCTATTCATTTTGGTTGTCTTTACTTTAATGGAAATTAAGTCCAGTGTTGTACTTTTTTTATATTGTTAGTTCAATCATATGCTATGAGCTTGAAAGATGATTAACTATTACATCTAGTAAATTTGAACAGGAAAATATGTATTGTTTTACTATTGTAAGTGATATGGGAGTTGTACGGACAACAGGTACGCACGAGAGTTGCTGGTGTTTGCTTGGCTGGACAGGAGATTTGGCTCGCCAGGGTACCTCTGATCAACTGGAAAAAGGTTGAGTGGTACCTCCCAAATCGTGTGCTGAGATAGTTTGGTCTGCCACCTAGAGTTGACGTGGCGCCTTTAGATCCTTCATTTCAGCGAGTTGATGGTCGCGGAAAGGCTAATGTTGATTGGGTTGATTATCATCAGGTCTATATATCACAGTGGGAGGCCAGACATGACATGGTTGTCGTTGTGGATGATGTTACACCTCCCGTTGACCGGGCTGTCAGTCGATACATGAGGTGGTATCGATCCTGGGCTTCATTGTGCATGCTGAGGGCTCCGGCCATTCCTCCTACCACCTACTATCCTCGAGGTCCTGGAGAGAGACTAATGGTAAGCACTGAAAAATTTTATGTTAACTAAATATTTATAATTAATGAGTATTGAAATACATTCTATTTTCTACAGCGTGAACATATCTTGGACACACAAGATATTTTTCAGTCTTATTTTGGGAGAGATCAAGACATTGATTTTCAACATTTGATCAGTACTTATGAGGAGTTATGCAGGAAACTACGCAAGAATATGCACATTTGATAAGCGATACAAGTACTGAGACAAGGCGGATTCTTCGGCACCTTGACTTCGACCGCTCACAGGATTTGATGCGGTCTCCGTACCGGTAATGATCCATACTGATTATTCATTTGGCATACCACTCGTACTCATGCTCAGTCATGTTGACCCATTTCGGTCATGGCGTGAGCCCTCCCATGTATCCTCACCACCGTCATATGTCCTATGCATGGAGTGTACTATCCCCTTCAGGGGCATCACCAGATATACCCGGTGTTACACCCCTTGGTGATCCAAAGCAGACCAACGGAAGATGAAGTGCGACATCGGCGGCACCATTTCTGACCGTCCCGATGACCACCTCGATACTCAGAGGTGGCACTTCCTGCAGAACCGCATCGTCGTTAGATGTCGTCATTTGTCATCTTTATTTGTAAATTGGATGATAGCTCTATGTACATATTACTATTGTGTTATTGTTGGAATGTTTTTCTATATTACATATTTTTTATTCTGAGTAAATTGCATTTTGGCCTAAGGAAGATATGTGATATCTTGATAGTATTCAAATGTGAATTTTAGAAGTTTGGAGAAGTAGTCAAAAGCTAGAAATTTGTCATGCTGAGTAAATGTTTCAAGTACCAAGCTTTATAATGAGATTGTCACATCTATTATTTTTTATTAATATTTTTAAGTTTATGGAAAGGAATATGTCTCAAGTTTATGTATCTTTTCTATTTGGATACACAAAATTGATGATGTGAAAATGTAGATGTGAATTGCATTAACAACATTGGCTTTGATGATATACCATGTTTTTTAGTAAAATACTGTAGAAAATCCATCCAGTGTTGCTATCTTGTATCCATCCATATTCGCAATGGGCCACAATCGTATTTTTGGGTCAACATGAAAGTCGTGGGGATTTTCGTTGATTAACGATCTGCCAGAAACAACATTGACAACGGGCGACTCGATGCGGCCAAAAAAATCACGACTAGTCACACTTTCAAACGGCGCCACAGATTTTGCAAGCATTCACAAAAGCTGGCGTACAGCATGATCGTCTTTTGGTCACGTGAAAGTCATGGGGAATTTCATTCCATTCCGGCGATCTGGGCCAATTCCAACGAAACTCTCCGACCAAAATACTGACGGTCGCGCACTTTTCAAAACGGCGTCGCAGATTTTGCGAGCATTGGCAAAAGCTGCTACGCAAGAGGCCACAATCACATTTTTTGGTCAACATAAAAGTCATGGGGAATTTCGTTCTGATTCCAATGATACCAAGTTCGCTCAATTCCGATAACGAACAACTCCGATACAGTCAAAATATCGCGGTTGATCGGACTTTTCAAAACGGCGCTACAGATTTTGTGAGCATTGGCAAAAACTGCTACGCAATGGGTCACAATTGCATTTTTCGGTCAACATGAAAGCGGTGGGTATTTTCATTCTGATTCCAACGATACAAGCGCTTCGATTAACAACAACGACTCCGTCTGCCAAAATACCGCCGGTCACACTTTTAAGCGACGCCCGATTTTGTAAGCGCATAGCTGCGCAATGGGCCCGCAATCGCATTTTCGCTCAACATGAAAGTCGTGAATTTTCGTTTGATTCCAACGATCACTCGCTCGGTCGGCAACAGATCCGATCTGGCCAAAATACCTGGCCGGTCCACGCTTTTTTTAAAAAAATATTAATCTGAAACCAATCACGCCTTGTTTTAAATTTTTTTCTTAATGCTCATTTCGCTAATTAAAGTTTAAAACGTGCTTAAATTAAAAATTTAGCCCTTTCAATTTCTGCATTGAATTTATTCAGATTGCATGTCAAATGTTCAACAAAAAAGATGAAGGAGAGCTGAATCTTAAGCTTAATAAGAGTAAAAGGACAAACTTGAATGCTCATAAAATCTCAATTGCGGCATTCGTGTAACCGTCTGAGCTCTTTGTAGCGGCGGAAAACTCATAAAGGCATTCGCGATCTATGGGAAAAATTACATGATTTCTTATTTGTGGGTAACCTATACGCGCTCTTTGTAGCGTGATAGGGAAGAAGATACTTAGGTCGTGATTTATATCACTCATATGTTCTCTTTGTACATAAGCGGGAACTCCCAGATGTCTATGTGGGGGCCCAGAAATTTGAAGTGATAAAGTGTTCAAATATGATCAAATAAAAGCATCATTAAACCTAAATTGACGGTTCAAATGAATTTACATTGAGCTTAAGTTAAATATTAAATCAAATATTGATCTTAAGCATGAAAAATCTAAAATCTCAAATGAAGGTGAACTTGTAAGATTTGGACTCAAGGGGACACTCACAGGTGACTCAATAGTTCGTTAACGAACATAAACGAATCTTATAGTATAGTTGAAAGTTCATTCTCATATGGAGATAAATTCAAATAATATTCAATGCTAAAGACTTCAATAAGACTTGCAATGACTTGAAAGCCTACCTGCAAATGAGAATACTTGAAATGAACCTCGTGGAAGGAATTGTACAAGATAGAAGGTTAAGTTCAACAGAGAGAAGACAACCTATAATCATGATATAAATTTGCATGTATGCGAGTTTGGAATATTCAACGATATTTCATGAAATGTTAAAATCTATCAATGACATGCTACGAAGCAATAAGACTCATTAAGAAGATCATGAATATGGGAGACTTTTAATAAGTCTCCTACACACATCTTAACACAAGACTCAACTCCAATTAAAGCACTTAAAGTTTCAACAATAATGTCTAATTAAAACAAACATTCTGCATCAGGTAGTTGAAAAGAATCAAAGAACTTGAATGAAATTAACGACGGACTTGCAAATTCGTCAACAAACATGAGCTAAGTCCCATTTGAGTTTGAGAATTCAATGAATTCAGAACTAGATGCAAATACTTGAATGGAGATAAATTCAATACACATATCTAGAATAAATATATTCTCATTCAAATGCTTCAAAGCTTGCACAAACTTTCAAATGAATAAATCGAACAATACACATGCATTATGAGGTGATCCCATATATAAATTCATTGCATCGGGATGCATGTAAACTACGTGAATGGTGAAGCAGTGCATTCATTATAAAACAAGAGTGCTTATATGCAGCACCTTGAAATTCATATATGTTTCTTAAAATGAGATACTCACATGTATTTCAAGGGATACCTTAAATCCAATTTAAAAGTCTCAAAGCATGTGCAAATATCTTACTAACTATTCAAAGTCGATCAATTGAAGAACTTGCATAGGCCCCGACACTACGTTGAATGCTTTAATGTGCGAGGATCGTGGATTGATTAGATTGAGTCTTGGGGCCAGAGTCGGGTTAACAAAACTAAAAATTTAATAATAATATTATAAGAATTTATAATGGCATTGTTGAATAGAGATTTCAACCAAAGGGGATATTCATCATCAAAATGTGTTTGCAAGTTCGAATCAAATTAATCAAAATCAAGTATCAATACAAATATAAAATCATGTAAATTATTAAGTTCTAAATGGTTAAATGAAATTCACTTCACCTTCCGCTACTCTTTGTCGAAAGTAACAAATTAAGAAAACTCTAATTTTGGCGTAGAAAGTCAGTGTTAATATGTTTACTCAATCAATCTCGTCTTAGTAAGGACATGGCTCGTGTCGCCGATATAAACTGGCGGTAAGACATGATCTGATTATGGCCAGAGTCCTCGGCAGGGTGGCTGTAACGAAATGACAATTATATTATGGTCGCGTATAGCAGTATGTTCTCCGATGGCTCGTCGGAGTTATGAGTATGGGATGCACTTGATATGGAAAAAAAGTCTTACGTTATGGGTGAACTTAAGTTTGTCTCCTGACAAATCGCCACTAGATACAAGATTTTCTTGGACGGCGCAATCCATATGCGATAAGTATCTTTCGATCGGGTTGATTACCTCTAAGTAGGCGGAGAGCGATGGCGGGATATGGCGAACCATGGGATCATCGAGCGCGTCATCGTTCCCCCAACCATCCACTTTAAATTAATATGACGAATTTTATAAGCTTAAATTTTTAAATTCCACATCCTACTACTATCTGTATGCATTTGCTTGATCTATCAACTAGCATCGAAAATTCTCTATCGGCATTGGAAGGAGTAATTAACTATAGGTCTTTGTATAAAACAGAACCAGGATCTAAAGTCCTCACAAAATTAGGGTGAAATCTCTGGATAGTATCTTATCTACTATTTCATCTGTCTTCTGAAAATTTAACAGACATTTAATCAAGCTCTCTTCATCGAGAGGTCGGTGGCGAATTTTCAAAGCCCACACTTTTATTTTTCATTCTCATTAGCACTTTCCATAATCTTTGAGTTTGCATTTTATGTCTAAGTTTTAACACATAAGATACCATATGGTAGTCACCTAGCTCATCAACCCATATCACCATTAATAAGGGTTGAACTTGCTCTAATATAGCTGTTATCGATGAAAGCATCATAAATGTTGGATTACTCCAACATCAAAGTTTAGAATTATATAATCGAGTATTGAGGTAATTTTCATTTATGAGATGAGGCATAAGTCTCAAGGCGTTTTGAGGTGTAAGCCTCACATTCAGAAAATTGCATAAAGAAAAATATTGTACAATTTTCAAAGTGTGAAATAAGAAATAATGTATTAGCAAAATAACATATTAACACATTAAATAGTAACATATCAACATCCTGATATAGAAAAAGTAATAAATTGCACAAAGGGATAAGTAACATGCTAACATTCTAATATCAAATTATGAAATAATATATCAAATGATCAAAGTAAGCTAAGATATAAAAATAAAATACTAAAACATAAAAACATAACAACTAAAATAAGTTCAAGTGTTCATAACAAGTTAGAAAATAATAATCCATCAATATTCAAACTTATAAAGTTAAAGTCTACATCACTATCATCATTCAATGGGTTGGTCATCATTTGAATCGTCTACATAATGAATTATTTTTTTCCTGATTCATCTTCAGTGGTATCCATGTTATTCATTATTCTTCATCTTTAATCTCAATCATCTTTTTTTTAATCAATAAGAGTCAATAAAAAAGAAACTACATTGTTAAATAGCTATGTTCATAGTTAGATTTTAATTACATAATTTTTTATGGATATATTTTATTACTTTCTTGCTAGCTTGTAAATCTATTGGTCCTACTTCTCTCCCCATAGAAAAAGCCAACAATGAGATCCTCTTTTTATAAATCAAATGAAACTTCTTCGTTCTCATCATCCACAAATCATTCCTCATTTGATAGCTTTGTAATCATTCTTCATTATCTTTTAAAACTTTTTTCTTCAAATTTCTTCCATTTATTCTCTTGTCATACATAATGTAAGCCAATGAGTTCATTATTAAGACACTCAAACAATTTCTCTTTTTGTATGTACTCCAATTTTGCTCATAACTTGATAGTGAATATGTAAGTCCCAAATACATTAACAGAAAATCGTTAAAACTCTAGAGTGTCATCACAAAAATGAATAAACCAATCAACTAAATATCGAGAAAAAATAAAATTGGGATAATTTTACTTTATTTTAATAAGTGAATGATAAAAATTGTCTAGAAAACATTTTTCAACTATATCTTTGGCTTATTATAAGCCAAAAAAATCCTTATGTCTTAAAAAAACAAGTTGCATATCAACCTTCACCTACTCAATTGAGTCAATTATTAACATATCTATGCAATAATACAAGCCTAATTTGATCTCAAGATTAGTTGACTGGCTCTCAATATATTGAAATCATAGATTTAAGATAATATGTTGCGGCATGAATATGAGGATGAAACTAAACTCCCACTTTCATCAAATATCTCCTTGTAGTTGGACTTATTTGCTCCTAAATTTTCAGTGATCAATTCCTTACCCTCATCAGTTATATTATAAATATATCTCGCATCTAGTTGTTTTTTGTGAATCCTCCATCTCAAAACTTGACCATTGACTTTATTGTTACTATTGCATAGTTAAACTTAACTAAACCTCATTCAAAACAATCTTTCTTACATCTTTACCTTCATCTTTATTTGACCAAGTATAGTTAAACCATTGTGTGCATGTGTACATAAATTCCAAAGGTTGATGTGTTTCCAAAATGCTTTATAGAGTCAAATAAGTTGTAACAGCAATAAGACTTCCTTCTTCGAAAAATTTCTCATTAATGTTAAAACTCATCGAGTGATTGGAAATGAATTTGGTTGCCTTCTTTGTTTTGTTCAAGGCATTCTTCTATTAAGTCAAATCACCTAATTTTTCTAAAATCAAATTAATATAATGTGCCGCACACGATACCCAACACATATCAACCACTTGCATTATCCGTAAGAAGTTGAACCATTATATGCTCTACAATCTCCTCCATAACTCTATCAAAAAGTCCAAAAATGTACTCTACATAATTAGCCTTATTTGATCTTTCACCACATTTTAGGAAAATAGTGTCATAGAGATTGTTAATCAAAATATTAATCAAACTTCTAATTCTAACATCAAACCAACGGTTAGAAATGATAGTCACTTAAAACAAATTCTAAGTTCTCTTAAACTCAATGCTCTTTTTAGTATTATTCGGTCTCAATTCATACATCGATGCCAATCTCAAGCCTCGATCATAAGAACATATGGCATAAATCATGTTGAACAAAGGGGAGTTTGTCACATTAAATGAAATGACATTTTGTTAAAAAAACCTCCCTATACCTAAGCAAACATGCATGTGCACCTCTCTATCACTTTCAAGAGATGCATCATTTGTCATCCATTACATTTATCATGTATTGATCTATAAGTCCTCCGCACCTCCACATGGCATCTAGGACAAAGTGGATGATGAATCTTTGTCCCTAAGAACGCTTCCATAATAAGAACCAACATCCACTCTATCATCAAATAGTTGTTATGCTAAATAATTTAACATGATGAACTTATTTATATACCCACAAATCTCTTCTGTCATAACCTCAGGTACTTTTACACATTGTGCAATATTCTTGTGAGATCCTAAAAGGTGCTCTTTCATTCATGTAACACCACCTTCTTGCAATAATTGTATTTCAGATAAATATAAGTTTTATCATTTCCTCTAATGTCAACTTGCATGTCATTCCCTCATGCACGTGTTTTCTATTGGTGGAGATTTTCTCCTTTCCTCAAACCATTTCCCAAAAACCCTAAAATAAAAATTTTATTTAAAATTTTGAGATATATTAATGTTCAAATAAAAAAGAAATATACTAATTAATAAATTAAATTTTGAAAGAAATAATTGGGGCATAAGCATTATCGCTAGAAAGAAAAAAAATTACGTGTTGAAAGGTATGAGAGACAGGGGCATTAATGTAGTTGAGATAAATAATATTTTAATAATTATAAAAAAACCTAAAATTGCACACGTCTCACACAAAGTGAGGCGAGGTATGCCTCAAGAGAATTGAGGCGTGCACCTCACATTACAACAATGAGATGTAGGCCACATTGTAGTTTGTATGAAAAGAGTTGAGGCACGACTTTTATTGCACAATTTCAAACAATGTTCAACATAATAGGTATCGAGAGATAGGAATCCTCTTTTGACCCCTATTGAGACTATTTTAAAAAAATTCTCCTTCCCGGCGCATATCATCATAATCTAGAACTTATCTCTTATGACATGATATTTACTTTTTCTTTTAGCATCATTCTCATAAGCATAATATACATTTAGTATAATATGAGCATATTATTATTAAATTTTATCAACCTAATATCTAATCTTATGGGATGTCTTTATACTCAAAGACTTTATGAACAGTATGCAACCACCCAATAAACTCATCTAAGTCCATCCGTCCTTCAAACTCACGCAAGTCAATCTTCATGCCCAAATCTGCATCTTTTCTCGTGTACACAATATCATATTTGTGTGGCATTTGGTTCTTCTTCACTAGAATTCTTATGGTGAAAAAAACTCAAATTTTTTCTTTCTTCCTACCTCTTGAGGATAACCATCGAGATTACGAATGTTCCTCCCTTGCCGCCTCTTCTCAACTCAGTGAGTCTTGGTTGCAAACAGTGGATCTCCCACTACATGTCTTCCAAGGTCATTACTTAGAAATCTTCTTGTAAGTTCCTTCTTGGTGACATGGTGGTTATCCTTGGAGTAGCTCATGGGTAAGATTTGGAGGTGATTGAAGAGGATTGGCCAATGGAAAATAGGTTGGTTTTGAGTTAGGGAAATTTTTTAAGGTGGAAGTATGAGAAGGTAAGATTAGGTTTGGAATAAAGGACAGGGTTAAGATTGATTAGACAGAAAAAGAATTTGCTATCCAAAAAATTTCAAGGAGATTTTGGAGAGTTGGGGAATTGGTGGTGTGGTTTTGGAAGAGATAAAGCAACCCAAGAAAGATCTAGAGTAGATCTAGCTCTAATAATACCAAATGATTCGAGATCTAAAGCATAAACATGATAATATAAGGTCTAGGTTTGAAAATTTCATAGTGGATAAATTCAGGATTTAGAGAAGAAATTTTGGCCTTATTTTATGATAGAACAAAAGAAAGAGGGAAGGGAAATGTGATGGCTGGCGATCAAGAAGGATGAGGAAGGATTTGATAGTAAGGGAGAGAGTATATAATGCCAGCGGCTCATGGTTAAGGGAAGAGAAGGCCAGCAGCTAGAAGTCGCGATTAGGGTTAGAAAAGGCCGGTGATTAGGCAAGCGGGATGGTACAACTAAGGTTAAGGGAACATATAGGAAAATAATGTAAAATTCAATAAATAATGTAACAACTAGATAATTCAAACTCAAAGAAATGGTACAAACCACTATCACAACAATTGGGATATAAACACACCACTTAATATTGAGGATAAAGAAGTTCCAATCTAGAAACCCTAGAAACAACTCACTAATGCAAACATTAGCAAAAGTGCTCAATAACTCTCTAACAACAATATCTATACTCATACCACAAACATAATAAAATAAAAAAGATACAAATACCCTCACTTAATGACTAAGTAAAAGGGGGACTAAATTTGAACTCTATGCCCAAGTAATGAATCCCTCAGAGGTGGACTTAGAAGGCCAAGGCACTCCTGTGTCATTGAGACTAAATTAGTCCAAGCAAAAAAAACGAGGGAACATTTTGGGATTTTGCCTTAAATATATAGGTAACTCTAAAGCTTTCTTTATAATATTCTTTACTAAAGCATCCAATATCTTTTAAGATCAGATTAATGCAATGGGTCGCACATAGTGTTATTCACTTGAGCATCCAATATCTTTTTAAAATCAGATCAATGCAATGGGTCGCACATGGTATCAACTACAGGTGTACCCTCTTTTACACAAACAATTGGCCCATAAATAAAATTATGTGTTAATACTTCTCACAATGAAAACTGAGAAAAAAAATAGATGCAGGTACATAAAATCAATTAAAGCTTCAATGTAATTTTTAGATATTCAGATGCATATACTGCCTCCAAAAATATTGTTCTTGCAGATGAATTTATCAAAAAAATTTATTGATTAGTCTATGATTCATCCACCCATCTGATGTTAAATTATACCCATTCTCTTGTCAAATGATTTTGTAAGCCTCCACATCTTTTAAAGTCAGTTGAATTTCTCTTTTAAGTAGGACTCTTAACTCATAATAGATGGCAGTCTAAGGTCCAACTTATATAGTTTACTAGCCTCTACCATATGATAAAAAAATTTCGAGCTTCATTGCATTGAAAGGGATGCTACTTGGTAGAACAATGTATCTAGGTATTGTATAGTTCTATCTCTTATTCCTTTGTCTACATTCTCTTTGATTCATAGTTATCTCTTCTTTTTCTTCTTGCAACCTCCTTTTCAAGCACTTCATATATAAATTTTATTATAGGACTGTTCATTTTATATGAGTTGATGCTTCCTAACATAGAGATCATTCAAATGACCTTTTATCATAGTGCATGCATGTCTCTTCAGCAATATCTTCAGGTCTCCCATCATGTTCCATATGTAAACTTCATTTCAATTTTTTCCTCATTGATAAACTACCAATTCCTCTGTTACATCTGAAAATATTTTTTCTTACACTTAATAAAATTAGTCACTTTAAATGATTCATAAGGACCAATGAGATGTTCCTTAGCTCGAGATATACTCTCATTTACTTCTTTATCATTATAAATACATATATGATAAAGAGTACTTGACTCATATTTCAACTGTGTACTTCCAAGTCAGATGTTTTCTCCTCACATTCGAGTCAGCTATCCCTTTTGTTTATTTGAATATAAACTAAAAGATAATTACATCTATTACATAAATGACATTAATTATAAAAATACAAGAATACAAAACAAATTTCTTCATTTCAAAGCCCTCGACTTAAAATTTTTTCAAAAATCTTCTTGTAACAAAGCATTATTTGATTAAAATTGTTAGTTCAATACTTCTAAAAGAATTTATTAATAATATGAATATAATTAAAAAAATATTATCAAAATATTGTTAAAAACTTTTCTTACTAAATCACTCATTGGCTGCTGAGGCTAAGACTGAGGGTTGGGAGATAAAACCACTATGTGTGGTCACCTAGCTACAGTTGGTTCAAACCCGGCTACATCTACTTCAAATCAAACACAAACAAAATAATCAACTATATTTACTCTACAATCATTAACAAGCCGTCAAGCTCTAGGGCTTACAAGGTGACAAGAAGGAAGGTATTGTTGAAAAGCATAGGAGTTTGAATTTGAGCAGTGTAAACGAATCGAGCAGCTTTCAGCATAACCCTACATGATTAAATGATAGGCATAAAACAAACCAAGCGAATGATTGCTGAGTCGCACCAGCCATTTGACTCAACTTTGCTTGCACTTCAGTGACGGAGCAAGCAAAGTGCTCACTTATGCATGTTGCCACGCACGTGAGAGATGCAAACCAGAAGCCTTCCACTTTGTTTCGCACCAGCTTTTAGCAACACTGATCTTAAGCTGTATTTAAGTGTGATAAATGATTTTGTTGTTCAATATGTCAGTCGAATTAATTAAGTACATTTTTCATAAATTAGAAAAAAGGAATAAAACCATTTCATACTTAACTTCGAATCTGTATCCTTCCCGTCATAAGAAACTGCAACTTTGGTCACAACTGGCTTTCCGATAGTCAGTGTCCCAGTCTTGTCAAATACAACGGTGTCAGCTTCAGCAAACTTCTCTAAAACATTTCCACCGCGTATAAGTAAACCTCTGGATGCTCCGAGTGAAGTCCCAACCTGGCATGAAATATCTAGGTGAACATTGTATGAATGACAAATTTAAAGAAATGTATTCCCAATTAAGTCTGAAGAAGATCTATGAATACTACCAAGACAGCAGTAGGTGTAGCTAATCCAAGTGCGCAAGGGCATGCAATTACCTGCACTTAACAATGAAATGAACTTGGTTGGAATAAGATTGATAAACATTTTCTTGATTTAATAACCAGAAAATATCAATGCATCATAATTATGACATCTGTACTGTGAAAGGACAGAATAAAGGGCCTTTTCATGTAAATAAGAATATAAGTTCCTTTCTCCACATAGAAAGTCGTTTTCTTGACGATATTGCAAACTACAATCTAAAAGTCAGTCTGAAGTTTTCTGCAAAATCAAGTGTTCAATTTATCGGAAGCAAATCCAAAACTTACAATGTTAATACAACTGCTTTTAAACAAGATACAAATTTAGTCTTACAAAAACGAAAATATCCAAACTAGATACAATAAATTACTTACTCCCAACTTTTTCAGATATCTGATCAGTTTATTAACTAAGAAAACCTGAACCTTGACGACAGAAAACAACTACTCAAAGCAGAAAGATAGTAGAAGATTTTGGTAGTAAGCACGTAGGTGATGTACCAGAACGCTACATGAAAGCTGTAACGCCAAAGAAATTGGACTCCGTTGGATAGCAGCTGGCAATAATTGTGAACCAAAGAAACCCCAAAATATAAATGTAGCGGCAGAAAAAGCCATCACTCCATACGTAAAATGTCCAGCAACCTATCAAAACCATAAAAATAATTTTCAACTAGTACGAAGGAATCCAGTCAGCTTGGAAAATATAAGGCATATGGTAATAGCATATTATCACCGCAGATAGAAGTTAATCTATGAAATAAGAAGGCAACCAACAGATTTGGAAAGAATTTGTCCTAAGCACTATTAATCATGTTAAGATCCTACTTTTCCCTTGTGAAAGTTGACATCAACTTGAAATGGAAAGAGTAAGAGTTAAAATCATACACTCATACTAAATAATGCCAATCGTGCACCTGGAAGTGGCAGAACAGTATATGGCATGGTATGAGCACTTTTCGCACCAATATGAAAGGTGATTTGCATCCAAATGATGTACTCTTTATGACAATACTGGCTAAAGTCAGATAATTGCAAACATGATGGAGGACAGTGAAAACCTCAATCACTATGATAGAAATCATTATATGATGATTACTGTCACGACTTGGCTCAGGAGTTTAAAATTACCAACAAGGAAAATAGACAGTAGACATAAATTTATAATTTCAACAATCTATTAGTATTACCAAATTTTAAAATAACTAAACTGACACTTCCAAAATAGTGAAAGAGCCACTAAAATAAAATCACTGTAAATTAAAACCTAAAAATTTCTATTATTATATCTTCTTCAAGTGGAGTCACATCTACGATACACCGCCTCTTCTTTCGCTCACATGATCTAGTTATCCCATCCTAAAAATATTAATTAATTGTGAACTATCAACAACTCAGTGGATAAATATACTTCCAAATTATAGTAACATAAAGGTGAGAAAAGACAACCTGCATGTTTGTTAATTATAGAAAATTAATATAAATTTAATTGGCAATTTAACTATTTGAAGATGACCATAAAAGGTTTTCAAAACATTAAGTTATGCAATAATAATAATCTCATATCTTTCTATATCATTTTAAATATTACATCCATCATAGGGGTCACCGTCTAAATTATGTGCTATTTAAGTCATTTCAATAATTATATCTTTTTTTCATAGCATTTTCATTTACATGCAAATGTATCTTAGTGTCCTCAAGTAGTACTAAAAGGTGAACTCCATCAATCAATATAAAGATGCAAGCATTTCTATAAAAATTATATTATTTACAATCATTCATAACATTTAACATCCTATTATTATATAAATGGCTGAGTATGCAAAATCAATCAATATGACCTAATTTGCCAAATAAATCAAATCTAGGTTTTGCGAAAGTATGATAAAATTAAAAAAAATAGCATGTATGATTTAGAAGAGGGAAGAAAATTGTTCTCACAAATTAGAAATGCGAGAACCCACCTCACCTCAAAAGTTCTTTCTTGTCACTTGATCCTTAAATATCATCTTCTTTAGTTCCTTACCAATAATAAATATTTAATTATAAATTCAATCTTTATATTAAAAAAAATCTAAATTTTTATCCTATAATCATATTTCTCTTTCACATAAACATATACATAAATAACCATTTTAACTTAATATTTGTTTTCACTAATTAAATATATTATCATTAATAATTAATTTATTGTTTGGTACATAAAAATTTAACCAATAACATTTATATTTTTTCCTAAAATTTAATATTATAAATTTAGCATTTTAACATATTTCTAAATAAAATTAAACCGTAATTCTTATTCAAAAATAAACATATTTTTAACTGAACATATCAATCCATTCCTCTAGAGAAACTAAAATTCATATATATATATATATATATATATAGTTTTTTTATATAAATGCAAATCTAACTTTCATCTCACAATGCAAAAGCTAGAAATATTTTAGTAATTATCTTGTAAATTAAACTTTACAAATTCAAATATATATATTTCCATAAATGAATGAACAAAAATAAAGTTTAAAATACGATTTATTTTTTTTCCTAAAATTTAATATTATAAATTTAGAATTTTAACATATTTCTAAATAAAATTAAACCCTAATTCTTATTCCAAAATAAACATATTTTTAACTGAACATATCAATCTATTCCTCCAGAGAAATTAAAATTATAAAAAAATATATATATAATTTTTATATAAATGCAAATCTAACTTTCAAGAAAAATTTTAGAATGAATTAGAGGGATTAATACAAAAAACACCTCTTGAAGAAAAAGTATTTATTGGAGGAAATTTAAATGGGCATGTCGATAAAATGGTAGAAGATTTTAAAAGTATTCATTGTAGCTATGGAATTGAAGTGGCTAATGAAGAAGGTAGAAGCTATATTATATTTTCTTTACTATAATTTTGTAGTTGTTATCTTTTATTTAAGAAAGAGATGAGCATATTATTACTTATAAAATGGATCTAGTAACACAACAACAACCAACAACAAGCTTAATCCCATAGGTGGGGTCTACATGAATCCCGTCTCCATTTATTGTATTATGTGTCAAATTCTCATTTAATTCAAACTCGATCATTTTTTACATCTTAACCAAATCTTTTTTCTACCCTACCTTTCTTAACGTAAGGAATCATCTACTCTCTGTCATCGTGGACCCTTTATGTGGCCAAACCATCTAGGCGACTCTCCCAAATCTTATCTACCACGGGGCTACTCCAACTTTTCCCGAACATACTCATTTTGCATTCTATCTCTAAGGGTAAAGCCACTCATCCACGAGCATCCTATCTCGTAGCAACTTAACTTTAAACAGATTGATTATTTTCTGATAAGAAAAATAAATCGTTTAGATTATAAAGTTTGTAAGGTCATTCCAAGTGAAAGTTCAAGAACCCAACAACGACTGTTAGTTTCAGATTTTAAGATAAAAAATTGGAAGATGAAAAATAAATCAAATTATTGTCTTAGGATTAGATGAGGGCACTTAAAGACCACTAAAAAAATATTTTTAAGAACAAGCTACAGAGTTTAGAATTTGGGATGTTCATAAGGAAGTAAATGTTATGTGAAAAAAAATAGCAAGTAAAATTAAGCAAATTACAAAAAATATGCTTGAAGAATTAAAAGGAAAAACTTCTTTTAATACAAATAGTTAGTGGTAGAGTCAAAATATGCAAAAAAAGATAAGAAATAAGAAGCATTGTTATAAAATTTGGTTTAGATGTAAAAACAAAGAGAACTATGATAGATATAAATTGACCCATAGAGATTCTAAGAAAATAATATATTATGCAAAAAATTTAACTTTTAGTGATTTATGTAATAGATTGGATACCAAAGAAGGTGAAAGATGTATGTATAAGTTAGTCAACCAAAGAGATAGAAGTAAAGATCTCGTTCAAGTGAGGTGTATTAAGAATGAAAATCATAAAGTGTTTTTCTTAGAAAAGCGTATTGAAAATAGGTGGATGATTGATAAATTTTTTTTGATGAAGGATCGAAAATATGATTGATTTTAGCAACCTTAACACCTAAACAAAATAGAGAATTTTGTTTTTTCATTGATTAGTAAATTTGAAGTTAGACAAGCTTTAAAGAAAATAAAATGTGAAAAACATAATTGATGATATTTCAATAGAAGTGTGAAAATGTTTAGGAGATCGATGAATTTCTTAATCTTTAATGTTATTTTAAAGGCTAAAAGATGTCGATGAGTGGAGAAAGAGTTTATTAGTTCACATATTTAAAGTAAAGGTGATGCAAAGTGTGCAAATTATAGAGGAATTAAGTTAATGCATCATACATTAAAATTATGGGAGAGAGTGAGCATAGGTTCTGATGTGATACAAAATTTCTCCTGTCGGCTTGGTTTCATGCCAGTAGATCTATAGATCTTTATACATTTGTTAAGAGGTTTGATAGAAGTATAGAAAGTAAGGAGGATCTACATATGATATTTATTGATTTAAAGAAACTTATAATAAAATTTCAAGAGATGTTCTTTGAAGAGTTCTAGAAAAGAAAGGAGTTAATATTTGTTATATCAAATCATTAAGGATATGTATACTAGAGTTGTTACTTCTATCCAAAACACAAGGAGGATTGACAAAATATTTTCCTATTTTAGTTGGATTACATCAAGGATCAGCTTTAAGCCCTTATCTTTTGCTTTAGTTATGAATGTTTTAGGCATTCCTGAAGATATACCTTGGTGTATGCTTTTTTGATGACATTCTTCTTATTGATGATAAGACAGAGAGTCAAGAGAAACTTGAATTATGGAGGTCAACTTTAGAGTCTAAAAGTTTTCATTTAAATAGATCTAAAACTGAATATATGGAGTGCAATTTTAGTTATAGAAATTCTAGTAGTAGTGTTGTGACATTAGGTGAACAAGTCATTAAAAAGAGTGAACGATTCAGATATCTAGGCTGTATTGTTCAAAATGATTGTGAAATAGATGGAAAAGTTATTAGTAGAATTCAGATTGGATGGTTGAAGTGGAGGAGCATATCTAGCCTGTTGTGTGATAGAAAAGTACCGCTTAAACTTAAGGAAAATTTTTATAAGATGGTGGTAGAATGTTGGCCAATAAAAAAAGCATAAAGAAGTTAAGTGTTGCAGATGAGGATGCTCAGTGGATGAGTGGCTTTACTCTTAGAGATAAAATGTGAAATAGTATGTTAGGAAAAAGTTAGAGTAGCTACAGTGGCGAGATAAGATTAGAGAGATGCCTTAGATGGTTTGGCCACATAAAGCGTTAGTATCAGATAGATTGGAGAGTAGATAATTAGAATTGTCTTATGTTAAGAAAAGGTAGAGGTAGACTTAAAAAGACTTGGTTAAGATGTATAAAAAATGACCTTAGTATACCTAAATTAAATGAAAATTTTGACACATAATAGGACACAATGAAGACGAAAGATTTATGTAGCCAACCCACTTAGTGAGATAAAAGCTTGTTATTATTGTTGTATCGATATATATATATATATATATAAGTACTAATCAAATTAATAATTTTATTATAGGTACTTCAATTAAAAAAGTAAATCACAAAGGGAAGGAGACCCTAGAAACTTCATGTTAATATGGATAATTATATTCCTTCATTATAGTAAATTTAATTCTTTTTTTAGACTAGTTGCATTTAATTATGGATATATGTGATAGAAAAAGCTTCTTTATTATAATTTGTTGATGCATTTATTTACCTCTCTTATATTAAATAGATAGCCTCAATGTTAATCATATTTATTAATATACTTGTTCTCGTACAAATATTGGAAACCAACATGGACAGTCTTATAAATGTATGATATAAATGATACATAAATTGATGAAATATAATATAAAATGAAGCAATAATTATGGTGATGGAATGTACATGTTGAGGATGGAGTTTTCTATGATCTTGGTTGAGGGCCTTGATGTATGCCGCGTAAATGAGAATAGAAACACTATCCATTAGAGTGATGAGAAAAAAAAATCTTTTTGGAAACTATGACATGTTGAGGATAGAGTTTACCCCCATATGATACTGGTTGATGACGCAATGTACTCATGCACATAAATGAGAATGGAAACACTATCCATTAGAGTGGTTTGAAAAAAAATCTTTTTTGGAAATTATGACAGTTGAAAATATGAAAAAAAAAATACTATATCAATTAAGTAATGTTTACTTTATTTTTTTCAAACTATTTAAAAATATTTTACTTACATGTTTCATTATTACTTAAACTATTTATGCATATTAATTTTGTTGTCTTGATTTATTGTAATGCATAAGCATAATAATCCATTGAACTGTTAATTCATCAGTTAGTTGTCATAAATTTTTCAGATAACCCTCTTTATAAATGCAAGGGACCAACTTTAAGAGATAGGTATTTGACAAATTTATGTTTTATATTATTTCAATTGTGAATATAAGCACTTTAGATAGATTTGTGTACTTTATCGATTGGCTTTTTAGTTGGCACATTATGATTTGAAAGATTTATGTACGTTGTATTCTCTCGAATGTGTTTAAATTAAGTCTTTTTCATCAGACCATTCATTCATGCCTTGATATTTCAAGCTTCCAGTTCAGGTCGTGGCACTATCATCGAAGTAATTAACACCAACTTGAAAAATCTAATCGAAGGATGTATGAAAAAAGTGAGATTTATATAATTAGCATGCAAAATAATGGAATTCACATATTTAACACTTAAACTTTGCTATTTACATAAATAGAATCAAAAATATCAAATTATAATAAAATATAACACTACTATTAAAACATTTACCATATCATCATGCTGCTTATCCCCTCACTCTTTGCCATTGGTCTCCGTCATAACCCTTCGTCACCCGTCTCCTTTCTCTCCAACAAACTCTTCTACACGATCAAAAACATAGGAACTTTTGTCGCAAATGGCTCCTAACTAAACAAGACCTCCCTACCTTCACCTAAACGCAACATCATGGCTCTAAATTAGTAGATTCCTTTTTGGCTTCACGTACCGCATCAGCACAAGTGGATCGATATAGAGCTTCATGGACAACAAATTTGATGAGTGCATGTCTTCCTTAATCACATGCATCCCACTTTGCCAGCATTTGACTGCATGGATGCACAAACCTCCACTATGAGGTGGGCATGAAGCCTCTGACCCTGTTGATGTCCACCACCCCCTCAAATCTCCACCACCTCCATCTCCAACATCATCCAAGAAAAAAAAACTACTATGGGTCTTCTACACTAAAGAAGAGGAGAGATAATCGAGAGAAAGCGGGAGATGGGTCTTGAACTAGGGGGCATGAGTGGCAAAGATAAGGGTAGGGTTGTTGTGCAAGTGGTGGAGTGTTCAATGAAGGTGGTGATAGAGATGAGCGGCGGAGGGCTGCAATAGCAACCTATAGCAAAGGGTGGCAAGCAAGGCGGCGCTATTACGGAGTGAGGGTATTTTAAATTGTTATTTTGAATGCTATTTATATAAATAGAAAAACTTGAGTGTTAAATATATAAATTCTAATGTTTTGTGTGCAATGTATGTAAATCCCCCAGCCCCTTAAAAAAAGTATAATCTGAGGCTGCCCTAAGCGGCAAGTAACATATAATTTACATGAAAGACAGGACCTTGTCAGCTAACCGTTGTATAGGTGCTTCCCTTGCCTGTGCCTCTTCAACCAAGCGAACTATATCTCCCATCATAGTCTCACCACCTGGTCTTTTAACCTCAATAGTCAGTCTGCCATTTAGGTTGATACTTCCAGCTGTCACTTCAGTCTGGTGAAAGGAAATAAACTGAAGTCAACTAAAAAAATTAAACTTCCAAAATGAGAATTTAAACTATTGACTAATACTGTTCCATTGAACTCCTGGGACAGAGCCAACCGTCAACTAGGAACAAGACATGTAAGTACCCCAGGTAACTTGGTCACCGGCATAGGCTCCCCAGTGAAGCTTGATTCATCAACAGTGCTTCTACCAGTTTTAACAATTCCATCTGCAGGTATGCGGTCCTATACAATAAGATTGGGAAAATGATTAAGAGGTTGGTTATTTATAGTATATCCTGCGCATTAAAAAATAATAGCCAATATTCTAATATATATATATATATAAAATAAAAGAAAAGGCAACAATTCAATGACGGTATAGTGAAATTAATATAATTATGTATCTACTGTAAATTCTCCTTGTCTTCAAGTCAATTCATCGCAAAATGAAGTATCTCAGTATTCTCAAAATGTATTAAAATACAGTCTTCAGCACATAAAACACACAAGCTAATGTGCAACGAGCACGGAAGACGAGCAGGCTAATTTTAAGAAAATGAAAAGTACATTTCACTCACTCCGGGAAATACAACAATTTGGTCTCCAACAGCAAGGCTGCTGCATGGAACTTCGGTAGTATAAGGTGAATCTCCCAAACCCCTGTCAACAACAAGGCGAGCTTTTGTAGGAAGAATGTTTAAAAGCCCAGTCATGTCACTAGTAGCTTTTATTTTTGCTCTCTGTTCAAGGTTTTTGCCTAACAAGACAAAAGCTATCAACATTATAGGTTCCTCAAAATATGTCTTCCATCCCTGCATGAGTGAGGCTATGTTAAAAGCTCCACTTATAACTTAAAAATAAAACTGCATTTTAGAAGAAACATCCGCTTAAAATACACAATAGAAAATTATGCCAAGGCTAGATTGCAAGTACATTAATAATCAAAATAAATATGAAATTCAAAAGATTATGCAAAATCTACAAAATTAAAATGACTAAAAATGCTAACAATAGAAATATTAAGGAATGCAAAATTAAATGACTAAAAATAAAAAATGCAAAATCTACAATCTTAATAAATATTTTACCATCCCAATATCATAAGACTTTTATTTTATTTTATTTTATTTTATTTTATTTTATTTTTTGCGTGATTAAAGCATAGTGTTTCCTTCATTGGTGAGGAATAGCAGCCAAGAGGACTGAGTGAGTGCAACGGGGCAATAATAACATAAGTACTCTGATCAACAGCAACAAAGCAAGCAACCCTATTGTCAGTAACAAAGAGAAAGGACTCTAATTTGTGCGACATTGGTTCATAGTTCGGCGTTTCATCGTATTTAGTCAAATCGACTATGAAAAGTCCCACTTCATAGATTTCAACACTCGCACATCAATCTAATCCATTTTGCGAACGAACGATTTGAGTAGCTTCAACGATAATTGAAACATTCCAAGTTCGATTTATGTGATATCGTATCTATCATTCATCATTTTGCATCGATATCAATTGAGGGCATCCTCCTTTGATGACTTCAACATTCTAAATATGTCAACAAGGTCCACTCCACGAACGAGCAACAATTAAGTGATTTCGATCTACATTAATACGTATCAAATTGATTTGCGTGACATCATGTATGCTATCTAGTTCGATGTTACATTCATTTATGCCTATACATGAAGTATGTATTGAGGTCAACATGAACATGCATATCATTTAGTTAAACATAATGTCATAAGCCCCTAGTGTATGTAGTTGATAAAAACCAAAAATCTTGTGTATTTTTAATTGACCCAATTCAGATACTCCATAGTTTTGCTTAGTTTTTGCTATAATTTAATCAAATCCATCTAGCACAGACCTATTAAAAGGATGATAAAGTTTAGATTGACATGAAAGTAGATCACATTTAAATCAAAATAAAAATTTGAATAAGCCAAATTGTTGACTAGAAAAACTTTAACAAGGATGAAACAGTCAATACCAGTTTTGGCATCAAGGATGCCACCACACTGACAGCAAAAGATGATATAGCGCCTAAACCAACTAGAGTATTCATGTTGGGTGACCCCTTAACTAGACTTTTCAATCCATCAAGAATAAGCCTTCGTCCTGGTGCAGCAAAAGCAAATATTGAAAGTGACAAATGAAATGGTGTGGAATGAAATGCATGGACCCATGAAGGTGCATTTGATCCAAGGAAATGAGAGGCATGTCCCAAGAGGCATACAGCGCATAAGGCCCATGAAACTGCAAGCTCTTGACCTAAAGAAAACAAATAACTTTAGAATAAGTTTAATAGTTTGCAAATTGTATCAAGTTACATAAATAGCAAATTTTAGTGCAAAAAAACCAAATTACTAATAAAAATAGAAATCATCAGAATCCCTTTTCCAAAAGTATTGGCTTTCATTATGGAGCAACGCTAGAGAATCCAAAAAATAATATTATTTTCCATCAGGAATTTAAACTGCTTTAATCACATCAGAAATTTAAACTGCTTTAATCAGTGATAGAACATAAATGCCTTGGAGTAATACTGCAAATAATATTGCAGATCAGGCAAACCTACAAGCGCAAAATAAAAAAGAAGAAAATATCCACTCTGGATTTCGTGCAAGCAATCTGGTAAGAAAGCTTGTTTTTTGTTGCATTTTCCAAACGATGCTGAGCAAACTCCAAACACATTTGAAATTCATTAGACCTCTCGCCATGATATAAGGAATATAAAATTGAAAAAGTTTACATACTAATTACATTATCATACATATCAAACAAGAGTAGTCAACAAAGCATGATATTAGAAATATGAATCAGTAATATCATCTAGAAAAGACTTCACATTAATGAATAAACATTTTATTTATTGTGACATGGAAACTTCAAAAACTAAAACAAGAAAAAACCACAACCCATCCAGTAACAAAAGCTTCCTGCCCCACAAAGGTATAAAGAACAAAAATTTGCATGCTGTTTCAACGACTAAGTACCTTAATAAAGAAAATGAGTATGTCGCAAATCCAGATACATACCACTTTGTTTCAAAAGCTTAAGTTTTTCATCCATCTTCCTCTCGAAAACTCTATACCAACTTTCTCTTGCAGAATCTATACAGAAAATTTACCATCATCACAAATGCATGATAAAATGGAAAAGCAATGTAACAAATACCATGAAATAATCAATCATAAATTTAGAATATCAAGACTTCGCAATAATCATTAGCCTTATCAAAACTAATTGGTGATAAGCTTTGAGAAATCTTCTTTGCCATTCATGCCTACTAAGTGTCGAATATAGTGTGGACTCAAGTTTCCGTAAATCTTTTCATGCAACTTTTAGCTTAATTTAATTTGCTCTAGATATTCTTGTGCAAATTATACAGCCTATTATACATGGAAATATCTCCTAAGTTTATTTTCTTATAATATTATCTTCAATAGACGCCGCAACCAAATCCTACAATCCCTTATATAGTCTGTCCCATATTTTTCGATGGTTCATGACGGACCATGGTACAGAAATTCCTTGGAAACATAGCATGTAACTCAATGAACACCATTTTGATAGAGGTGTTAAAGTTATGTTAAAAGGAAGAATTTATTAAACACTCAACAATATTACATTATTTTAGACTATAATCAAAAATGATAATATCATGCAATTGAAATGAAAGAATAATCAAATTAAATGAGACAACAAGGTAAACCAAAAACATAATTAATTAACAAGTTCGAAAAACTATAACATGTAAGATGTAATCATCCAAAGTAGAGAAATAATAGTCAAAGCCATAAAGGCATAAACTAAATTAATCATCTCACAATCAAAATAAACTTCTTCATCCCCATCTCCAGCTTGTTGCAACACAAACCATTAATCAAGTCATCCCACAAAAGCCTAGTTAGCCATAGGCCAATTTCAGCACCAATCCATGACGAAACTAAACCGAACCCTCTTCATGGCATTTTACACGCGTTTCTATGTATAGCAAAATTTCTCTTATTTTTAATTTAATTTATTTTATTAGGTTCATTTATCTTCTCTTAATAAAAATTTAGTTCAAGTGAAATACATTATGAATGAAAATCATAAATTATTTTTCTTACAATTAAATATCCAACATAGGTTGATGCAATATCTTGATAGACATATCAATAAAGTTGTTAGAATATGATTAACTTTAACAATCTTAGTATCTTATATAAAAATAAAAATTTTATTTTATTATTGTAATAATAAAACTAATGTTGGAGTGGCCTTAAAAAAATAAAGTGTGAAAAACAGTACAACCTAATTATATTCTAATAGAAGTGTAGAAATACTTAGGAGATCAAAAAATTCTTAGCTTTCTAATCTTTTTAACATTATTTATAATACTAAAAAGATATCATATGAGTGGAGAAAGAGTTTGTTAGTTCCCATCTTAAAGAATAAAGATGATATGCAAGTTATAAAAGAATTAAGTTATTGTATCATACATTAAAATTATGGAGAGTAATTTAACATAGATTATGACATGATACAAAATATTTAAACCAATTTGGATTTATACTAGGTAGGTCTACTATGGATGCTATACATTTGTTGAGAAGTTTGATGGAAAGTATAAAGAGAGTAAGGAGGATCTACATATGATATTTGTTGATCTAGAAAAAGCATATGATAAAATAAAGTTACAAGAGAAGTGCTCTGAAGAGTTCTAGAAAAGAAGAGAGTTAATATTGCTCATATACATATAGTTTAAACTACCTATCAATCGTCTAAATGTAGCGGGATCAAAAAGAAGATTGACTTCTTCACTGTGATGCTTCATGTTTACTTCTAAAGAAGTATCCACATAGAAGGTATTTTAAAAGCCAGACAAAATAATCAGATCCCTTATATACTTATGTTGGTTTAAGAATGTACTAGAGACATTAAAGTGAACCTCTAAACCAAAGGAATAAGGACACTAAATTTTTCATATGAAATGTTACCTAAAGATGGTGTTGTAAATGACTAATTTAAGTCAATATATCCCAATAACGATAGTGCCTACAACATAAACTAAAAGAAGAGCAACCCATTTGAAGGTAGACATAATGATGAAAATATTTGCACTGTTTAAAAAAATTAGGTAGGGTTTTTCTATATTTATCAAATCATACATGTGGACCTGTTTCAGTCCATATGGGGAACGCTTCAGTCCACATCTGTACGAGAAAAGGTAAGAACACCAAGTGAATTGGATCATGAATAGCTCACAAAGCTGCATGCAAGATGGAGAGATGGGAGTGTGATTGCAAAGGAGCATGGGCAAGTTGGCATAATGGAAGGATTCATGCAACAAGCAAGATTGAGCGGGGTTAGATCATGTGAAATCAAACAAAATTACAAAGTCATATATCTTAACAAATTGCAAGGTATGATAATTGAGCGATCAAATCCTAATGGATCTTCACATGGACCCAGGAAGAATCTTTACAAAATCTTGAGTCGAAGAATGATGGGATCCTCCTGAGACCTTCATCGATCAAAAATATAAGGACACAACAAAGACAAAGAAAACAAACAGTGTTGACTTTGATACCATAACAAAAATATTTGTGCACAAATTAGTTGTCCTCCCTTAAAGATTCTATTCATTATATAAAACAATAATGGGTAACATACAAGACAGTGATTGAACAAAGAAGACAATAATTGTATTCCTAATCTGTGAATATTTATAGTCACACTAATTAATTATGTATATTTCTAGCCACAACTCCTAAAAAATAATCGATACAATAACAAATGCATATCATATTTGATAGGGAGAGCTACACAAGTGTTTAAATTTTCACATAAATGACCTTAGCTAATAATCAACTTGCTTGCCTTTTCAACTCAACATACTTTGTTGGGTGGGTTCATCCTATAATGAGATGAGTTGGGTCACTACAAACTTGGACAAAAATAGGTTTCCTATATGTGGTGTAGTAGAGAAAACTCATTTGGAAGCTCTTCAGAAGTTCAAGTCTTGAAAGTATTCATGAAATTAGCATCTTCCATATGTATAAGCTGCTTAACCTTCCAAGATTGAATTTCATTAGCTAATAAAGCCAAAACAATATCATATTCATGGCTCTCGCACAAAATTCCTTCGATGATAGGAATTGTAGATAATTTTGGGTTTCATAGAAGGCATATGCTATGCTTTTGATTGTAGAGTTAGCTTTTAGGTAGGTGCAGGAGGCTTGGTTGGATATAATTTAATACAAAATATATTAGATCTAAATAAAAAAGTGCTCTCATTCCGATAGTGGATCATGCTCATGCTACATCAAAAAGGTCAACCTAACAAAACATGTGTCATATCCATATGTTATAATACATCTCATCAAATTTAGTCAAAATAACTATCTTGGTAGGAACTAAGTCTTGTTCTCTCATATGAAGAGAGGTCTTATGAACTCATGCTACATTAAAAGGCTCAGGATGAGGCTTGGCAATGAGTTATATTGTAAACAATGCAAATTTGAAAATAACATTCATGATCCTTCCTCCATCAAGTACCAACTTGCATCTTTTATCTTCATGGGTAGCATAGCTAAAGAAAAGGTAGTTGTTTACTATTGGTTCCTCAAACATAGGAACAAAATAAATGTATTGCATGACATGTAATAATTGATCTTGCAAACTCATCACCCTCAGACATGTCTTATTGAAGTTCAAGTGTCTCTTTAAAAATCTCTACTATTAACAAATTTCTTTTAGGACACTTAAAAACCTCTTTGAAAAAGGTTAAAGCAAAATAGCTCAAAAATATGATTCACATATATAAGAAGTTGAACCAAGAAGGGACCAAGTCATGGAAACAAGAAGTTAAAAAAAATGAAAAGAGAACAATAATTTGACACATCACACCAAAACTCTCATAGGAGAAGCACATCATAGCATCTCCAAGAAGAATATTTTGCTAGTTAGATATTATGGGAGCACTAAATGGTGCTCAAATAGACTATCTAAAGAAAAAATATGACTTAACTACTACTTACTAGCTGACACTGACAATGATAAAGGGGTCCTAAATGAATAAAAAAACATAAATATTATAATTAAATAATAAAAATACTAAATTAAAATTTCAAATGCCTAATCTAAATATGATATCTACTGAGATATCTATAATGCCAATGAACAACACATAAATAAGCAAAAAGAAGAAAAACACACAAAAATTAAGCATGGAAAATTTTACATGGTTGAGAAACATCGTGTATAATTGTGCATACGTTGGCATGGTCTTAAATTCAGTCTTGCTTAGTGATACCCAATGCTAAATTGAATGAACACAAAAAAGTCCATTCCTTGATCATTGGAAATTAAAAGGTAAAATTTTAAAGGATATTGTGGTTGCATCTTATGAACTTTACATTACAATAAGGAATAGGCAACTTCATAGTATCCAATCAGAACAAATATTATGTTTAGGCCCCAAATGAAAAGTTCTCAAAGTGGTACATAACAGGTTCAATTCTTATCTTCTCTCATGAAGCATTTAGGAAAAAGCCAAAATTAAAAAGCCATGATATGGTTATTTAAAGATCATTGAAACCGTCCCCTCAGCCAAGATGAAAAATTAACAGATAACTTCTCATTTAAAGAACTGGATAAATATATTCTCTCGGTAAACAATTAACAGCGGGATACTGAAAAAAACAAATAAATGAATGTATGGCTGTTGTAACTATAATTTTGCCACAAAAACAAAATCTGCCACCGACTGGAAGCTATGTTGTGGATTCAACATGTTTAAAGTAACTATAAATAGAATTAGGAACCATTCCTGATTAAATGGAGTCATTATATAGCGTCTAAGGAGAATATAAACGGAAAAACCAACTTCCATTCACAAGAGAGCAATCCATAATCAATAAATCGATTCGTGTCATTACCTCGAATACTTGACTTGAATCCGTAAGTGGTCAATTGGGATGCAGTTTCACACCCAATTGCTTTTGCCAGTTATGCATGACCTCACCTTCAGGAAAAGCCCAAACAACTGCTGTCTCGGTAGCAAGGTTAACAGTAGCTGACGATACCTGAGGCTGAGAACATAGACATTGGTTACCATGCCACCATTCATCAAAATCACCGATCCCTTACCTTTTATCCGCAGTTCATAACAGAAAAGTTAAGGTGAAACGCATCTTACTTGGCTCTCTAAAATGCGCTTAACACTGGCAGCGCATCCGCCACAAGACATCCCCTACAACAAGACCATCAGAATAAACCCAAAATAAATTCTTTCACGCATATGTTGAATCAAAGCATCAAAAAGGCCGGAAAGCAGGAACACCCTTACTCCTACGTCTAACAGAATAACATCAGGCCCGGCTGATGAGCCTTCCTCCGCCTCCACAGACAAAGACTTCGCCCGGCCCTCTCCACTGCCAGATCCGCCGCCGCCTCCACCCGCCCCAAGGCCGCCGCCGCCGCCGCCAGAGGAGGAAAAAGATAAGGAAGAGAAGCAAGCTAATCCGCCAGATTCCGGTGCTAGAGAAGGGGCATTCCGCAGCACGTTTCCTACGTAGGAAAACAATATCAGCTCCCTGCATCTTCGGAGATCGATATTGCTCCCGAATGCCCTGACCGGGCCGGCGAACAAGCTACGGCATGGCGGGAGAGGATGCTGGCGGAGGCGACCGCAGAAGTAGGGCTTCCTGTTGAATTTTACGGTCTTGGAGAACGTCAAGAAGGGAATGGTGGCCACAGCGGCGACCTCCATCGATTCTTCTAAGACTTTACCCGCCTATTCCTCTCGGCGGCTGCAACGCTTGTATGTACCGCCCGCTGGCGCTTGATTTCGCACGTGCAGTGAATTTTTTTCTTTTAAAACGAAAATAAAGATGAATGTTTATCACATGAAAGAACACCTTTGGTTAGATTCAAAGCTCTGAAATTAATAAATTTGTTAACAAATTCAATCTTTAATTTAGTAGTAAAACATACCACGTTCCTCTCTTCCGTCTACATCTAAAATAAATAATAGAATAAATTTTTAATTATTTTTCTATTTTGTTCTTACTATTTGAATAACATCTTTCGAATATTTCTTGTCTTTTATTTAGGCTTACTGAGCTCATTTTTTTTTTTTTTTTTGGTGACGAGGTGTCCACCCCTGATCCCACCCACTATGTGGCGTGTGACTTCAAGCGTAGTATCCCGGCTGAGCACGGCCCGAGTCACCATTTCTTTTCACGTATTGTGCATCTGTCACGAAGGAAATCGAGCGGTCCAGGGGGTTCCACTCGCTCACCAACTAAAAGCGTGGGTAGCTCATGTTTTTTTCCCTTCTCGATCTAGACTTACTCAGCTTACTTGGTCTCCTGTCTCATGATGTGACTAGCTGAAGGTCATGTAAAGACTTACGATCATTTGACATAAAAAAATAGATCTAATTTGATTCATCAATGCATATAAATAAATTTGTTAAGATAAAAATTTAATTATATCTCATGTCATGATTTTTCGATAATTTTATATTAATTGTCGACTATCTAATACAATCTTTTATTTTTCTCATCCAAAATTTGAAACGTGTCAACAATAATATTTCAAAAATTATGAAAAAATAATTGAGCATAGATTATGATGTGATACAAAAAAATTTCAAAATCAATTTGATTTCATTTTAAATATGTATGCTATGAATGTTGTACATTTGTTGAGATATTTGATGGAATAGTATAGAGAGATAAAAGAGAATCTATATATGATATTTATTGATTTGAAAAAAAGTATATGAGAAAGTTTCAAGAAAATTATTTTGAAAAGTTCTTTTACTAAGTATTTTCTTATTTCAACTAGATTATTCAAAGATAGGCTTTAAGCACATATATTCTTACTAGACATTTATAAAAAGGCATACCTTGGTATATGCTTTTTGTTGATGATAGTCTTCTTGTTGATAAGATTATAGAGAGAGTTATAGAAAAACTTGAATTATGAAAGCCAACCTTAGAGTCTAAAGACTTTCATTTGAGTAAATATAAAAAAAAAAAAAATACATGAAACATAATTTTAGTTGTAGAAGATCTAATAGTGTGATTATTATAATAAATTATCAAGTCATAAAAAAGAGTGAACATTTTAAATATCTTAAGTCTATTATTCAAAGTGATGGTTAAATAAATGTAAATGTTATTAATAGAATTCAAGATAGATAGTTGAAATGGAGGAATACATCATACTTATTATGTGATAGAAAAATATTGCTTGATTTTAAAGAAAAATTTTACAAAATTATGGTAAATTATGCAATAATTTAAGGCTCAAACAATTGATTAATAAAAAAGAAGCATAAATTTAAATATTGTAGAGATGAGAATGCCAAGGTGTATGAATGACTTTACAATTAAGACAAAATGTTGATCATCTAATGACCTAATTAAGAGAATAAATATATTAAATTCAACATACATTTAAAAAATATATAAATAAACTTTAAAAAACTTGATTAAAAAAATATAAAATTAATCTTATTTTATTAAAATAAAATAAAAATGGCACTTAATAAAACATAATGAAAAAAAAACTCATAACCAACCTAATGTGTGATAAAAGCTTATTGTTGTTATTGTCTTGGTAAAACAATTGGAGTCCTTACTTCCTAAACATTCATCACTAATTTACCAAATGCCACCCACCTCTTGAATTTATTGAGATTTTGGGCCCATTTGGGCGATTCGCGACTTTTGAGAAGTATGTAAGCTAGCAGAAGAAGTTTGGCGGGAAGGCTGGCATTCTTGCTGATTATTTGGAAAACTCTATTTAGAATCTATTGTGATCATTGTTTATCGTAAATGGTGAAATATTCTATGTTATATAAGCTGAATAAATTTAAACATAATGAATAAAAATATGATAACTAATACCCATATGTAGTCAAAAGTCAACTAATAAATTACATTAACAGATTGCACATTACTTAATAAAAAATTCTACCTAATTAATAACAGTAATATTAAAATTACAAGTACAATAACTAGTGAGATCAGAATATTAAGCCTAATATCCTATTGACAAGCACAATAACTAGTGAGATCAGAATATTAAGCCTAATATCCTATTGATCTAATCTTTTTTAATTTTTTTTTCCATTGCTACCCTCTTAGCATGATCAATGTTTGATGTGTCACTATTCGTCAATCCATCTGAAATAGTTGCAATCATCTTCTGTTCTATTTTTTGGACACCTGAAAAATCTTCTCTCATAATTTTCTTCCATATGTGAAGTAAATACATAACATTATAAACCACAGTTGTAATACACAACTCTAGACTCAACAGAGCTCCTTGAACTCATATTTCCTAACAAAGTAAATTATGTAAGCAATAAAAATATTAATATGAGGACTAGTGACATTACAAAATATTTTTAAAATTAAAATGAAATGACAAAATATTTATTTCCCCAAAAAAGTGATAGATATTTCATCAAGAAAAATAGAAGGGTTACAATTATTAACAAAAAAGATAGAAACTTGACTAACTAAAAGTAGTTAACCAACTATGAAGGCTCACAAATACAAATACAAGAAGCTCAAAAGACATAAGCAAGCGTGACAAATACATTAAAGTAAATTATACGCTGGCTCGTGAAAGTCTATCCAGGAGCAACATTATATGTGAGCATCCAAACTTCAAAAGAAGGGGTTCTGATCACATAAAATGCTACCAGCCTTAACGATAAAAAAAAGTAACATCAATGCTATCATAATTATTTCCTTCACTATCAGGGAGAATCAGCCACCAAGCAGTAGTTCTAGATACCATATAAGCAGAAACAACAATACTGACCAACAAACGCGGATAACAACCAACCAACCCTAATTAGAAGCAGGCTAATCGGGAACAAAAGCGAGCAAACCAAAATATAAAGCAACCCAAAAATAACACAACCAACCAACCAACTAGACAGAACCCAAGTAAACCTGACCCGACCATTGACCCTGACCCAATAACATTTCAAAATACCAAACCAAGTCACCACCACCTCAGGTAAAACAACAACCATCCCTCTTTATTAAAATATGTCGTTGGTCTATTACCCAAATCTATCTTCTTTAGACAAAGATCACAAAATATTATTTTCACATCTCTCTCCCAAGTAGCACCAGCTCCACCTTCCCTTGGGTTTCCCATTTACAGGGCCTATCATTATCACACAAGCGATGAAACCCAGATGAATCAAACAACAAAGGATTAAAATTACTTAATTTTGTTAGACAATGCTAAATTGGTTAGGCAATCCTTTCATTGGAGTCAACAATAAGAACATAAAAAAGTATTACATTTTTGTCAAATTACATTGCAAATATTAGGTCCAAGTCTAAGGACAACAAGCATAAACAAACTCACATAAAGTAAAATATCATAGGCATCACAGCCTTCATCATACATGAATATTCTAAGATAACATAAAGCTCAATAACATGCATATCTTTTGATTATATGATAATGACATGAGCTTATAGAAAAAGAAGTGTATTAATTTCTAATTAAATTCATTTACAAGCATTTAATAACAAAAGGCATATGGAGTGCTTGAAACTCCTATCAACACAAGATCTTAAGAGGGGATTGATGTATACTGTAGTGAGGATTTAACACAATATCATAGTTTATAAAGAAGGCAATCAAATCATTACTCCTTTGTTCACCATCTTACTTCCAAGCAGTCAATCTTGTCAGTATATCAACAAAAATCATTCCATAGTAATTTCCCATAACACCTAAATACTTTGAACATTTCTTACTAGTCTTAATCATGGCTTATAAGACCACCTAGCCATTTTATCGAGTGCAATATTTGCACAAATAAAATAATTTAATACTCAAGCACCTAAGAATATCTCCTCCTCTAAAGACAGAAAAAAAATTTGCTCAACCGTGCAATACTCAGTATTCCAATCTCCATGTATTTAAGATCACCATAAGCAACAAAATAATACATTAACTGAACAAAACTTGCATGGACCAAATTAACATTGCCTAATAGGCCCGAAATGAAGATCAGATTTTCCACAGAAAAGTCGGAGAATGATTTCTCTCTCTACCTCATGGGCAATTACCACAAAATAATATCTGATCTGTCTTCAAATAACAAATGCTCAAAGGAGAGATCGTATTTACTTACCTTCACAGACGACGGAAGACGACAAAAGACAGATTAAAAAGAAGGAAGACGGCAAAAGACGAATACAGAAGGAGGAGATCGAAACCCTGGACTCTCAAATGATGAACATAAATAGCACGAGAAAACGAGAAAGAACGCACGGGCGAGCGAAATGCAGTGGGGTAGTATAAATAATTGTTTTTTCTCACGTAGATGCGCTCCCTTTGATCCGCATTCAAACTTCACAGCAGCATCGCGACAAAATCCCTACACATAGCAGAAACAAACGGCCAAGCAGCGTGATTCAAACCGCGCCGCGAATGAAACGGGCCCTATATGATCTCAACTTATTGAGATTCAAGTAGTTAGCAATGCTAGATCAGCAAATCAACTCTTAAAATCTATTTTGAATGCCTAGATCAACAAATCACTCTGATTTTGCTAAGTTCAATGATTCAATCAAAGCTATCAATAATTATCAAATGGCAGACATCTAAAATTTTTTTAATAACAACAAAATTACTAAAATGTTAAAAGAGGATCGGACACGCCTTTATTGATACTATATGGATCTCCCAAGCTCCCAAACATTTCTCAATCAAAATCACTCTGCCTTGAATTACGTTGTCCCTTGATGACTCGCCAATTTCAGTCATCCAACCATAATACATAGCTGAAACAATTTAAAGGTAAACTCCAAGTTGCATGGTATCTAGAATCCTTGAAGGCATCCCGCTTAACGCCATGAAGCTGACCTTCGTCCCAGTTTGCAGCATCAAAATATCAAGTACCGACCCGACCAGTCAGCTTCACTCATGTCTTTTGATTAAGTACTCATTTGAAACAGCCTATAATTATTTGTAAAAAAGCTGCAGCTTATTGAAAGAATAAACGTATAATTATTATAAAATAAAAATATTTTTTAAATTATAATGATTATATTAATTACAGTTTTAAAAAAAAAAAACTAAATAATTTTCTTACAACTATCATATTAAAAAATACATATTTTAACATAAAAAAATTCTATAACTTTAGGAGAAATAAAATAATGCAAATGCTACCCAAATGAGAAATTATTACATGCAGAGTTCGGATGGTTTGATTACTATAAAAACGGATGATACACAATAATTGTGTACAAGTATATACGTTGTGTACATGTACAAAGTTGATTTGTCATCCATATACACAGCATATACATAGCAATAAGAACCGTCCGGACTCTTAGCATAATAATTTCCCCCAAACGGACCCATTGGCATGTGCGTAGGTAGCATATGACAATTCACGCGAAAAAGTAAATACATTTACAAAAACATCATAGCATCACAGGAATGAAAATCAATATCAATGTATCTCCGATGAATTGAGTAGCTGCGAAAGTTTTGGGAGATATGTAAGAGAAGCAAAAGAAAAAAAAAATCAACAAATTGAATAGAATTTCTGTGGCAAGCTTCTTCTGGCATCCCGACACATTCAGCACGTTTTTACTGGAGCGTGTTGAAGAGATGATAAATGCTCGTGGGGGTTGCTTCCTGGCAACCTGTCGCCAGTGAAACAAAACAGTAAACAGTCCACAAAATGAGATGTGAACAATTAATTCATAGCTAAAATAAAAAGAATGAGGAAGCCTGCGGACCCATTTATATAACTTTTCCTGCGCCACACCAACATAATCATGCATCAGCTTATTATGATATTTGATTAAATCTGATGTTACGTATAAAGGCCGATTCTAATGCCGAGTGTATGTCAAAAATATCCCTTTACCTAACATAAAATCACTTTTCTTTTGATTCATGTTTATTTTTGTTTTGTTTCCAATCCTCACCAGAATAGAAATTCAATAAAAGAGGGGTAGATATTTCAGTTAGTAAACTATCCAAGTTTGGCTGTGACGGAAAATGTTGAAACGGGATCATTTTATCGAATATGCATGTCAACTTCAATACACGGAGAATTATATAGGCATTAACAATATACCTATGCAATATATCTACCAGGTGTGAAAATTTAATTTAAAAAACTCAACTAAAAAGAAGAATAAAACCCACCATTTGCATGCATATATCATATATGAACTTATATGAATCTGCATGTACAACGCAGCCCTATCAACATTGATGCAAAGCATGATAAGCTCTCTCTAATGTTGTTTGAAATTTATCATAATTATAATAAGGCATAATATTCAAGAATCTCTTTTGATTAAAAGAGAGTGCAACACTTGAAGAAAAGTTTAACACATAAAACTTCAGGATGGCAAATCCGAGAAATCATCAAACCAATATGACATGGAGGTGATGGCACCAATGTTACATCACAGAAGTGACTGATGTGATCACGTAGCTTTAGCAAAAAACTCAGATCAGTGCGGATTGTTACAACAGGATGCATTTAAGGAGAACGATGAGATTTTGTAGCTGAGTCACGTGAGTGGTCCGTAAGAGAACAAATCCCACTAGTCATGCATGATCAGGTGCGGGATGGTGAGCGATGCCAACTAAGGCAGACTATTCAAGTATAAGGTCTATGGATGTAGAGTGTGATGATAGGGATGCAGCACAATTTGGAGCTATTGGGTTCAACATAGCGGGTGGTGTGCTATAACAAAGGCATGATGACTGAAGGGGGTGTAGAGATAAGGCATGCAAGTCATGCAAAACATAGGGGAGTAGAGCCTCAATTTGCACAAGTACGTCATGCACAAGGAACACTAGCGATAAGGTTTGATTGCAGATGTTCATGTCATCTGCAAGAAACAAACTTCTTGGTTTTCATATTGACGAAAGAGGAAGAGAAAATATGGAGTCATGCATTATTTATTACATATCAAACATAATCAAAACAAGTTAAAAAGACAAAGGAACACATATCTATAAGCTAAAATAAAAAGAATATATAATGTTATGATTGTCCTGGATCAATTATGGATAAACTATCAGCTAAGCCAATTTCAAGTTGCTAACAAAAATAAATTTTAGAAACAAACCATATTCCCTTCTATAAAGAGCCCCATTTGATGATGGTTTTATAGCCCTTATTATTCTTCAACAACAACAACAACAACAACAACAAGCCTTAATCCCACTAGGTGGGTCTACATGAATTTCATCTCCATTGTGTCATATTATGTGTTAAATTCTCATTTAATTCAAGTATACTAAGATCATTTTTTTATACATCTTAACCAAGTCTTTTAGATCTACATCTACCTTTCTTAACATAAGAAATCTAATGCATCTACTCTCCTAATCATCATGGACGACGCGCTTTATGTGGCCAAACCATCTAAGGCATCTCCCTAATCTTATCTACCATTGGAGCTCCAACTTTTTCCCCAAACATACTCATTTTGCATTCTATCTCTAAGAGTAAAGCCACTCATCCACACAAGCATCCTCATCTCAGTAACACTTACTTATCTTTCTTTTTTATTGGCTAACATTTGCACCATAAGTCATTGCGGTCTTACCACCATCTTATAAAATTTTTTAAGTTTAAATTGAAACTTTTCTATCACATAATAGGCCAGATGCATTCCTCCACTTCAACCATCAATTCTACTAATAACATCTCCATCTATTTCACCATCATTTTGAACAATAGAGCCTAAATATCTGAATCGCTCACTCTTATTAATGACTTGATCACCTAAAATCACAACACTACCACTAAAACTTTTTCCTCATCTCTGTCATCAGCCCTTATTATTCTTCCTAGAAGAAAAAATCAATACAAGTGCAGCAGATGAAGGGCAGGTCAGCTGCTTTTGCATGGAGACCTGCTGCTGTATGAAACCTAAAATATGCTCATCATTAAAATATAGGATTTATAGACATACCACCTAAAACATACTAAATTATTTATCTCACATCCTAACCTCTAATATTACATACACACCACCTAAAAGTTCTTAATTTATCAAATATACCATTCCACCACCTCTCTCGTTACTCCTTTAATCTTAAAGACACCATCTCCCCGTTAACTCTAGAGAAAAAACCACTGGCGGCCATTAGTGATGTGCTTAAGAGATATCAATAAAAACACTTATATATAACTGGCTGCTGTCCAATATCAATTTATAATTATGCACTTTTATCATAGATCACTTTGAAACAAAATGTAGCACCTTTCTCCTGGTAAAATGGAGGAAAATCCACTGTCACAGCTAGAAGGAAGGCCTCCCGTGAGCTTTTTGTACAGAAGTTCTAATGCGAATCACCAGTTTATCATAATTGCAAGATATATGCTAATGACGGAAGACTCCTTCGTTATAGTGATCGCCGAAAGCTGGACTGTTATGTAGTCCTTCAATCTTTACTCAAAGGTTACCAAGGCACTTACTTGGGATACTTAAAAGCGGCCAAAATAGCGACAAAGGAAACAGCCGAAGAAGATAGGGATGCCTGCACGTTTTACGTAAAGTGAGGAGGCTTTGGTTTGGGATTTCGAGAGAGACAAGGAGAGATGCAGAGGCATGAGCTTGTCAGTGCTGAAGGGGAAGGCAGATATCGGAGAATAATGGCAGCCGGTGATGTTTTCTCCAGAGTCAATAGGGGAAGGGGTAGCTTGGATTAATGAGAGAGGTGGTGGAATGATATATTTGATGGATAAAGAATTTTAGATGGTATGTATGTAATATTCGAATTTAGGGTGTGAGAAAAGTAATTTAACATGATTTAGTTGGGATGTAAGTCTGCCTAAAATATATATAAAAAAAAGATAAAACATGCTTTCGATTTCTCAAAACAAAAATGCCCTAAACTATTTTTGATGATACCCCATTTTTCAATAAGACCCTCATTACTTACTTTCCATTTATTGCATGTGGTCCGAACAGGCTTTCAAAAGAGGCTTTTATGTGGCTACTATTTTAACAAATAAACTTTATAAAGTTTTTTTCTTCATCATAAAAATTTCCTACTAAACAAATCTACAACTAATTAATTAGGATTCTAATTTTTATTTAAAACATAGATGCATAATTTTTAATTATTAAACTTGTATTAATTATTTTTAAAAATTTTATTTTTATAATAAATGTGGATTTACCTTTCACCCAAAGGCATAAGGATCATCTGTGTAAGGATTCAAAGAGCCTTCAGAAAACAAGTCGCCAATATTGGCAGGGTGGGATTGAGGTCCACTTGTTATCTGCATAAAGACGATTATGATTACTGAACAGGAGACAAGAACAAGTTTATAACTTGCACAAACTAACAAACAAAGCAAGCTATGACATTGACACATGCATCGCTCATCTTGGCACATTCATGAGTAAATTGAAGAGGCTAAGCTTCTTTTAACAATAACTTCAATCGACAAACTCCAGTTGATATGTTGGATCGTGTTTTGTTAAACACGGGGTAAAAGGCAAGACATTAACAAAGCAACATAAAAAAGCATGAAATTAAAGTAAGGACTCCTCAGATACATTCATGGTATAGAATCATAACTTTTAAAACTACATAGATCATATAACAATTGGCACTGTAGTATGCATGTAAATCAAATGCCAATTTCTATTCCCCAAAGCTATGCCAGTGTTCTGTAAAACATTACAGCACATAGGCGTTTTATAAACCCTACGAAGGCATACATTTATGGCCCTAAAAAGTCACCATGCAAAAATATTGAAGATCTTCCATTTGCTAGCGAACCAATTTACCAAGGCTCCTAAAACATGCCTGAACAGATCCTGTTCCATGAAAGAAATAAGCATGCCTGAATTATAACCGCATGAATCTCTCTGTAGCTAGAATAATCACAAAACTTCCCCTCAAAACTTCATTTAAAGATCTTAAAAACAGGAGAGTTGCAAATATTTACCATATGAAAAAAATGCTGATCTGAAAAGAATCAACAAGCGTAAGCAGGCAACATACTTGAGCAGCTATCATGCTGATCAAACAATGAAAAGAATAAAAGCAGTTGACAAATGGTACCTTTGCCTTACTGGAATTTGGAGTCCTCCCATGCATTGTCTTGTGAGAACTAGGATCCTACAAATTTAAAAGAAAAAATGAAAAATAAATAAGCCTGTTACTATGATAAAATGCATGGTTTCTCTTAAATACAAGTGGGATTAATACCCCAAACATGACAGTGCTCTTGGTTTTTCGGCGTTTCATAATTGTCTGACCATTTGATGTCTCAACTTCATATTCATGTCGAGTCACCTACCATGCCAATATAAAGCAATAAAAGAAACTTTCATTTTCATGGAAAAATTAGAAATAAAAGACCAACACCAGACGAAAATGGAGCCAGTAATCCAATGCTCAAAAAATTAGGATATCTAAGTCAAGTCACTAAATATTACACCAGACTAGTAATACCACAGAAACAGAAAGCACCATTTAATCAGAAAGATCTACACAAATAACTGAAGTAATCCATATACTCTGGTGGAATAGAAATACTACCTTCCGGTGTTTAGGCACAGTTTTTCTGACATCTACTTTCTTCAGCAGGTTTTCCATGGGTGTTTGTATATATCCAGACAAGTTCAATTCCTAACACGCAAGCAGCAGACAAAAAAATAAAAAAACAAAAAAAAATCCATATCTAGATAAATAAAAATATCCAGAAAATATACGTTAAGTAACATGTTACCTTCCTTTCACTTTCAGGAGTTGGCAAGACAACTTCATGTCCATTCACTCTGTAAGTATTTCTCATCTTGATTGAAGAAGCAGAATATTCCTGCAATTGTGCACCAATCCCACATATGTCAAGGGACTTTGAGAATGAGAAAAAAAAGGTATTTACCAAAGCACATATAAAACATTGAAGGGAACAATTTAGATGTCGACTGCGGTGCCACCTGTAAAAGAATAATATGAAACCAGTGGAAAACCTCATTGCAACAACTCTTTTGTAAATTGTCCTTATACCCTACATCTCTTATAGTAGGCTCATTGTTCGCACCCCAAATATTAGCGAGGACTCAAATCAAACTCTTTCCCAGGTTGGTGCTTATACATTAAACAAAGATCAACAATGTTGAATAAAATATACTGGATAAAAGAAAACCAGTTGCAAGTCTTTTTTACTAGGTATGTACTAGTAGTAGTAGTAGTACAACAACAACAAGCCTTTATCCCAATACATGGAATTGGCTACATGAATCATTTTTCTCCATTCTGCCTATTAAGTGTCATATTCTCATTTAATTCAAATAAATTAAAGTCATTTAGATATGTACGAGTAAATAAAGCAAAAAACCAAACATGTTGGATAAAACACATTGATTTACAGTAACATGATTCTAGTGATTCTCTGAAGTGAGAAGCAAAGTGAAAATCCAAAACAATGCAAATAATTTCACTTCATTTCCCAGCATCAAAACATGGCCTACTTGTTTCAAGTTTGATTTTAATCTTTTCTTTTCCAATTTTCCAAGAACGATGAGTACAAACATGTTCATTTCAAGCAATCATCTATTCTATTTAATACTCTTGATTAAATGCTCTTATATAGCAGAGTTTCTTGGAAGTACCTCAACTATTTCAAAATAACATACACTTGAGCGCTAAAATTTAGCAAAGCTGCACAACCTTGTCACAATTAGTCTTCTTAAAAGCACAATTGTGAAGTCATGTGGTACGACACAAGGGATGTATGCTTCATGTTCTTGTCAGTATGGCAAGTTGCAATAGCACGTGTTCGCTCAATCCAGTATTGAAGCAGTTACGTGAAGCACAATGCATTGCTCCAGTCTAGTTTGGTAATGTCAGTTCTTTTAATAATATAAAATCGCTCAACACTCACCTCATCACATTCGCACCTTCACAGATTCACCCTAGTTTAGATTCTACTGATAAAATTTGTGAGTGGTTAATAAAAGAAATAGAGAATGCTAGTGAGCAATATTTTTATAGAGATCTAACTTGCAAACAAATTAAAAGAAGCATCAAGAGAAGTTGGTCAAATGTGGTTTGTAAAAGTTAGCATGCCAAAAGTTAAAAAGGTTCGTCCCCAAAGAGAGCTAGTTCATCACAACTTACATCCACTTCTATAGTTTAAGAAACAGAAAATGAGATAGAACCACAAGGAGGGAGAAAAAGATGATAATGACGATGATGATGATTTTAAAATGAACAAATTCTATTTAAACAAGAAAAAGATTATGTGAATGAAAGAGAATATAAAGACTAATGAATTTTCTTCAGTGTGATTTGTAAAACTTAAGACTTTTTGCATTTAAATTTAACGTTTTCTATATTAAATATATTTGCATACAACCTTGAAAATTTCATTTTTCCCATCAAACTATACACTAGTGTTAAACTTTTAATCGATTGTTAATTCATAAACCTAAAAGAAATTGTTTGAGATTTGATTTGCAAGTTTGCCTTCAAAGCATACCTTCAAATTAGATACATATATCTAGGGTTGTCAAAAAAGCTAGTTGTTCAACAGCTCGTGTTCGACTCATTATGCAACTCGAATTCGAATCATTCATTTAGAAATTCAAACCAAACACGAATAAACCTTTTACGACTCTAATTCAACACAAGCCAATTTCGAACACTAATAGAACTTTAACTCACTCAAGCTCGACTTGTTCCCCTAATTTTCAATTTTATATCAAGTTTTATATCATTTATTGAATGCTTCAAGTTTTACAATTGTTACTAAATGTATCATCATATTTGTTCAAAATTATTATTTAATTTGATGTACATAAATGATATATAAATTAGGAGCACTCTAATTAAGAAACTATCATTTCACTTTGTGCTTTGTGTATTAAAATAAAAAAGAAATTTTATGCATCACAATATGATTTATGCTTTGAAAACACTAGTCTCAATAGAATTTTAAAAGCTAATCAACAACATACCCTTTAAGCTACAAAAAGAAAACTCTAGTAGGTGGGCTTATGCATGATTTTTCAAGTCATGATGAAAATGAAGCAAACTTCACTTATGAAGTATCTAGAGCATATAATGTCACACTCATTGTGTAAACTGAATTCATGATGAAAATTTTTTAGTAATACAAACATATAGAAGTTACATATATAAATTATTTATGCCAATAAGTAGCATCAACATGCAAACAACAACAATAACAACAACAAGCCTTCTACATGATATTTTTTTTCTCCAATGGCCCTATTAAGTGTCATATTCTCATTTAATCATAATAAATTAAGATTAATTTTTTTTTATATTTACTAACCAAATCTTTGTAAGCCTACCTCTACCTTTCTTAACATAGGCTGAATCTAATATATTTACTCTCTTAACAGAGTCATTAGACAATTAGCATTTTATGTGACCAAATCATCTAAGAACTCTCTCTAATCTTATTTGCCATTGCAACTACTTCAACCTCACCACATATATAATTATTTCTCATTTTTCCTCTTAAATGTAAAGTCACTCATCCACCTAACCATCCTAATCTCTACAATACTTAATTTTATGCTTCTCTTTTATTAGCAAACATGCTGCACCATAAAATATTACAAGTCTCACCATCTTATAAAATTTTCCCTTGAATCTAAGCAGTATTTTCCTATCACAAAACAGACCGAAGGCATTCCACCACTTCAACCATCCCAATTTGAATGCAATAGCATCGCCATCTATATCACCATCACTTTCAACAATAAACCCGAGATATTTAAAATGCTCGCACTTTTTAAAGACTTGATCACCTATTGTCACCACTCCGCCACAAGATCTTCTACAATTAAAATTACACTCTATGATTCAGTTTTAAATCTAGTCAAATAAAAGCCTTTAGACTCTAAGGTTGACCTCCATAATTCAACTTTTTTTCTTGAACTCCCTCTCTAGTCTTATCAACAAGAATATCATCAGTAAAAAACATATAGCACGTACATCCTCTTGTAAATGTTTAGTAAGAACATCTATAACTATAGTAAAAAGATATTGGCTTATTGTTAATCCTTGATGTAAATCCAACTGAAATAAGAATATGCCTGGTCAACTCTCCTTGTGTTTGAACACAAGTGACAACTCTAACATATATATCCTTAATGACTTAAATATAAGCAACATTAACTCCCTTCTTTTCTATGTATGTGTGTGTTTTGTTTATGTTCGGCTCATAGATAAATTGAGCTTAAAATATTTATTCGTGTCTAGCTCGTTTGGTTAACGAATGATTCGGACACGAGCTATTAGTGAACAAGTTTTTTTGACAATCTTAATCATAATTTATGCTCAATTACTCTCTCCTATAATTTTAATATATGACACATTAACTTGATTCCTACATAATTTGCACACTCCTACGCATCACTTTTATTATTAAAAATAGAAACCCACTTTTATTCTTAAAAATAAAAATCAACAAAGTCTTTTTCCACTCATCACACTTTTTAGTCTTTAAAATAATATTAAAAAGATTAGAGCCAAAAATTTTTTTTGATCTCCTAGGCATTTCCATACTTCTATTGAAATATCATCAGGTCCTACTGCTTTTTCACACTTTATTTTCTTTAAACCACTATAACTTTAATTTTTCTAATACAATGATAAAATAAAATTTAAATTTTTATTCAAGATGCTAAGATCATTAAAGTCAAGTATTCTCACAATCTTCATTTAAAAGTCTATCAAAATATTTCATCCACCTATGTTAAATATCCTCTTCTGAAAAAAAACACTTTATGATATTCATCTTTAATACATATCACTTAAACTATATCTTTATTTCTCTTATCTCTTTGCTTAACTAACTTATATATATATCTTTTGCCCTCTTTAGCATAAAATATATTATATAAATTATTAAATGCTGTGTTTTTACATCTAAACTAGTTTTTATAATAAATTTTTTTTATTTTTTATCTTTTCTTGTATATTTTGACTCTATCACAAACTATTATTATTAATAAGGATTTTCTTTTTTATTATCCAAACACAATTTTTACGATTTGTTTAATCTCACTTATTACTTTTTCTCACATAGCATTAACTTCCTCATCAAAATTCCAAATCTTAAGATCTTGTAACTTAGTCAACATACAAAAACAACAACACCACCAACAACAACAAGCCTTTATCCCACTAATGGGTAATTTATGAATCCTTTTTCTCCATTGTCCATTATGCGTTAAATTCTCATTTAATTCAAGTATACTAAAGTCACTTTTATACATCTTAACCATGTCTTTTTCTCTATTTCTCTTAACACAAATCTAATGTCTACTCTCCTAATTCTTGGACAATTTTATGTGGCCAAATCATCTAAGACAACTCTCTAATCTTATCTCCGAGCTACTCCAACTTTTTTCCGAACATACTCATTTCACATTTTATCTAAGAGTAAAGCCCTAATCCACACGAGCATCCTCATCTTTTGATTAACTTAGTCCCATGCTTCTCTTTTATTGGCCAACATTCTGCATCATAAATCATTGCAAGTCTTACTACCATCTTGTAAAATTTTCCCTTAAGTTTAAGCGGTACTTTTCTATCACACAACAGGCCAGCTGCATTCCTCCACTTCAACCATCCAACTTGAATTCTACTAATAACATCTCCATCTATTTCACCATCATTTTGAACAATAGAGCCTAAATATCTAAATCACACACTCTTTTTAATAACTTGTTCACTTAATGTCACAACACTAATACTATAACTTCTACAACTAAAATTACACTCCATATATTCAATTTTAGATCTACTTAAACGAAAACCTTTAGACTCTAAGGTTGACCTCCATAATTCAAGTTTCTCTTGGACTCCCTCTCTAGTCTTATCAACAAGAAGAATGTCATCAATAAAAAGCATACACCAAGGTAACATCTTCCTGTAAATGCTTAGTAAGAACATCCATAACTAAAGCAAAAAGATAAGGGCTTCAAATTGATCCTTGATGTAATCCAACTGAAATAGGAAAATATTTTGTCAATCCTCCTTGTGTTTAGACAGAAGTAATAGCTCTAGTATACATATCCTTAATGACTTGAATATAACAAATATTAACTCCTTTCTTTTCTAGAACTCTCCAATGAACATCTCTTGAAACTTTATCATAAGCTTTCTCTAAATCAATAAATATCATATGTAGATCCTCCTTGCTTTCTCTATACTTCTCCATCAAACCTCTTAACAAATATATAGAATCCATAATAAATCTACTGCATGAAACCAAAGCGATTGTGAGAAACTTTTGTATCACATCGTAACCTATGCTCAATACTCTCTCCCATAATTTTAATGTATGACACATTAACTTAATTCCTCTATAATTTGCACACTCTTGTGCATCACCTTTATTCTTAAATATAGAAACCAACAAACTCTTTCTCCACTCATTTGACATCTTTTGTCTTTAAAATAACATTAAAAAGATTTGTAAGCCAAGAAATTCCTTGATCTCCTAAACATTTGCACACTTCTATTGGAATATCATCAGATCCTACTGTTTTTTCACATTTCATTTTCTTTAAAACTTGTCTAATTTCAGATTTACAAATACGACGATAAAAATAAAATTCTCTATTTTTTATTTAGGATATTAAGATTGCTAAAATCAATCATATTTTTTTTCTTCAGGTTCTTCATTGAAAAGTTTATCAAAATACCTCATCCACCTATTTTCAATATCTTTTTTCTAACAAAAGCACTTTATGATTTTCATCCTTAATACACCTCACTTGAACTAGATCTTTACTTCTCTCTTTAGTTAACTAACTTGTACATACATCTTTCACCTTCTTTAGTATTATATCAACTTATATATACATCTTTCACCTTCTTTGGTGCCTTATTCAACATAGAAAGAAAAAAATTGCTATGATATAATAATTTATAATATATATTATTAATCAAAAAAGTATTGACTTTTGAATTTTGTTCCATCTACTAATAGTTCACATTGACGACAAGGACTAATAACGATTAAACATTTTTTGCATGAACCTTGACATGCACTAAAGCATATCAAGACCTCAAGAAAAAAATGTTTATGCCTCACCATAGCATGAGTCAACCAAATGATTATCTAGGCCTACTCTACTCCCAACGAGCTGGCCTAACTTTACCTTGGATGGCTCATAGATTTTTCTCCGGCTAATAATTTGGCTAAGACTAATGAAAGATCAATTACATTTATCTGGACACAAAAGCCAAGTTTTTCAAGATTGATCTATGACTGGCATTAGACCATTGATTGAAAGCCCACAATAAGTAATCAAACAAAGGTCTCCTTTGAAAGTTAATTAATACCCATAATTCAAAAAAAAAGCTCACTCAAAGACCACTCATCAGTGATCTAATTCAATCCAAGGTAACTAGTCCAAAGATGCAGTCATAATTGAAGCAATTTAAATGGTTTGTCACAAACCTCTTCACTTTATCTCTAAGAATTACTAGTGGTTAAGTCTTATGAGCAAGGGTAATTGAAACAGTATTGAAAATGACTGCAAAGTATCTATGACCATCCAATTAACAATATCAAGCATTGTGTCGGCATGATATCACATAGTAAGTTCCAAACAATAAGTTGGCTCTTCTAACCTTAGAGCTTTTGAATAACAACTAAATCTTTGTTAAAAAAAACCAAGCATCCTTTATCAATTTAGACAAATCCTCTGCAAATATCAAATTGTTGAGATTGACTTCAGCAAAAAAAAAAATTATTAAAGTCTATGGCAAAAATTAATTTTATTTATCATTTCATACTTAGGATTTATAATTGTCATGTTTGAATAAATAGAATTATTATGTTTAAAAATATTAAATTAATAATATTATGCCAAGTGATTAATACTTATGAAAGAAATATATAACATTAATCAAATAAATATGCAGTCTTTTATAATTTTTAATGTAATATCAAAGTCATTGATCAATCTTCATCTTAGCCCTCACCTCAATAGCGATCGAATAATCTATTAATGCCTCTCCATCTCTAGCTCAATTGGTCAACATATTTATATTTTGTATTGATTGTGATCAAGGCTCCCAAAAAACATCTCATTCTAGCATCAACTGGCATGGATTGACAATATCTAAAAATTGTTGAACAACTCTCGACTTAGATCTATTAGTTCTTTTCATACTATACCAACTAATGATGCTCCTTGCTTCCCCATCATGAGTTTGTGAGGAGTAAGAACAATTCAAGTTAATATGTTTAAAAATGTTACCCTATCAATATTATCACATGTGATTATTCTTTATGATAGAAATAATTAGTACATAGCATTGCAGTATATCCTTAATATTGAGGATATTTTCCTCTAATGAATTTCCCTTATTGCTCATTTATATTGGCTTATAACAGGCATACTTGTATTAATAGAATAATTAAGCAAGATACATTTTTTCTGATTTATAATAGCAAGATCTTCAAAAATAATATAAGACAACTTCTACTTGTGATCGATTGAAGGACTAAATTGCCAAAAATCAAAGAGGATGTCATTCCATAACAAGAAAAGGTACAACCACAATCAGCAACTAAACACCTCTTAATAACCATTAATGTCAAAATTATCACTAACCTGAATATATAACCTTGAGTCAAATCTATTCATTATATGCAATTTGAGAGTTCTCAAAACAATAAGAGATCAATTGATCCCTCACAGGGATTTATCAAGTGCTAGGGACTCCAAATTACACATTTTGAAATCAAGCAACGAGAGGGATTCTAGAACTCCACTAGCACAGATTTGCTTGATTACACTTCATTGTTCAGTTACTTCAGCATAGGAGATTTGCACATAGGAATTAGGAAATTAACTCTCAAAAGAGGTGCTATCATTTTTGTGTGTGATTTGGGAGAGGGTTCACAATACCCCATGATCATTAAAGTCTATCAAAATCGACATCACCTTTAAAAGAACATATAAGGGAACGAGAAAATATATAATTAAAATATCAAAAAACAAAAAATTGTTATTCTTGGAAAGCATAAACTACTCAAGTACACTCTAATTAAAGCTACAAACAAAAACATCATCAATAATCTTCAGACAGCAATACTAATCAAACAAACCTAATTTTATATCCAATTAAATGTTTGTTAGCATTAAAACGTATAGACCTTCTTAGAGTCCACTTCTTGCTTGTCCTGTTGATTTTCACTCATTACTTTCCATTGCAATTGTAGCAATTTTCTCTGCTTCTCCTCCTGCAAATAATCACAAGAATGTTCAGGGAAATTAACAAGTGATTGGCACAACACAGCCATGAAAGAAATATACCTTTGACTTTTGCATCTCCAAGTCTTCTTGCAGCTTTTTCTGTACATCATCATATTGCATCTTTAAAGATTTCATTTGAATTTCATGTTCCTTCCTCAGGGATGATGTTTTCTGAATTGTTTTTCCAGTTTTCAATAGTAAGAAAATGAAAAGGGGCAGAAACAATGAATAGTCTATCAGTTTCTCAGTACCTCCCTCATTTCATTCTCTGCATGAAGCTGAATCCGCTGCAATTCTTCTCTATGATGAGCAAGGAGATTTTTTTCATTCTGATCACAATCCTGCTGAATTTTGGAAATCTGGAGGATGCAAAATAGTTGTAAATATGTCTCCTAAGGAAGAAAAGTAGTAAATTTGTCTGCCAATTTAGCCATTTGATACATAATCAACATGCATAACATTAACAATGTATAAAATCGCTAACTAAAAAACTATCTGCACATAATTAAAACCATTCTCAACACCAACATAAGGACAATCAACCACTTTAAGATAGCACTGATTTGATATTTTGTTTGACTGTAATTATAACTAGATTGCAAAAAGTTCTAGTAGTAAAATTTTTGACAAATGAAGACGAAGAATTCATGTAGCCGACCCCACCTAGTGGGATTAAGGCTGGTTATTGTTGTTGTTGTTGTAAAATTTTTGACAAATGAAAATTTTCAAAAAATCATCAACTACAGTGTGGGTTAGCAAGTTTCTGCCTGATGTGCACATCGGACATAAAAAAAGGCCTCAAGCATGACAAATTAGTCATCTTAGCATATTTATCAAGATTCAAGGTATTAAACTAACAGAATGGTGCCATTGAATCAATTCTACAAAATAAAAAGAATGTACATAAGGACATAATTTCTAAAGCAAAGGCTTTGTGGTTAGAGTTGGAAGATTCCTTAGGGATACTAAGTGATAAGATAGAATATCATAGAAACTTAAAAAAAATTTATAATTATGATTAAGGTGGATATGTTGTACGGAATTCAGCATTAAACAACAAAAAAACTCACTGATAACTAAAGTGAGAATAACATGAACGAGAATGTTAAGCTGAATATATGGTAAAACTAAGAAAAATAAATTAAGTAATAATTTTTTGAAATAAATTCTAAGATGATCTCTTGTTTATTTGTATGTGGTCAATTTAGTTCTAGAGTATAAATTTTTCGAATTTAGTCCTTGACTATACAAAGTTGATCCAAAATGATCTCTCATGAAGAAATAGTAATACAAAATTGATCTCAATTTAGCCTTTAAACAATACAAAATTGTTCCCAATTTAAACCTTATAAGATCATTTTAGATCAATTTTGTACAATCAGAAACTAAAATGGAAGAATGTGATACTCCAAGACTAAATTGGACACATAAAATTATCAAGGGATCATTTTAAGATTTAGCCCAATGATTATAGCAAAAAAAAAAAAGATTGAAATGAAATCTATGAAAGATAAGATAGAGAAACATAAACTTAAATGATTTAAACATATAAAAGTATAAAATAAAAAAAATATAAATTAATGTTGAGTATTAAAGTGTCATACCAAATGTAACACGAATCAAAATTGTGTAAGATATTTATGCAAAATGAATTTAGTGCCTCATTTAACACCTAGAATAAATGGAGGAAAAGAATTAATAAAGATGATCCCAAATAATTATGATGATCATTATGGTGATGCTCTTAGCTTTAACATTATCAAAAGAAAAATAAATAAATTTGTGCATCACCTTGAACAAACATAGAAAACAATAGTTGAATGTGCCCAACATACCCACAAGGACAAAACCTTACAATTAAAAAAACCATGACACATTCCCCATACATGTAATGCATGTTATTGAAGTTTTCTATTAAAAAACCTACTAAACAAATGAATGATGTGCACGTCATACACATGTATTGTGGGTTAAGTGAAACAATGATGATGATAATGGAGAAATTGTGGAGTCAAAGACTAACAAAAGGCCTTCATTTTGAATGAAACAATGAAATATGCTTTTAACAATTTGTTATGTTACGTTAACAAATAATCCCTTAGATTAAAAAACAAACCAGTAGCATTAATAACTAATCCCCATTAGCATTAGCAACTAATCCCTTAGACTCAAAATCAAACCAAGAAAATAGAGTTGATGCTTATTTTACAATATGACAATGTTTTTTTTTCATGTTGAATTCTTTTGATTACCTAGTTTAATTATCGATGAAGGTTTAAATGGAAAATAAACAAGGATGTGGACATACAAGAGAATGACATCTAACAGTATAGAGGAGATGACTTGTAAGATATTGCACATAGCAAAATAACGCAAAGCAATCCTTATCTAATTTCCAATTGACGACACCTGAGCTTCAATATTCTTACTTAACAATTAAGAAATTTAGATCCAGCATAGATTCATTTTCATGAAACAATTGGAAAATGTATTTCAACTGCATAAAAAAGCTTTAAATTCATTAAAAGGTATTTATTTGGGTAAAAAAATTGTAAAATAAGTCATAAAGAAAATGCATCAAAACTCATCACCAACATCTAAGAAATGAGTAAAACAATTCCTCATCCCATAAACATCTACATACCATTGTCTTATGCTCCTCCTTAACATGCAACAAGTTTCTCTCTGCTTCTTCTCGGTTTTTTGTTATTTTTTCCTCGCAGTTTCTTTCCATTTCCTTTATAAGTTTGTTTGCCTGAAGTTTCAGGCAGTTAAGGATAGACTACTTTCATGTGCTTAAAGATCTATATGGAGAATCCAGAAGATATGAAAAACCTTTTCTTTTTCCTCATCAGCAATCGCCAACTTCTCAGCTTCATACTTCTTTCTGATCTCATTAATAGCCTGCAAGTTTCCCCATCATATTTAAAGTGGGACATCTTTATTACATAATTCTTAGTAGGGCCTTTACAAGATTCAATACCTGATCATTCTTCTGAGAAAGTTCCTTCAAATGTTTAGATAATTCAACCTGTTTGCCTTCAAACAACATATCATACTGCTTTTTGGCATCAGCGAGTTTAGACTCAGCTGCAGCAAGTGCTGTCCGGACCTAAAGGGGCCCAACATTTCAGAGAAACAAAGCAAAGCATTGAACCAAACAAATGTGAAAGTAATAGGAATAAAAAGTGGCAGACCAAGATGAACATGATTAGCATTTGTGTGAAAAAAAAGGCTAAATTAAAATTAACTACTATAGCTAGCACTCAATATAAATGAATGGATAAGAAAGATGCATAAGAATACTTCAAATAGTTGATATAAGGAAAATGATGATGATGATGATGATGATGAGATGATAATAGTCAATGTGTGCTTTGTTATGTTATAACCTCAGATTGTTGTTCTTCCAGCTGTTTTTCTCTTTCTTTGAAACTAATTATAAGCTTATCCTTGTCATCCAAAGTACCACGAAGCTCACTGATTTGATTTCCAAGTGACTCTGCATGCTTTTCATGCTTTATTGTTTCATTATGCAAAGCTTCTGTTTCCTCAATCTTCTCCTGTAACTGCAGCTGCATCCTACATTGAGTATTCTGATTGTCCAATTCTAGCTTTGAAATTATCTGCGACAGCTCTTGCTGAAAATTTCAACAATGAAGATCAGGAGGTAACGCACTATAGTTAATTGTTCAATAAAATTTGCAAAAATACCATTTTGTTCTCAGCAACGTTAGATACTTCTGATAAATGTTTAACTTTGCCTTCAAGTTCAGTGACCAGCTTCTCCAGTTCATTTTTCCTTGAAAGAAGTCCATCAACATTAGACTCCAACATGCGTGCTTTATCTTCTGCTAAGCGGCACTCATCAGCATGTTGCACCATAATAAACTCCTGTGCTTTCTGCAGTTCAATGATCCTACTAGTTAGCTGGTCATTGAGCAATTTAAAGGTATTATTTTCTTCCATGGAAGCCAAGCATTGTTGCTGTAGTTTATCTAGTTTTCCTTGATTACGCTTGGCAGTTAAATCCTTTTCCTGATGCATCAGATCGTAGTATTTTTTGAAGGAAGATATCATCACTACAACATTCTTTGATATGGCTAAAGAATCCTTATCCAGCTGAGATATTTTAGTCATCAAATTACGGATGATTTCTTCAAGATGTTTGATCTCTAAACATGAGTTCTCTATCTGTTGCTTCAAACTTTGGTTATTGCACTGCAACACATTGTTTTCCCTCTCCAAATCATCCTTGGTGAAACTCAAGTTCTTAAGTATTTCTTCTTTAGAAATAAGCTTAAGTTGCACAGCCTGTAGCTGAGAATCAAGAGTCTGCATGTGATGTTTACTTCGTTCAACTGCATCTTCTAACTCCTTGATTGTAGCACCTGGATTTCCAGAACATGTAATGATCTCTTACTGCTATCTAATATGTCATGTAAAAGAAAACTAGTGCAGTTTACTTTAAGTGCTCAACAAAGTTCTTTAATAAACACTATACAATACAAGCAAGGAGATCAAAAAACAAAGAAAAAACATACTGTGTGTGCTTCTTAATTAATATGATATCCTCTAAGATCATTATGTAGGACAAGTTCAAATAATTTTCATGAGTTCTGAGAAAAATAAAAAAACAGATTCTCCCCAGTCATTGATTCCAAAACTCATTACGTTATGGCTAAGTAGTAGTTATGATTAACATTAATTTATCTTTCTTGTATAACTAATAAACAAATTAATAAATACAACAACAACAAACTTTTATGCCACTACGTGAGGTCAACAGTCTGCTTACACATGTGAACAAAGAGTTGTTAAGACTCTCCAGTTCCTCTCAAAATTTTAAATAAATTAATAAATAATAAATTATGTAATAAGTCCAGTAGCCGAAGCATCATTAACTTACGCTCTAACCCGAGTAGCATGGGGCACATGGAATATATGTTTAAAATTCATTCATTATAATCTTGCTCAAATTCTCAAGAGTTGTTAAGACTTTCCAATTCCTCTCACATCTAGAAACACTAAAGTCAATCCTAAAATCCTAACAGTTAATTTTCACAATGCTAGTACCAATGCACCATACATCTCAAACCACTATGATGTACTATCATTATACTGTCCCGTTGAAAAAACAATTTTAATCAATTAAAAACTCAATTTAGCTGTAATTAACTGCTAGCATGATTATAAATAAAATGTCCATGATTTATAACAATTCATTCATTTGGATCTCCCGTTAATCTACTAATAATTGTATATATTCCTTCCATCAATTGTCCATTTGACGAACTACCAACATAAATTTTTGTCAGAAATTTCCGGTGGAAATTTCAACAGAAGTTTTTGTCGTGATTTTCATGACAGAATTTCACCTCCAACGGAATTGCTGAAGTCTATATTTGCTAGTTCATCTAAATAGATTTCTGATAGAATTGTCATCAAAAATGTTTTCCGAAGATTTTTTTTTTTTTTTTTTTTGCTGTCAAAATGCATTACCAACTAAAAGACATTTTTCCCTAGTGTAAAGTCAGCAATAAAACTACAAGTATCATTCTGATACCTATATTATCATTGTGTACTGTCAATAAATATAAAGATAAGATGAGTGGATTCTTTAGTAATTATAGAGATTAGGTTGGGCGACTGGATTTATGACTGTTAAAAAAACTCATTGCTCGTGAATAGCTCGCATTCAGCTCGTGTTCAAATTGTTTGTTAAATAAACGAGTCAAACACAAATAAATATTTTAAACTCGAATTATAAACAAGTCAAACATGAACAACCTTTTATTCAATCGTGTTTTGCTCGTTTTAGCTCAAATTATAAATTTATATATGAGATTAAATCTCCGTAGCTCCTCTGGTGGAGTGGTTGTGTGACTTTTATTGTATAAAAGTGATGCAAGTTCGAATTCAACACCTACATATATTTTTTTAATTAAATTTATAATTTATTTTTTTCAAAAATATTATGTTTTAATCCCACACTACAAAAACGATAAGCGAAAGTCACTTAACATTGTTAAATATCATCTCACCTGAATGTATGGCTTTAATGCTCTTGATTATATGAAATTTGAGCCAATTCGAGTCGAACAAGCTCATTACAAATTATATAGGCTGAACACGAACAATTTTAAACACGAGCCAAATTCAAATAAAAATAATTTCAAATGAACTAAACACAAGTAGACAACTAGCTCGCTCAAACTCAGCTCATTTATACCCCTAGATAGATTTAGTTGAACATAAAATTTGGTTTGATCGAATATGATTTTGGGTTAGACTTGAGATAGGCTTAAACATAATAATTTTTTCTTCGACGGTAGCAATAATGCTATCAACTCTTTTACCTTTGAAGCGAGCAACTCATCTTTCTATTTTTAAAAGTAGTCATAATTGACATGATATCTTAAGTAATCCTCTTAATTTCTAATATTATAATCTCATAAAAACGTAAATTATTGTGCACTGTAAATTATTAAACCTAGTGAAATTTTATAATCTAATATATAACACCTCTTAATGTCTAATTTCCATTATAAAGATCTAATATGCATGGTATCCTCTTAATGTCTATTTTAAAAAAATCCGCATGATGAGGCTATGTTAGGTTTACACCTCACAGGATTTGAGGCCCGCCTCAAAGCCCACCTAGCCTCAATTTTTGTGAGGCATGCATTTTTAAATCTATATTTAAAAAATTCAAATATAAGTTTTAACACATGCAATTGGTATCATGATAGATAGTAACCATGTGTTTTTTCTCTCGTGCCCTCTCATCTCTACACATACCATTTTGGCCACCACCGCTACAATCTTTATTTGTGATGCTTTTACTTTGATATTGGAAAATTTGAGTGGGAAAATAAACTTATTATTTTAAACTTATTTTGAATTGTTGTCATTAGCTCTTACTTTGATATCTTATGTTACTTTGATGTTAGTATAACAATTCTAATTTCATGATCGATATGAAGATATTAATATGTTACTTGAATTTATTACATCCTACTATGTTAGAATATTAATGTATTATATTTTAATATGTTAATAAGTTAGAATATTATTACATCACTTATTGCTTTGTACTTTGATGTGTGTACAAAGCTTCTTATTTTGTGCAATTTATCGATTTTCACGCTTAAGCCTCAAAACGTCATGAGGCTTACTCCTTGCCTCAAGAATAAAAAAGCATCAATACGAGATTGCGCAATTTTAAACATATTAGAAACAATTTAGCCAAGAAAATAAGTTATATCTTATCCCTTATTTGTGGATGAAATCCTTAATTGAAAATTTCAAGGATTTAAATCATCATCAATAACATTATCAATATTTCAAGTTTGATCCATGGCAAAAAATAAGTGCTAGCATACTAGAAGAAACTTCCAAAATAAAAAGGCCAAAAAATCAAGAATGTTAACCTAGTGAAAATTACATATTAGATATTTATAATGACCTAGCATAGTGTGCACTGTAAATTATTCCGACAAGTAGAAGTATCAAGAAAAAGACAACCTCATCATGCTTTTATAAAGCATAGATTTTTCTTCTTTTTGATTCACTTAAAAAGAGACTCTGAGACTAAACGCTAAGATTGACTTCCCATTGCAAAAAATGTTATTAAAATCAAGGGAGTAATTTCAGAATTATCCAAATATAAGCATTCAGCATAATTTCAACTTACTATTAAACAAATATCACAATGAGTAGGTACTTTTATCCCACTTTCATCAGATAATCATGCCAAATCCAAAAAAAAAAAAGATTTCTGACGGAAGGAAGTTTACCTTTCCCTTTTATAACTTCACTGGCAATACAAAGTTCATCCTTGTAGCGGTTTTCTGTTTCTTCCTTCTGTTGTATAAGTCTACAAATTTCTTGTTTTCCTACAAAAATTGATCATACTAGACATTCATATTCAAAAAAATTCAAGGGTGAACTCCTCAGCCAACTTCTGTTCAATTGCTATCAAATAAGTTCTGTACATATGCCAATAAAAGTATAACTAGAGGAAAATGTTCAAGTTCTAACCAAATTTTACTTTGTTGTCTGCACATTGGAGTTTTGTGGATAAATCTTCAAACTGCAACTTGAAGTTATCAAAAGCTTTAGCATTCTCCAAAAGCTTTTTCTCAATCAACTTCTTGTCTTCCTCAGCTACAAGTGCAAAAATGTAGAAAAAAAACTTATAAATTATAAATAAATGGTCTTCAAGCAAACAAAAAACAAGTACTTAGTCATACCAGTAGCATTCTGATCAGCTAGTTTCTGTATTGCCTCATTTAACCGATCACAAAATGCCTTAGTTGAAGAGAATTTTGTATCTAATCCATTCCATAGTTTTGCATCTTCCACTTGCTTCACCTTAAGCTTTGCATTTTCATTAACCGCTTCTTGTAGTTTGGCCTCTAGCACATGTATCTGCTCTGTTGTTTTCCTCAGTTTTGTATGCTTCAATAACCACATGAAATTCAAATTTCTAACATCAGTCGGTTTTATAAATGAGCAGTAACTTTTATAGCAAGTTGTGTTACTTTCTGATCATAAAGCTAAGGAAAAAACGAAACACCAATTTAATGCCATCCTATGTAAAATCTATTTATTATCAACTATCAGCATTAAAGAGGTAGCATCTAAACTAAACATTGTACGAGATTGGTAGGTCATGTTGTTGAAGCAACTTATTTCAAGTGCATTGTAAATTCCTGTACTCCTGACATTAAAATCCACACTTAACTATTAAAGCGCATGATAAAGGCTGCAATAATACTTTACAAAAAAAATGAAAAGAGACGAAGAAAGAGAGAGAGAAAAGATTATCTTTTGAACTAGTCATTATGAATAGTATAAAATGGGATGCAGAAAAAGAATTGCAAGGCCACCCTATTAATTAAGAAGTGCAATTAAATTAACTCAAAGAGAAATGAAAGTAGTTGTATAATAAAATCAGAGGGAAATAGCAGTGAATAACAATGTGAGTAAAAATTGACAATAAAGCCCCTTAGCAAACGATTCTTCGATGAATTATTATTGTGAAAATTCAAGTATGAAATGAAAAAAATGAAAAATATAATTATAGTGATTGAATGAAACAAAAAAATAGTTATATTGCAATAAACTACATAAACTTCCCTAAAGATGGGGTTCAGTAACACTTTGAACAGCAAATTTTAAAAATTGGAAAGACACAAAAGCCTAGAATTTCATAAATCATGGGAAACACATACAATTTCCTAAAGAATTTTCTCTATTTCAACTTGTTTCAGTAAATTTAAAGTGTCATAACTCATTTGTTTAGACTGTCGAAGTCAAATGAAAGGTTCATTAGAAAAATAAAATAAAATAAAAACTGTTAGTGTCATGCTTCTGTAATTTTTAATGTTGGAAAAGCTTTCCTTCTTCAATAGTCATAATGAGGGGAAAAAAACGACTTCCCTATGAGGGGTAATAATTTCTCAAGTAGAAAGAATACATTTCAGTAGCAATAAGCCTAAAAAAAGTTGGAGAATAGCAAGAAATGATGTGGAAAGAACCAAACCGTTGAGGGGTGGATGAGATTTTCTTATATTCTCATTTATACATAGAATCACATGATTAGAATTTGAATAGGTATGGAAAAAGAACAAATAAAAATTATTGACAAGGGTAGTAAATTTACAGAAAGAAAATAAGTGGAGTTCAATTTTTTAGCCCAACAGCATTCTCCTCAACTATAAGGAAATTTACAGTTAGATTAAAGTAAATTAATAAATACTTAAAAAATCTAATGGGCAGTTTACAACAAGAACTTTCAAATAAAGGAGCATAATAACTAACAAAGAGCAACAAAAGAGTGAGAAGCAAGCATGCAAACTTGCAGAATTTATAGTTATTCTATTGTATCTAACAAGATAAAAACATTAAAAAAAAGGGCACTGAAGATGGCAGCATGAGATCAGGATAACAATCACGACAGGAAAACATCTAAGACAAGAGGAAAATACTTCTCAAACACAATTTTTTTACCGCCAATTCAAGGTCGGTTTTCACTGATGCTTGTTCTTTAACCAGCTTGTCTGAAATAGAGCTCAACAATAAAGGAATGGGTCAGGCAAGCACAAATCGTCGAGAGAAAGGTGTGTGGTGAAAGAATGTCCTGTAAGGAAAATAAAAGTACCTGCCGCCAGCTTTAGATTCGTGAAACTTCCATGTGACATAGAATCCAATGAAGGCCTCATAGTTGCAGACTGAGGCGTTTTCGCTATTCCCGCCAAAGATCCACTCAAGGGCTGGAGTTGATCGAAGCTTTTCAAACTGGAAATCCCGAGTTTCTGCATCTCAAGTCCTAGCGAAAGAACCACCCACAACGGAATAAAAAAAAATGCCTCGAGAAACACTTCCCTTCTGACGGAATGTACCGATATCCAAATAAACCCAGTGAAGAATATCTACCTCTGCTCTCTAGGACTACAGTGTTTATTTCCTTACAAAACCTATACTCAGTGGCCTAAAGAGGGAAATGGAATTTGAGGAAACTAAGAACACTGCCTTTACCTTTTCGTCGTCGTAGTCTAGCGGCAGAAAAAGCCTCGACCGCGAAATTTGTTAAACCCTAGGGAAAAGATCGACTACCAGTCTACCATGTATCGGACGACCATGCCTATCTCCTCCTAAACCCTAACATCAGTCACCTGAGAGCGCAAATTGGATTTTAAGTAAGCCATTCATGCTAGTGGCTTTTCGTTGCGTAAACGCCCAGCGGACGCCAAGCATTTTGAACAACTGCAGGTTGGAAGAGGCTGTATTTATAGCTTGATTCCATTGCGCGGACGACGAAATTCCGTATGTACTGCAATAAAAAATTTCTAATGCGTGGAAATATAATATTTTTTTATAGTAAGATTTAAAATATATCATATAAATTTTATATATTTAAATATTTAACATTTAAAATTAAATATTTATTTATATAATATTTTTTTATAGTTAAAAAATATATTTTACTTTTTGTAATGATTGATGATAATATTTTTGATGTGATTTAAAATCTTAGATATTCAACATATAAAAATTAAAATATAAATATAAATATATAAAATCATAAGAATTTTATAGTATGTATGAAAATCTCTCTTTATAGTTAAGTGAATTTAAAAGAGATCTCAAATTTATGATTTTGAGTTATAACTTTGAGGGCTTTAAAAAGGTATATATATAAACAAAAGTAAATATTGATCATTTATTTCTCAAATGAGTGATGTGAGATGAGATTTTATGAAATAACAATTTATATTATTTATATATAAAGAATATAATTTATATATATTTACATATCTACTATCTAAACTTTTATTTTTTTTATTTAAATAGCACTCAAATCTTTATTATTATATTAAAATAATTTCATCAAATTAATTTTTAAAGTCAAATGTATATATTTATGCATAAAAATAATAAGTTTTTAAGCATATACTTCTTATATATTTATATAAATACCACATAATCTTTTCTTTTTCACTTAAATGTCACTAAAATCTCTATTATATACATCACAAATAATATTATCATTACTTTTTAAAAGCAAATGCACTTTTTAATGCATTGAAAAAAAGACATTTTTGTACATATGTAATTTTATGAGTTAGCAAAATTCTCTATTTGGCTTTGAAAGCCTCATTTGCTAAACAATGTATCTATCTATCTATTCATTTGGTGGAGTTCATACTTTGAAGTATTTATCTATTATTGTCTAACATCTTCATCTTAAGATTATTTCTTTCTTGTGAATATTTTTAGTTGTGCGATCCTAATAGTGATAAAACACTCATGCAGGTGGGTTTTAAACATAGGTAATTCATATTTATACTTTTTTATTTGTTTACTCTGTTTAAACTTTCCTCTAATACTAAATAATTAAATCTTGTGCATACGTGTGAGATGATTTAACAAATGTTTTATTCTATTTAAATTTTTATTTTTTCTAATTATTATATCATTTTTAATATATGATTTGAAGTTTAATTTATTAATAATATAATTAAGAATATAAAGAAAGCTTAAGTTTTTTTCATTCAATGATTTCTTATATTAATATTTTTTAGACATCTTTTAATTAATTTAAATCTATTCAAACAAAGTAATCATTAAAAAAAATTATCGATTACATATCTTTTTATTGTCTCTCTAATATATTTTTTTTTTTCTTACAAATAAATCTTATTTGGTCACACTACTGATATTACATCAATCAATTATATATTTTATACTTTTTTTTTATAATATATTTTTTTTGCATTTGATACTTATCGTATTTACAAATTAAGCATATACTTCTTATATATTTACATATATATATATATCACATAATCTTTTATTTTTCACTTAAATATCACTCAAATTTCTATTATCACTTGCAATGAATTTATATAGAAGTATAACAACATGCAAATTTCAATATTTAAATAACCCAATTCATATGAATTTTTTTAGGTTAGAGATTCTTGAACATTTTCATGTTATAAAATTATCTATATAAAATAATACGTTAATGAAGAGATAGAAATTAAGAGTCATATAATGATAAAAAAACTAAATAATAAAAGCATATTTGAGAAAAAAAAATTCAAATAGATTGGCTTATAAATCTTAATTAATCTAATAAGTTTTGAGAATATGCAACTTTAATTGAAGAGTTATGATAAATTAGTTAAAAGTAATGACTGGAAATCAAATTAACTTATATTCTTATAACTCTTTTTTATATTTCATAAATATATAGAATATTATTCATTAAACTATAAGTTTTTTAAAATTATAATATATAACTTTTTTTAAAGAGAAATATGAACTTATTGTTTTGATCTTTTTAATAAAAATATAAATTAAATAATATAAATTTTTATTTTTAAAATATTAATTCACGTGCACTTGGTGCATGTGCAATATCATATATATATAGATATATATATATATATATATATATATATATATATATATATATATATATATATATATATATATATATATATATATATATATATCTATATATAATGTTATTATATAAAATTATATATTTTTAAAATTATCATCTCCATCTAATAATTTCTATATAGAGAAGTAACTTAAAGAGTAATATAAGAAAATTTTAAAATAAATACAAGAAATTTGAGGAATTACATATTAATTTTTTATTAAATTTTTTATATTTTTATTCAATTTATTTTAAAATGAGCACACATAAAAATAAGTAGAATTTTTCATTATAGTTATTTTAAAGTAATGTTAAAAGTTTTTAGGTATTCTAATTTAAATTTAAACAATGTATTTTAATTGAATGCTTAATGGATGAATATATAATTTATATAAGTTTACATGAAATGTAAAAGTATGATTTGAAATGGTGAGAAGTTATTTTATGTATAGCTTTGTCTTAGAAGTTTTTGTCCCACAGAGAAAGAATGGGCAAATAAAATTATGAGGTTATATTTTGCTCTCCTCCATGGAGGCTAGTTTCATCATCTACTAGTTGGTTTCCCTTCACCACCCCTCACCTCCTTGATAATGGAGACACCTCTCTCTTAGACCCTCTTTCCATTCCCTTAATAGTGGCAATCCCTACCACAAATGGAAGCTTCAACCCTCCTAAAATTTTAGCTTTCTTTAATTTTTTTGTCATTATTGATCTCAACATGTGCTCAATAGATAACAATTGTCATATAGCACAAATTTGATTCAAGATGCCTTAATCGCAACTATAACCATTCAAACATCACACATTCTATAGAATAAAGCATGTTGATATATTCAAAGCAACGATGTTATTAAGAAAGGTCTCTTATTCTTGGTTCAATCGAGAGCGACAAAATTGATGAACAACGGACATGATGTCATGTAAATCAAGCTTAAAATGCCCCCAATCACATTATAAGTCACCTAAATATCTCCATTTCCAAATAGGTTGTACTAACACTTTCAAAATATCAAAATATCCTAGAAAAGACTCGCATCATCAAGTTGGTTGCATGAATAAAAGACAGAAATTTTAAATGAAATGGTAATAAAAATAAAACTTATGAGCACAAGAAATAAAAATCTATGAAAGATAAGATAAAAATCAAACCATCAATTGGATAATGACAAAAAGATCAAATTGAACAAGCATAAGTGATGAAAATTCACTAGCAATAATTAAAATTTATGTAAGAGGAATGTCAATACAAATAAATTATTATTATTAAGTTTTAAATAAATTTTGACATAAAAAATAAAGTTTAAAATTAAAAATATTACGATAATTTTGATTTGTAATCATATGAAAAAAAAAAAATCATATCTTTATTTTATTGTAAAAATATCATATTGCTATATATTAAACAATTAAAATATATTTTAAAAACTATCTTCAATATTAATATATAGGAAGATTTACATACACACCACATAATTCTTAGGTATTTACATATCTAACACTAAAATTATATATATATATATATATATATATATATATATATATATATATATATATATATATGAATTGTGTGGTGTGTGTATAAATTCCTATCATGTCAAATGGTTGTTTTATCCTCCATTTGTCATGCCCCACACATGTCACATCAAATTGCTATTCACACAGGCTCAATCTATCAAATATCTTCATTATTTGTAACTTACCTCTGTTATTCATATTTACATAACTCTAATCCCTTGCATATGTCCATGATTCATCTCCTTGTGGTGTTTATTTTTTATTTATATATAGGGGACACCACACAGATATGAGGGGTATTATTGATGATTATCTAGAAAGATAGAAATCACCACCCTATAATAGACTTAATCACCTAATAAGTACTCCTAAGGCATGATGGGTCTTCAAATATTCCAGAGATTTTTTTTCCTACTTCATGGATTAATAAAGTAAGATTTATATTAAACCATATTATAAAGTTTTCTATGGGTGAAATCTCCCATAGTTAATTACATTCTAATGAATATGAGTTTCTTAGGAATACTCTCAATTAAAGTAGGTAATTGTTGTCTCTAAAGATTTCAAAGATAAGATTATCAATAAATTAGTTATATTTGGAAAATTAAATGGGACAGAAGGAGAAACTTATTATCAAATCCAAAGGAGATGAGTACGGAATGCTTATGATATTAGGAAGCCTAGTGAGCATTCTAAATAATCATATGGTTGTACTTTAAAAATTTAAAGTGAGGAGGATTATTTTGTTTGAGTTGAATTTTTTTTAGAAAGCTAAGACTTAAAAGCCACTAACACAAGGTTAGGAGAATGCATAGAAGGTAAGGATTTGTGCTTGTAGCCCAAAAGAGACAACAACATCAGATCCTGAATCTAGAGAGCTTTAGCAAGAGCTAGAGCATGACCTAAATCTAAGAGAAAATGGGTATATGGTTTATCTCCACAAGAGAGGATAAATCACCCGACTCGACTTATAATTGCTTGGAGTGATAGCTAACTCCTCCTATGCTTTAAAACTATGTAGGCAAGTCATACGATTTTGCAAGATAATTAGGTTATTATTATTTAGAAAGAAACTAAAGTCCTTAAACCCTCTCCCTAAGAGACTAGAGCATGAGTGGTATGAGTAATGACTTAGTATAATGCAAATCTTTTCAATTTTTATTTGATTTTGACACTTCATTTTGACAAAGGTTATATGATTTTGTGTGCCTATATGCATGATAAAATTAGATTATTGGCTAAATCAATAAGAGTGAGTATTTTTCATCATAAGGGATGCCCTCATAGGTCAAGCATTCCCTTATCATGCAAGGATGCAAATCTCCTATTTTGAAGAGAGAAAGAATATGCATGCATGATCAGCAATATACAACATTCAGCTTAGGAGTGTTAAATATTTTAATTATTTTGATTTAATATCTAGGCTTTATGTGAGGTTATAAGTTATTTAGAAATTTACTTATAAGTTGTAGTTGGGGTAAAATTTTATTCCTAAGATCCAAACATTACATATAAGTAAGAATAAGAAGCATACATTAAATATAATATAATATATATATATATATATATATATATATATATATATATATATATATATATATATATATATATATATATATATATATATATATATATATATATTATGCAAGAGAATAAAAGGTCGTGGGGTGTGTATAACTGAAAGAAAAGAGAAATGGGTAGCCGAGCTCTACCTTTATACAACCCGGTATATGAAAAAATAATTATAATTTTACAGATGAATAAATGCTATGGAGGTCTTCTTTTCTTCATTCTTCATGTCTCATTCATTTCTCCATTTGGATGTATTTGTTTCAAAGGTATCACAGGGCCTCCCAAGACAAAGCTTTCTAGCCACTGCTCATCCTAATCCCCCATAAGATTAATCCTAGTTTCTAATACAAAATTATATTAAAAATAGAAAAGGTAAATCTAACGCATAATAATTATTAAAACACACAAGTAGTTATATGAATAATTTGGACTTGGCACCCTGCACATGAGTAACCAAGCCCACCTATTATAATTTAGATTATACTTAGGGGTTAAACAACTTGCAAAAGAGAGCATTTGTATATATTTTAAGCACCCCTTAAGCACAATCTCCAATAGAAAATATGATTAGGCTAATCATGATCTGACATCTAGTTTATGAAGCGTACACTATAACATTCAGTCTACAATAATATATCATAAAATCAAACATACACCACTCCATGCACTGCCCTAACATAAAGCTAAAAGTGGTGACTTAATTCTAAAGTGTGTGTATTATGGCTTGTGGGGTATACCTTAACTAAGCTTTGTTGTGATTTTTTAAGTATGAGAGGATTTAATTATAAAGGATGGTTTCACTTGGGTGACTTAATTGATTTGCAAGTTTTACTTAGTATTTCTTTTGTTTCATTTGGTTTATACTTAACAACTAAAATTATAAAAAGAAGAAAAGGGATCACTCTCTTTTATCCCTACTTTAAGTCACATCTAAATCAAATTAATTAATCAATTCTTTTTAGTGAATATCTTATTACATATTTTAATTAATCCTAAGTTTAGGTTCATTTTAAACAATCATGTTCAATAAGAGAGGCATCTTAAGATTAATTGAAATGAATTACTATCACATGACATATGTCCATTCATTCCTTTCCATCATATGTAACATGCATATGATATTAAATTCTAAGTATACCTACACATATAATGTTTCTTAGCACACTTAAATGATGGATGTAAACATATGCTTTTGGAATTTAGATGTTTCATTTGTTTGAATTATTTTATCATTTTAATTTAAAGTTCTATCTAAATTCTTATACAAAAATACATAAGAATGAAATTAAATAGGTACATGTCATTGTTAATCAGGGAAGTGAGGTAATCAAATGACCTCCTTGAGGCTAGCTAAAGCCTCGTGATGACCTTCTTGAGACTAGCTAAAGCCTTATGTTCCCGGGATGTCCAGACTAAATACCTAATAAATTCAAACATATGTAAATTTGCATACATGAACATAAGAAAGAGAGCTCCAAGTCATATGATTAATTAATTCAACAACTTAATCATTCATGAATGCATGGATTTTTGATAAAAGACAAAGGGTTCTAATTCCATAATTAAATACACACACACATCTATAAGAGACATAAGCTAGTACATGACGTTATTAACCAGGGAAGTGAGATAATCAAATGACCTCTTTGCGGCTAACTAAAGCCTCATATTCTTGGGATGTCCAAACTAAATATTTACTTTTCTCAAAAACATATGGATGTATACATAAATAAAGGAAAGAAAACCATGCAAAAGTTATGTTTTTATTTGATCAAAATATTTATGCATATGAAGTAAAGTCTTATCCAAACTCTAATATTGAGATACATAAGAATGAAATCAAATGGAGTATGTGTCGTTGTTAAATCAGGGAAGTGAGTGTTGACCTCCACATATGGTTCATAATTCAAATGAATCATAAAAATTAAAATAAATAATTAATGAAAGTAACATCGCTTGAATCGGGTTTAAAACCCCCTAATCGCGATCAAAATCGATTAAATTCGATTCAATTTGAAAATTTGACTTCATAATGCGTTGAAAGCATTAAAATTAATTAAATAAAAAAATATCGAATCAATTAATGACCAATCAAATGATTAAAATCAATTTTTTAATGAAATTGTGTGCACATCAAAGTCGAGAAGCCCCGACAATGTCCGAACGACCTCCGTTCACGAAATTGATTGCGCCGTCATCGCCGAAACGTCAAAACTTATCAAACGATGCCTTCTGCGATTGATTCGACAAAGTGTGCGCGAGCGTCGAGCAATTTGAGCGCGATGTCACACAATTTAGACCTAATTTCCTGCGGCGTTTGACTTTGCTCAAGCGACCTCCGATCGTGTTTGATGCGCCGTTGAGTTCGAACAAAAACACTAAGATTGACACCCATATTGTTGGGGTTTATTGCATGTAAATTCATCATAAAATTTAATGCAAAATGATATTAATTTGCAATTAGATTATAGGTGTCAATCCCCCTTAATCACCTAACCCCATCTACCCAATTAAAAGCGATTAATCCCTATTGATTTGAAATGCGCAATCAAAGCATCGGTTGACTAAGGTTCGACACTCTCTCTCATGGGCGTTGACCTCATTCTCTTCGACTCTCCTCTCTGTTCCTACGGCTCTTTGAAACTTTTAGATGCGATTTCCTTACGTGATCGGCTCCTCTCTCATTCTGTTTCTTGGATGCACGATCCTCCCTCTCATAAAACTCCTTGTCATTTCTGCTCTCGGTGAAGACTCCTCGTCGATTTTCTCCCTCTGGTGCATCAGTCTCCATGAGTTCCAGCCGGGCAGTGGAGATCGACCAACCTCAAGCGACCAAACTTTATCTCTTCCTTTCCCTTTGCAATCGAAAGTTCCAAGTTTTCATTTCAACCTAAGTTATATTTTGCTAATTGGGTATTTCACGGAAGATGATTTCAATTTACCCTTATGTGTTCTATGAGTTATGATTTTGGGGTGATTGGTTCAACTGGGGCTCTCCTTGTGGTTGTAGTCTTGTTGGAAAGGTGGGGGTCGGACTTGGTTTCTTGAAAGCATCATAGCAGATTTTTATCTTAGTTTGTTTTGATGCAATAAATTGGCTGGTTGTTAATCCTAGCCTTTCTTCCTCCTTTTCCTTTAGCAATCGACACTTCCAGGTCATTTCTCTCTAACCCTAAGCTTATTCTTATGCATTTGGGTATGCTGAAAATTAGTTTTGCAAAATATGCTTAAATTCATGCTGAAAGTTTCCTTTAGGAATTTGGGATGATGTATGGCCCAAATCTCATGCTTATTGCTTTTATTTATGAAATTTAAGTTGTTTAGTTTGCTGAAAAAATACTTTGGGATGATGTATGGCCCACATATTGTGCTATTTGCTATTTTTTAATGAGCACCTATGTGTTTCCCTTACTAAAAAAATTTCTGGATATGGGGAAATTGCTGAAATTGGTTTTACCTAAGGGGAAACTAGATCATTTTGTTGTTTGAAAGGTATAAAGCATGCTGAAATTATTTTACCTGAGGGGGAAATTAAATCGATTGGCTTTTCAGGGGTATTGTGTTTGGTGAAATTGTTTTACCTAAGGGAATTTGTTGCATAATGAGCACAAACTTGGGAGTTTGTCTTATCTAAGAGGGAATGAATCATCTTGTTATTTGATGATTATGATGCTTGCTGAAATTTTTTATGAAAGTTAAGATTAAAAGCATGAAAAGATGTTTAGAGGGGTTATGTGATTCAAATTTAAGGTCTTCTGATTTCCTTTCAGTATCAATCTTATTGAAATGTAATAGCCCTTCTCCCATATGTTTAAAGTAAAGTAACAAAAATATATATATTATATGGCATGCTTTTTCCATTTATGCTGAAATATGAAAGGAAAAGAGGAATTTAAAATGTCATGTGACATGAATCTTAGCTTACATGAAAATTCTATGCTTCTTTTACTTATATGTTACAATCCAAGATTGAAAAGAAGAGGCTACCCTACTTCATTACATAACTGTTATTATTGATTCAAATGTGAAAGAGGATTCATTTTAAGAGTAATTTTAGATTCATTATATTTTCAGCAAATGTTTAATGTACATGTTGCTTTCATAAACTTATTTTGATCCCAATGCTTAGCGATGCTATGTCTTGTTTAAGTATGTAAGCAAATATATACATATGCAAACACAAGTTTCTAAATATACTTTTGTCATAAGTACCCGTTCACATTGTTCCAATGCGGCGGGGAAACTTTTAATAAGTACCTGTTCACGTTGTTCCAACGTGATAGAAATATTTGCGATAATTGCAGTTTACATTGTTCCAATGTGGCGGAAACTTGTAATAAGTAATTGCGTTGTTTCAAAGCGGGGAAATATGCTTTGATGATAAGTACCGTTCACATTGTTCTAATGTGGGACTTTAATAAGTACTCTTGTTCCAACATGGCGAGAAATATGCTTGCAATAAGACCGTTCATATTGTTCCACGCGGCGGAAAACAGTGATAAATGTTGCTTGTTCCAACGTGGCGAAATGTTGCTATAAATTCACTTCTATTATTCCAACGTGGCGGAAACTTGTTATGATATACTTGCTCGTTGTTCTAGCGAGGAAATCTTATGATGCAACCCATGCCGCCTTTCTTGGCATGGTGGGAAAATAAATCTTGGTCGAGGTGTCTCATGACTTGATTTCTTGGTGTGGTGGGAAGGCCTAGTCAAGTAGCCCATGGGATGACAGAGGTTTTGATAAATAAAATGTGAAATGTCTAAGTGTTTAAAGAAGGAAGGTACATGCATATGATTATTCATGCTTCATTCATCATACTATATGACAATTACATGCTTACATATGCTTAGGTTGTTACTGAATCTTCATAGATATGACAATTACTTATTTAAAGTTCAAATTCATTTTACTAAGTGGTGATTATGCCATATGAATGGGTGAGAAATGAAAATGTGACACTCAATGCATGAAAATATACAAGTGCATGCTATATGTCATTTAAGAAACAAATGGCAAGGGCTTCATGCTAAAATGCTTAAGTGAAATGATTCAGTGTGCATATTCAAAGTGTTATCTCATTCTATTCAATTTGAATGTCTTTAATATGCAAGTTAAATGAAATCTATGACTTTATGAAGCAATGTTCTTTTTGCTTAACCATTTGATTCATGCAAATACTTGAAAGAATCAAATTCATACTCTATAAAATGCATGCTTGATTTGTTATAGAACAAACCTTTACTTGATCTATGATAAACACTTGAAATGGTCAAATTCATATTCGACAAAATAGATCTATATATCCCAGTTTGGTCTTAGGACCGTCCAGTTAACCTAAAAATCTAATGATGCTTTGTAAATCTTAGAAGTTAATTATCACAAAATGATAAAGATAAATCTATTCATCATTGTTAATGTATCCTCTCAAATTCAAGGTCATAAGAAGAAAAGTCTCATCCTCGAGTATAATCTAATGAGGTTTGGAGAACGATAGATCTTGAAATAATTAATCTAGATCCGATCCTCAGAAAATAGTTAGAGTTGGCGGTTTATCTATCGGTTTGGTCTTGGATTGGATCAATAAAACCTAAAAAATCAAAGCTATACTCCAACTTAGACCTTCTAATGTCCATACAATTCCCAAAGAACAGATATCCGTATGCATGTAGGAGTAATTACTAAGTCAAATATAAAGAAATGATGTTACACTTCCCGGTTTGGTCTTCAGACCAGGTCCGGGTTAACAAAAATCAAAAATCAAAATTTGACATATAAACTTCAACATTAGACATCTTAATATCCATGCAAAATTTTTAAAAAAACATCTTATGCATGTTGAAGTAATTACTAAGTCAAATACAAAAGGACATATCTACACATCGGTTTGGTCTTGATTAAGTTAACAAACCTAAAATGTCATATCAAGAACTAAACTTGCAAATTGATATCTACATTTCAACTTGACATTCTATGTTCATACAAATTTTTTAAAGAGCGGATACTTCATTATGTGTATTGAAATGTTCAAACATTGGGAATACATGCAAGATTAGATATGAAACAAAGAACATATGCTATACATCCCGGTTTGATCTTCGGACCAGGTCCGGGTTAGCAAAACCTAAAAATTTGATATTATAAGAATTTCAAATGAATAATTTCTGAGAAGTTAATTCTGTCATGTAATACAAAATATGAATCAACGACATAATAAACCCTTAGAAAAGTCCCAAACCCATCCTCATGTTATTTAGAGTGGACAAGGTTTTGAAGGATTATACTTCTTTGACAATGAATTAAGACATCCTCTAAAATCAGAGTGACAAGGTCATCGATTAATATTAGCCTATGATGAGAAGGGTACAATTAAAATTTCAATGATAAATGATCATATATTCAAATCTAAATCAATCATAAAATGATCAAAATTTAGAGAAAATAACATAAATATAAATAAAAGTGAAATTAATTATTTAAATTAAAATAAAAAAAATCAATCCACCCTCAATTATTTGTCTTTGTGACAAATTAAGAAAACTTTTGCTCACAAGAGCAATGTTAAATTAAATACATAACTACCTTCACACTCAAATATTCCTAAAAGTGGCTGTATCTTGCGTGGTTTTTGTGATGGCACCACATAAATGGCATTTACATGAACTCGGCTGGTTTATATGACCCCTAAATTATGGTCTCATGACATATGTTACATTTGCTCTTTGGAAATGTAGAATGTATTTGGTTGGGCAAAAAGCCCTATGTTAGTGAAGGTTGACTTATATTTGTCCCCTTACAAACTCCACCCCAGTCAAAAGGACACCGACGTGCCATGTGTGTTCACAGATCCTTGGTCAGGGTTGACTATCTAACTAAGCATTAGGACCACACGACATAACCATGGGATCAAGACAGCGTCATTGTTCCCCACAAAAGTTTTAAATTAAAATAATAAATTTCATAAGTTCTAAACTCCACTCATTATATACTCGTTATTTAATGATTCATTGACTAGCCTTGTCAGTACTCTCTCTGGGAGGTAATTAACTATGAGCTTGCTTATAGGAAACACAGAAATAGATATAAAAGTTCTCACTAAATGAGAATGAAATCTAGTAGTGTCTTATCTACTATTCATTCTTAAAATTATCCGACACTTAAACAACTCTTTTCTTTTGAGAAGGGTGGCAAATTTTTGGATCCCACAGTGAGGTAATCAAATGACCTCCTTGGGGAAAACTAAAGCCTCGTATTCTCAGGATGTCCAAGCTATATACCCATTAACATTTTTGCTTATGTAAATCAACACATGAATGAAAGAAAAGAAACTTCACTTCATACACTTGAGCTATAATCACATACATCTCCTATGTATTTATAATCAGTATTCATAGCATATATAATCATTCAATTATAAGTTTTGGAAAATAGATTTGGATTTAATAATGGTAATACCCACACATATATTAATTTAAACCAACACATGCAAGCTTGACATAAAAAAAACCATTTGATTTAATTAATTTTTTTAAAACAAATGAATGCATGAATTAAGTGGCATACAACATTTAATATGATTAAAATAAATAAAAGGACATAAGCACATGATTTCATTCAATGCAACTAATTCTTAAGGACAATCATATTAAATAAGCTCATTTAAACTAAACCAAAATTTCTTAATATCATTTTTTATCTTAAGTTTGATTTAACTTAGGAAATGTGAGAAAGGTTTGCTAATCTTAATCTCATTCCCCATGTGTGAGTTAATTTAATTTAATGAAAAGCAATTAGATTGATTTTATGGATTGATTAGGTTAATGTATGAATTAAATCAATTAATTGACCCTTACCTATGTTACCTTAAGATAATTAATTAAATGATTATGAGCTAATGTAATATATAAATTAATTGAAAAGTAAATAGCAATGCTCCTATAAAATGAAAGAGGCCGCAATTAGCTCATAATCATTAATTAAGCTTAAGATACTTATTATTTTTTATGGTTTTTCACATGTGAGCCAACCATAATTTCATTAACTCTCTTTAAGTTATTAAACACCTAAAGCTCTACCCAAGATTCAATTAATGGAAAATAAATTTAATTAGATTTTTAATTTAGTTAATCAAATGATTAATCCATTAATTCATTTCTCTTTTTCTTAATTACTAAATTCAATTGATTATCATTTGAAATGACATGGGTTTAAGGGAAAAGGTTGGGAAAGAGGTCCCAACCTAATTCCATAAGCCCCTTGCTTAATAAATCATGATTTTTTTATGATTTGAGTCTTAATTTAACTAATTAAGACATTAATTAATTAATTAATTAATAATTAGCATTTTTGTTGAAAAGAGAGAGAAACTTAGGAATAAGATTAGAAGGGAAGCCCCAATCCATTTTCCTAAGTCTCCCTACTGCTCAACAATGATTTGGGAGTCCAAATGATTGATTAATTACTATTCATATGCTTAATTATCCCTTAATTAAGTTAAGAAAATAATTAGGGCTTAAATAATTAATTTCCCCAATTAATCAACTAATAAATTCCAAGAAAAATAGGGGAGACAGAGGTCATCCCCCTAAACATTCTTAGAAAGTTTGAAATTAATTGGCTGATTAATTAGAGAGTAATTAGTCTAATTAAATTTTTAATTGAACCTTAATTAAGTTAAAATTAATTTTGAAAACTAATTAATGATAATTTTAATGGATTCATCTCTGAGTACCTTCAAAATGAGCTATTATTTATATTTTTTTGGGATTTTTATATAATTAATTATGAATTATGAATGTTTCAGCCTTAAAAATACATCAAATAATCTTAATTAAGCCTAATCCTACTGGCCCCATGTGGCACGCTGACGTGACATGCTTTTCATGTTTTGTCGTAGGATTGACTATTTAAATTATCACATCCGTGCACTAAGTCAGCTGGCAGTGGACGCGATATTGATCCCCGCCGTCCGATCTCCGATTGAACGGGGTGGATCAAACTTGAGGCGTAAAGGGAGAAAATAGGGGAGATCTAATGTGATTTAATCAGAGCCGCTGTTCCCATCATGGGGAACGGACGACCCATGATCCTTCTTTCCATGAGCAACAAACATGGTGTCTATCGGCCATGGATCGTTCGATCTGAGGTCACCCGAGCTCAGATGAACTTCAAAATCAATCCACGCCATTAAGGAATGAATTCAAACACATCCAATGGTCATGATCACCTTACATGCAAATTTCCTTTGAAAAGGACCAACACCACTTAAGCTAGAGATCAGTTTTCATGGAAATACATCACCATAGCTAAGACCGATGGCTTGCACACTTGAGGAAGCTTCATCTAGTTAATATGAAGTCTTGTTGAGCAGCAATTGAGTTTGTTCCAAGTGGATAGCTTAGACGACTAAGGATCGAGCTTTGGAGCTTCAGTCTTGATCGAAGTCCCTCCTAAAGTGGCATTAGAGCTTGGGAAATGGCTTGGATGGCATCAACGATGTGCGTGAAGGGTGTGTGTGTAAGAGGAATTAGATTGAGATGGAGAATTGACGAAGTTAGGTCGAAACTAGCTTTCCTTATTTCAGTTCTGCACGGGCAGAGGGAATGTCGAAGGTGGGAAGCTTGGGATTGCACTGGGGATAATAAGGAGGCTCGAAATCATGTTAGGAAGCTCTCACAAATTGAAGTAATGTGTTTTTTGTTCAAATTGAGGGGGTATACCCTTTAGTTTGTTGAGTTGGATGGACATAATGGCTTCCTATTTTTTGGCCCACCAGCCATCTTTAGTGTGCCAGAGGGATCTCAATCGAGTCCATGTGGCTTGTATGGATTGGGAGAGGCCATGGAAGGAGACCCCAAGCTGGATTTGGGCAAATTGGGTTTCCTTGATCCTTTGGGTGTTCAACTTGTATAGGAGGTGAGTTGGCTCACCTCCCTTTGGTCCATGACAAGTCTTACTACCTTGTATAGTGGGTTAGGAGGCTTAGGGATCCCTTATTTGGGTAAGTGAGGGCTGTCAAGGTGAAAAGAGGGTGGACTTCATCATTTTTGGAAAAATTCCACATGGGGGAGAGGATCCATGGAGGATTTGCATTGGTCTTGGCTCCAAATGGGTTTGGGCTAGTTTTGGGCTGATCTAGGATGGGTTTGGATCGGGTTAGGTGAGCCTCTAAGGTCTCATGGGTTGGTTTTATGAGTTTTAGCTTCATTTGGTCAAATGGGTTCATGTTAGGTCATGTTGGGTTGGGTTTAACCAATTGATCAAATTGGGTCAAACCAAGACTTGGGTTAGGTTCAAATGATGATTTGAAGAGTTTTGGCTAATGTGGTTTCAATCAATTTGGCATAGGTTTGATTTTAGCTCACTTGGAATCATATATGTTAAATGGGCTAAATTAACTAATTTGACCAAATTGACCAAATTGGGTTGGATTAGGTGTTGGTTCAAGTTCAATTGATCAATTGAAAATGATTGTAGGTTTTGGTTTGAATCAATTTGTATTTAATTTAGATTTTGGCCAATTTAACCCTTTAGGTCAATTTGGGCTAGGTTGGGTCAAGTTGACCAATCGGTCAAATTTGTCTTAATTATGACTTTGGTCAAGTTCAATAATTGATTTGGAATGAACTTGAGCCATTGGTTGCAATCAATTTGGGTTAGATCAAGGTTTGACCCATTTTGACCTTTTAGGTCAAATAGCCAATTAGACTTGATTTGGCTCAATTGAGGGTTTAGTCATGTTCAATTATTGATCATGGGTTGGTGTGATTCAATAGTTTCAATCAATTTGATGTATGGTTGGTTTTGGTTAGTTTAGGTTTCATTTGGGCTAAAGGTTGACTTGGTCAAAGGACTAAGTTGACTTGGTTTGACCTAATTCAAAATGATTGATCATCATAGGGTGATTGTTGATCATGATATGAGGCTTAGATGGGCTTGGTTCAATCCAATTTGGGTTGGATTAGAACTTGGCTCAAAAAGGTCCTTTAGGCCACTTTGGGTCAAGTGGACTTAAATGGGTCAATTGGTTTAGTTTTGGCTTGATTTAAGTTTAGTTGAACTCATATATGAGCCTATGATTGAAATATAAATTCAACTACAATCAATTTGGAGTCTAATGGATTTTGGCTCATTTGAAGTTTTAAAGTCAAAGGGCTAACTTGGGCTTGACTTGGGTTGACTTGAGTTTTGTTTGATAATTGTATGTTTCATTTATATTTGGGTAGATGATTGAAGGAATGATTGATTTAAGAGAAAATCCATTGATTTTGGTTTTGTTTGGATAGGATTTTTCCAAGTTTAAGAAAATGGTTTAAAAGGATTGAATTAGATTTTGGTTTGATTTTAGATTTGGTTTTGGCTGTTTGAATTTATATTTAATTTATATTTAGGAATATAAATGAAGATATAAATGATTTATGAGAAAATCACTTGAGTTTTGAGTGACTTGAAAGCAAATTTGACCATGCCTAAAGATGTAGGTCAAAAGGGCTAGGGAGGAAATCAATTTAGTTTGATTTATTTTTGTCATTGGAATGTGGGTTTCATTTATATTCACATATTAAGGAATAATTGATTTGTAAAAAACTTATTAATTTTGGGTTGATTTACATGAGTTTTGGTTAAGCTCATGGAGGTGGGTCCATAAGGCTTATGAAGGGTTTTAATTGGATTTGTGTTTAGTTTGATTTAGTTTTGGCTATATGAGTATGGATTTCATTTATATTTTTGAATATAAATGAAAGAATAATTGATTTATAAAGAATTAAATCAAGTTTGGGTTGATTTGCATGAGATTTGGCTAAGCTCATGGAGGTAGGTCCATAAGGCTTAGGAAGGAATTTTGGAACTTGGATTTGATTTTGGGATTGAATCATTTGAAGTTGAATTTGGATTTGGATTTAAATTTGGTACATGATGGAGGGATTGAATTGATATTGGAGAAAATCAATTGAATTTGGATTGATTTGAATTTGGCTAAGGCTAAGTCTATTATTGACCTCATTTTTAGGATGAGCTATGAACCCCTCCATCTTAGACATAGGACTTCTCTTAGATTTTCTTGATTTTAAGAGTTTAAGGCACATCTAGTGATTAGTGGACACTCATCCTAGCTCTAGAGACTTAAAAGAGTTAGTCATAGGACTAGGTCATGCCTTATGGGTGTTAGAAAAATTTCTCTACCCTTTAGCTTGAACCACTCCTCACCTTCCTTCATTCAAGTCAAACTCCAAATCAATCCTATTTGATTTTCTCCAAACTCACATCAATACCATATGATTGAAACCCATGATTGAAACCCATGAATGAAATTCCTAATTCAAAATCATTCTTAAGTCCTTAATTTCCCTCTTAAGGGCTTATCCAAAATCATCTCCAAATCAATTCAAACTCATGAAATTTTCTTACAACTCATTTATATTCTCATTTATATTCACATATATAAATGAAATATAAATTCAAATCAATCAAACTAAGCTCAAAAATCAAATCCAAAACTTCAAATTTTTCTTAAGTCCTTAATTTTCTCATAAATACTTAGCCTAAATCATGATGAAATCAAATCAAATCCTTAAAATTTTCTCATAACTCATTTATATTCTCATTTATATTCACATATATAAATGAAATATACATTCAAATCAATCAAATCAAATTCAAAAATTCCAAATCTTTTCTAAGTTCCCTAATCCTCTCTTAAGGACTTAGCCTAGATCATGATCAAATCATTCCAAAGTCATGAAATTTTCTCATTATACATTTATATTCTCATTTATATTCACATATATAAATGAAATATAAATTCAAACAATCAAAACAAAAATCAAACTCAAATCCATTCAAAATCCAACCTAGGCCTTTCAAGTTAAAATCTTGAACTTAGCCAAATCAACTTCAAATCAAGCCAAACTCTTGATTTTTCTTCACGATTCAATTAACCCTACAATCTTGACTCCAAATATAAATACAAACTTCATTAAAAAAAATAAATCAAAACTCAATTAAAAAATCAAGCCAAAATCCATTTCATGTTCACCCTTTGAACTTAAAATTTTCAAATCAATCAAAACCCATTTGACTTCAAACCACTTGCAAATGGATTTATATTTCAATCAAATGTCCCTATACAAGTTCAATCAAACTCAAATCAAGCTTTGACCAAGCCATTTGACCCACTTAGGCTCACTTGACCAAAAGTGACCTAAAGTACCCTTATGAGCCAAATTCGAACCTAATCCAAATTGAATCAAACCAAAGCCACTAAAATATTTTAAATGGTCATATGAACTTGACCAAACCCTTGGTTTGACCTAATTTGACCAATTGGTCAACTTGACCCAAGTTGACCCATTTTTACCTAAATGGGTCAACATGAGCCAAATCATACCAAATGAACTCCAAATCTAATGAATTTTGGCCAAACCTATTTTCTCAACATACCCAACATATCCAAATTCAAAAATTGGCCAAATGACCATTTTAACCCTAGGACATAGAACGAATTTTGGTCAAATCCATGAGGAATTTGGTCAATTCCTCTTCATACCTACTTGATACTCTCCTAATAGATCAAGTGAACCCTAGGGAGCATGGTGCACCCAACCCAATGAGTTTGGGTCAGCCCAACCTAGCCTAAGGCCAAAATTGAGCACATGGTTCAAATTGGCCACATGGGAATCATGCTCCCACTCAATTTGAGCACATGGGGAGTTACCATTTCACTCCCTAACCTAAAACGAACTCAAGGACAGCTCTAACAGCCTAACAAACCAACTGCCTAAGGTCAATTGGATCAAAACAACTCCTCCCTTCTCGACCGTCCGATTGCTATTGGGAGAGATATACTCCACCTAATTCACTTCAATTCCAACAGATCCATTGTCGATTGAGTAAGGGAGAGTCATATGAGCCATTTGCAAGTGATCCTAAGCTCTTTAGAGAAAGATTGAAGTGGAAATTTCTCAGTTTCCCTTAAGAAAAAATAGGGGTGCTCCAAGGATTTGTCAACTTTCTCCATACACCAAACCAAGTAAATTCCCTTTGCACTCTTCCTCAGGGGACTAAGTCGAGTGCACCCATACTCTTTCCCATGCTCCAAAGGCAAGATGAGTGCTAGTTCGATCAAATTTCAAGAAATCCAAGGAGGGGTTGGTCATAGAGCCATCCACTCGACCTCAAGAGCTAAAACTTTCACCAAAACTTTGTCTCAACCAGACGAAGCTTCTCTAAGGGAATTGAGCACCAGTGATCACCTCTAGTGAGGTATGCTATTTTTCGATCACTAAACTCAATGTGGTGTGGAGCTTTGTGAAAGAAATGTTAATGAGATGAGATTTCAACTATTAGATATGTTTGCCATTAGGGTTAGATAGTGTGTGCAAAATTTCATACCAATCTCAATCGAGCTCGGATCAAGGCCTAGAACATGGACTCCATGGATCACGTGCATTGGTGGAGATCTCGCCATCCATCCACGTTTTGGATGGACAGAGATTAAATCATGTTTTATAATTTATTTTATCCTCAATCAGCCTTTAATCTCACCCATCCTCGATCGGATGGTCGAGATAGAGAAAGCGCGCACGCTTGCTACGATGTGACATTTAAAATGCCGCGGGATGACGTGTAAAGTGTAGTCTCGCGCTGTGTCATAGGATTAGAAATTAATTAAGGTTTAAATAATTCCTAATTAATTACCTAAACTTCTAAAATTCATATCTCCACCTAGAAAAATCAAACAAATATGAGGTAAATTGTCCCTGAAAGATAATTCAACCTAGCATATTCTAAAATTGATTTTAAGTAATTTGGAATACCTCTTTTCTCTGAATTTGGGTTTTATTAGAAATCTTAGTTTACTAAATACTCTGTAATTAATCAGTTGATTAATCTTAAACTTCTTGAGTGTATTTTGGGGATGACTTCGCCTCCTAATTTTCTTGGGATTTATTGGCTTTAATTGAGAATAATTCATTCCTACTAATTTATTGTAATTAAGGTTAATTGGTTTGATTAGTTGTTTAACCCTTTGTTGAAGTTGATTATGGTCTGTTTCAATGAATAAGAGGTTTAAGGAATAATTTTTGGGGCATTTTTCCTAAGTTATTCCTTAATCCCCCTTTTCTTTTTTAATCCTCTCTTAATTAAGGGATAATTCACTAATTATTCTCTTAATTAACTTCTTAAAATTCTAAAACTTTCCAGAACTTAATTAATCTACTTGGGGTAGATGCTTAGGTGTTCAAGAGCCTAAGTTCAATTAAGGAAATCAAAATTCAACTCATATGTGTGAGGAGTGTTTTAAAATTACTTTAGTTAAATCCCTTAGCTTAATTAATCATTAATCATGAGCCAAATTGTATTAGACCCCTTTCTTCCTAGGTGCATTGAAAATTCAAATTCCTTGTGAGATTTTATATCATCTCATAAGCTCATAATTATTTGATTAACTATGCTAAGGTGGTGTAGGTAAGGGGTAATTAACATGCTAAATTCATACCTTAACCTAACCAAAGTATAAAATGAATCTAGTCATATGAAAATTAAACAAAAATGTTAAACACATGTGGGAATGGATTAGGAACAACAAACTCAACTCACATTTTTAAAATTAAATCAAATTCAAAATCAAATGAAAATTATATTAAATGAACTTTGATTTACTTTAAGCTTTCTTATTTTATAAGATTATCTTTAGGAATTAATTAAAGTGAATATGTTTACATGCTTTCATTGCTTTAGTTCTTTCCCAATATGATAAATATGTGTGTCATATGATTTCATGCATTCATGCTTTTCAAAAAAAAAAAAATTTTAAAAATGAAAATATTTTCTTTATGTCAAATTGCATGTGTTGACTAAAGTAAAAATATGAGTTGCTATTATCACTATTAAATTCAAATTATTTTCAAAATATATGAATCAATTATCAAAACTGAAAGTGTGTCACTTATATCTTACTTATAAGTTTGCATGTGAGTAAAATATAAGGATGTGTTTAGTGTACATTTTCCTTCTCCTCTCTTTTAGCACAGTTTTGAATCGAATTCGACATGATATATGGTTCATTTGAAAATAACCTAACACTTGCCTAATTCCATATCCTATTCATTCCTATGCTATTACTTAAGAAGTACAGCTATACTTGTACATATAAATTACATAAGCAAAAATAAATTAACCAATAACAATTTTTGCATTCTTTCTTTTCCATTCATTTCTTTTGTACACATGCTTGTATTTAAGGAAAGTGGTATATTATCCTGGACAATCTTGAGGTTGCAAGACTTTAAGTAGCCCCAAGTAGGTCTTGTACCTTACACCTCTGGTTAATAATGGTGTCGTACTCACTTATGCCTTTCGTACATTCATATGTGCATGTGAAAATTGGATAAGAAATTTCTTTGCTACTTAATGAAAAGCATGCATCATAAACATCCAAATTTTCTTAAGTGAATTACCTAGAATGCATCATAAAGTGTGCTAAACATTACCATTTGCATGTATAGATATGTTTAGGACTCATTCAAATGCATGTTATACATGTTGGGAAAGAAATGAAGTGATGCATGTTTTATGAATTTAGATCATTTTACTTAATCTTAAAATGCATTTCTTTTGAATAGGTTTGTTTAGAGTTCATACAAACTTATGATTAATCAAAACACTTAATTAAAATATTCACTAAACAAAACTAAACCTATGAATCCACTTTAGAAATTACTTAGGTTAGGGAAGGAAAGAGAAGTTCTCTTCTCTTTTTCTCTCTTTATAACTCAATAATTAATTGTAGGATTCACTTGAACCTAATCAAAATATAAAATAAAATTAACCCAAAATAACTAAATCACTTAAATGAAACCCTCCTCTAAGTTGAACATTCTTCATAATTAGAAAATTCTAACTTAAAGCCATAACTAAGCATACCACACAAACTTCTAAAGCACACACATTAGGCTAAGTCACTACTTCTAGCTTTTGGTTAGGGTGGTGCATTATTTGATGTTTATTTTTATTTTGTGATATATGTTTTAGTCTGAATGTTAGGATGTATGTGTGTAGAATGAATGGTAGGGCAATCTTAGTCTAACCATTATCTGTAGGATTGTGCTTAGCGGTAATAAATAAAAATATAAATGCTTTTGTTGGTGCTTATACCCCTAAGAATAATCCAATAGGCTAGGTGGACTTAGCCACCCATGTGTGGGGTGATAAGTCCAATATACATGCTTAGGATCTGGTGGTTTGTTTAGCTAATTTCATTGTGTTAGATTTACTTTTCTTTCATGTAATTTTATAATTAGGATTTTGGAATGATTGTTATGGGGATTAGGATGAGCATTGATCATGAGATCTCATCTTATGCACCATGTGAAGCCTTTGGAGCATCCACCTTCTAACCATCCAAAAGAAGGAATTAAAGAAGAAAGAAGAAATGAAGCTTGAAGACCCTCATAATAATGAGTTCCTTGCTTAATTATATGTAATTCATTTATAATCTGGGTTGTATAAGGGTAGAGCTCAGCTACCCAATTTATTTTTGAGTTTGTGCTGTGATACCCGACCACAATAGCCTCTTGTTCTTTTGCGATTAGCTTTATAAATTGATTGATGATTTGTTTAAATTGTGCATTAAGTAGCATTATTTTTCTAGTTTCTTTCTTGCTTTATGTATGGTATGGATGTGGATTAGACTCTTAGGAAAAATAAATCTTTTACCAAATTTAACAATTCAAAACTAAAAATAAAGAACTCATAACCTCACCTAAAGCTTAGGCTAAAATCAAGATAAAAGAATTAACAACCTCTCAACTGGATGAGTACTTCTTTTATAACATAATGCACAAATGAATATTATTTTCACTCTTGATTAGAGGGCTTCCCACCTTTGCTAGAGAAACTTGGCTTGACCTTTGAGAGCCATGGTGGAAACACACCTCCTCCTTTCTTGATTTTGGCCAATAATCATTTCTCATGCATTAGGCATATGAATCCTATTAGAGTCAAAATAATTATCCAAAATGAAAATAAAATTGAAATCAATCATCATTAGATTTAGTCATTTGAAGCATACCCTTACATGATAGTCTCTTTAGGGAGTGAGTTTAAGGACTTAGTCTCTTTCTAAATAAATAATGCCTAACTATCTCCATAAAGCATACTTTACTGCCTACATGAAAAAATTGTAGAGGAGTTAGCCCACCCCTGCAAGGTAAGTCCAAGCCTTATTGTCCTCTCTCTTGGAGGACAAACCAAATGCTCAATTTTGCCTTAAATTTAGGTTGTGCTTTCGGCCCTCGCCAAAGCTCCTTAGATTTAGGTTCTGAGGCTATTTCTCCTCTTTGTGGGCCATAAGCATAAATTTTCACCTCTTAGGCATTTCCATAATCTTGTGTTGTGAAATCATAAGCCCTAAATTTCTAATAAAAAATTCAACTCAAACAAATTAAATCAATTTTAAAATTGTAAAGCATAACCATAGGATAGTTTGAGATACTCGTTAGGTTTCCTAACGTCGTGGGCTTCTCCTACTTATCTTCATTTGGATTCGATAATAACTCTCTCTCCTTGATCAATCCCACTTAATCTTCCAAAATAAGCTAATCGATTGATAGTCCTACCTATTGAAATCCTTAGAGATAATGATCATTTACCTTAATCGAGAGTATTCCTAAGGGATCCCATCCCTTAGGATGTAATTAACTATGAGGGCTTGCCCCTGTAGGGAACTTAATGAACCCAATTTAAAATAAACCCTACTTTACTTTTTCATATAAAGGGAAAAAATCTTTGGTACATGCACCCATTATCCTTAGGAGTCCTTGGTGATTAGGTCCATTGTAGGATGGTGACTTGTATCTTTTGAGATAGTACACCTCTCCTCAATATCATACCTGATCACCTTCAATAAGAACATCTGTAGATCTATGTGGTGTCAAAATGCATAAAAGAGAAGTAGATGTATATTTCCATCCTCATTTTATCCCGCATAGAGTGAAGATGGAAGTATATATCTTATTCTCTAAAAAGAAAATTCATATGAAAAATTTCACCACATCCATAAGACAAAATCATGGGGCTTAGAAGTGATTTTGATTTTGGATTTGATTATGGGTTTCAATTATTTTGGTTTGGATTTGAATTTAGATTTGGTACATGAATTTGAATTTTGAGTTTGGTTTGAGAAGGAAAAGCATATGTTGGGTTTAGGCTATAGGATGGGAAAGTCTCCCTAAATCTTTAAGACATAACCTACCCCTATGGCTAACGCTTCTGAGTTTCTAGGCTTAGGTTAAGTGTTCACCTAATAACTAGAAGTGTCTTAAGACTAAGGAGTTCTTAGTGTCTATAAGAGTCTTAGATTTATGATGAGGAGGTTGAAGACTCATTCCAAAAGTGAGGTCAACAAAAAGACCCCCAATAAGTGTGGTGTAACTGACAAGGCACACTGCATGTATTGGCATTGACTAAGATGATCAACAACGTCCAAAAGATTGCAAGTGCTAACATAAATGATCCTAGTGCAATGTAACTCAACTTGTGCCAAGGGTATAAGAGAGGAAGGAAGAATCCACTAAAGGATCAAGCATATGAACTTTCCACTAGGGAAGTAGGTTCGGATTATCCACTAGGGATAGGGGTTTGAATTTGATCATATGATTTGTGAAAAGAAGATCTGCTAGGGATTATGATCTATTTACCCAACGGGGATGGGTGTATGAACCTTCCACTAGGTAAGCAGGTTCAGGTTGTGTGAATTTGATTTGCTTGATGTATCCACTGGGGATAGGATTTGGTTAGGATTGATGAATTTAGGTTTTGATTTAGGCTCCCTGAAGGGGACTAAATCGATTTGCGCTTCGCTAGGCAGAAATTTGATTTAATTTAATTGGTGGGCATCCATTGGGAATGAGATTTTGATTTATTTTGTTTGCTTATGATTTGGAGCTCCATTGGGAGAGGATATGATTTGGGGTAATTTGATTTGAGGATAAGGTGAATTTAATATGAACTTCTTTGATTTATTTGGGGAAGTATCCACTAGGGATAAGAGTTTGGATGGATTTGATTTAGACTCCACTGGGGGAGGATGGTGGATTTTATAAATTGGACCCTGTCGGTGTGCGATGGATCCACTAAGAAGGGGCTATATCAACCTTGGCCTATCTCAGGTTTATAAATCCAAAGGGAAAGTCTACCGACCACAAGGTAGGACTAATCAACCATAAGGTAGGACTAACCAACCTAAGGGTTGCCTTTCAGTGTGCAATGGTCAAGTTAGGAAGAAAGCTTGTAGACTTACATCCTCCTAAACAAGGAACCATCAGTTGATAGCAATAAATAGATTAGTGAATGCCAGTGACTCACATCAACTCAAGAATAGTCAAGATTAATTTTAATTTAATTTAGATGGACCTTATCGGTGTACGATGGATCCACTAAGAAGGGCTAATATCAGCCTAGTCTTATCTTAGATTTACAAATCCAAAGGAAAAGTCTACCGACCATGTGGTAGGGCTAATCAACCTAAGGGGTGCCTTTCGGTGTGCAATGGTCAAGTAAGGAAGAAAGCTTGTAGACTTACATCCTCATAAACAAGGAACCATTGGGGTGATCGGTTGATAGCATAATAAATCAAACCCGACATAGGGTTGCCTATCAGTGTGCAACGGTCATGCTGGAGAGAATGCATAATAAAATTATATCTTCCAAAGCAAGGACGACCGCCCGGGTGACCCGCTGGTGGCACAACAAGTCGAACTCGACCTAAGGGTGACTACTGAGAGAGTGCTGCTTGGGGACTTATCTCAACTCAAGAGTTGCGATTCTATAGATGTTTTTGACATCTAAAGATATATGCTTGAAAAGGTATATGTCCTCCTATATAAGTGAATATATATATATATATATATATATATATATATATATTTGATTTTGTTTATATGTGTGGACCCTGGTGTGTGAGGACCACATTGAGAAGGAGCTTATATCGCCTAATTCACCATCACTGAAGAATTTGTATATCCACAAGATGGATTCTCCAACCACAAGGGTGGCTACTAGGAAAGGGGGACTGTCCAATCCAAGGGTAACTCAAGGTCTAAATGGGCTAAGGATGTGATCCAAATAGAGTGCCCACATGTGAGGTGCGGCTAGGGGCTTTATCCAGGACCCTATAAAAGAAAGCCTATAGGTATATGGTGGCCAACTCTGGGAGAAAGGTTGTAGAATTACATCAGACATGAGTGGTGTATCCACCGGGTGGGCCGCTATCAGCATAGCGAGAACCAACCAACCTAAGGTGCCCGTCAGTGTGTGACGATCAATCTGAGAAGAAGGCTTGTAGACTTACATCTTTATAGATAGAAATGATTATCGAGATAGTCTGTCATTGGCGGGATAGATGCTATCCTATATAGGATGACTACTAAGTGGGGAGCCCCGTGTGAGGACTAGACCCAGACATGAAGTAGTCAGTTGGAAAGAAGCCACTATGGGACTTATCCTAAGCCTCAAATATACTCGACTTAGTTAGTGCATGATGGCTAGTTTAAGAAGAAAGCATGCAAACTTACATCTTCTTAAACAAAGTCAACATGAGGTAGCTTACCGGATGCGCGGTAAGGCCTACCAAACTAATAAGGCACTCATTGGTTTATAATGGTCAAGTTAAGAAGATAACTTGTAGACTTACATCCTCAAAACAAGGAATCACTGGGGTGACACACTAGCAAGGTAGCATGTCACCAATGAGAGCGTTAATGAGTGAGTGCCATAGGGGGGGTTATCCCACATCAAAGTAGCCCGAGACAAAATATATGTATTTATTTTATATATGATTGTGTGTAGTTAGTGTTTGTGTTGTGATGACATAGGATAAGATGCCGCTTGGGTTCCTTAAACCTACCCTAAACATATTGTGGTAGATTCACAAGCAAAGATGTTTCTCAACATGAAAGAGATGGGATTTAAGATGAAAAGAAGTTTTATTGATAATTATTTTCAAACTAGATTTATGGATATTATTTCTTTAGGTAGAGCTAGTTGATTAGATGCATTGAGCGCTCTCCCTTATAATTTATAAGTTGATAAGATCCTCCTTGGTAAGCCTTCTCTATGACAAAAAGGTCTTCCCAAGTGGGTTCAAACTTGCTTCCCATCTTTTGATGGGCAACAATTGGTCTCCTTAGAATTGAAACAAGCTCTCCTACTTGAAAAGCTCTAGAACAGACCAACTTGTTATGAACTTGAATCATTTTGGCTTTGTACAACTCGAGGTTCTGGCATGCCCAGAGGCATCTCTTCCAAACCTTTGAGCTCTTCTAACCGCAACTTGGCATTCTGCTCTGTTGTGATCTTGCTACCCACAACTATCCTTAATGATGGGAGTTGGACTTCTAATGGTAGAGTTACTTTAGACCCATACACTAAGGAGAAAGGGGTAGATTGAGTTAGAGTTCTATATATATTGCGGTAAGCCCACAAGGCTTCACTATCGCTTGTTATCATCGAGTGTCTTCTTTAATATTTGGATGTAAATTTTGTTTATGGCTTCTGCCAAGCTATTTTGCCCTCGAGTAGTAGATGATAGAATATCTCCAATCTATGCTGTGTCTTCGGATAAAGCTGTTGATTATAGTGATCTTGAATGTAGCACCATTATCAGATATAATTCATCGAGACACCTTGAACCTATATATGATATGGTTCTTGAAAAATTGGAGCACATGTTGAGCTGTGACCTCTCTAAGTGGTTTGCCTCTGCCCACTTGGAAAAGTAGTCAATGGAAGCTAGAATGAACTGATGCTTGATCTTGGCTTTTATCTTTGGATTGGATTGGTGTGCTCCACATAAACTTCAGTGTACCTTGATCATGATCTTATGGGCTTTGTGTTTTACCAAATAATGTAACCACATATGATCGAAGGACCGCCGGTCCAAGGTGTCATCTACAAGAGCATAGGAAAGGGCTCTCTACTTCACCTGATATACTAGTGACTTCTCTTAAGGTAGTTTGCCAATATTTAAATAATTCATGAATTATTATCTCCAATCCGACTCATCATCCTTTTTGGCAATGATAACCTCCCCTTTAAGAGAGAGTCTCTCGATGAGTTCAGCATCAATAAGGGATAAGTCTTATCTATTTTGAACCCTTATTGGTATGGACTCATCTTCTGGACATGCCAACTCTTTGACAAGCTTGGCTAATGCATCCGCTACTACATTCTCTCCTTGTGGAATCTTGTAAATGGTAACCTCTGGGATTTGGTCCAATAACTCTATAGTGTACTTATGGCAGTGATGGAGCTTAGGCTATATAACTTTATAAGACCCAACGATTTGGTTGATAACTAATTGAGAATCCTCGAAGATGTTGATACTATGGATGCATAACATAATTGTTAACTTCAGACCAGCAATTAGAGCCTCATATTCGACTTCATTGTTGGTGCATGGATTGGACAGATGGTATGAGAATCTCATCACATCGCGATCCTGAGTTTAGAGAACTATTCCTACCCCTGCATTTCTTGGAAGAGTAGATCGTGATTCTTCTCCCTTTTGAAAGAAAGTAGCACCATCAAAATACTTCTCTTAGCGATGAATATTAGTATTCTCTAAGTTCATTATTTGTTCATCGAGGAGATCATCACTAAGAGTGAAAAGTGGGTTGTTAATAAATGCAAGTGCTTGTCCTTTCACCGCATGGAGGGGTACAAAAGTGATATCAAATTGTAATAAAATCATGGACCTCGCGCCAACCATCTGGATAGTGTCGGTCATTGTTGACCTCACTTTTGGAGTAAGTTCTCAACTTCCTCATCATAGATCTAGGACTCTTATAGACACTAAGAGCTCCTTAGTCTTAAGACAGTTCTAGTGATTAGGTGAACACTTAACCTAAGCCCAGAGACTTAAAAAGGATTTTCCATGGGAATAGGCCATGTATTAGGGACTTAAGAAAACTTACCTACCTTATGGCTCAAACCCATTCCATGCTTCTTTCCTCAAACCAAACCTCAAATTCAGATAAACCCTAATTCAATTGATTTTCTCAAATATCAATTTAATCTCAAATCAAAATCATTTTTCAAAAGCATCTTTTTAAAAATAGTCTTATCTTTGAAATCTTTGGAGATAGTGATTGTCTACTTTCATCGAGAGTATTCCTAAGAAACTCACATTCTTTAAGTTGTAATTAACTATAGGGGGCTTTCCCCCATAGGTAACTTTAGAACCTGGTTTAAATAAATCATGTTTTTTTCATCCATGTAAAGTAGGGGAGAAATCTCTAGTATATTAAAAGACCCACCATGTCTTAGGAGTCCATATTAAGGTGATTAGGTCTATTATAAGGTAGTGATTTCTATCTTTCGAGATAGTGAACTATTCCTTGATGTCATACCCGATCACCTCAGATCTATGTGGTATCCCCCATTCACATAATCAAAAATAAACACCACAATCATGTTATGAGATATACCTTGGATTGATCCTAGAGATCAAGTTCACCTTATGAAAAAGCATGTAATGCCATAGCTTTTGGGATGCAAAGATTAAAGCTAGGTAATACTTTTCAATAGGTGGATAATATTCCTCAGCAGGAATTAAATGATGGTTGAGATAGTAGAGTGCATTCTCTTTCCCTTTGTCATTTGTTTGGGCCAACAAAGCACCAAGGGAGTCATCTAATGTAGCAGTATAGAGGATCAATGGTTTGCCTAGGATAGGAGATGTTAGAACTAGCAGCATCATCAGATAGTACTTGATGTCTTCGAAGGCAAGTTGGCACTTATCATCCCACTCGAATTTTGCATCCTTTTTGACAAGTGCTGAGAATGGTTGGAATCTTCTTGATATGTTAGAAATGAAGCATCTTAGATATGCTAACCACCCTTAAAATGATCTAAGTTGAGTTAGACTTTTAGGGGTGATATTTATAATATCTCCTTAATCTTCTTCAGATTGATTTCTATTCCACGATGACGGACAAGAAACCTAAGGAATTTTTTGAAGCTACTCCGAATGCATACTTCAGGGATTCATTTTAAGGTTAAATAGCATTAACCATTCAAAACCACTCTCAAGTCAAAGAGATGGTCTTACTTTTATTTACTTTTAACAATGAGATCATCGATATAACATTCCACTTAATGATGAATGTGTTCATCGAATATTCCAGTTATGGCCTACTGGTAAGAAGCAATGACATTTTTAAGGCTGAAAGGCATGACATTATAACAAAAGATTTTAATCGGGGTTCAAAAAGTAGTATTTCTTTCATCATCAGGGACCATCTTTATTTGGTTATATCTAGATGAGCCATCCAAGAAAGAGAAGGCTGCATGAGATGAGGCAATGTACACCATCAATTCTGGTATCGAGTGGAAATTCATTTTTTTTTGGACATACCTTATTTAGATCCTTAAAATCAATGCATATGTGAATTTGGTCATTCTTTTTCTTAATTGGAATGACACTGGCTAATCAAGTAGGATATTTTTCTTCCTTGATGAAGCCAGCATCAATCAATTTCTTGATTTCAAAAATAAGCTGTTATTCAATGTCTAATCATATGTGCCTAGGAGTTTGCTTGATAGGGTTATCATTAGGCTCTATTACTAGTTTATGGACTGCTACGTCAAGAGATAAACTGAACATTTCTTCACAACTCTATGCAAAGCAGTCCTTAAACTCAACCAGAAGCCTAACTAAGTCATTGGTTTTAGTTTGATTCAATAAAGAACTGATGTATGTCGGATGTGGATTATTTTCAGTTCCTAAATTGATTTCTTTGAGCTTGTTGATAATCGATCTGATATTCTCTTTGAACACTGGCAATGCACCTTTGATTTTAAAGTCATTTGGATCATCTGAAGTTTCTAAAAACACCTCCTCATATGAGTTGCATGATTTGAAATGAGCCTATCATATTCCAAATGATTGGTGATGACTAGGCAATAATCATCATCATCGATTGGACCTATTGTACCAAATATTAATCTTGGACTTGATTGAGGATGTCTATTTTGGTTGTCTCATAACCTTTCAAAGTAGTCTGACCTGTGTTTAGACCAAGTATGTCCCCTCTTTGCTAGATTAAGAACACAAGGTGAATACAAATCAAAAGGCAATTTTATTAAGTCTTTATATGAATCATCATTATGTTTAACATTAGCTTCTTGACTTGAGGATGATGCTCCCAAAAATAACCTCTGAGTCTTACCATCTATGGATGACTTAGGGGCTTCCTTAACAACCAAACCATCAACTTTTGTGAAGAAAGTGGGGTTAGAGCTAAGGTTCCAAACTGATGCCTAACTATTTGATATGCAGACTTGGATACACTTATGCTTTGCTTTGGAGCCAAGTCTTCATCACCATCCTACTAAAATGTCACCTCAAAAGGGATCTGTTACTGAGAAGAATTGGCTTGTCTGCTAACCACATAAGACTCATACTCTTGAACTATATTCTAAGTTTATGTGGATAGTATGTATACTCCTGGTGGCTAGAACATAACTCTTATTGGGTGACCAATAGGGAGGCTTTCCACCTTGGGGGCTGCCCCTGAACTTTCATTTGCCTCTACTTGGTGGAGGTCGGGTCATCCTACCTATATGTTCAAATGGAGTAACGAACTGTGGGTGGAATCTAATGTTCGGCTCTATGTCTTTCCTTGAGTCCATGTCTCGCTCTCTTTTATTTTCTTTTTATTTCTCTTTTTTCTTTTCTATTTCTTTTTCTTTTTTTTTATTTCTTTTTGTTCTTCATGGGGATCTTCACTAGATTCACGAGAATGGATTTGTTAATTTTGGGGGAGAAAATAGGCCTCATCCTCATATATCCCAACCTCATGAACTGTAAATGGCTTGAGATCTCCTTTGACATAATACTCAATCCCACATCTCTCATGAACATCATACATTGATGTAGAGGGAATGAAATTGTGTTATTTTCATATACTCACGGTCTCCAAAGAAAAACATTGAAAGATGTATTCGAGTCTATGATATGAACCTTGGATTCAGTCTTCCAATCATCTATCATTAGTGGTTACACTATGGAGCCTAAGGCCCTCTCACCTTATTCATTGAATCCTCTCAACATCATCCTCTCCTTTTGGAGTTTAGAGATGTCGATCCTCAAGTAGGCAATGATTCTTTGACTCATAATGTTGACTGATGCACCTTGGTCAACTAGAACTCTTGATAACCTGTATCTGCCAACGTCCACTTTGATATAAAGGGAGCGGTTGTGCTTGATTGTTCATAAAAGCAAGTCTTCATCACTGAATGTAACTCTTAAGATATCCTTTGAGCTGTGTGCCTCCTCTTTAGTAGCGGTTAGCTGAACTAAGCATATCTTTGGATCAAGTAGAGCATTGATTAAGATTCCCTCATCTCTTTGGATAAGACAAGGGCATCATATATGCTTAACTTAGCTCATAACTTTATAAGATGTGCTAAGATGTTGAAATCAACTCTGGCTTGGTCCTCCATAAGCATATATATGGGTGAAGCATCCCGTGGAGGGGTTATCTGCTCATTGGAACTAATGACTTATTTACCCTTATCCTGAGGTGCTACATTCAAAAAAGGAAAGTATGATTCTGAATCAAAAGAGAGAGGATCAGAATGACTAGAGGTATAATTATTTTCTAGACTTGAAGAGTTTTCAAGAGGAGTAAAATCTAGAGTATCAGAAGTGGATGAGATGTAAGTAAAATCTTTTTTCATTGATTTCTTTTTAGGCAGAGGTACATGATAGAAATCCAACAAAGTAAGCGGGGTAAGGGATTTAGTGCCATTATTTGCCGATACAATGCTCTTATTGGTAGAAGAGGAGCTAGTAGAGGAAGATGTAGTAGCTGCAATTATGAATGGTGTGTTGGACTCGGATGGTGGTTGCACTTGAACTATCTTGGTCAAGTAAGGTGAACTACTTACTGCTGCTGGGCTATCGCCTTCTTAAAGTTATCTTTGGAAACTTGCAAACCTTCCTTGATGTTGGAGGTTTGAGCTACCTTAGGCACCTGTAAAGAGAGTTTCTTGATTTTAGAAACTCTTTTTTTAGAGGTTTGGGATAAGGCAATATCCCAACCTTCTTTTGTCTTAAGAGGATCACAGGTTTCCCCAAGAATTACCCTAATAGAATTTGATGGTTATTCTAATAAGTATTCTTTGTCGATAACTATAGCGCCTGACTTGTAACTACGCTCAAGCCAGTCCTTAAAAGTAATACAATCCTCTAAGATATGGCTAATCATGCAGTGGTATGGACAATAAGTAGGATAGTTACTATTGCCCACTTCCTCCGATCTCTTGGGCTCTAGCAGCTAAAAGTTAGGTTTATTTAAGAGATTCTTAAAGATTTTCCTAACTACCTCCCTCTTGAATGAATATGGCTTATTCAATCTATCAGCAAGAGTAAGTGGGTAGTAGCTACCTGGTGGTGGGTAGGAGTACAACTGCTGGGTAGGCTGCTGATGTGGTAGGAATGGCCGTTGTAGAGGCTGCGATGATTGATATGATGATCGAGGTGGTGGCGAGGTAGAAAGGAGGCCGATCCGTGGTCTTCATCTTGAACTATGGCTGTCTGCTTCCCTATATCCACTGGCAAAATTGTCCCTGGCTTCTTCCCAAACACCTTCTATGGCTTAGGTCGAGATGATTTGTTAGGGAAGGGCAACTGTTTGGCTGCCTCTTATAGGCTAGCTGCCTTATTGATTAATTTCTCAAATATCATGATGGTAAATCTCTTAAGCATGAAGGTGATCGGGCCATGGATATTCTTGAGAAGAATCTCAATGGAATAATGTTTGGACATCTAAGGCTCGCATTTCATGCTTAGGTTGTGCCACCTGAGAATATAATCAATAAGGTACTAAGGAACTTGCTGGAACGGTCGCCTGATTACTCTTTGGTGAGCTCCAACAAACCTTTTGATGAAGAGGTGCTCTAACATAGCAAAAGTCCCTACCGAACTGTTGGGAAATTTGGCGTAGCAATCAAATGCAACCCCTGCTAGGATGCTGACAAAAAGTCTAAATAAGAGTGCGTCATTGCCACCGACATTACAATAGCCAGCTCTAAAGTGTGCAATATGCTGATGCGGGTTCCCATTGCCATCAAAGATCTTGAAGGAAAGTGACACAAAACCCTTGGGGTATTGAACTATATTGAATTTCTCCGGGTATGGTCTACCCTTTGGAATGGATGAGCTCCCCCTGCTTGCGCCATCACTTCCCTCACTTGTTGCTCTACCATATGTTTAATATCATTTTTATGCATAGAGGTGATATCTTTGACCTTCCTATGCAAGCTGCTAGCATCATCATCTACGGTGATGCACTTAGGATGATCTAAGGTATGTACCAACTCTGATATGTCAGCTACCATAGGAGAAGGCTGTGAAATTGGGGCTGAATTTTGCAATGCTAGGATTGCTGCCATCAATTCCTCTACTTTCTTCTCCATCCTGTCAATGTGATCGTCCTTCTATCTAAGCTGGTGGAGGAGGTGTTGGGTCGAGTAGGAAGTGTGACCTTCCTCAAGCATGGCACCTTCCTGGGTAATCTGATCCTGCTGTAAGGATCCCCGTGTATCAAACATGTGGACCTCAGCTGTGTCATCCAACATGTCATCCTCATCATGATCGAAGCTAACTCTATCCTCTTCTTGATCTAAATGGTCACTCTCGAGAATTCATCTTTTCTTGGCAAAGTAGTATGCTAATATGTCATCTATCGATCGATCTACTATGCCTGGCTAGACCGGCATGAACACCCATTGATGGTTAACCGTAGGACTATGCTCCTTTGTCTCTATGCACTAGATGCTAGCCACTGATAAGACTTCCTCACTGGGAGGATCAACTATCATGGGGACTATGTCTGTCCCCTATCTTTATCATTGTCTTGTGGGTGGTGTGATCTTGGATGCCACTCTTCGATTGTTGAGGAGGAGAGCAAGGGAACTCAATCTTACCTCAACAGGTGGAATGGATGGAGCAGGATCCTTGGGCTGTAGCCGAATCACTAGTGGGGATTATCTTTTCTTGGATGGGGATTTATGAATCTTAGCGGGAGCAGTGGATACTGTTAGCTGAACAGGTGGTGGTGGATGATGAGGGGAGTGGTGTGATGCCAACACTTACTATCTCTCAGCTAGAGATCTCCTCTAGGCCGCACTGAAGAACAATGATATTCAATGATCGCCCGACCGGGTGATGATAAGAGAAATCACAAGTGGTGGAGGCTATTACCGCGCAGATACCTCCTTCGCTCTCTCTTGCCCACCTGGGCTGATACATGAGCCTCCACGATTCTCTCCCTGTGGATCTGACCCCTAACGCTCCTAAGGATCACCGATCTCAAGTAAATAATGTACTGGACTTTAAGCATCTATAAGCTCTACCGGCCTAGTGTAGAATAGTCCTAAGTTTGGCATAGGGATTCCTATGCTCCCTGTAGCCAGCTACTACAACCTTCCTCTTCAATGAGGAGAACTCTGAGTCAGATGGAATGTCAAAGCGGATAAGTGGTGTATGTCTTGCTTCTCCTTCCCTGCTAACAATTATGAAGGCTATCCCCTCACAAGTAATCCAGACCCCCTCAAAGCCATGACCAAAGTAGATCAGGTGTGCGATATCAGTATGGGTGAGATTGGCTTGATCCAGGCCAGAACAACACCCGAGGGGAAGGAGAAAACAACTTGCTGGGAACCATGATCAATGCACTGACTAAAGGAAAAAAAAACTAACTGTCCTGAAATCACTGCATTTGTTTGAAATGTAATTGAGTTAGACCCTTATTTTAGTATCTGTCTTCAATCATTGACTTCTAAACTTGATTTGAATTTAAACCCACACTTAACAAATTTAGGTATGCTAAGTGGGGTTCATTGAATTTTGGAGAGATTTTTGACAATTGGAGAAGAGACTTTGCCATAGATTTTGATTTAGAGCCCATACTAAACCTATTTAAGTAGGCTGGGCGGGGTTCAAATATTTAGAGAGACTTTTGAAGATATTTGTATTTTATGTCTTGTTTGAAAATTTTGATTTGGAAAACCTTTACTTAGCAAATTTAGGTATGCTAAAAGGTTTTGATTATATGTTTGAAAATTTTGTGAAACATCTTTGCTTGTGATGGTTGTTTGTTATGTGTGTGATATATACTGATTTGATTTAAAAATGGGGTCTTCACTTAAAAAAATTGGTATGTTAAGTGGACGCCAAATGTGTTTGATGTGTGTTGTTTTGATTTGAAAATGAGGCTCTCACTTAAAAAATTTGGTATGTTATGTAGGAGAGAAATGTGATTTGATTTGTTTTTGAAAATGAGACTCTCACTTAACAAATTTGGTATGTTAAGTGGATGCCAAATGTGAGTTGATTTGTTTTTGGAAATGAGACTCCCACTTAACAAATTTGGTATGTTAAATGGAAGCCAAATGTGATTTAATTTATGTTTATCTTGATTTGAAAATAAGGCTATGTTGGCCTCATTTTTAGGATGAACTCTCAACCCCTCCATCTTAGACATAGGATTCCTCTTAGACTTTAAGAGATCCTTAATCTTAAGACACATTTAATGATTAGGTGGACACTCAACCTAGCCCTAGAGACTTAGAATAGTTAGCCATAGGAATAGGTCATGCCTTAGGGGTGTAAGGAAAATTTGCCTACCCTATAGCTTGAACCACATTCCTCACTTCCTTCCCTCAAGTCAAACTCCAAATCAAATCAACATCAAACCTAAATCAATTCCAGCTTAATTGATTTTTCTCCAAACTCAAATAAATCCCACATGATTGAAATCTATGATCAATTCCAAATGATTGAAGCTTATGATTGAAATTCCAAGTTCAAAATATTTCCTAAGTCCTTTGATTCCCTCTTAAGGACTTAGCCTAAATCAAACCTTCCATGAATTTATCTCACAACTCATTTATATTCTCATTTATATATTCACATATATAAATGAAATATAAATTCAAATCAATCAAACTAAATCCAAAATTAAAATCCAAATAAAAAATCTTTCCTAAGTCCCTTTGATTCCCTCTTAAGGACTTAGCCTAAATCAAACCTAAATCAATTCAAATTCATAAAATTTTCTCACAACCCATTTATATTCTTATTTACATATTCACATATATAAATGAAATATAAATTCAAATCAATCAAACTAAATCCAAAATCTTTCCTAAGTCACTTTGATTTTCTCTTAAGGACTTAGCCTAAATCAAGTTCAAACCACTTAAAATCCTTGAAATTCTCTCACAACCCATATTTATATTTATATTCACATATATAAATGAAATATAAATTTAAACAAACAAAATAAACTCCAAAAATCAAACTCAAATTCAATCAAAATTTAACAAAAGCCTTTCAAGTCAAAATCTTAAACTTAGCTAAATTAATTTCAAATCAAGCCAAACTCTTAATTTTTCTCCAAGATTCAATCAATTCTTCAATCAAGAATCCAACCATAAACTTAAACTTCAATCACCAAACCAAAAACTAAATCCATAAAGTTAAAAGTTATCATGTTCACTGAACTTGAAATTATTAAATGAATCAAAACCCATTTGACTTTAAACAAATGGATTTATATTTCAATCACAAGTCCATATGTGAGTTCAATCAAACTTAAATCAAACTTTGACCAAACCATTTGACCCAGGCTCACTTGACCCAAAGTGATCTAAAGTATATGAGCCAAATTCTAATCCAAATTGGATTGAACTAAGCCACCTAAGCTTCATCATGATCAACAATCATCATGAGATGATCAATCACTCAAATTGGGTCAAACCAAGTCAAACCTAAGGGTTGACCAAGTCAACACTTAGCCAAAATGAAATCTAAACTAGACAAAATCTACTATAGGCCAAAATGATTAAAACCATTGATCTAATCTCATTAATGATCAATATTTGAACTTGACCAAGTCAACATTTGAGCCTAACATAGCCCAATTGGCCACTTGACCCAAGTTGACCCAACTTGACCTTAAAAGTCAAAATGTGTCAAAACTTGATCTAAGTCAAATTGATTGAAACCAATGGGTTAAGTTCATTCCAAAATGATTGTTGAACTTAACCGAAGTCTCAATTGGACAACTAGACCTAACCTAGCCCAATTGACCATGAACCCAACTTGACCTAAAAGGTCAAATTGAGCCAAACTCAAATTTAAACTAAATTGATTGAAAAAAAATATACCATGACCAACCAAATATGAAGCAACCCGTGACCTGACCAAAATAGGTTAAATGAGTCAATTTGGTCAACTTGACCCATTTGACCTAAATGAACTCAATTGAACCAAATCCAAATATAAACCAAATTGAATCAAAGCCACCAAACATTTCAAATGGTCATCAACTTGACCCTTAGTTTGACCCAATTTGACCAATTGGTCAAGTTGACCTATTTTGACCAAAATGGATCAACATGAGCCAAATCACATCAAACCAATTCCAAATTTTGTGAAACTTGGACTAACCTATTTTTCAAACATATCAAACATATTCAAATTGAAACCCAAGCCAAATGACCATTTTACTTCTAGGCAACATGGTAAATTTTGGCCAAATCCACTTGAATTTGGTCAAATCCTCTTCATAACCACTTGACACCCTCCTAGTGGACCAATTGGACACTAGTGAGTGTGGTGCACCTAACCTAATGGGTTTGGGTTAGCCCAACCTAGCCTAAGGTCAAAATTGACCAGTTGCTTGAAAATGGCCACATAGGATCCTTCCTCCACTTGATTTAATCACGTGGGAGCTCCACTACTCCACTCTTTAGGCTAAACTGAATGCAAGGACACCTCTAACAGTCTAACAAACCCATTCAAGGAGCTCAATTGGATCAAAATGGCAAGAGAAGGCTCATCCATTTGATTACTCTAGGGGGAGATATACTCCCCCTAATTTTACTTGCAACTCATTCTACCCTATTCGATTGAAGCATAGGAACTTAAAGCAAGCCATTGCAAGTGATCCTAAGCTTCGTAGAGTGAGTTAGAATTCTCCTTCTCTCGATTTTCTTAGGCTAAAAATAGTAGGGGAGCCCCATTGAAATTCAAAGTTACTCCACACTCAATTCCAAGTCAATTCCTCCTCTAAGCTTTATCAAAGGATCAAATCGAATTCACCCAAGCTCTTTCCCAAGCTCCAAAGGAAAGGGATGACTACTGTTGATCAAGAATGAGCTCAAGTGATGGTGGACTCGACCCATAGAAGGATCCATCCAATTTCAAGGCCTCAAAACCCCAACAAAGCTTTGTCTCCACTAGATGAAGCTTCTCCAAGGGAATCGAGTGCCGGTGATCACCTCCGGCGAGGTAAGCCATTAAACCGAGCTCAATCTAGATGTGGTCTAGTCTTTTATGAAGTAAAGTATCACCCCATGAGATTCTAGTTGTTAGATGTGACCTCCTTTGCATGTTGATGGTGTGGGTTGAGTTTGGATCTAATTTGAGCTCAATTGAGCTCGAATCTTCCCTTAGAAGATGGACTATGGCCATCTCCCGCAAGGAAGATCAGAGACGGATAAGGGGTCATCCATCTATGCATTTTGGATGGACGACCTTGATTAAATCCACATAGATTCCACATTTTATCCCTTTAGAACTGCAGATTTAACCTCAGCCTTCTGATCCTTGATCGGATGGATGAGGAGAAAGCGCATAGCGCTGCTGCTGATGCGATGCTATGATGTGATAACTTAAATAGCAAATCCCAAGGCACCATGCGGAAAGCACACACCGCATCAGCCTTCACATGGCACCGACGGGGTTAACTGTATAATTAGGGATTTAAATGACTTAATTAATCAAGGAAACTTCAAAAATTTATATCTAATGTAGAAAAATAAAAAAATGTGAAATAAATTGCATATGAGGCATTTGAATATAGAATATTATAAAATTATTTTCAATGGATTTTGAATAATATTATTTTTTGGATTTGGGTTTTATTGAGAATTTGATTTTGTTAATTACTCTCTAATTACCATGCTGATTAATTCCAAACTTCTTGTGTATGATTAGTGGGATGACTTCTGCCTCCCCTAATTTCCTTGAGATTTATTTATGGTTTAATTAGAAAAATTTCTAGATTAATTTCTAATTATCCTCTTAATGTAATTAAGATTAATTAAGTGTGTAATTAGTGGTTTAACCCCTTGATTGAGTTAATTAAGGGTTGTTTAAATGAATAGAAGGTTTAGAGAATAATTTTGGGATGTTTTCCTTAAGTTATTCCTTAAACTCCCTCTTTCTTCCTTAATCCAAACTTAATTGTTGATTAATTCACTAATTACCAACCTAATTAATTTGATAAAATTCTAAAACCTTCTAGAACTTAACTAATCCATCTTGGGTAGATGCTTAGGTGTTCAATAACCTAAATGCACTAAGGAAAGCAAAATCCAACTCACATGTGTGAGAGGGGTTATGAAATTACTTATCTTAAACCCCTTAGCTTAATTAATCATTAATCATGAGCAAAATGCATTATGCCCTTTTCTTCTTAGGTGCATTGTTGATTTAAATTCCTTGTATGGTTTTATGTCAAATCATTGGCTCATAATTATTTGATTGAATATGCTAAGGTGGTGTAGGTAAGGGGTAATTAATACACTTAATTCATACCTTAGCCTAATAAAAATGTAAAAAAAGCCTCTAATCATCTAAAGATTAAACTAAAATTCCATACACATGGGGGGAAATGGGTTAGGACCAGCAAACATTCTTTCACATTTCATAAATCAAATATAAAACAAATTCAAAACAAAAATCACTTTAAACAAACTTTGATTCACTTAAACTTTATTATTTTATATGATTATCTTTAGGAATTAATTAAGGTGAATGAATTTACATTGCTTTCATCTCTTTATTTCTTTTCTAGCATGCTAAATGTGTATGTCATATGAGATTCATGCATTCATACCTTTTTAAAATCAAAATCAAAATGAAATGTTTTCTTTATGTCATATTGCATATTTTGGCTAAAGTAAAAATATGAATGGCTATTATCACTATTAATTCAAAACTATTTTCAAAATCTATAAATCAAATACCTAAAACTAAAAGTGTGCTACTTATAATTATTTATAAGCTTGCATGTGGATATAAATATAAAGATGACCATAGTATAGCTTTTCTTTTCTTTTCTTTTAGCATAGTTTTGAATAGGATTTGGCAAAGTAAATAGTTCGTTTGAAAAGATCACAACACTTGCCTAACCCTATTCCTATTAATTCCTATGCTATTACCTAAGAAGGACATCCACACTTGTACATATAAATTTCATAAATAAAATAAACTAACAAATACAAACTTTTGCATCTTTCTTTTTCCATCATTTCTTTTATACATGTGTTTCTATTTAAGGAAAGTGGTATATTAGTCGACAACCCAGGTTATGAGGCTTTAAGTAGCCTAAGTAGGTCTTGTACCTTACAACCAGTGCTTCAATGGCTACTCACTTATGCCTTTCATACATATACATGTGCATGTGAATAATGGATAAAAGAAACCCCTCTTTTCTACTTAATGAAAATCACGCATCATAAAACATTTCAATTTTCTTAAGTAAGATTTCTTAGCATTCATTATAAAGTGTGCTAAATATTTCCATTTGTATGTTTATATATGCTTAGGATGCTATCCATATGCATGTTATACATGTTGAAATAGAAATGAAGTAATGTGTGTTTTGTGATATTAGTTCACTTTACTAAATCATAAAATGTCTTTCTTTTTGAATATGTTTGTTTATGGAAAATCTAAACTTAGGATTAATTAAAACACAAAAAAGCATTCACTAAACAAAATCAAACATGAATATGCTTTAGAAATTACTTAAGGTAGGGAAGGAAAGAGAAGTTCTCTTCTCTTTTCCCTCTCTTTACAACCTTTAGTAATTAAGTAAGTTCATTTAAAAAAAATAATCATCAAATAAAATTGACCCAATTCAACTAAATAACTTAATTGAAACCACCCTATCTAAGTTAAAGATCTTCACACTTAGAAAATCTAAGCCTTAAAGCCATATACATACCAAACCTTTTAAAGCACACACATTAGGTTAAGTCACCACTTCTAGCTTTAGGTTAAGGTAGTGCATGGCTTGATGTTTTGCTTTTATTTTGTGATGTATTATTTCTAGTCAGGATGTTAGGGTGAATGTGTATAAAATGAATGGTAGGATGATTTAGTCTAATCATTGTCTTCTGTAGGGGATTGTGGTTAAGGGGTGCTGTAACAAAAATATATCTACTTTTCCTATGCAGATGCTTATACCCCGAAGCATAATCCAATAGGCCAGGTGGACTTGGTCACCCATGTGTTGGGTGCTAAGCCCAATATACATTCTTGGGATTTTTATGATTTATTTATCTAATCTCTATTTTGCAGGTGTTAGTTAGATTTATTTTTTCTCTTCATGTAACTTTGCAATTAGGATTTTGGAATGAATGTTATGGGGGATTAGGATGAACATTGGTCATAAGATTTCATCTTATGTACCATATGAAGCCTTTGGAGAAACCACCTTCCAACCATCGAAAAGAAGAAACTAAAAGAAGAAAGATGAAAAGAAAAAAAAATGAAGACCCCCATAATAAGAATTTTCTTAGTTGATTATAAATTAATTCATTTGTAATCTGGGTTGTATAAGGGTAGACTACAATTTATTTTGGGTTTTGTCTGGTGCCCATACATATTTTTTTATTCTTTTGTGTTAGCTTTATAAAATGCTTGATATTTTGTTTAGCTTGTGCATTAAGATGACATATTTTTTTAGTTTCTTCCTTACTTTGATGTATGTCTGGATGATGATTAGGCTCTTAGGAAAAAATAAATCTTCTATCAAATTAAAAAACTCATAACCTCATCTAAAGCCTAAGTTAAGATAAAAGAATTAACCTTATGGATGAGTATTTCTTTCTAACATCATGCTTAAAATATTTTTCTCTTGTGATTGGGGCTTCACCTTTTCGAGAACTTGGCTTGACCTTTGAGAGCCATGGTGGAAACACACCTCCCCTTCTCACTGATTTTGGCCCATAATCTTAGTTCTCATGCATTAGGCATATGGACCTATAAGCTTGAGTCAAATGATTGTCTAAAAATGAAAATAAAAATGCAATATATTTTGCATTAGATCTAAGTCATTTTTCATGCCCTTACATGATCTAGTCTCTTAGGGAAAGAGTTTAAGGACTCAGTCTCTTTCTAAAAAATAACAACCTAGCTATCTTGCATAAAGCATAAGACTTGCTTGCATGAATTTAAAATCGTAGGAGGAGTTAGTTGGAAGCCACCCCCAGGTGGTTGTAACTCCAAGCAGTTGGGTGGTTTATCCTCTGTTGTGAGGTGGACCAAATACCCATTTTCACCTTAAATTTAGGTCATGCTTTTTGCCCTCGCTGAAGTTCCATAGATTTAGGTTATGAGGTTGCTTTTCTTCTTTGCGGGCCATAAGTATAAACCCTCACCTCCTAGGCATTTTCTTGATCTTGTATTATGGAATTATAAACCCTAAACTTCTAATAAAAATTCAATGCAAATAAATAATTCAATTTAAAAAAATGTAAAGCCCAACCATAGGATAGTTTGAGATGTTTACTAGGCTTCCTAGTATCCTAAACATCCCATAGTCATCTTCATTTAGCTTAAATAAGAACTCCCTCCTCTTGATCAATTCCACATAATTTGCTAAAAATAAACTAATTGATTGATAGTCTTACTTATTGAAATCTTTGGAGACAATGATCATTTACCTTAATCGAGTATTCTAAATAATCCCTTCCTTAGGATGTAATTAACTATGAGGGCTTGCCCAAGGAACTTAACAAACCGATTTAAAATAAATCCTACTTTACTTTTTTCGTAAAGTAGGTGAAGAATCTGGTATATATGACCCATTGTCCTTAGAGTCTTTGTTGAGGTGATTAGGTCCATTGTAGGGTGGTGGCTTCTATCTTTTAAGATAATACACCTCTCCTCAATGTTGTACCTGATCACCATCAATAAGAGCATCTTCGAATCTACGTGGTGTCCAAAAATGCATGAAAGAGTATATTTCTATCTTCATTTTATTCCGCATAGAGTGAAGATGGAAGTATACATTTTAGAAATCTTAAATATTTCACCATAGATTTTTTTGGAGTCTTTGCTGGGGATGGTTCCTCTCTCCATCTTTGATAAATGATCGTTATCTCCAAGTATCGATAATGGGTTTGTACTTTGGAATGAATATAAGATTATCTTTCTTTTTGTTGGCACTTAGCTTATTTCATCCTTAAATTAAGCTAGCCAACATCTTTAGGTTTCAGGACCTCACCCCGTGTTGGTCTTAAAACCTCGTTGGGTTCTCCAATGGGTAAAAAATAAAATAAAAGCTTAATAAAAAGAATTAATTAAATACTTTCCTCCTTATCATTTTTATGATAAGGAAAGGTTCATTCTAAAAGAATAAAGACAAAATAAATCCTTCATAAAATCTTGCTTTTTCAAAAAGCACTCTTTCAAAAATGCACATAATAAAATGTTTTGCACAAAAATTTTCCTAAATCACCTTCATCTAACAATCTTCATGATTGTTATATGTAGGATCATCTTTAAAAAAAAAAAATCCAACAATTACATTTTCTAAAGCACAAATGAGCTTCTTCACTTAATTCGTTTTAGTGAAGACCTCATATTCAAAAAAAAAAAAAATTCCAACAATCATGTTTTCAAAACCATAAAATTTGAAGATGGGCCTTTTCATTCAATACATCCAAATATGTTGAATGGATATTACATCTTCAAGTAAAATTACAACTTTGAAATTCCACTCAACACATTCTAAATGTGTTAGGTTGGAACTTTCACTTTTTTTAAAAAGCACATATGAAACCTCTCCATTCAATATATCCACATTTATTGAATGGAGGTTTCATTTTCAAACAAAATCAAAAATACACTTTCAAAAAGCACATATGAATATCTCCATTCAATATACCCAAATTTATTGAAGGGAAATTTCATTTCCAAATAAAGTAACATTATTTTGAAATGCCACTTAACATATTCCATATATGATTAGATTGGGATTTCATCTTTCAAAAAGCAATAATCACAAAAAAATATACATATTTGGAATATGAAACATAATTGATTTCCATCTTACATACCCAAATTTGTTAAATGAAAAATCTTCCTTTTCAAAAATAAAATAAAAAAAAACAAAATTTTTCAAAACATATTTGGAACTTCAATTTAGCATACCCCATTTGCTAGAATGAAGTCTCCCATTTCCAAAAATAAAAATTTGAAACACACATTTGAAATTTTATTTAGCATACTCAAATTTGCTAAGTAAAATCTCCATTTTACAAAAAAAAATTTTAAAACACATTTGAAACTTCATTCTAGCATACTCCATTTGCTAAAATGAAGTCCCCCTTTTCCAAAAAAACAAAAATTTGAAACACATTTTTTTGAATTTCATCTATCTTACTCAAATTTGCTAATTGAAATGCCCATTCCACTAGACTTTCAAAACAATTTTCATCCTTTAGCATACTACATTTGCAAAATTGAAGTTTCTATTTTCAAAAAAATAAAACACAAAAAAATTAAATACATTTTGAAAATTCATTTAGCATACTCAAATTTGCTAAGTGAAATTTCCATTTCACAAAATTAAAGAAATACATTAGAACTTCATTTTAGCACACCATATTTGCTAAAGTGAAGTCTCCATTTTCAATCAAAATCAAATCAAAATCAAAAGAAGCACATTAGGATTCTTAGCATGCTTAAATTTGCTAAGGATCCTACTTTTCAAAATCAAATTAAAATCAAAAGAAACACATTCGGATTTTCTAAGCATACTCAAATTTGCTTAGAATCCTATTTTCAAAAATTTTCAAAAATAAACACATTTGGATTTCCTCATTTAGCATACCCAAAATTTTTAAATGAGGACTCCATTTTTCAAACCATAAAATAATTCACAAGTAAAGAAAACAAAAAAATAAAAAGAAGAAATTGTTTTCAAATATCTCACTTAGCATGCCCAAATTTGCTTAGTGAGTAAATTCCAAAAATGTCAAATCCAAAACAAAAGCAAATTGACCTTTTACTTTAAAATACCTAAATTTGTTAAATAAAGGGTCCTCAAAATCAAAATTGAAACTCAAATGTGAACCTATGGAAGCATCTCTTCAAAAATATTTGAACTCATTTTCAACATAATCAAATTTGTTAAAAGTGGATTCTTTATCCAAAAAATCCTCTTTCTAATCAAATCTCGAAATATACTCTAAATCAATTGAGCTTGACTTAACATTTTCAAAATGTTGAGTATGGGTTCAAATTCTAAATTTAAAGCTCATAATCAATAAATTTGATTCAAGTTTATTTTCAACATTGGAGGCTCTCATTCAGTAACAGTTTCAGTTTCAATCTTAATTCAATTTTTTGATAGAAATGGCTGCCAAGTATATTTTCACCTTTCCCCATTGGATGGACTTGGTCTGATGACGCCTTCCCCATTCTTACCCACCTTTTATTTTGGATGAGGTTTTGAGAGGATTACGTAAGGGACTCCCTCATCACTGTTAGTAGGAGCACAATGACTGGGCAGAAGCCAGTCATTCAAATTGATATGCCATCAGACTCTAATATTTCCTCATTGAAGAGGAAGGCAGTGGTGGTTCCTACAGTGCCAACATCAAAACTAGTGTCTGTGATAGCGCTAGTGTGCTAGGTTGTTTCCTGTGCTGCCCCAGTGAGGATAACACCCACTCATTAGCACCTTCCAAATTGAAGACTCCCTTGATCTTAGGGATTAACTCCCCTGATCACAAGGATTATCTCCCTTGCTTTTGAGGCTTTATGTAGCCCTAAGTAGGTCTTGTACCTTACACCTCTGGTTAACAATGGCGCTATCTCACTTATGCCTTTCTTACTTTCATATGTGTATGTGAAAATTTGGATAAGGAAAACATTTTCTACTTAAGAAAAATCATGCATATTCAACTTCTAAATTTCCTTAAATGGATTACTTAGCATGCATCATAAAGTGTGTTAAATACTTTCATTTTCATGTATAGATATTCTTAGGGTCCATCCATATGCATGTTATATATGTTGGGAAAGAAATGAAGTAATGTGTGTTATGTGAATTTTGATTCATTTTATTTCATCTTAAAATGCCTTTGTTTTTGAATAGGTTTGTTTAGAGTTTATCTAAACTTAGGATTGATTAAAAGATTTAATTAAAACACTCACATAAATGAAACTAAATTGTGAATCTACTTTAGAAATTACTTAGGTTAGGGAAGGAAAGAGAAGTTCTCTTTTCTTTTCCTCTCTTTATAACTTAGTAAATAATTGTAGGATCCACTTAAACCAAATCAAAATATGAAATAAAACCAACACAAAATATTTAAACAACTTAAATGAAACCTCCTATAAGTTGAACATGTTCTTCATACTTAGAAAATTCAAACCTAAAGCCATAGCTAAGCATACCACACAAGCCTTCAAAGCACACACATTAGCCTAAGTCACCACTTCTAGCCTTAGGTTAGGTCGGTGTATAGTTTGATGTTTATTTTTTTTTGTGATGTATGTTTTAGACTAGATGTTAGGGTGTATGCTCATAGAATGAAAGGTAGAACGTTCTTAGTCTAATTATTTTTTTCCGTAGGGGATTATGCTTAAGGGGCACTATGATAAATAAAAATATAAATGCTTTTGCTTGCAGGTGCTTTATACCCTAAGCATAATCCATAGGCCAGGTGGACTCAGTCACCCATGTGTGGGGTGATAAGTCCAATATACATGTTTGAAATTTTGTGTGGTTTGTTTTAGCTAACCTTTATTTTACAGGTGTTAGTTAGATTTCCACTTTTCTTTTTCATGTAAATTTGTATAATTAGAATTTTGGAATGATTATTATGGGGATTAGGATGAGTATTTGTCATAAGATCCTATCTTATGCACCATATGAAGTCTTGGAGCATCTATTATCCAACCATCCAAAAGAAGGATCCAAAGAAGAAAGAAGAAAGAAGAATAAAGCTTGAAGACCCACATAACAATAAATTCCTTGCTTAATTGTAATTTAATTCATTCTAGGTTGTATAAGGGTAGAGCTCGGCTACCCACATTTGTTATTTTTGGGTTTATGCGGTGGTGCCCGACCACAACGGGCTTTTATTCTTTTTACGATTGGCTTTATAAATTGATTGATGATTTTTTAAGCTTTTGCATTAAGTGGCATGATTTTTCTAGTTTCTTCCTTGCTTTATGTATGACCTGGATGTTGATTAGGCTCCTTTGGAAAAAAATAAATCTTTTACCCAACTTAACAACTCAAATTAAAAATAAATAACTCATAACCTCACCTAAAGCTTAGGTTTAAAATCAAGATAAAAGAATTAGCAACCCTTAGCTAGATGAGCATTTATTTTGTAATATCATGCACAAATGCATCTTATTTCACTCTTGATTGGAGGACTTCCACCTTTTCCAGAGAAACTTGGCATGACCTTTGAGAGCCATGGTGGGAACTCACCTCCTCCTTTCTCACTGATTTTGGCCAATAATCTAATTTCTCATGCATTAGTCATATGAATCCTATTAGCCCGAGTCAAAATAATTGTCCAAAATAAAAACAAAATGAAATTTGAAATTGCATTAGATTTAGGTCATTTGAAGCATGTCCCTTTACATGATCTAGTCTCTTTAGGGAGTGAGTTTAAGGATTTAGTCTCTTTCTAATAAATAACAATCTAGATATTTTGCATAAGCATGAAGACCACCTTTAGCTGGTTATAAGTCCAAGCTTTTGGGTGGTTTGTCCTCTCTTGTGGAGGCAAACCAATTGCCCATCTTTCACCCTAGATTTAGGTTATGCTTGCCTCATCAAGCTCCCTAGACTTAGGTTCTGAGGTTGCTTTTCTCTTTTGCGGGCCATAAACATAATTCCTCGCCTCTTAAGCATTTTTTTAATCTTATATTAAGGAATCTTAAGCCATAAATTTCTAATGAAAAATGCAACTCAAACAAACTAAAATCAATTTCAAAAATGTAAAGCCCAACTATAGGATAATTTGAGATGCTCGCTAGGTTTCCTAGCATCGTGAGCATATCGTACTTATCTTCCATTTTGGCTTTGATAATAACTCCCTCTTTTGATCAATCCCATTTGATTTTCAAAAATATAAAATAATTGATTGATAGTCCTTTCTATTAAAATCTTCAAAGACAACAATCATTTACTTTAATCGAGAGTTTTCTTAAAGGGATCCTTTACCTAGGATGTAAATCAATTACATATGCAAATCCATCGTCCTTAGGAGTCCTTATTAAGGTGATTAGGTCCATTAAAGGGTAGTGACTTCTATCTTTCGAGATAGTTTACTATTCCTTGATGACGAACCCGATCACCTAAGTAAGTACATCTGGGTGGCATCCTAAAAAGATGATTTTTCATTGGTCTTTCCTTTTCTTTCTCTCCACAGATTTGAAGGAGACTCTTGTGGAAATTTTAAATCAACACATAGCCTCATCGCCAGGGAGATGGAGGCAGCTTCATGATCAGTTGTTAAAGAGTTGCCCACTTTGATTTTCTTATTGGTTATAGTGAACCCATTCCATCCTCTCTCTAGGTATGATAGAGAGGTTGCCAAGAGGATCCCTACTTCACCTCTACAAGCGGTTCTATTTCATCCCCTAGTCAGTCAGAGTAGGAGGTCATATGCCGGCCTTCATTTAGTTATGCGGGTTGGCGAGAGGCTATGAGCGATCGAGTGGGCTCAATTTGATTTGAGATCTATGTCCCCTCACAGTGAGGAAGCATGGTTAGTAGACAATCTCTGTAGTGCTTGTGATCGGTGTTGTTGATCATTTTGTCAACACCAATACGGTGTTCCTTGTCATCACATTGGCCCTTTGTTGACCTCATTTTTAGGATGAGCTCTCAACCCCTCCATCTTAGACATATGACTCCTCTTAGACTTTAAGAGATCCTTAGTCTTAAGACACATCTAATGATTAGGTGGACACTCAACTTCTCCCTAGAGACTTAGAAGAGTTAGCCATAGGAATAGGTCATGCCTTAGGGGTGTTAGGTAAATTTGCCTATATGGGAACCACATTCCTCACTTCCTTCCTTCAAGTCAAACTCCAAATCAAATCAACATCAAACCTAAATAAATTCGAGCTTAATTATTTTTTCTCCAAACTCAAATCAATCCCACATGATTGAAATCCATGATCAATTCCAAATGATTGAAGCTTATGATTGAAATTCCAAGTTCAAAATATTTCCTAAGTCCTTTGATTCCCTCTTAAGGACTTGGCCTAAATCAAACCTAAATCAATTCAAATTCATAAAATTTTCTAACAACTCATTTATATTCTCATTTATATATTCACATATATAAATGAAATATAAATTCAAATCAATCACTATCCAAAATTCAAATACAAATAAAAAATCTTTCCTAAGTCCCTATGAGTCCCTCCTAAGGATTTAACCTAAATCAAACCTAAATCAATTCAAATTTATGAAATTTTCTCACAACCCATTTATATTCTCAATTATATATTGACATATATAAATGAAATATAAATTCAAATCAATCAAACTAAATCAAAATTCAAATTCAAATAAAAAATCTTTCCAAGTCACTTTGATTTCTTAAGGACTTAGCCTAAATAAAGTTCAAACTTCAAATCCTTGAAATTCTCTCACAATCATTTATATTTTCATTTATATTCACATATATAAATGAAATATAAATTCAAACAACAAAACCAACTCCAAAATCAAACTCAAATTCAATCAAAATCCAACCTATGCCTTTCAAGTCAAAATCTTGAAATTAGCTAAATCAATTTCAAATCAAGCCAAACTCTTAATTTTTTCATTCAATCAATCCTTCAATGAATCAAACATAACATAAACTTCAATCAAACTAAATCCATAAATCAAACCCAAGTTAAACTCATGTTCACCCTTTTGAACTTGAAATTATCAAATGATTCAAAACCCATTTGAATTCAAACCACTTGTAAATGGATTTATATTTCAATCATAAGTCCATATGTGAGTTCAATCAAACTCAAATCAAGCTTTGACCAAGCCATTTGACCCACTTAGGCTCACTTGGCCCAAAGTGACCTAAAGTACTCTTATGAGCCAAATTCTAATCCTAACCAAATTGGATTAAACTAAGCCCACCTAAGCCTCTCATGATCAACAATCATCATGAGATGATCAATCACTCAAATTGGGTCAAACCAAGTCAAACCTAAGGGTTGACCAAGTCAACACTTAGCCAAAATGAAACCTAAACTAAAATCCACCTATAGGCCAAATTGATTGAAACCATTGATCTAAACTCATTCATGATCAATGTTTGAACTTGACCAAGTCAACATTTGAGCCTAACCTAGCCCAATTGGCCACTTGACCCAAGTTGACCCAACTTGACCTAAAAGTCAAAATGTGTCAAAACTTGATCTAAGCCAAATTGATTGAAACCAATGGGTTAAGTTCATTCCAAAATGATTGTTGAACTTGACCAAAGCCTCAATTGGCCAACTAGACCTAACCTAGCCTAATTGACCATGAACCCAACTTGACTTAAAAGGTCAAATTGAGCTAAACTCAAATATAAACCAAATTGATTGGAAATAAAGATACCAATCCATTTCATATGACCAACCAAACATGAACCAACCATGACCTAATAGGTCAAATGGGTCAATTTGGTCAACTTGACCCATTTGACCTAAATGAACTCAATTGAACCCAAATATAAACCAAATTGAATCAAACCAAAACCACCAAAACATTTCAAATGGTCATATGAACTTGACCAACCTTGGTTTGAATTTTACCAATTGGTCAACCAAGTTGACCCATTTTGACCTAAATGGGTCAACATGAGCCAAATCATATCAAACTAATTCCAAATTCAATGAAACTTGGCTAACTATTTTTTAAACATATCAAACATATTCAAATTAAATCCCAAGCTAAATGACCATTTCACCCTAGGCCATAGGGTAAATTTTGGCCAAATCCACTTAGAATTTGGTCAAATCCTCTTCATAACCACTTGGCACCCTCCTAGTGGACCAAGTGGACACTAGTGAGTGTGGTGCACCTAGCCCAATGTGTTTGGGTTAGCCCAACCTAACCTAAGATTAAAATCGACCACTTACTTGAAAATGGCCACATGGGATCCTTCCTCCACTTGATTTAATCACATGGGAGCTCCATTGCTCCACTCCTGAGGCTACACCGAATGCAAGGACACCTCAATAGTCCAAACCCCATTCAAGGGAATTGGATCAAAATGGCAGAGAAGGCTTGACCATCCGATTGCTCTAGGGGAGATATACTCCCCTAATTTCACACTCATTCTACCTAGATTGAAGCATAGGAACTTAGAGCAAGCCATTGCAAGTGATCTTAAGCTTCCTAGAGTGAGTTAGAATTCTTCTTCTCTCAATTTTCTTAGGTTGAAAATAGGGGAGCCCCTTTGAAATTCAAAGTTACCCCACACTCAATACCAAGCCAATTCCTCCTTTGAGCTTCATCATAGGATCAAATTGAATTCACCCAAACTCTTTCCCAAGCTCCAAAGGTAATGGATGACCACTCTTGATCAAGACTGAGGTCTAGTGAAGGTGGACTTGAACCATAGAAAGATCCATCCAATTTTAAGGCCTCAAAACTCCAACAAAGCCTTGTCTTCATAAGACAAAGCTTCTCCAAGTGAATCGAGTGCCGGTGATCACCTCTGGTGATGTAAGCCATTAAACTGAGCTCAATCTAGATGTGGTTTGGTCCTTTGTGAAGTAAAGTATCACCCCATGAGATTCTAGCCGTTAGATGTGATCTCCTTTGCATGTTGATGGAGTGGGTTGAGTTTGGATACAATCTGAGCTCAATCAAGCTCAGATCTTCTCTTAGAAGATGGACGGTGACCATCTCTCACAAGGAAGATCAAATATGGATAGGGGTCATCCATCCGCACATTTTATTTGGATGGCTCAGATTAAATCCACATAGATCCACATTTTATCCCTTTAGAACTGCAGATTTAACCTGAGCCATCCGATCCTTGATGGACGGGCGAGAAAGCGCACCGTGACGATGCTATGATGTGATAACTTAAATAGCAAATCCTGCCATGCAATATGGAAAATGAGCACCGCGTCAGCCTCCACGTGACGCCAATAAGATTAAATATATAATTAGGGATTTAAATGACTTAATTAATCAAGGAAACTTCAAAATTCATATCTAAGTGTAAAAAATCAAAAAATATGAAATAAATTGCATATGAGAGGTATTTGAACCTAGAATATTATAAAATTATTTTCAATAGATTTTGAATAATATTATTTTATGGATTTGGGTTTTATTGGAATTTGATTTTGCTAATTACTCTAATTACCTCACATTAATTAAACTTCTTATTTATGATTAGTGGGATGACTTATGCCTCCCCTAATTTTCTTGGGATTTATTGATGGTTTAATTAGAGAAATTTCTAGATTAATTTCTAATTACCCACTTAATGTAATTAAGGTTAATTAAGTGTATAATTAGTGGTTTAACCCCTTGATTCAGTTAATTAAGGGTTGTTTAAATGAATATGAGGTTTAAGGAATAATTTTGGGATGTTTTCCTTCAGTTATTCATTAAACCCTCTTTTTCCATTAATTTAAACTTAATTGAGGATTAATTCACTAACTACCTACCTAATTAACTTGATAAAATTATAAAACCTTCTAGAACTTAACTAATCCATCTTGGGTAGATGCTTAGGTGTTCTAAGTATACTAAGAAAATCCAACTCTTAGATCATTAATGAAATGCACTTAGCCCTTTTCTTCTTGCATTGCTTTAAATTCCTTGTATGGTTTATGTCATATCATTGGCTCATAATTATTTGATTGAATATGCTTAGGTAAGGGGGTAATACACTTAATTCATACCTTAACCTAATCAAAATACAAAAAATCATCTAATCATCTAAAGATTAAACTAAAATTCCATACATATGGGGGATTGTCTAATCAAATATAAAATAAATTGAAAACAAAATTCACATTAAACAAACTTTGATTCACTTTAAACTTTCTTATTTCATAGGATTGTCTTTAGGAATTAATTAGGGTGAATAAATTTATATTGCTTTCATCACTTTATTTCTTTCATAGCATGCTAAATGTGTATGTCATATGAGATTCATGCATTCATACCTTTTTCAAATCAAAATCAAAATGAAATGTTTTCTTTATGTCACATTGCATGTTTTGCTAAAGTAAAATATGAATTATTATCACTATTAAATCTAAAACTATTTTTGAAATCCATAAATCAAAATAGAAAACTAAAGTGTGCTACTTATAATTATTTATAAGCTTGCATGTGGATATAAATATGAAGATGTGCATAGTATAGATTTTCTTCTCTTTTCTTTTAGCATAGTTTTGAATATTATTTGACAAAGTGTATAGTTCATTTGAAAAGAACACAACACTTGCCTAACCCTATTCCTATTCATTCCTATGCTATTACCTAAGAAGGACATCCACACTTGTACATATAAATTGCATAAACAAAATAAACAAACAAATACAAACTTTTTGTATCTTCCTTTTTCCATCCATTTCTTTTATACATGTGTTTGTATTTAAGGAAAGCGGTATATTAGTCTGGACAACCCCGAGGTTGTGAGGCTTTAAGTAACCCTAAGTAGGTCTTGTACTTTACTCCTGTGCTAACAATGGTGCCACACTCACTTATGCCTTTCATACATATACATGTGCATGTGAATAATGGATAAAAGCCCTCTTTTCTACTTAATGAAAATCATGCATCATAAAGTATTCCAATTTTCTTAAGTAATTTTCTTAGCATTCATCATAAAGTGTGCTAATATTTCCATTTGTATGTATAGATATGCTTAGGATGCATCCTTATGCATATTATACAAGTTGGGAAAGAAATGAAGTAATGTGTGTTTTGTGATATTAGTTCACTTTACTTAATCTTAAAATGCCTTTATATAACTTAGGATTAATTAAAACACATAATAAAACATTCACTAAATAAAATTAAACATGAATATGATTTAGAAATTACTTAGGGTAGGGAAGGAAAGAGAAGTTCTCATCTGTTTTCTCTCTCTTTATAACCTTTAGTAATTGAGTAAGCTCATTTAAACCAAAAAATATATCATTAAATAAAATTGACCCAAATCAACTAAACAACTTAAATGAAGCCACTAATCTAAGTTGAACATCTTCACACTTAGAAAATCTAAGCCTTAAAGCCATAGCTAAGCATACCACACAAACCTTTTAAAGTACACACATTAGGTTAAGTCACGACTTCTAGCTTTAGGTTAAGGTGGTGCATGGCTTGATGTTTGCTTTATTTTATGATGTATTATTTCTAGTCTGGATGTTAGGGTGAATATGCATAGAATGAATGGTAGGATGATTTAGTCTAATCATTATCTTCTGTAGGGGATTATGCTTAAGGGGCGTTGTAATAAAAATATATCTGCTTTCTGTCGGTGCTTATACCCCAAGCATAATCCAATAGGTCGTGGACTTGGTAACCCATGTGTGTGGGGTGCTAAGTCTAATATACATGTGGGTGGTAACTAATAAGATCTCATCTTATGTACCATGTAAGGCCTTTTTAGCAACCACCTTCAACCATCCAAAACAAAGGAACCAAAGAAGAAAGAAGAAAAAAGAAAGAAGAAAAGAAGAAATGAAGACCACCATAACTTGAATTTCCTAACTTGATTGTTAATTAATTCATTTGTAATCCTGAATGTATAAGGGTAGAGCCCGGCTATCCAATTTTCTTTCGGGTTTGTGCGGTGGTTCCTGACCTTAAATGACCTTTTATTCTTTTGCATTAGCTTTATAAAATGCTTGATATTTTGTTTAGCTTGTACATTAAGATGACATATTTTCCTAGTTTCTTCATTGCTTTGATGTATGGCCTAGATGACAATTAGGCTCTTAGGGTGAAATAAATCTTTACCAAATTAAACAACTCAAAAATTAAAAGTAAATAACTCATAACCTCATCTAAAGCTAAAATCAAAAGATAAAAAAATTAACAAACCCTTTGGATAAGTATTTCTTTTCTAACATTATGCATAAAAGCATATTATTTCACTCTTGATTGGAGAGCTTCCACCTTTTCCAGAGAACTTGGATTGACCTTTGAGAGCTTTGGTGGAAACACACCTCCCCTTATCGCTGATTTTGACCCATAATCTTATTTCTCATACATTAGGCATATAGATCCTATAAGCCCGAGTCAAATGATTTTCCAAAAAAGAAATTAAAATTGTAATATATTTTGCATTAGATCTAGGTCATTTTTCATGGCATTACATGATCTAGTCTCTTAGGGAGTGAGTTTAAGGACTTAGTCTCTTTCTAAAATAAATAACAACCTAGCTATCTTACATAAAACATAAGACTTGCCTACATGAATTTAAATCCGTAAGAAGAGTTAGTTGGCAGCCACCTCCAGGCGGTTGTAAGTCCAAGCAGTTGGGTGGCTTATCCTCTCTTGTGGAGGAGGACCAAATACCCATCTTTGCCTTAGATTTAGGTCGTGCTTTTGGCACTTGCCAAAGCTCCCTAGAATTAGGTTTTGAGGTTTCTTCTATCATTTGTGGCCCATAAGAATAAATCCTCACCTCCTAGGTATTTCCCTGATCTTGTAATATGGAATTATAAGCCCTAAACTTCTAATATAAATTCAACTCAAATAAATAATTCAATTTCAAAAATGTAAAGCCCAACCATAGGATAGTTTGGGATCTTTACTAGGCTTCCTAGTATCCTAAACATCCCCTACTCATCTTCATTTGGCTTCAATAAGAACTCCCTCCTCTTGATCGATCCCACTTGATTTGCTAAAAATAAACTAATATATTGATAGTGCTACCTATTAAAATCTTTGGAGACAATGATCATTTACCTTAATTATGAGTATTTGTAAGGAATCCCCTTCCTTAGGATGTAATTAACTATGGGGCTTGCCCTGTAAACAATGAACCCGATTTAAAATAAACCATACTTTACTTTTCCATGTAAAAGGGAAGAATCTGGTACATATGTAGACCCTTTGTCCTTAGGAGTCCTTGTTGAGGTTATTAGGTCATTTTAGGGTGGTGACTTCTATCTTTTGAGATAGTACACCTCTCTTCAATGTCGTACCTGATCACCCTCAATAAGAACATCTATGGATCTATGTGGTGTACAAAAATGCATAAAAGAGTATATTTTTATCTTCATTTTATTCTGCATAGAGTGAAGATGGAAGTATACATCTTAGAAATCTTAAATATTTCACCATAGGCTCTCACTTAACAAATTTGGTATGTGAAGTGGAAGCCAAGTGTGACTTGATTCATATTTATCTTGATTTGAAAATGAGGCTCTCACTTAGCAAATTTGGTATGTTAAGTAGGAGCAAAATATGATTTGTATGCTTTTGTTTGATTTGAAAATGAGACTCTTACTTAACAAATTCGGTATGTTAAGTAGGAGCCAAATGTGATTTGTATTTTTTTTGATCTTAAAATGAGACTCTTATTTAACAAATTTGGCATGTTAAGTAGGAGCCAAACGTGATTTGATTTGTGTATAATGATTTGAAAATGAGGTTCTTATTTAACAAATTTGGTATGTTTAGTAGGCACCAAATGTGATTTGGTTTTTGTTTATTTTTAAAAATGGGATCCATAATAAATTTAGGTATGTTAAATAAGATCCAATTCTACTTCACATGTTTGATTTATTTTTATTTGAAAAAGGGGAACTCTTATTTAACAAATGTGGGTATGTTAAATAAAGTTCAATTATTTTATGATTTGAAAATGGAACTCTCATTTAAAAATTTGGGTATGTTAAATGGAGTTCAAATGTATTTTGATTTTGAAAGAGGAAAATATATTTAACAAATTATGAATGTTAAATAGAGTTCAATTTATTTTATGATTTTGAAAATGAAACTCTCATTTAAAAAAAGTATGCCAAATGAAGTTCAAGTATGTTTTGATTTTTGTGTGTGTAATATTTGCTTTTGAAAAGATGGAACTCTACTTAACAAATTTAGGTATGTTAAAATAGAGTTCAATTTATTTTATGATTTTTTGAAAATGAAACTCTCATTTGACAAATTTGGGTATGTCAAATGGAGCTCAAAGCATGTTTTGATTTTTATGTGAGATATTTACTTTCGAAAAGGTGGATCTCCAACTTCAGCACATATAGAATGTTCTAAGTGGAGTTTCAATTTCATTCCATAAAATTATTTGGAAATATAATCTTTATTCAACAAACCAAAGTATGTTGAAATGGAGATAGTCACTTTGAAAAATGTGCTTTTGAAAAAGGGGAAATTCTAACTTTAGCATATTTTGAATATGCTAAGTGGAGTTTCAATTTTTTATTTCATGATTTCAATTGAAAATGGAATCTCTATTCAACAAACTTAAGTATGTTGAAATAGAGATAATTATCTTAAAAAATTGTGCTTTTGAAAAAGGCATTTTAAAAATTATTTGATTTTGAAAAGAACCTCCATGCAATAATTGTAGGAATTCTTAAATGAGATTTAGTCATCTTTATGTATTTAAAAGATCTTCTAATTAATTTTTTTTGTGCAAATCTCTTTTATTATGTGAATTTTGGGAATGTGCCTTTGAAAAAGTGCCATTTTGGAAATTGTGCTTTTGAAAATTATGCTTTTTACAAATTTTGCTTTTGAAAATTTTCATGTTTAAAAAAGGTTTTAATCTCTTTGAGTATAAGATGAGCCTTTCCTTACCATGCTAGTGGTTAAGAGTTTATAAATTTTTAGTCATCTCCTTTCATTAGTTGATTTATTTTTAACCTATTGGGGGACCCAATAGGGGTTTCAAGACCTACATAGAGTGAGGTTCTAAAACCTAAAGGATGTTGGCTAGCCTTGTTTAAGAATGATAACCTCGGACCTATAAAAAATATAAGTCCACTATCGATGCTTGGAGAGAACAATTATCTACTAAAGATGGAAAGAAGAACCATCGTAGTAGAGTTGCCAGAAAAAACTATGGTGTTTATTTTTGATTTATATTTGGGGGACACCACGCTGATTTGAGGGTGTACTTATTGAAGTGATCGGGTACAATATTAAGGAATGGTACACTATCTCAAAAGATGGAAATCACCACCTTATAATAGACCTAATCACCTAATAAGGACTCCTAAGGCATGATGGGTCTTCAAATATATCATAGATTTTCTACTTTACATGGTGTGAGAAAATTTCGCACATATCAGTCACCGAATATTATTGGTGAAAGGAGAGGCAAACCTATATATGTGGAAATTTGTGTTGGTAAGATGCCATGTAGATTCACCGATGTACTTATTGAGGTGATCAGGTACATCATCGAGGTATAGTGTACTATCTTGAGAGACAGAAGTTACTACCCTAATGGAACCATTACCTTTAAGAAGTCAAAATGATAGTGCGTATGTGTAATAGAGATTCTTCCCCTACTTTACATGAAAAAAATAAAGCAGAGTTTATTTTAAACCAGGTTTGTTAAGTTCCCTACAGGGGAAACTCACCATAGTTAATTACATCCCAAAGGACATGATCCTATTAAAAAACTCTCGATTATGGTAAATGATCGTTATCTTTGATGATTTCAATAGGAAGGACTATCAATCGATTATTTTATGTTTTGAAGATCATATGAGATTGATCAAAAGAGGGAGTTATTATCGAAGCCAAAATGGGATTAAGTAAGAGATGCTCACGATGCTAGGAAACCTAGTGATCATCTCAAACTATCTTAAAATTGGGCTTTATTTTTTAGAAATTGATTTAGTTTGTTTGAGTTTTATTTTTTAGTAGAATTTTAGGACTTAAGATTCCTTAACACGAGATCAAAGAAATGCCTAAGAGGTGAGGAATTATGCTTATGGCCCATAAAGGGGAGAAGCAACCTCAAAACCTAAATCTAGGGAGCTTCAATAAGGGCAGCACCTAAATCTAAGAAAATGGGTAATTGGTTTGCCTCCATAAAGAGGACAAACCACCACGACTTTTGCACGGGGGTACAACTAACTCCTCCCTGATTTTAAATACATGCGGCAAGTCTTTATGCTTATGCAAGATAGCAGCTATTTTTATTTAGAAAGGCGAGTCCTTAAAATCACTCCCTAAAGAGACTATATCATGTAAAGGGGCATACTTTAATGACCTAAATCTAATGCATTTCATCTTTCAATTTATTTTTATTTTTGGACAATAAATCAAGCTAATAGGACATTTATGACTAATTCATGAGAAAGTAGATTGCTGGCCAAAATCAGCTAGAAGTTTAGGAGGTGAGTTTCACCACACGACCCTCATAGGTCAAGCAGAGTTCTCTGGCAAAGATGGAAGCCCTCCAGTCAAGAGTGAAATAAGATGTTGTTGTGCATGATATTATAAAGAAAGAACTCATCCAGCTAAGGGATTTTTAATTCTTTTATCTTAATTTTTAATCTTATGCTTTAGGTGAGGTTATGAGTTGTTTAGTTTTAATTTTAAGTTGTTAAGTTGGGTAAAAAGTTTATTTTTCCCTAAAGAGCCTAATCCTCATCCAGGCCATACATAAAGCAAGGAAGAAACTAGGAAAATCATGCCACTTAATGCATAAGTTAAACAAACATCAATCAATTTATAAAACTAGTGCAAAAAGAATAAATGGCCTTTTGTGGTTGGGCACCACCGCACAAACCCAATAATATCAAATTAGGTAGTCGAGCTCTACCCATATACAACTCGAATTACAAATGAATTAAATTACATTTAAGCAAAAAGAATTCATTGTTATGGGGGTCTTCAAGCTTTATTCTTCTTTCTTCTTTCTTCTTTCTTTCTTTTCTTCTTTCTTCCTTTCTTCTTTGGATCTTCCTTTGGATGGTTGAATGGTAGATGCTCCAAGGCTTTACATGGTGCATAAGATGAAGTCTTATGACCAACGTTCATCCTAATTACCCTTAACAAATCATTCCAAATCCTAAACATACCAATTTTTACATGAAAAGGAAAATCATAAATCTATCAAACACCTGCAAAATAAAGGTTAGTCAAATCACACCACACAAATCCCAAGCATGTATATTAGACTTATCACCCCACATATGGGTGATTATGTGCACCTGGCCTATGGATTATACTAAGGGGTATAAGCACACCAAGCAAGAAACATTTATATTTTATTTATGATAGTCCTTTAGCACAATCCCACAAAAGAATGGTTTGACTAAGCACATCCTTCCAATCATTCTACGAACATACACCCTAACATCCAATCTAAAATATTCATCACAAAACAAAATATAACATTAAGCCATGCATCGACCTAACCTAAAGCTAGAAGTTGTGACTTAGGCTAATATGGTATTGTGCTTAGGTTATGACTTTATGTTTGAAATTTCTAAGTGTGAAAGACATGTTCAACTTTAGAGGAGGGTTTCATTTAAGTTATTTAGTGACTTTGGGTTATTTTTATTACATGTTTTAATTTGGTTTAAGTAAAACCTATAATTAATTATTAAGTTATAAAGAGATGGAAAGAGAAGAAAACTTCTCTTTCCTTCCTAATCCTTAAGTAATTTTTAAGGTAAGTTCACATTTTACTTTCATTTAGGTGAATGTTTTAATTATATCTTTTAATTAATCCTAAGTTTAGATCAATTCTAAATAGGCTAATTCAAAAAGAATGGCATTTTAAGATTAAGAAAAATGAATCAAAAATCCACATAACATACATTACCTTAATTCTTTCCCAACGTATATATCATACATATGGATGGACCCTAAGCATATCTATACATGCAAATGAGTTAATTAACACACTTAATGATGCATGCTAAGCAATTCATTTAAGAAAGTTTAGAAGTTTTAGATGCATGAATTTTCTTAAGTAGAAAAGGTTTTCTTTCTCCCAAAGTTTCACATGTATGAAAGTAGGAAATGCATAAGTGAGTACAACGCCATTTTTAACCAGAGGTGTAAGGTATAAGACCTACCTACTTAAAACCTCATCTGGTTGTCTAGACTAATATACCACTTTCTTTAAGTACTAACATACATATAAAATAAATAAAGTGGAAAAACATATGCAAAAGTTTACTTAATGGTTTCTTTTTGGTTTATGCAATTTATTCATGCAAGTGTAAGCACTCTTTCTTAAGTGAGAGCATAGGGATGAATGGGGTTTGGAATCAAATAAGTGTTGGGTTCTTTTCAAATGAGCCCTACATCTTACTAACACATATTCAAAACTATGCTAACATATGGAAGGAAACAAGGCTACCCAACACATGCTTTATAATCTACCACATGCAAGCTTATAATTAAATCAAAAGAATAGCACACTTTCAGATTTTATGTTTCATTTATAGATTTTCAAAATACTTTGGATTTAGTAGTGATAATAGCCACTCATATTTTACTTTAGCCAACACATGCACATTTGACATAAAGTAAACAAGTTCATTTTAAAACTTTGAAAACATGAAATCATAGATGCATAAATCATATGACATACAATTTAGCATATTGGAAAGATCTAAAGTAATGTAATCACATGAATAAATTCATTTTACTTAATTCCTAAAGACATCCATAAAGAATAAGAAAACTTAGAATAAATCAAAGTGAATTTCAAAATGATTTTTAGTTTGTTTGAAGTTTGAATTAATTTTAAAAGGGTGGGATTAGTTTGCTGTTCTAACCCATTCCCACATATGTTTTATATTTCAGTTTAATTTTAAGATAATTAGATCCATTTTTAAGTGTTGATTAGGTTAAGGAATGCATTAAGTGATTTAATTAACCCTTACCTACACCACCTTAGAAAAATTAACTTAGGTAATTATGAGCCAATGAGATGACATAAAACCCACAAGTATGTAAATTTATAATGCACATAGTAATGAAAAGGCCTAATGCAATTTGGCTCACAATTAAAGTTAATTAAACTAAGGGTTTTAGCTTAAGTACTTTTAAAACACCCTTTCACACTTATGAAAGGGGTTTAATTTCCTTAGGCTATTAAACACCTAAGTATCTACCCAAGGTAGATTAATTAAGATCTCAAGATTTTTAGAATTTTTTAAAATCATTTAATGGGGTAATTAATGGATTAACCTTAATTAAGAAGGAGATTAAGGAGAGAAAAGGGGTTTAGGGAATAGCTTAAGGGAAATACCAAAAACTTATTCCTAAAACCCTATTCACTAGATCTAACCTTGATCCAACTTAAACATAGGAAAATCCATTAATTAGATCTTAATTTCTTTTAATTACATGAAGAGGGTAATTAGGGAATGAGCTAGTAATTTCCCTAATCAAGTCCTCAATAAATCTCAAGAAAATTAGTGGAGGCAGAGGTCATCCCCTAAAATAATCCCTAGAAATGTGAGATTAATTGGTAGCTTAATTAGGAAGTAAATAGCTAATTACCAATCTCAAAGAAACCTAAATTCGAGAAAGGAAATCAAAATGTATTGAAAAATATTCTAGGTGAAATTATCTATCCAAGGCATTTTTCTTTTATTTTTTGAATTTTCTATGAAGAGTTATGATTTTAGAAGCCATATTAATTAAGGAATTAATTAGTTAATTAACAATCCTGTGTACCCATGGCGGCGACCAGCGTGGCATGTCGACACCATGTGAGTGCCTATACTTTCAGTCAAATGAGGCGGTGGCACTTTATCTCCTCTCATCAAAGATCGGACGATAGAGGATAAATTCACAGGATTGAAAGGGAAAATGATATATAAATGTGGAAAATAATCCCAGCCATCCATCTAAACACGTGTGGATGGACGACTGAGATTGGTTGAGTTCTTCCCTAAGGAGGAATGTGAGCCGTTCACAATCCAAGGGAAGATTCGAGCCCGATCTCTTATGGATTGAAACAAAATTCAACAAACACCATCTAGGGGACTAGAGCAGCCTATCCAACGACTAAGATCGTACACAAAAGGCCAACACACCTTAGCCTAAGTGGTCGCAAATTCACTAACCTCATGGAGGTGATCAGGACTTGGGTCGATGAGGTAGCTTTGTAGTGGAGATGGTATTGAGGTTCCTAGCTCTTGAGGTTAAGTGGATCAGTGGGTAGACCAACTCCCCTTAGCTCCCCTTGCAGCATTGATCGAATTAATTTTTCCTTGATGGAGGAACTCAATTTCAAGCTTGGACAAGCTTGAATGGATCCTCTGATGATGAGTGTAGGAGGAATTTTGATGAAATTGAGTATGGAAGAAGTTTGCACTTCAATGTATCTCCCTTATTTTCATTGATTGAAAACCGAAGATGATGAATTCTCAATCTCCCCTAGAGGACTTGGGAAATCTCTGTGAGTGTTCTCAAAGCTCCTTAGTCAGTGTGTGTGTTTTGATTGGTGAATTAGGGGAGTATATCTCCCCATATGGAAATCGGATGACCGAGCCCATTCATGCCATTTTGATCCAATTTACACAATTGAGTGGGTTGTTTGATTAGTTAGGAGTGTGCACATGGTCAGTTTGGCCAGAAGAGTGGATCGCTTCCATGTGCAATGAAATGAGGTTTGAGAGTTTGAAAATTCAATTTGGTGCTTATGGGTCGGGTTTGGTCCATAGGCCAAATGGGCTGACCCACTCCCATTGGGTTGGGTGCACCACTCATCACTAGGTCCCCTTGATGTTTTGGGAGAGCCTTAAGTGTTTGTGATGAGTGCATAACCATAATACCCATGGGCTAGCCAAAATTTGTTCTATGTATTAGGGTATAATGGTCATTTTTTATTTTTTCAATTTGGGTATGTTTGGTATGTTGAGAAAATAGGTTGGGCCAAGTTTCAATGGATTTGGAATCCATTTGATAGGGTTTGGCTCATGTTGACCCATTTATGTCAAAATGGGTCAACTTGGGTCAAGTTAACCAATAGGTCAAATTGGGTCAAACCAAGGGCTAGGTCAAGTAAATATGACCATTTGAAATGTTTTGGTGCCTTTGGTTTGGTTCAATTTGGTATAGATAATGTTTTGGCTCATATGACTCATTTAGATCAAATGGGTCAAGTTGACCTTTTTGACCCGTTTGACTTATTTGGGTTAGGTCAAAGGTCGATTTAGGTTTGGTTGGTCATATGGAGGGGATTGGTATCTTTGTTTCCAATCAATTTGATTTAGGTTCAATTTTGGATCAACATGATCCCTTTAAGTCATGTTGGGTCTAAGGTTAATTGGGCTAGGTTGGGTCTAGTTGGCCAATTGAGGCTTTGGTCAAGTTCTACAAGTGATTTGGAATGGACTTGACCCATTGGTTTCAATAAATTTGGCTCAGATCATGTTTACACACATTTTTAACCTTTAGGTCAAATGGGTCAACTTGGGTCAAGTGGGCCAAATGGGCTAGGTTAGGCTCAAAGGTTGACTTGGCCAAGTTCAAACATAGGTCATGAGTGAACTTGGATCAAAGGTTTCAATCAGTTTGGCTATGTTAGGTTTCATTTTAGGTTAAATGTTGACTTATTCAACCCTTAGGTTTGACTTGGTTTGACCCAATTTGATTGATTGATCATCCCATGATGATTGTTGATCACGATGAGAGGGATATATGAGTTTGGTTCAATCCAATTTGGTTAGGATCAAAAGTTGGCTCAAAAGGACTTTAGGTCACTTTGGGTCAAGTGAGCCTAAGTGGATCAAATGGCTTCTTGATTTGAAGTTGATTGATCTTGTATATGGACTTATGATTGAAATATAAATCCATTTACAAGAGATTTGAAGTCAAATGGATTTTGATCCATTTGAAAATCTCATATTCAAAGGAAGAATATGAAGGAGTTTTGGGTTTTGATTGAAGGATTAGAGTTTGGATTTATATATGAGCTCATGATTGCAGGATTGAACCATGAGAGAAAATCAAGAGTTTGGCTTGATTTGAATTGATTTTGGCTAAGTTCAAGATTTTGACTTGAAAGGCTTAGATTTGATTTTGATTTGATTTGAGTTTGATCTTTGGAGTTGGTTTTGATTGTTTGAATTTATATTTCATTTATATATGTGAATATAAATGAGAATATAAATTGATCATGAGAAAATTTCAAGAATTTGAAAGAGTTTAATCATGATTTGAAGTTAAATCCATTAAAGGAATCTAAAGGATTTAATTGAATTTTTAATTAGAAATTTAATTTTTGACTTAGGTTTGATTGATGTATATTTTTATTTCATTTATATATGAGAACATAAATGAGAATACAAATATATTTTGAAAAAAATCCCATGAGTTTGAAAGAGTTTGATCAAAGTTTATGGTAAATCCATTAATGAAAAATTAAAGGATTTAAAGGATTTTTAAGCATTTTTAATTTGGGATTTAATTTTTGGGTTTGATTGAATTGAGTTATATTTACATTTCATTTATATATGAGAATATAAATGATGATATAAACTGATTTTTAAAAAATCCTAAGGGTTTGAATATGTTTGATCAAGATTTGGAGTTAATTTTGGCTAAGTCCTTTAATGGAAAATTAAAGGAAATTAGGAAAATTTCCTCAATTGTTTTGGAATTTTAAATTTGATTGGATGAATTTCAATTTATATTTCATTTATAAATGTGAATATAAATGATAATATAAATGACTCATGAGAAAATCTCAAAGGTTTGAGTAGGTTTAAATCTTAGTTTTGGCTAAGACCTTAAGGAAGGATTAAGGACTTAGAAAATTTTGACTTAGGAATTTTGACGGATTTTGATCATGGCTTTCAATCATGGACTTCAATCAAGGGATTGAATCATGGAATTGATTTAGAGTTTGAGAAATAAAATAGAATTGATTTAGAGTTTGACTTGAAAGAAGGAAGGTGAGGAATATTTAAGCTAAAGGGTAGGAGATTTTCCTAACACCCTTAAGGCATGACCTATTCCTATATCTAACTCTTCTAAGTCTTAATAAGAGTGTCCACCTAATCACTAGATGTGTCTTAAGACTAAGGTAAAGTCTAAGAGGAAGAAGTCTAAGATGAAGGTGTTGAGCTCATTCTAAAATGAGGTCAACAAAGGAGCCAATAGGTGTGGTGTGACTAAGAACACAGCGTGTTGACCAAATGATCAACAACACCAAAAGATCAAAAAACTAATAAACTATCTTCGCCCAAGGAAAGAAAGAATCAGAGCTTAGTGCAATGTGGCTCTACTTATGTCCAATACATAAGAGAGAGGGAAGAATTCCACTAAGGGATAGAGTGTGAACCTTCCCTTAGGGAAGTAGGTTCAAGTCATCTGCAAGGAGATGAAAGGTTTGATTTGATTTGAATCTTACTAGGAAGAGATCTCCACTGGGGGAGAGGGCTGAATTCATTTGAAATTTTTGTTAGGTTTGAATTTTAGAAGAACCCTTGGTTTGCAATGGGTTGAATAGCCATGGAGGCTAAGTCCTAATTTAGATTTACCAATCCAAAGTGGTAGTCTACTAAGCACATAGTAGGACTAACCAATAGGGATGCATCAGCTATCTAGAAAGCGTGGTAGACTTACATCCTCCAAGTAAGGACATTCTGGGTAATCTATTAACAAGCGATTGAACCCAACGTAGGGCTGACTATTGAGTGAATGCCACTGGGGGACTTAGATCAACTCAAGGATAGTCAAAGATTGATTTCATTTTTTTTCAGTTTTGTTTATTTATTTGTTATGGATCCCATAGGTTTGCGATGAACCGTACTGAGTAGGGGTCATGGAAGTCTAAACCTAACTCAGATTTACCAATTCAAAGGGAGTAGTCTACCAACCACAAAGTAGGACTATCCAACCATGGAGAAATTCCTTTTGGTATACAATGGTCAAGTCTTAAGAAGAAAGCATGAGGACTCTCATCTTCTAGAGATAAGGAACCACTGGGGTGATTAATTGCTTTGGGTAATAAATCAAACCCGACCTAGGGCTAACTATTAAGTGAATGCCACTACGGGACTTAGATCAACTCAATGATAGTCAAGATTAATTTCATTTCTTAAATTTATTTTGATGGATTCCATTGGTTTGGGATGGATCAGACTGAGAAGGAGCTTATAGAAGCTTAGACCTATCTCAGATTTACTGAACCAAAGGGAGTAGCTTCCCGATTGATGGGAGAACTATCCAACCAATGGAGTGCCTTTTGGTTTGCAATGATCAATTGAAGGGAAGAAAGCTCAGGGACTCACATCTTTCACTAGAAAAGATTACAAGGGTGATCAGTTGCTTTGGGCAATAAATCAAACGACTAGAGAATGATTTGTGATCATCTAGAAAGAATGCATCAATCTTACATCTTTCAAAGCGGAATGATGGGTGCTAATTATGGAAAATAGATTGAACCTAAGGGTGACTATGGAGTGAGTACCGATCCGAGAATTTATCTCAACTCAGGTAGTCAGGCAATTCCTATAGGGAGTTCGACTGACACTACTCTAAAGATAGGATGCTAGCTTGGAAGAAGGGGCCCTTTGGGGCTTGAATCCTAATCCACAAAAGAAAATTTTGTTTGTTTATTTTAGTTTGTTTTGTCATGGACCCTATTAGTTTGTGAGGGATCAAATTGAGAAGGAGCTTATATCAGCCTAGACCTATCTCAGTTTACTGAACCAATATAAAATTTGCACATCCGCTGGACAAATTTTCCAACCACAGGGGTGGCTACTAGGAAAGGGGAATTGTCCAATCCAAAATTAACCTGGGTAATGTATAAATGGGGATGCAAAGGACTTGATCCAAATAGAGTTCCCATAGGGGATGGGGTCGGTAAGGGCTTAATTCAACACCCTAGAGAATATGACAAGGCTAGTCATAAATTCAATAGGTATTTGGTGTCTAACTCAAGGAGAAAGCATGGGGACTCATATCTGCCAAGAGTGGTGTACTCACCAGGTGAGTCGATATCAACATAGCAAATATCAACCAATCTAAGGTGCCTATTGGTTTGTAACAATCAGCCTTGGAAGATAGCTCGGGGACTCACATCCTTCTATAGTGGAACTAACTACTAGGATAGTCTATCTTCATCTCGATAGGTGCTATCCGACCTAGGGTGACTACTGAGTGAATGCAACTGGGGGACTTATATCAACTCAAAAATTGTCAAGAAGAAAGGAGCCTCTGAGGGACTTATCCTAAACCTCAAAATATACTCAACTTAGTTAGAACATGATGACTAGTTCAAGAAGAAGGCATGAGGACTCACATCTTCTTAAGAAAAGTCAACATGAAATAGCTTATTGGCTGGGTAGTGAAGCATACCATACTAACAAGGTGCTCGTTGGTTTGTAGTGATCAAGTTAGGAAGAAAACACTGAGACTCATATCCTCCAAATGACCACTAGGGTGACATACTAGTGAGGTAGCATGTGGACGACCTAGAGCTAGTGAGTGAGTGCCATGGAGGCTTGCTCCCACATCAAAATAATGAGACAAAGATTTGTGTGTTTGGTGCATGTGTAAAAGGAATGATGCTCTGGGACTCTTACTCCTACCTTAAGACACGTTGGGGAATTATGAAATGATGCCACAAATGGAAATAAAATTCACACTAAGAAAGGATGCCACTTGGGTTCTCTCACACCTAACTTAGTTATGCTAATCAAAATAAGAAGCCTCTCGGGTTCTCTTACACTTATTCTAAAAGCAACGGGAGATGTGTTTGTGTTGTGAAAGAGGGATAGGAGGCCACTTGGGGACACTGACACCTACCCTAAACACGTCACGATAGCTTCACAAGACAAGCAAACAACACTTCAAAAGGAGGGAAGATTTGATGAATGGAATAAGATTTTATTCTTTTATTAATGAATTATTTTCAAATAAGTTTTATTTCATGGGTAATATTTCTTTAGATAGAGTCCATTAATTGGAACCATCGGGTGTTCCCCTTTACAATCAATAAGTTGATAAGATCCTCCTTGGTAGGCCTTCTCTATGACATAGGGGCCTTCCCAAGTGGGTTCAAACTTGCCTCCCATCTTTCGACGGGCAATAATTGGTCTCCTTAGGACTAACACAAGTTCTCCTACTCAGAAAAACCTAGGGTGGACCAGCTTGTAGTGAGCTTGAGTCACTTTGGCTTTGTACAAGTCGAGGTTCTGGCACGCCCGTAGGCAACTTTCCTCCAAACATTCAAGCTCTTCTAACCACAACTTGGCATTCTACTCGGTAGTGATCTTGTTACCCAATGCTATCCTTAGTGATGGGAGTTGAACTTCTAAAGGAAGAATGGCTTCGGACCCATACACTATGGAAAATGAGGTAGACTGAGTTGAAGTTCTGTATGTAGTGCGGTAGGCCCACAAGGCTTCAATCAACTGCTCATTTCACTGTCATTTATTATCATCAAGAGTCTTCTTTAGTATCTGGATGAGAGTTTTGTTGAATACTTTTGCTAAACCATTAGCTCTAGGAGAGTAGATGGTGGAGTATCTCCAATCTTTACCTTATCTTCTGATAAAGATGTTGATCTTCTAGCTTTTGAATGCAATACCATTATCAGATATAATTCATCAAGGCACCCCAAACTTATATATGATATGGTTTTTAAAAAATTGAAGCACGTGGTGAGCTATGACCTCCTTGAGTGGGATGGCTTTCGCCTAGTTAGAAAAGTAGTCGGTAGCAGCTAAGATGAATCGATGCCCCTTGGAAGAAGGATGATCGATCGACCTACAATGTCAGTACCCCAACACTCAAATGACCATGAAGCCAAATTAGGGGTGTAGAATGTTGGGTGGTTGGTGGAGGACCACACCATGCACCTAACACTGATGTCCTCTCCTAGCTATGTCCATGTAATCTATGATCATAGAAGGCCAGTAGTATCCAAGTCTTTTGATCTTTGACTTCATCTTTGGACTAGACTGATCAGCTCCACATAGACCTAAGTGTACCTTGATTATATTGCCATGGGCTTCATGTTTGTCTAAACAATGTAACCACATTTGGTCAATGGACCGTAGGTACAGGGTGCCAACAACAAGTGCATAGGAAAGACCTCTCTATTTCACCTGATGGGCTTGAGATTTATTTGAGGTAGTTTGCCGATGTTCAAGTAATCTATGAGGTTGCCTCCTAGCTCCTCCTTGTTTTTGGCAAAGGCAACCACCCCTTCAAGAGAAAGTCTCTCGATGAGTTTCAAATCAATAAGACTTGTCTATTTTGGACCCTTATTGAAATGGACTCATCTTCCGGACATGCCAACTCTTTGGCAAGTTTGGCCAAGGCATCTACTATGTTCTCTGCTCGGGGAACCTTGTAGATGGTAACTTCAAGAATCTAGGCCAATAGCTTCATGGTATACTCATAGTAATGATGAAGCTTGGGTTTGAGGACACGGTTGGACCCAAATCTAGTTGATGGCGGGAATCCCAAAGATGTTGATGCTCTTGATGTTGACAGTGATGGCTAACTCTAAACTGGTAATCAAAGCCTCATACTCGGCTTCATTGTTGGTGCATGGGTTTGAAAGATAGTATGAGAATCTAATCACTTCACAGTTTGGAGTCAGGAGAACTATTCCTACCCCTACCTTTCTCGGGAGAATAGATCATGGTGCTTCACCTTTAAGAAAAGAAGCAGCACCATAAAAATACATCTCCCATCAGTGGTTGCTGGCCTCCCTTAAGTTCATGATTTGTTCATCGGGGAGATCGTCACTAAGCGGAGAATCTGTAGGAAGTGGGTGTGTTGCTAAGAAATCGCTACTATTTTTTTCGCATGGAGGGGTATAAAAGTGATATCAAAAGTGAGAGTATCATGGACCAATGAGCTAACATCTGGAAAACATTAGTCATGTCATGAGGTACTTCAATGGATTGTTTCTAAAGATCAAGTTCATCTTATGAGAAAACATGTAGTGCTGTAGCTTCTGAGATGCAAAGATCAAAGCTAGACAATGTTTCTCAATGGGTGGATAGTTTGCTTCAGTAGGGATCAGATGATAGCTAAGGTAGTAGAGAACGCTTTCCTTCCCTCTCATCATTAGCTTGGGCCAATAGAGTGAGAGAGTCATCAATCGGCTGTAAAGGATTAGTGGCACGCGATTGGCTACGAGAACTAGTGGCTTCAAGTATTCTTTGATGTCTTTGCATCGGCACTTATCATCCCACTTGAACTTAGCATCCTTTTTGATAAGTGCTGAGAAGGGCTTGCATCTCCTTGATAAGTTTGAGATAAAGCATCTTAGATATGCCAACCATCCTTGAAAGGATTTGAGTTGAGTTAAACTCTTAAGAGGTGGCATTTTCAAGATAACTTTGATCTTTTCAGGATCTATTTCTATTCCCCAGTGTCGAACAACAAACCCAAGAAATTTCCCCGAAGTAACTCTGAATGCACACTTCAGGTGATTCATTTTAAAGTTATATTATCTTAACCATTTGAAAACTACTCTCAAGTCAAAGAGATGGTCTTCCTTTTCTAAACTTTTGACTATTAGATCATCAACGTAGCACTCAACCTGATGATGGATGAGTTCATTGAAGATCTGAGTCATGGCCCATTGGTATGTAGCACCAACTTTTTTAAGACCGAAAGACATGACCCTATAATAGAAGATTCTGATTGGGGTTCAAAAAGTAGTGTTTCTTTCATCTTTAGAGACATCTTGATTTGGTTATAGCCAGATGATCCATCCATGAAAGAGAACACAACATGAGATGAGGCAATGTCCACCAATAACTCTAGTATAGGAAGAGGAAACTCATCCTTAGGGCATGCCTTATTTAAGTCCCTAAAATTGATGTATATGTGAATTTGGCCATTCTTCTTCTTAACTGGGATGACACTTGATAACAAGGTAGGATTTTTTTCTTCCCTGATGAAACCAGGATCAATCAGTTTGTTGACTTCAAAAATGACATATTGTTCAATTTCTAATCATTATCTAGGAGCTTGCTTAAGAGCGTTAGGTCTATTGCTAGCTTGTGGACCACGTCAAGAGATAATCATACATTTCTTCATAACTCCATGCAATCTTTAAACTTCGGTCAAAAGCCTTAAGTCATTGGTTTCTTCTTCATTCAACAACGAACTGATAAATGTTGGGCAGAATTTTCTTCTATCCCGAGGTTGATTTCTTTAAGCTTGTCGATTATTGAATGAATCTCCTCTTCAAACTCTGGTGGTGCCTCTTTGACTTGGAGATCATCTAGATCATCTAAATTTTCTAAGCACACATTCTCATAAGAGTTGGGGATGTGTGAGAAGAACCTATCAGATTCCAAATGGTTGGTAACAACTAGGCAATAATCTTCATCATCGACTGGACCCACTGTGCTGAATCCTAGTCTTGCTTTTGATTGTGCTTTCGTACATGTATTGTTCTATAATATTTCAAAGTATTCTGACTTGTACTTCGACCAAGAGAGAGGAACTAATCCTTTCTGCATAAGATTTTGAACACAAAGAGAGTAAAAGTCAAAAGGAAATTTCATTAATTCTTTAAAAGTATCTTCCTCAAGTCCTACATCGAGCTCTGGACTTGAGGATGATGAACATAAAAAGAACCTCTTCTACTTTGTATCACTAGAAGACTTAGGGACTTCCTTAACTATCAAACCTTCAACTTTCTAAGGTGTAAGTGAGGTAAGAGCTAAGGTTCCCAACTCTTTGAGTTTCACATATAAACCAAATTGAATACTTTGCTTTGCTTGGAGGCACGGTCTTGTCTCACAGTTGGATCAAAGTCACCTCCAATGGAACTGAGAGGGTTGGTAGTATACTAATCACATTAGACTCATCCTCTGAGCTGGATTCCAAGTCTATGTGAATAGTAGGGGTACTCCCATGAACTGGAACACGACCTCTATTGGTAAGGCCAACTAGGGGTCTCTCCATGTTTGCCTCTACCTACCTGCCTCACACGGTGGAGGTTGAGCCATCTACCCACATGTCCATATGATGGAATGAACTGTGGAATGAATGTGATATCTTGATCCACTTCTTCAATTCCCTTTCTTGTTCACTTGGACTTTCTTTTCTTTTCATTTTCTTTTATCTATTCTTTTTCTTCATTTTCTTTTTTCCTTTGCATTTGCATTTGAATTTTGTCCAAGTTCATGAGAAAGGGTATTTTGAGGAAGATAATAGGTCACATCCTCATATATCTCAACCTCTCTAACTGAGAATGGCTTTTCATCCTCATTGACACAATACTCAATTCCATCTTTTTTGAATTTGATGCACTTATGAAGGGAGGATGGAACGATCTAGTTCTGACGTATCCAAGGCCTTACCAAGCAAAACATTGAATGAAGTATTTAAATTAATGATGTAGAACTTGGCTTTAGTCTTCCAGTCACTGATCTCCAACGGTAACACTATAGAACCTAAAGCCCGCTTGCCTTGATCATTGAATCCTCTCAACATCATCCTATCTCCTCGAGAGTAGAGATGTCGATCTTCAAATAGGCAAGGGTCTTTAGACTCATAATGTTTACTAATGCACCTGAATCCATGAGAACCTTGGAGAAACTGAACTTGTCCACATCGACTGTAATGTATAGGGGACGGTTGTGCGCCAAGTCCCCCAGTAGAAGGTCTTCATCAGTGAAGGTAATCCCTTGGGTTTCTTTTGCATAGTGTGCTTCCTCACCTATAGCGGTCAGCTGAGCTAAGCATATTTTAGGATCAAGGTGAGCCTTGATTAGTGATTCCCTCATCTCTTTGGATAAAATAAGGGCATCATATATGCTTAGCTTAGATGACATCTTTATAAGGTGAGAAAGGATGTTGTAATCCACCTTTGGTTGATCTTCCATAAGCATATCCAAGGGTGGAGCATCCTGTGGAAGAGCTTCTCGATCTTCAGTAGTAATGACTTGTTTCCCTCTATCTAGAGGTGCTGCCCTAGGAGGTAGAACCCTGCCACTAAGGAGGTTGACTTCGATAATATCTGGTGGTGATGTGGTGGCAAGTTCTACCTACACTTTAGGCTCACCTATAGCTTCTCCTATGAGACTCTCATAATCGGATGATTCCAAGTCTATCTCAAGAGGTGAACCCATAGTATTGAGTTGGAAAAATCCAACTCAAATTAAAGAGGAAGATCAAAATTATTATAATTTATTAGACTTGAAGAGTTATAGGAATAGAAGAAGACAACTCATCAGAAGAGACATAGATGTAATTCAAATTAGCTTTATTCTTCAATTTCTTGGAAGTATTTGGAGGTACAAAGTAGAAGTCAAGTAGAGTGAGAGTAAGATTTGATGCCCTTATCCGATACAAGTTACTAGTAGAAATAGAAGAACTGAAATGGAAGGGTCAATGGAAGGCTGAGCGGAAGGGAGTGGACATTGTGGCTATGCTAAAGGGCTATCTGGGCGACTACTATGCCTAGCTCCCACTTTCTAGAGTTGGCTCGGCAACTTGCAAACCTTCCTTGGTGTTGGAGGTTTGAGTGACTCAAGCACTTTAAGGAAAGCTTCTTGATCAATTATTTTCTTAGAGGTTTTAGACAAAGAAATGTCCCAACCTTCTTTGGTTTTGGTAGGATCACTTGTATCCCCAAGGATTACCTAATGGAGGAAGGTTGTTCCACAAGGTATTCCTTCTAATGACAACACCGTCTTGAAACTGTTCAAAATCCTTAAATGTAAAGCAATCCTCCAAAATGTGGCTAGCATATGGTGGTAAGGGCAAAAGTTTGGATCATGACTTTGCCTACTTCCTCGGTCTCCTTGGCTGGGGTAGTCGGGTTTCTTTAAAAGATTCTTAAAGATCTTGATTACCTCCCTCTTAAAAGAATAAGGTTTGTTTAACTTATCTAATAGAGTAGGTGGACCATAGCTACATGTGGCGGATATGCATGCATATCGCTAGTGGCTATTGAGGTGTGGTGGTCTGGCCATGGAGGGCGTGGAGAGTATGGCTACCTCGGTGGTGGCAAAGGAGGTGGAGGCTGTGGTCATGGTCACTCGTTGCTACTTCCCTTGTCAACTTGCTATTGCTCCAAGTTTCTTCATAAACCTTCGGATTTCTTTGGCAAGATGATCTGAAAAGGCAACTGTTTGGCCTCTCCTTGTAGACTAAGCCATGTTGATTAGCTTCTCAAATGTCTTTATGGTGAAGCCCTTAAGCATGAAGGACGGCCATGGATATTCTTCAAGAAATCAATGATATTGACAACATGGTTCACACTTCATACTCAAGTTGTGCCATCGGAGAATATAATCAACAAGTGACTCACCGGAGTGCTGTTGGGCTACAACGAGATCACCTACAGTAACCCTTTGTTGAGCTCCAGCAAATATCTTGATAAAGAGTTTCTCTAACTCAGCAAATATCTTAACTAAACCATTGGGCAGTTCATCATACCAATCAAAGGAAATACAGCTAGGCTCTGAAAGAGTCTAAAGAGTAAAGCATCATACGTGTTGCAATAAGCGGCAGTGAGCTATATCTGCCTGATTCCCATTGCCATCGAGCTCTTGAAGGAAGGAGGCATGAAACCCTTGGGATCTTGGATAGCATCAAATTCTCTAGGGTCTACCTTTGGAATGATCCTCCTCGGGCTTGAGCCAAGGCTTCCTTCACTCTTTGCTACCATGGTTTTAGATCTTTTCTGTATGGAGGTACTATCCACTACCTTCTACTGACTAGTGCTACCTTGCTCAGGGAGGTAGAGTCTCTTCTTGGATCTAAGACATGCACTAGTTTAGGCTGACTCACATCGACTGTGCTAGGATGAATTGGAAGGGCTTGCTTCTGAAGCACTGATATTGCTGCCAATAAGTCCTATAATTGCTGTGCCATCCTATCAATGTGTTCATCTTTTTTCCTTAAATGAATTCAGAGGTGATAGGCTGATTCTGTGGTATCTCATTGATCAACCTCATCTCCTTCCATGGCCTACTACTCCCTAAGAAGAGAACCTCTAGTATCGACCATGTATGCTATGAATCCCCATCAAGTCATCTTCATTGGGATCGACTCTTTTTCTTTATCGACCATGCATACCTGATCTCCTTTTTCTCCATAAAATAGTTTGCAACTATCTCATCTAAGGATGATCTAACGCAAGTACAAAATGCTTGGGTGTGGTGTGATCACTATCATAAATTGAGAGGCATGGACCTCATTTGGAGAGTCAATCTATCACTTACTCTCACTAGAAGAATGGTAATCCTGACTAATGCTAGCTGCAATAAGGGCAACAACACTAGAATGATCCTCTACCACTGCTATCACTGTACTATCATATCAAATATCCATGATAGTAGTCACCATCTCCTCATCTGGCTGAATGGGTAGAGTTGGTGAAGGAACGACCATGATGCTCGAGTGCCACTATCCTTCGCACCCACTGGGGCAAAGGTTGAGCAGGAGAGCTCGACCCACCAAATGGGTGGTGTAAAAGGAGGGATCCCTTGCCATAGCCGATCACCAAGGTATGTTTCTGATGTGGCCTTCATGGCCTTAGGAATGGTGATGCTGGGACCTACCATGATCATGGAGAGTAGAGTGGTGGAGACACCACTGACTCTCTATGCAAGAGCTACCCTCATGATGGTCCATGAGGAGGATGTCATATTAGCATCGCAAGGCCGAGCCGGAAAATTGACAATAAGCAACCTCCATCACTCCCTCAGTTGATATGATGTATGGGCCACACGAGCCCTCTCCTATCAAATCTTCCTCCCCACACTGTGAGGGATAACAGATCATAATTCAAACTGAGCCGACTGATCATCCAGATTCTCACTTGGCAAAGAATATAGCAAGTCGGTGTATGACCTCCTACTCAGAACTGTCAAGTGCACCGGGAAAAGGTGATGACCTAATCTTCCTGGAATCCTCTCTATCTGATCCTGAGAGAGGATGAAACTATTTCTCTATAACCAGTGGTGATGTGATCTAGACTCATCCATGTAGATCTTATAACTCTCTCGCTGCTATCGGTATGGAAATTGACCATACAGTTCTTATTTCTACGCTAAGTGCGAGTATGGAAAGAGGAGTGCGAGCTAGACCCATACTCAAATGTAGGGGAGGAAATCCCTAAAATAAGGGGAGCCTTACCCTTGAGGGTAATGGAGGTGCTAGCACACCGGGCAATGTGGGCAACAGGATGACTATGAATGAATACGCATACTAAAATCAAGTATCAAGTGCTACGCACTTTCTTCATGAGGAAATCTAATCGAGGGTAAGTCTATCCGATGATGGCCGCCCGCCACCCTCTTCCTCCTAACTGAGGGGAATGCCCTCACAAGTAATCTTGGCTCCCTCAAAGCCATGGCCAAAGTAGATCAAATGGGTGTGATCCAAATAAGGAAAGTCAGCCTGGTCTAAGCTGAGGTCCATGTCATGGGGGAAGGTGAAGACAAATTTATGTGATCCTACCATAACACTGATTGAAACTGACAACTGAAAATTGTACTGACTGAAAGAGATCTACAAATGAGAAACAAACTTGCATCAATTTTTTATCTCCATAGATTTTGAATTTTTAGAATTTAGAAATTTGAACCCACCAAACAACTTGGAAGTGTTAAGTGGGGTTCAAATGAATTTGAAGAGATTGATTGAAAGAGGAATTTGAGTATGAATCCAAACTTCAACAAATTTGAGTATGTTGAAACATGGATTCAAGATTTTGATAAGATGCTTCCATAGGTTCATTTTGTTTTGAATTTGATTTTGTTTTTGATTTGGAGGACCCTTCCTTTAACAAATTTGGGTATGTTAAAGTAAGGGTCAAATTGATTTTGTGTTGTTTGAATGTTTTGGAATATTCACTTACGTAACAAATTTAAGTATGCTAAGTAAAGTGAAAGTGATTGTTTTTTTTTGAAAATTTTGTTTTGATTTTGGTTTTGGAAAATTTTGGAATTCTTACTTAGCAAATTTAGGTATGCTTAGTGAAGAACCCAAGTGTATTTTGTTTGATTTTGAAAATAGGATTCTTAGCAAATTTAGGTACGCTAAGAAAATCCTAAGTGTTTCATTTGTTTTGAAAATTTTGATTTTTGAAAAGGGTAGGATCCTTTAGCAAATTTGGTATGCTAAGGGATCCTAAGTGTCTTTATTTAGAAATTTGAAAGTTTCAACTTTAGCAAATTTGGTATGCTAAAGATGAAATCCCACTTGGTTTTATGAAATAGAAATTTCACTTAGTAAATTCGAGTATGCTAAATGAAATTCCAAATGGTGTGTTTAAAATTTTGATTTTATTTTTAATTTTGAAAATGGAAACTTTTTCTTAGCAAATTTTGTATGCGAAGGGAAGAAGTTCCAAAGGTGTGTGAGAAATTTTATTTTGAGTTTGAAAACTTTACTTAGCAAATTTGAGTATGCTAGGTGGAGCTCCAAAATATGTTTTGAAAAAAGTTTTGAACTTTTGATTTGAAAATTTCATTTAACAAATTTAGGTATGTTAAATGAAGTTTCAAATGTGTTTTAAAATTTTTTGAAATTTTGACTTTGTATTGAGAAACTTTACTTAACAAATTTAGGTATGTTAAGTGAAGTTCCAAAATATTGTTTGAAATTTTTTTGGAAATTTTTGGATTTTGGAAACCTTTAACAAATTTGTATGTTAAATGAAGTTCCAAATGTGTTTAGAATTTTGAAATTTTTTTGAATTTTGATTTTGGAAACCTTAATAAATTTGTGTATGTTAAATGAAGTTCCAAAATGTGTTTAGAATTTTAAATTTTTTTTTGATTTTGATTTTAGAAACGTTACTTAACAAATTTGTGTATGTTAAATGAAGTTCCAAAATGTGTTTAGAATTTTGAAATTTTTTTGAATTTTGATTTTGGAAACCTTACTTAACAAATTTGTGTATGTTAAATGAAGTTCCAAAATGTGTTTAGAATTTTGAAATTTTTTTGGATTTTTATTTTGAAAACCTTACTTAACAAATTTGTTTATGCTAAATGAGGTTCCAAAATGTGTTTAAATTTTTTTTGGAAATATGATTGTTGATTTTGAATTTTTGAAAAGAGGACCTTCATTCAACAAATTTAAGTATGTAGATGGAGATTCATTTTATTTTTGAAATGATATTTTATTTTGTGTGATTGTTGCTTTTTTGAAAGAGAATTCTAACTTAAACATATGTGGGATATGGTTTAAGTAGAATTTCCCAAATGATATTTTATTTTAGTTGAGATGAAACCTTCATTTAATAAATAAGCATATTAAATGAAGATATTCATATGTGCTTTTGAAAATTTTGATTTTGTTTACAATGAACTTTCTTCAATATGTGTGAGCATATTGAAATGGAAGGATTCATATGTGCTTTTGAAAAGTTTATGATTATGATTGTGATTTTGGAAAGACATGATTGTTCATTTATTTTGAAAATGAAATCTTCATCAAAGAATTGAAAGAGGATGTTCATTTGTGCATTTGGAAATGTTATTAACTTTATTTTGAAAATCCCTATGTGTTACAATTATGTGAATTATTAAAGGAAGGTGAAAAATTTTTGTGGAAAATATTGTATTAAGTGTATTTTTGTAAAAAGGTGCTTTTGAAAAAGTAAAGTTCTTTATGGAAATTTGATTATTTTAGGATGAACCTTTCCTTATCATGAAGGTGATAAGGAGGAAGTCTTTCAGAGATATTTTCTTTTTATTTTAAATATTTTCATTTTACCCATTGGAGAAATCAAATGGGGGTTTTAAGACCAACAAGGAATGCAGTCCTAAAACCTAAAGATGTTGGCTAACTAAACTCAAGAATGAAATGAGCTAAGTGCCAACGGAAAGAAGGATAGTCTTGGATTCATACCAAAGTACAAACATTATCGATACTCAAAGACAATGATCATTTACCAAATATGGAGAGAGGAACCATCCCTGGAGTCAAAAAATATGTGAGAAAAATTCACACACATATCAAATCTTGAATCTTGTTGGTGAAAGGAGAGGCAAAACAATATATAAATTCATCTTAAGATGCCATGCATCCAGATGTACTTATTCAGTGATCGTACATCATCAAGGTATACTCTCGAGAGACAAAAGTCACTTTAATGGAACCAATCACCTCAATAAGGACTCCTAAGGATGATGGGTTTGCATATGTAAGATTCTTCCCTACTTTACATGAAAAGTAAAGTGGTTTATTTTAAATCAAGTTCATTAAGTTCTAGGCAAGCCCCCATAGTTAATTACATCCTAAAGGACAGATCCTTTAGAAAACTCGATTAAGGTAAATGATCATTATGTCTCAAGATTTCAATAGGAAGGACTATCAATTGATTGGTTTATTTTGAAGATCAAATGGGATTGATCAAAAGAGGAGTTATTATCAAAATGGATTAGGGAGATGCTCATGATGCTAGAAACCTACGAGCATCTCAAACTATCCTAAAATTAGTCTATGCTTTTAGAAATTGATTTAGTTTGTTTGAGTTCCATTTTTCATTAACATTTTTGGACTTAAGATTCCTTAACACGAGATCAAAGAAATGCTTAAGAGGTGAGGAATTATGCTTATGGCCCAGAAAGGGGAGAAGCAACCTCATAACCTAAATCTAGAGAGCTTCACAAAGCATAACCTAAATCTAAGGAAAATGGGTAATTAGTTTGCCTCCACAAGAGAGGACAAATCACCTGATAGCTTGGGCATACAACCACCTAGGGGTGGCTGCCAACTAACTCCTCCTATGATTTTAAATACATGTAGGCAAGTCTTTATGCTTATGCAAGATAACTAGGCTATTTTTATTTAAAGAAGCTAAGTCCTTAAACTCAGTCCCCAAAGAGACTAAATCATGTAAAGGGGCATGCTTTAATGACCTAAATCTAATGAATTTCATATTTCAATTTATTTTTATTTTGGACAATCATTTTGACTGCTAATAGGATATTTATGACTAATTGAGAAAATAGATTGTTGGCCAAAATAGAAGTTTAGGAGGTGAGTTTCCACCACTCTCATAGGTCAAGCAAGTTCTCCGGCAAAGATGGAAGCCCTCCAATCAAGAGTGAAATAAGATATTGTGCATGATATTATAAAGAAAGAACTCATCCAGCTAAGGGGTTTCTAATTCTTTTATCTTAATTTTTAATCCTAAGCTTTAGATGAGGTTATGAGTTGTTTAGTTTTAGTTTTAAGTTGTTAAGTTGGGTAAAAGATTTATTTTTCCCTAAAGAGCCTAATCCTTATCCAGGCCATACATAAAGCAAGAAAGAAAATAGGAAAAGCATGCCACTTAATGCATAAACAAATCATCAATCAATTTATAAAGCATAAAAAAGAATAAATGACCTGGTGGGCACCACCGCACAAACCCAAAATATCAAATTGGGTAGCCGAGCTCTACCCTTATACAACTCAAATTACAAATGAATTAAATTACTTTTAAGTAAAAGGAATTCATTATTATGGGGGTCTTCATGCTTTATTCTTCTTTCTTCTTTCTTCTTTCTTTCTTTTCTTCTTTTTTTCTTTCTTCTTTGGATCTTCCTTTGGATGGTTGAATGGTAGGTGCTCCAAGGCTTCACATGGTGCATAAGATAAAGTCTTATGACCAACATTCATCCAAATTTCCCATAACAAATCATTCCAAATCCTAAACATACCAATTTTTACATGAAAAGGGAAATCATATATCTAACTAACACCCGCAAAACAAAGGTTAGTCAAATCACACCAAACAAATCTCAAGCATGTATATTGGACTTATCACCCCACATATGGGTGACTAAGTCCACCTGGCCTATGGATTATGCTAAGGGGTATAAGCACCTGCAAGCAAGAAGTATTTATATTTTATTTATGATAGCGCCCCTTTAGCACAATCCCCTATAGAAAAGAATAGTTAGACTAAGCACATCCTACCATTCATTCTACAAACATACACCCTAACATCCAGTCTAAAACATTCATCACAAAACAAAATATAACATCAAGTCATGCACCGGCCTAACCTAAAGCTATAAGTGGTGACTTAGGCTAATGTGTGTGCTGTGAAGGTTTATATGGTATGCTTAGGTTAGGGCTTTAGGTTTGAATTTTCTAAGTGTGAAAGACATGTTCAACTTAGAGGAGGGTTTCATTTAAGTTATTTAGTGACTTTGGGTTATTTTTATTTCATGTTTTAATTTGGTTTAAGTGAAACCTACAATTAATTACTAAGTTATGAAGAGAGGGAAAGAGAAGACTTCTCTTTCCTTCCCAAATCCTTAAGTAATTTCTAAGGTAAGTTCACATTTTACTTTCATTTAGGTGAATGTTTTAATTATATCTTTTAATTAATTCTAAGTTTATATCAATTCTAAACAAACCTATTCAAAAAGAAAGGCATTTTAAGATTAAGAAAAATGAATAAAAAATCCACATAACATACATTACCTTAATTCTTTCCCAACATATATATCATGCATATGGATGGACCCTAAGCATATCTATACATGCAAATGAGATAATTAACACACTTACTAATGCGTGCTAAGTAATTCATTTGAGAAAATTTAGAAGTTTTAGATGCATGAATTTTCTTAAGTAGAAAAGGTTTTCTTTCTCCAAAATTTCACATACATGCATGAAAGTAAGAAAGGCATAAGTGAGTACAATGCCATTGTTAACCAGAGGTGTAAGGTACAAGACCTACTTAGGGCTACTTAAAGCCTCACAACCTCAGGGTTGTCCAGACTAATATACCACTTTCCTTAAGTACTAACATGCACATAAAAGAAATAAAGTGGAAAAGAATATGCAAAAGTTTACTTAATGGTTTTATTTTGATTTATGCAATTTTTTCATGCAAGTGTAAGCAATCTTTCTTAAGTGAGAGCATAGGGATGAATGGGGTTTGGAATCAAATAAGTGTTGGGTTCTTTCAAATGAACCCTACATCTTACTAACCCATATTCAAAGCTATGCTAACATAAGGAAGGAAAGAAAGGCTACACTACACATGCTTTATAATATCACATGCAAGCTTATAATTAAATATAAGAATAGCACACTTTCAGATTTTATGTTTCATTTATAGATTTTGGATTTAGTAGTGATAATAGCCACTCATATTTTACTTTAGCCAACACATGCACATTTGACATAAAGTAATTTCATTTTAAAACTTTGAAAACATGAAATCATGGATGCACAAATATGGAATACAATTCATATTAAAGCAATGTAATCACATGAATAAACTCACTTTACCTAATTCCTAAAGACATTCTTAAAGAATAAGAAAACTTAGAATAAATCAAAGTGAATTTCAAAATGATTTTGTTTGTTTGAAGTTTGATTTAATTTTAAAAGGGAGATGAGTTTTGTTCTAACCCATTCCCACATGTGTTTTGTATTTTAGTTTAATTTTAGATAATTAGATCCATTTTAAGTGTTGATTAGGTTAAGGTATGCATTAACCCTTACCTACACCACCTTAGAAAATTAACTTAGTAATTATGAGCCAATGAGATGACATAAAACCCACAAGGTTGTAAATTTGCAATGCACCTAGTAATGAAAAGGCCTAATGCAATTTGGATATCAATTAAAAGTTAATGCTAAGGGGTTTTAGCTTAAGTACTTTTAAAACACCCTTTCACACTTATGAAAGGGGTTTAATTTCCATAATTTGACTTAGGCTATTAAACACCTAAGCATCTACCCAAGGTAGATTAATTAAGTTCTAGAGATTTTAGAATTTTGAAAATCATTTAAAGGGGTAATTAATGGATTAACCCTTAATTAAGAAGGATTATGAGAGAAAAGGGGTTTAGGGAATAGCTTGGGAGAAATACCCAAAATTATTCTAAAACCTTATTCACAAGATCTAACCTTAATCCAACTTAATCATAGGAAAATATATTAATTAGATTAATTACCTTAATTACATGAAGGGGTAATTAGGGAATGAGCTAAATTTAATCAAGGCCTCAATAAATCTCAAGAAAATTAGGAAGGTAGAGGTCATCCCTAAAAAGAATAGAAATTTGAGATTAATGGTTTAATTAGAAGTAATTAGCTAATTACCATTCCAAAGAAACCCAAAGAAAAAAGAAATCAAAATGTATTGAAAATAATTTTAGAATATTCTAGGTGAAATTATCTATCCAAGGCATTTTTTTATTTTTTTTGAATTTTCTATGAAGAGTTATGATTTTAGAAGCCATAGATTAATTAGAATTAATTAGTTAATTAACCATTCCCATGTAATCCCCACCACGTGATGCATGGTGGCGAGCGCGGCTTTACAGATCGCATGCGGAGATACTTAACCCATCAAATCGAGAGGCGGCACACGCTTTTCTCCCTCGCATCAAAGATCGACGAGAGGATAAAAGGGATTAAAAGGAAAATGATTTATAAAATGTGGAAAATAATCCTAGCCATCCATATAAACACGCGTGGATGGATAGCTTAGATTGGCTAAGTTCTTCCTTGAGGAGGAATGTGAGCCGTTCACAATCCATTGTAAGATTTGAGCTCGATATCTTATGGATTCAAACAAAATTCAACACACACCATCTAAGGGACCAGAGCGGCCTATCCAACAACTAAGATCATATGGAATGAAAATCCACTTCATAAAAGACCAACACACCTTAACCTAAGTGGTCAGAAATTCACTAACCTATCCGGAGGTGATCACTGCTACTCAGGATTGATGAGATAGCTTCATCTAGTAGAGACGAAGCCCTATTGAGGTTCCTAGCTCTTGAGGTTAAGTGGATGAGTGGGTGGACCAAATCCCCTTAGCTACCCTTGCGGCTTTGATTGAATTGATTCCTTCCTTGATGTGGGAACTCAATTGAAGCTTGTGCTCAATGGATCCTCGATGATGAGTGTAGGAGGAATTTGGATGAAATTGAGTATGGAAGAAGTTTGCACTTCAATGTATCTCATTTTCACTATTTAAAAATCAAGATGATGAATTCAATCTCCCTGAAGCCTTGGGAAAGCTCTATGAGCTCAAAGCTCCTAGTCTCAATCAAGTGTGTGTGTGTGTTTTCATTTTAGAATTAAGGGGAGTATATCTCCCCTATGGAAGGAGATGGGCTCATTCATGCCATTTTGATCCAATCATAATTGAGTGGGTTGTTTGATTAGTTAGGAGTGTGCACATGTCGTTTGGCCAGAAGAGTGAATGCTTAGCTTCCATGTGCAATCAAATGAGGTTTGGGGGGAGTTTAAAAATTCAATTTGGTGCCTATGGGTCGGGTTTAGTCCATAGGCCAAATGGGGACCCAAACCCATCATTGGGTGCACCACTCATCACTAGGTCCCTTGATGTTTTGGGAGAGCCTCAAGTGTTTGTGATGAGTGTATGACCAAAATACCCATGGCCAAAATTTGTTCTATGGCCTAGGGTATAATGGTCACTATTTTTTTCAATTTGGGTATGTTTGGTATGTTGAGAAAATAGGTAAAGTTTTGAATGATTTGGAATCCATTTGATAGTTTTCTCATGTTGACCCATTTAGGTCAAAATGGGTCAACTTGGGTCAAGTTGACCAATAGGTCAAATTGGGTCAAATCAAGGGTTGGGTCAAGTTCATATGACCATTTGAAATGTTTTGATACCTTTGGTTTGGTTCAATTTGGTATAGATTAGGTTTAGGATGAAGTCAATTCCAACTCCTCCTAGCTAGGAATTGTTGGATT